>OY482674.1:103276862-104476862 GCA_960531455.1 Urophora cardui
TGTTTTGAGTATAATAAGCTAATACAGATTTATTTTGGCTGAAACGTAATGGGACGTGAAAAGGCGGAAATTTCTCTGACATTTAAATATTTGAATAAACAGAAGCCGCTGAAGCAATAGAAGCGCAAGTAGTAGTGAAGTAAAACAAGTATGCATATCTGAGCAGTCCTATCAGGACTTGTGAAAGATTCTATTACGAATAATAGCGTTTTCTTTGCTGAACGAAAGTGTTGCATTATTTGCATTATTACATGAAAGAATTTTCAACATATGTACATACATACATATGTCCTGTGCCCTATAAAAATGTAGCATTTTTCATGTGAAGAATCCAAAAAAATTATTCCACCACTTTAATTCTGTTGAGAGCAGAAGATGTTGCCCTGTAGTCGGCAACTCGGAATAGGAATGGAATAGAACTAAAAAATGTGGCAGCCCGATGAAAATGCAGAGTAAGTGCAACATTTTTACCAGAATACCAAAACGTTCAAAGAAATAATGTCACTTGCAAGATCTTAGTCAGACTTCTTTTGTATAATGTTTCTTCTTTACTCAACAGATTTGCACACAAAAATATGCGAATGTTTTCTTTTTAATGAAGATGTTATTTTACCTCCCAACAAAAAAACAAATACGTTTATGCATTTATAAACTACTTTAGTTCATTTAAGATTCGTAGCAAAAAAATGTGTACACAATTTCCAGTCAGAGCTAATTTTCGCGCCTACGCCAATTAGACAATCACAAATTATTTACTATATGAGCGCCGCAAAGCTATTAAATTCTAAAATTTAGAATCTAAATAGAAGGTGTCAGCTACTCTGACAGGCGTTGAAGCAGTGCCAGCAAATTATATTCCATTAAAAACAGAGAAGTGACAAAAAATGTTTTGCTAAAAGATAAGCCAATTGGGAAAGAAGAAAAATAAAAATTAGCTGCTGGCGAGGAGAATTATCGCATGTGATAAGTAAAGTTATTTAGAGCATTTTTTTTTTTGAAATGTTTATGTGACACATATGGTCAATTTTTTGACTGCTAACGTTACATTCGCATGGAGTTTTTATTTAGTTTATACGAAATAATAACAAAAATGTTAGAAACGTCCAAGGTTCTGTTACTTATGCTATCAGGTAGACCTATACCTCCATTTTAAGAGTAAAATTAGTCTGATGGCTACCATACCGTAAAAGTTATAAGCGCGTGAAACGCACTGCTAACGTTACATCATTTGGAAGTGAGATCAAGATACAGATCATGTTTGGTTTAATTTCTGCGAACTTGCTGAGACAATCATCCCAATTTTACTTCATGTTATATAGCAAGGATGTCACAAGGTCATGGCATACCGCTTTACCAAAATCTTTAGGATTTTTTAACGTAATTTAACATAAAATAAGGCACTGCCTACGTTACACAAAGCACTGCTAACGTTACACGTGCGAAAACTGATTATCTCTACATATAATAAAATTGTAACCGTTGATCTCTGTACATTGCAGATATACAGAAAATAAAAAAAGGAGCAAGAGGAATCCAAATTAACTGTTTTTAAAATTTCTGTCGGTCTGACTGTCTGTCTGTCCTTATGTTTGTGCGCGGGTTACTAAAAATTGGAATGATGGAATTGAATGAAACTAGTCAGAGTTATAATAGCGCCATTGTATTATTATTATTATTATAGATGTCTACTTTAAGATTTAAGATATCCCTTATTTCTATAGCTCAACTAGTTTTGGAGTTATCGACCAATATGTGGACCAAGGGTGATCCAAAATTTGTTAGTACAATATGGGTATAAAATAAAAGTTGCTGATGAGTGCTGCAATAAGTAATTCTATTAAATACAATATCTCGATTGGTTTCGGAGATATCTCCCTACCCCTATCCCTATCTCTCCAAGTTTTGATATCCTAGGGAAAACACTTCCAGAGATATTCAGCATGAAAGATTAAGTTTGTATGGGTTGTGCCACGCCCCTTTTCCAATAGCTCTCATTTTTTCATCCAGAAAATGATTATTGAAAGTTTCATTCATTTCTATGCAGTCGTTTTTGTGTGTGTAAAAAAACACATTTTGGTCACATTTTTCCCACATTGTGGTCAATAACTCGGGAACTGGATGAGATATCCAAATGAAAGTTGTCCTGAATTTTAAGTTAGGCGTTAAGTGATAGAATGGTGAAAGTTTCATGTAATTCTATTCAGTAGTTTTTGCGTGATGCGCGCACAATCATACAGACGGACAGAGAGACCGACAGACAGATAGACTTCTAAAAATTGTAGATTTGGGTTCCGCTGGTCCAATAATGACCTCTCCTATCAGTTTTTCTTGAATATCTTCAATGTACGGACATCGACCTGTTACAATTTTATTATATGTATTATATAGATAAAAAATCACTGCTAACGTTACATATTATTTAAGCTAACAATGTCTTCAAATCTTTGGAAGTTTAACTTTTTTTAATTGGAACGTGAGATATACGTATAGTATTAAGAAAATATATAAACAAATTAAATTAAAACGTATTTTAACATGTCTTAAAAAAACTTTTTTGGTTTTGCACTGCTAACGTTACATAAGATTTTTGCGGCACATTTACTTTTCACATAACTCCTAGTTGGAACATAACTTTTTTAAAAACTTTACGTGTTATGATATTATAACTAATTTTCTAATAGATAAAACTTGAAAGGCTAAATTTAGTCGCAACAAACATGTTATATTTAACTTTTTGTTTACTGAACTACTTCCGACCATATTTTTTTTTAATCACAACGTTTTATAAAAAGAGCGAAAAGTTTAATTTAAAACGACTAAAATTGAATGCCACTGTTTTCAACAGCTACTATAATATGTCATGAACCCCGCAAGACCCCAGTGCTTGCAATATTTGACAACAAAAAAAAACTACTTGGTTTACTTTCCCAGAAAATCAGCCATATGTACATATGTATATACTCATGTATACAAAATATAAATATTTTATAAAAATCATTTTGTGTATACATAAGCAAAAACATTAACATTTTCTTTAAAGAAGACTAGTTTTAAACTCAATTCGTGCGAACATAGTGATACCACGACAGAACAGATTAAGTTCTCCTCCTGTTTGAACAAGTTTGAAATAGATGTTTACGACCTTATACAGACATCCGCGACCTTTTATAAGTTATCCAGAAAAGGAGTCCAGAAAAAGCGTCGTCTGGCGCCGTTAAGAGCCGGGCGGTGGTAAATGATGTCTTCGATCGTCTTCTCTGCTTGTTTTTGCAGCTTTTGCAGCATCTGTGCGATAGGGTGCAGATAGCCTCTACATGTTTCCCCATAAGACAGTGTCCTGTGAGCACCTCCACCAGATTAGAGACTTCCTCTCTCTTTAGGGCGCATATTTGACGAGCTCGCTTGTGATTCCATTTTGGCCAAGTTTGTCTTGATGTTCGAAATACTGGGTTCTGTTCTAACAGATGTGCTACTTAGGCATTAGCTTGCATGTGGCAAATGACATACTTATATACATATGTGTTATTTATAAAGAGAAAAAAAAAAAACAAATATCAAAACAAACAAACGACACACCGTATTATATATACAGTGAAGTTGAGTAAGCTTCTTCAATAAGTCTATGTCAAAAGTTACATATAATACTGGCCGAATAGATCTGTACACAACTCGAAGTCCAAAAATTTTCAAGAGATCCAAACAACTTTTTTTTCTTTACAACCAATCATATGGCAAAAGACCACGTATAATGGTTATTTTTTAGTCAAAAGAGATACTGATAGAAAAGATTTTTTGGCAGTCGCTACAGATATGTTTGTTGTACCGGTTTCTGAAAAAAAACCGATTTTTTTAAATTTTGAGTTGTGTCACTTTATGAATTAGGGTGCGTTATTTATTTGAGCAGAATGAATATATCATGAACATAGTACAAGTAATATTAATTAGTAGCTTTAAAATGTCATTTGCAATCTTATTTTGCATCTACTTACAGGAACATACATATTTACATTTTTAGTAAATAACTAAATAAAACAAAATGTATTTAGCATATAACAAATAATTTTTTATACTCAGCTGTACTAGTACACAGAGTATTATAGTTTTAATCACATAACGGTGGATTGTAACAGAATGAAATAATCGAGATAGATATAGACTTATATATATCAAAATGATCAGGGTGAAAAGAGAAATCGATTGAGCCATGTCCGTCCGTCCGTCCGTCCGTCCGTCCGTCCGTCCGTCCGTCCGTCTGTCCGTCCGTCCGTCCGTCCGTCCGTCTGTAAACACTCTAACTCGCGCAAAAATTGAGATATTTTGATGAAATTTGGAACGCAAGTTGGTATCGAGACTGGGACGGTTGGTATTGAAAATGGGCGAAATCGGACCATGACCACGCCCACTTTTCCTATATAGAAAAAATCGGAAATTTGGTATCTCAGCCACTAATATAGCTAGAGTTTTAAAATTTTACCCACGTATTGAGCTCGGGCCCTTATGAAGAAATTTGATGAAGTTTTGGAAAATGGGCGGTGCCACGCCCACTTATTAAGGGTCAAACATTGAAAGTTTTATATGTCATAACTCAGAAACCGTTGAAGATATATCGATGAAATTTGGTACGCGTAATTTGCTTACATAGACAAATGTTTTGACGAAAAATTATCAAAATCGGTTTACGGCCACGCCCACTTTTATATATGTGTATTATAAAGTGACCTAATAAAACCATTTTAAGCGATATCTCTGTCAAATATAAAGATCTATCATTGAAATTTTGTCGCATGAGTCCAACTATGGACATAAAACAAAAAACACAAAAATTTTGGAATATGGGCGGTGCCACGCCCACTTATTAAGGGGCAGACATTGAAAGTTTTATGAGTCATAACTCAGAAACCGTTGAAGATATATCGATGAAATTCGGTACGCGTAATATAATTACTTAGTCAAATGTTTTGGCGAAAAATTATCAAAATCGGTTGACGGCCACGCCCACTTTTATATATAGGAAATATAAGGGGGCCTAATAAAAACATTTTAAGCGATATCTCTGTCAAATATAAAGATCAATCACTGAGATTTTGTGGCAGGAGTCCAACTATGGACATAAAACAAAAACTACAAAAATTTTGGAAAATGGGCGGTGCCACGCCCACTTATTAAGGAGCGAATATTGAAAGTTTAATAAGCCATAACTCAGAAACCGTTAAAGATATATCGATGAAATCTGGTACGCGTGATATATTTACTTAGCCAAATGTGTGGACGAAAAATTACCAAAATTGGTTGACGACCGCGCCCACTTTTATATATGTGTATTATAAAGTGACCTAATAAAACCATTTTAAGCGATATCTATGTGAAATATAAAGATAATTCATTGAAATTTTGTGACATGAGTTTTACAATAGACCGGAAACAAAAAATAAAAAAGTTTGGAAAATGGGCGTGGCACCGCCTCTTTTTAGACAAAGGGATATATGAGATTTCTTAGCCTTTAACTCGACAAATAATTGAGATATTATGACGAAACTTGGTTTATACACTTTTATAACATGTGTTAATAGACACGCAAAAATGTATTGAAATCGGTTTATGACCACGCCTACTTTTTAACAAAGATATTTCTGGAACACCCTTTTGGAATTTGTAACGTGAAGTCTTTGTAACTAAAAGTCATAGAGGGATGAAATTTTGCACTAACAATAATATTTGTATGCTTATTTGGATGATTGATATAAATTTTGAAAATGGGCGTGGCTGCGCCCTGTTTATGCAGCACTCGTTTCATATAAAATACACCCTATATCGAACAAACGCAAACAAACAATGAAAGCATACAGCTGAGTATCTAATGTTCGATTGCACTCGAACTTAGGCTTCCTTACTTGTTTTTATTATAATTGATTTATAACTCTGTAATTTATTTTTATGTTGCTAAATATGTATGTTTGTTATACGTATGAACATTAGGCCGTCTCGCCTTATAGGGACGCAAGAATAAAGTTCGCCGTAGGCCGCCGCATATCATGTTTTTTTGGAAACGCCGCTAGATGTCGCTAAAATTTATTTTTCTCATATCTTCGGTATTTATAGTCCGATGTACATATGTACATATGTACATTAGACCGTATTGCAAAAATAAAGTTCGCCGTATGCCCCCGCATATGATGTCTTTTTGGAAAACATTTCCGGAAAATTTTTTAATTTTTTTTGGACGCCGCTAGATGTCGCTAAAATTTATTTTTCTCATATCTTCGGTATTTATAGTCCGATCTCTAAGTTTAATACAGAAATGTCTTTGGCTTGAAAGGGCGGCTTATACTGTAGAATATTATTAACCCTATGTGCGCCATTGGGGTCACTACCACCCAGTACTTAGTTTATACCACCCTAATGTACCTTTTTTACGTCTGCATGTTAAACGTAGTCAAAAATCATTAATCTTTTGCAAAAGAAGTATTTCGATCGCTTCAGCAGAACCCGAAATAAAACACGTTCAACATCCCGAGGAATATAGATTTGTCGGTTCCTTTGGTCTTTTAGGTAAATTTTACAGAAAAATTTTCTGAGGAGACCCATAGTAAAATTTTATGCCAAATAATTTTCTAGAACATTTTAACCCCCTAGCGACCTTAAAAATACTATTTTTCCTGATTTTCTAAAAAAAGGGGGTAAAAAAATCCCTTTATTGGCGGTGTTAGAGGGTTAAAATGTTCTAGAAAATTATTCGCCATAAAATTTCAGTAGGAGTCTCCTCAGAAGAAATCTTTGTAAAATGAACCTAAGAGACCAAAGGAAGCGAAAAACTTATATTCCACGGAATGTTGAACGTCTTTTATTTCGGGTTCTACTGAAGCGATAGAAATACTTCTTTTGCAAAAGATTAATGATTTTAGACTACGTTTAACATGCAGGCATAAAAAATTGAATTAGGGTGGTATAAAATAAATACTGGGTGGTAGTGACCCCAATGACGCACATTGGGTTAATAATATTCCATAGTATAAGGCATCCTTTCAAGCCAAAGACATTGGTGTATTAAACTCTGAGATTGGACTATAAATACCGAAGATATGAGAAAAATAAATTTTAGCGACATCTAGCGGCGTCCAAAAAAAAAAAAATAAAAAACTTTTCCGGAAATGTTTTCCAAAAAGACATCATATGCGGGGGCGTACGGCGCACTTTATTTTTGTTTCCCTATAACGCGAGACGGCCTAATGTACATATGGGTGCTTCCAGCGTTACGGACGTTCCGTTCAGATAAACTTTTTTGTTCATAAAAATTAAAGTAGGCTTTGAATGAATACCATTTTTTTTTTGGTTATGGAGGGTCATTATTATAAGATACCCGAAATCCACGAAAAAAGTTTCTACAAATGTTAGATAGGAAATATATAGTGATTAAAAGTGCCTGTTCGGACGTTCCCAAAATAGAACTCATATTGAAGACGACTGCAGACTTTTGCTGTTCTCTGCGAATCAGTCGGTGCTACAAAAATGATGTATGTATGCATGATTGTTAGGACAGTAGTCAGGCATAGTCGATCCATGAAATTATACCTTTTGTCTTTGTTTAACATCTGTGAAGAAGGGGCTGAAAGCTGTTCGGACATTTCGGATTTTTTCCATAGAGAAATTTTTTTCTCAGAATTTTAGCAAACTCATTTTATAATGCAAATATTGGGTTTTATTGCTAAAAAGTACATATCATATGATGCATATACATATGTATGCACATTAGGGTGCTCCTTAGAAATCGAGTTACGATTTTCTTCGGTCTCGCCCCCGATCGGTAACAGCACAGTCAAAGGTATCACATATAAATTTTGGTCCCGATCGGAGATGATTAAGGGGTGTCGCACAGGGGTCAAAGTTCATACTACTATATGTGACCTCTGTGTGATATCCCTTAACCACCTCAGATCGGGAACAAAACTTACATTTGGTATCCTTGAGTGCAGGACTATCGATTTTGGGAATTAGATATACAAAAAAATTAATTTAATTTAACATTCTGGGACCAGTTATTACTCATACCTTTAGTTTGATACCAAATTTTGCTCAAAAGGTTTCCATGGTATTCTGTTTTAATAAGGTAGGTGCCACGCACCCTTATTTTAAAATGTTATTACTATGCCTATATTCGTGCCGCAGCCAAAGGTAATTAGGTGAATAATCCCGTCTTCGTTTCTCGAAAAAAATTTGCTCTATTTGATTTTCTTAGTCATCTTTTAAGCTTGTGTGGTCATTTCAGCGAATATTGACTTCTAACTAAGTGAGAGGACATCGTTATCTACAAATCCAGCCATTTAAAACGAAGTCAGGTTACGTAATTTGATAGTTGAGATATTAAAGGTTAACACTTTATGCCAGAATCGAAAAGGCCATAAGTAATTTCTTCGAACAAGCGGACGTATGAACACTATTTATTTACAGAAATATAAAAACTATGAGCATTTTGTCCATTCTTTATGGAATTGGGGCACCTCCAAATAAAGGACTAGGCCAATAATATTTTGCAGTCTTACTTTTGTACTAGAAAGGCAACTTTCAATAGGCCAAGCAATAATGATTTCAAAAAAAGCCCAAATTCACTCCGCCCTAATGTACATACATATATTCAAAATATACAAATACGGTGCCGATAAGGTGTTTTTATTATTGTTATTTGTTATTTGTTATTTGTTATTATTATTGTTATTGTTTTTTTTTGTACACGTGCGTATTTTGTTTTTTGATTTTTCGCCGAGCTGGGCAATTTAATATTTGATGTGGGTATTATGAGTAGGTAACTACACTCAGAGAAAATTAATCAAACATAAAATTTTTATTTTTATAATGCACGTTTTAAACCGAGTCACTTTTATTTTAAAAATGAAATTTTTTAAATTAAAAATGAAATTTTTGAAATTAAAATTTACCGATTTGGGATTTAAAAAGAAACATGTTTAAATTAAAAATGAAAATGAGAGGATTAAAAACGAAAGTTTTTAGTTCAAAATCTCATAGTGCTTAAAATAAAAATAAACATTTCTAAATTTAAAATGTTTTTTCTGGATTTTGTAATTTTACAATGAACATTTTTAAAATAAAAATGTTCGTATTTACATTACTTTTAAATACATTTTATTCTACCGCACCCTATATTCATATTGTGGTGCCGGAGGGAGGATCTAAAAACAAAAACGCATCTAATGTACATAATATGTATGTACATTATACATATGTATGTACCTACATATCGAGCCCTAACCGCCATAAAAGTGTATCCAATAAAAATTAAATTTTACAGAAGTTTTTTCTTAATTTTTATTGCATACGGTTTATATGCAGCCTTGAAATTTATTTAGACTCTAACTTCGAAACGGCACATTTCAAAGGTTTGAAATTTTGGGAGTCAATGCGTGTGATAACAAAATAATTGATTTCTATAAAAGAGCTAAAATCGCTAATTTTGTTGGATACAATTTTATGGCGGTTAGGGCTCGATATGTACATATCGTCGTACCATACGAAAACTAACATATTTAAAATTTCTGGCGAAAGCTATCAATAAAAAAATTCTGTACGAAAAGTAGAACATTTGACTTTTGGCCGACGAAAAGTAATAAAATCGAGTTTTGGCTGACGAAAAGTAATAAAATCGACTTTTGGCTGACGAAAAGTATCAGTAATTATATACTGTTTTTACATTAAAATTGTTGTTGTTTAAACGAAATTGATAGTTTTCGTCAGCCAAAAGTGGATTTTATTACTTTTCGTCAGCCAAAACTCGATTTTATTACTTTCCGTCGGCCAAAACTTGAACATTTTACTTTTCGTCAGCCACAAAAAATTTGATGTTAGTTTTCGTATGGTGCGACGATATGTAGATTTGTTTTTATTTGATTTCCTGAAATCGTCGGTAATAAAAATTATTTTTTTTAGATAATGTTATTAAATTCAAATATATATAATTTGAATAATACCTACGCCGACCTAGAAGTGCAACAAAAAAAAAAAAACAAATGATTTTAGTATATGTAACTGTAATGAATTTTGGACAGAGTTTCTGCGCATTGTTATCATTTATTTTATTTTACAAATGAGAGAAAAATTGAGTTTAAATAAATTATAATTAAATTAAATTTTTGGGTGTTGATCCATGCTCGGTTCGAAACCACGATTCCTGAAACGGCAGGCTAGTTGCCCAACTATCCATTTTACTTGAAAGCAACTGGTAGTTTTAACATGGCCTACGAGATGGCAATTGTCTTCCCTTGCATAAGCTTCATACTAGAAAAATACCACTCAGTTTCATACCAGTAGACAACACATCAGCTTCATACTAGAAAAATACCAGTTAAGGGTATACTAGAAGAATACCGGTCAGAATAATACTAGATAAATGCCAGTTCATCTAGGTGAAAAATAGCATTTTAGTTCATTTAATAAAACTCACTTTAATTGGCTCAGTACTTTTTAAAGTTACATTTAGTACATATTATATACAGTACACGCAAAGATGTATAGTAAGGTAGAATACTAGCTTCGTGTTACTGCCGCAGTTGGCTGATAGAATCTCCGATTAGGATGAAACCAAATCAATTAAATAAACTCTTCTTGCCACCTGCTGCAAACATAGATGTATGTATGTAATTGTTCTTGTGTACCCTTGCACAAAAATAAATGAAAAGCCTTAAAAATATTTATTTTGTGAGAAATGGTTGTTTCTTTTTGGCAAATTGGTAATAACTTTTCGGATCCTTTTGATAAATAATAGCTTCAAATAATAATTTACTTCAAAATCGCCAATAAAGCTAAGTTTGTGATAAAATTGCACAAACTGCTATATTAAGTTAATAAATAAATTGGCGTATTACTAGTAGAATACCACATAGTATGATTTTGTCTTTTTAAAAGCGGTTGATCAACTAGTAGATAGCTAACTAGTATAACTTTGTCCGTTTCATACCAGTTGATCAACTAGTTTATTTTCATACTAGTTTAATTTTGCCTGCAGGGTTGCTAATCATATTAAGGTACATACATATGTACAGTGGCGCACACAGAAAAATATTTTGGTGGGGGGTTATCAATATCCAACGGAAAATTAAAAAAAAAATTACTTAAAACTCGTCCAGACAATTTTTAAACAAAGGCACCTTTTAAATCTCAATTCATTGCATTTTCTCTGTAAAAAACTAACAAGTAAGGAAGCCTCAGTTCGAGTGGAATCGAACATTGTATACTCAGCTGTATGCTTTCATTGTTTGTTTGCGTTTTTTCGATTAGGGTGTATTTTATATGAATCGAGTGCCGCATAAAGTAGGCGCAGCCACGCCCATTTTCAAAATTTTTCCAAAAATATCTTTATTAAAAAGTAGGCGTTGTCATAAACCGATTTTGCTAAATTTTTTAGCATGTATTACCACAAGTTATTAAAGTTTTCAAACTGATTTTCGTCTTAACATCTTAATTATTTGTAGAGTTATGGGTTCCGAAATCTCGTAGATTCCTTTGTCTGAAAACAGGCGGTGCCACGCCCATTTTCCAACATTTTTATATTTTTTGTTTTATGTCTATATTTGGATTCATGCGACATTTCAATGAATTATCTTTATTTTTGACAAAGATATCGCTTAAAATGTTTTTATTAGGTCACTTTATAATACCCATATATAAATTTGGGCGTGGTCGTCAATCGATTTTGGCAATTTTTCGTCCAAACATTTGCCTAAGTAAGTAAATTACGCGTACCAAATTTCGTCGATACATCTGCTACGGTTTCTGAGTTATGACCTATAAAACTTTCAATGTTTAATAGGTGGGCGTGGCACCGCCCATTTTCCAAAATTTCATATTTCTTCATAAGGGCCTGAGCTAAATACGTAGATGAAATTTCATCGCTCCAGCTACATTAGTGGCTGAGATACTAAATTTCCGATTTTTTCTATATAGGAAAAGTGGGCGTGGTCATGGTCCGATTTCGCCTATTTTCAATACCAACCGTCCCAGTCTCGATACCAACTTGCATTTCAAATTTCATCAAAATATCTCAATTTTTGCGCGAGTTAGAGTGTTTACAGGCGGACGGACGGACGGACATGGCCCAATCGATTTCTCTTTTCACCCTGATCATTTTGATATATATAAGTCTATATCTACATATGTCGATTATTTCATTCTGTTAAAATCCACCGTTATGTGATTAAAACTTTAATATTCTGTGTACTAGTACAGCTGAGTATAACAAACCTCAGCTAATATCCACAGCATACTTTTAGGGAAATGTCTCCACACTGCTTGCTAATAAACATAATCAATAGTTGTTGACAAACATTGGCAATGTACATCTACGAATATTCATAGATTTTACAACATATATTTACACTAATATTTGTAAATGTACCATCTTTTATAAAATATTTTTTTGTATGGTGTTGTAAATTTGGGGGGGGGGGGGGGGGTGGGGTTTTTTAACCCCAAAACCCCGCCCCCCCTTGAGTGCGCCAATGCATATGTACATATACACGCGTAGCTACACAGACTAAATTTTTTATCAACCTAAAAAAATTAAAATTTTAGGTTAATATGTATGTTTTAATATCTGCTTACGAAATATGTTGACAAATTGGCATAAGTATGTACATATGTAGGAATTCGCATAAGCGTGTTAAGAAGAATGCATATATCCATATGTATATATGTATGTATGTATGTACATATGTAAATATATGTATTCACATATACATACATATATTTTTTATATAAAATGATTCCTAAGCAATTTTTGTGCTGGAACTCATGCAAAAAAAATGAACTTTAGCTATTCGATATCAAGACATTTATACATACATCTGTATATATGTGCAGTATGTATCAGACATAGGCGTACTTAATTAAATTTTTCAAGTGATTACGCGCTACACTTACAATTTACAAGTAATTATCCAAAAAATTACAAGTATTTGTAATTGAGAGTTTTCAATAACAATTTCAAGTTCCCATGTCTGGCATGTATTTATATGGGTGCTTAGTTTTACGCAAAGAAAATGTTCACGCATATTCCGTCTTAAGCTAATCTACATATTTTAAATTAAACAAAAAAAAAATAATAAAAATTATTTAATGATAAATTCTTTAATTTTTGTCCGATGTTTTTTGATTGGATGCAGCGTTGCGTGATTCTAATCAATTTTGATTTCAAATCAACTTTCAAATAAAGAATCAACTCGATTCGTGTTTCAAACTATTTTCAAATCAAAGATAATTTTTATTTGTTCTTCATTTCTCAAAAGAATCATAAATACCCTTTGATTCGTGATTCAAACCATTTTCAAATCAAAGATAAATTTGATTTGTGATTCATTTCTCAAAAGAATCAAAAATACCCTTTGATTCGTGATTCAAACCATTTTCAAATCAAAGATAATTTTGATTTGTGATTCATTTCTCAAAAGAATCAAAAATCTTTTTTGATTCTTGATTCAAAAAATATCTTTGATTCGAATCAAATTTTTGATTCGGATCAAAAATTTTATTCGAATCAAAAATTTGATTCGAATCGAAAATTTATTACGAATCTTGATTCAAAATATATTTTTGATTCGAATCAAAAATTTTATTCGAATCAATAATTTGATTCGAATCAAAAATTTTATTCGAATCAAAAATTTATTTAGAATCAAAAATACTGTAGCATATCAGAAATATTCAAGTACATTCTCGGTAACTTAAAACACAAAAATGTATAAAATGCACCAAAAGTCCAATTACAGCCAAATTGTATGCTGACGCCAAATGTGTACATGTGTATGTATGTATGTACATATATACATATTTCTGATTGTCGTATTTACGTTTGTGCTACGCCGTAAGTACATACATACATACGTATGTATGTATGTGCATAGGCACATTATTTGAAATAAAGTTTTGATTCAAAATAATTTTTTGATTCGAATCAAAAGTTTGATTCGAATCAAAAATTTTATTCGAATCAAAAATTTTATTCGAATCAAAAATTTGATTCGAATCAAAAGTTTATTAAGAATCTTGATTCGAAATCAAGTTTGAATCAAGAATCAAAAAAGATTTTTGATTCTATTGAATCACAAATCAATTTTATCTTTGATTTGAAAATAGCTTGAATCATGAATCAAAGGGTATTTCTGATTCTTTTTTGAAACGAATCACAAATAAAAATTATCTTTGATTTGGAAATATTTTAAATCAAGAATCAGAAAATATTTTTGATTAGTGATTCAGTCAAATCAAAATCACGCAACCCTGATTGGATGTTTAGCTGAGACAAGATTTGAACCCGGGACCTCTTTTATATAATATGAATATTCATATTTCCACCACATATACCACACATAGGCAGGTGATAGCTCGCGAGCATTAAGTTTATCTCAGTACGCTAATGCAACTCTTCTACAGGTTACAGGGTTGTATTTTTGTAACATTGTTGTTTATTTAGAAGTTGTCAGCTTTTTGTAGAATTTCTTACTGGAAAGTTAAGTTAGGTTGGGTTAGGTTGGCCGCATACAGTGATCTTTTCAACCCAAATCAAAGTTTAAAAAATATTCCAATATTTATAACAGTGTGGCTCTTAGTGTTACCAACATCGTATTGTGGAACCGTTATACTAAATTTGGAATGCAAAACTTCGCAAGTTTTAGTATTTTGTGTATTTTCTGAAGAGTAATTTGTGTATTTATGTAGAGTATTTGTTGACCACTGGATTCCACAACAGGGGTTAGAGTACTCCCACTTGTGGGGTGCCCATACCTGCCCTCCTTGATATCGTCGTCGAAAGGCCCCACGCACCCGCCACCGTTCGACAACGGAGGTCCATTGCCCAGGCAGCAAACACTTGGAGGTGTCAGCCGCAGATTTTTGCTGCCCAAAATACCATGGAAGGTTATCAGCAAAATTTTTTTGGTTCATTAAGCTGTGGCCAAGTGTTTATTATTTTATAAATTTCAAAATGAAACATCCCTGCAGTAAAAATCCGCAATGAATCCTTAATGAATCACTGATAAAATTCACCTATGACGAGGAGGCATCAGTGAATACTTTCATATAAGGACTGATGAATTTTTCATATAAATGGTTTGCTTTCCTCAGAAAAAAAAACAAAAAAATAAAAATTGTACTCAGTTGTGACGACAGTGATGAATATTCAACAAGGAATCATCGATGATCATTCAGCAGTGAAACAAATTTACTGCAGGGATGTTTGGTTTCATCATGACAAAAAAAAAAATCAGAAAAGAACAGGAAAGTTTACGAAAATTAAAAAAATTGTTTCAAAGAGCTTTTTACAGTATTTTGCGAGCTAATGTGGTATATCTCTATAATACACAGTAACTATAAGAGACTTGTAAATAATTAAGAAATTGTTGGCAAAATGTGGTGTGTATGTATAACTTTTTATTAACTTTTAGCAGTTCATAGACAGACGAGTTAATTGCATTTTTTTTGCGTTTAGAAGTAATTTGAAAGTTTGATACTTGACACGCTTTCTTTTCAATGTGATTCACCTTTACAAGAATTTGTATGTATGTATGTATGTATGTACACGTGTAAGAAGTACGAATCCGCTATGTAAGCAGGTGAATGTACTTTCCAAGCTATAATTATGCAATTAACCATAATACTTCGATTTTATTTACACAAAAGCATAACAATTGAAAACAAGAAAAATGAAAAAACTAAATAAATAAATTCATGGAAATGGGGGAACGGAAAATACAAACAAAACAAATTAAAAGCAGGCAAAACTAAAATGCTAATTTCAAAAAATCGAAAACTAACTGTAAAATTAAATACATTTAAAAATAGTGGCTTTAATACATTTTAGGTTAGGTTAGAGTGGCTTCCATAGGGGCACACTAAGGCCAGTGCAGAGGCCCATTGTGATACCACAAGAAGAAAACAGATTACTCCTCCTTTTTAAACCAGTTTGATAACCTAATGAAATTCACCAGGTACTTTATGTCGACAAACGCAACTTTAGATAGGCTATCCAGGAAAGGTGTCCCAATAATACATTTTAAAACCGAAACTTTCTTTTATTGTGTATAGTTCAAGCAGCGACTGCTCTTCGGTCATGCCAAGCTCTTCATGAATGAGAAAATTTTTTCGAAATGGCGTCTGAAGAGGAGCAAAAATGGGACAAATTAAGAACAAGAAGATGCCGAAATTTTAAATAATAATGTTGAATAAAAATAGCAAGAATAGCAACAACAAAAAATAAAAGTTGCTGTACAGTGGTGTTCCTTTTTATTTAGGCAAATTATTTGCTTGTAGCACGTTTATAAGTTCAACGATATATAATAGAATCAGACCTGGGTAATATCAAGTACCAGTACGACTTGCGGCAAGTACATTTTAAAGGAATTGTAGTGGTACTGGTACTGGCATTCCCAAAATTTTCAGAGACAAGTACAAGTACAAGTAATTGCAAAATAATTGAAATTTTAGCAAATACTTCAAAGTATTTGAAAAGAATAGAAAGTACTTGAATAGAATTGAAAAATGTACTTGAATCGATTTGTAAGTAATTGAAAGTACTTGAAAAGAATTAAAAAATCGATTCAAGTACATTTTTAAATTATTTTCAATTCTTTTCAAATACTTTGAAGTGTTTGCTAAAACTTCAATTATTTTGCAATTCCTTGGACTTTTACTTGTACTTGAATATTCTGAAAGTACTTAGTACGGACTAATTACTTCAAGATCAAAATATAAAGTATTTAAGTACGTAATAGTCCAATTACTACTCAGTATTACCCAGGTCTGCATAGAATGTATCCTAATATCTGCTGCTAGTGATGAAAGACATAGGCTAACTCCAAAACAAAACTACATACACATGTATAGGTACTAAATATTTAATGTTAAAATTTCTAATTCTCTATTTACAGAATGGAAAACATAAAATAGCCACTAATTGAGAGTAGTATCCCTATTATAAAACATTATGCATTAATGGCGCCCCCTTACGGATAATTTTAATGAGTTACAAAAGGCTTTGCCGAACTTGAACTTAGCCACCGATGACGGCGAAACCGATTGATGTCGTAAAAGAAAATAACAATTAAATTGATTGTAAACAACAGTAATTGCAAAGTGCAAGCTACGAGTAAACAAACGACGCATTATCATCGCAGTTGATTGCAAATGAAATCCACGTAAAATACATACATACATATATACGTACTATATATATGTATGTATGTATGAATAATGATAACCATTAAAAAGCAAAAGTTCATAATAAAAATGTAAGAGCTAAGCGAAATTTCGCAGCTAAAAATGGAAACAACAATGATCCAGGCATAAAGTACAAATTTACATGTTCCCCAACCCACACTTAACCGGTTTTCCAGCAAAAGCCAAATTCTTTAAATCTGAAATGCGTAAATCTAATCAAGCAGCTCTAAAGGCGAATACAATGCACACAAAGAAGCACGCCAAACGTTTTGGAACCAACATGGATCAATTAATTTTTGGAAGAGGTCAACGTACAAAATCGCTAATGTCACTCGTGTGTTGGTTATTGCTCTTAGGCATTTGCGTCGCAAGTTGTGATGCGGTCGATGCCAAAAGACAATTAACAAAAATTTCTGCGGCGAGAAATTATCAACATTATTATGATTATAATTGTTTTACAGATGGAGGTAATTATTGCATTATATGAATATTTTGTTATGTATTATATCGCAACACATAAATGCAATTCTATTGAATAGTATTTCATACATCAGTGGAATTTGTGTGGTAGTTTTCGGAGGGTATACCCAGCAAACATACACTCTAACGTTAGAGAATTTGTGGTGACTATATTAGATAACCAATGTAATTCTCTAACTATTCTCTAACCTAAAGCGAAGTTAGAAAACTACATTAGAATTCATTTGAAAACTGATTAGAAAAAGAAGTATTTGCAAATTCTCATTAGAATCACATTAGAGAACTCTTTGATTCTTGACAGTTACTCAAGTCGTCTTTTAACGTTAGAGCTTTGAGAAAAGGGTTAGTTTTCAAGTCATTCTCAAATCGATATCTAATCTCAGTGTTAGCTGGGGTAGATACGCAATCCTTTAGCTTCATCTTAAAATCCAGTTAACGACTTAATTTTAGACAGCCAAGCACTACATACTGTTGTGGTAAAAGGTAATAGTTGCGAGATATTTGCATTTTATTGGCACAGTGTTGATACTGTAAATGTCTCAGCTATTACCAGTAGAGAATAGACCCCAACATGCCCTCTCAAACCAACTTATCTAACATCTATGAACCTCAAAAAAGACTAAACGAGTTGAAGTTATTGCTACAACAAAAAAGGAACGTATAATTTTTCACATATTAAATTTCATTGTTTACGTCTCCATAGAATTTTCTGAACTTCGACTCCTGTGCGTCAAAAGTTTATATGTGGTATCTTCGACTATTTTAGCATCGACCTAAGGGGTGAGGTTCAGGATGTATACTATAAAATTAATCTACATACATTTGGGGACCACCCTAATGTAGTTACATACCCTATCGCACCCTAAATCATAAAGTGACACAACTCAAAATTTCAAAAATTTTCAGGAGGGGCAAAAAGCTCTTTTTCTTTACAATCATATGGAAAAATCCCGCGTATAATGGTTAGTTTTCAGTCAAAAAAGTTCAATCCTCGGTTGAGGCCGCCTGAAGAAGTCTGATGAGGGGATGTGGTGGTCTCGGAAATGGATCCATAACTTATACCAAAATTTTTTTTTCAATTTTTCTTAATTAAAAACTGGCCAATAGCTCTATAAATTTCACATAAAAAAGATAACGATTGAAAGTTTTTTTTTTGGCAATCTATAGAGATATTTTCTCTGTACCGGTTCATGATAAAAAACCGATTTCGAAAAAATTTTAATTGTGTCAATTTATGATTTAGAATTAGATATATTTTTTCTTTTTTAAATTAAGTAAATTTGCACCTCTATATTTTTCATTTTCAGAACCCCTACCCGACATACCCAATCCACGAGACTATCCCATCGAATTGCAAGTTTTCGATCGATCTCTACATCAGGTGATAAGTCGAATTTTCGCCATTGTGCTGCGTGAAAAACTCAACTATCGCAATGTCTCGCTGGTGCCATTCAAATACACACCGAATATATCGAATATACAATATGAAAAGAATAGTTATCGTGATATTTTCTCGCAATTAAAGTAAGTTAAGAAGGATTATTAGATATTATTATTATTATTATCATAAAGTGCGACATTTTGCTCTTTCCCATATTTAGATACTCCCCAATGATAAATGTAGCCGTTTGGATGCCTCCCTTGGTGCGTTCCATGGTGCCAGACTCCATTAGCGAAGCAGGCAGTTCAATAACGCCAGGCCGTTTCGGTTGGTTTGTGCCGAAAAGTCAAGTTGATATGCCATTGGAATTAGCCGCTTATAGTTTACATTATGGTGTATTCTTGAATCAGTCGCATGCCGATTATGGTCGTTATGTGATGAAGGAGGAAATAATCAAGCAATTGCGTATGGGTAAAAGGTGAGTAACCGTGTATATACATATATGAAAAGTAAAAAAAGAAGAGTGGATAAATTTAAAAGAAACGTCAAAACAAACTCACTCAAAATTTTTGTTCCATGGGGTTTGAGTACATTCGATTATGTACGCTTAGTGCAAGGCAAATTTATGATATGGTAATGGCAGGGCGAATTTGGCAATATTCGCCTCGATTCGCTTTAAGTTTTGTTTATCAGAATGTCAAACTCAAAGTCAAATATTTCTTTGTATGACATTCTTCTGTACACAGCTAGTTAAAAACGAGAAGAAGAAGAAGTCAGCTGTTCACTTACCATTACCATATGAATGAATTTGCCTTGACTTAGTGTAACGTAGAAGTCTGATCCATTTAGAGTTTTACGGAACGCGCATAGAGTGGCCCGTTTCTCAATTTGTTCCATGCTACGTTAAGTACCTATAATTCCAGATTCAGCATTAGAATACGTGGAAATGGTTCATAAAATCGGTAGGATCAAATTCAGCTTATCTATGCCAAGCTAGTTGCTTTTATTTGTAAGGAGCTTTTATGACACCAAAAGAGCTTTATAGCTTAAGAAGCTTTCCCAATAAAGCTGCCACATTTCTTTCTTAAAAGACCTATGCACACATGTATACATATTTTGCTTCTTAATTTCAGCTGCGAGGAATACATCAGTCCCAATTGTGTTGGCAGAACATGCGTCTACCTATTGGCCGAACATAAAGCGGATACCGCATTTGTGATGCATCACATTGAGACCACCAAAAGTTACGTCAACATACTTTGGTTGGGCGCCGATTTTCGTCAGGCAATAAGCGATTTGTACAACATATACCACAAGGCAGGCGAGTTCAGTCACAAACGCTTCATCGTGCTGCATTGGACGCCATCGCTACTAATCGATGGCGATATACAATTCTATCAGATCACATTGCCACGTTGCGAAGATTTGCCTATACTTCAACTGACGGCATGCAAATATGAACTGACACCGGTGCTCAAATACTACGATCAACGTTTGGGACGCAGTGAGGAACGTTTGGTGGCCGCGCTGCGAGAATTCCACATTTACGATCACATGCTGGCGGCACTGCAGCTAAGTCCATATTGGCAGCGAACCGATATGGATATGGAGAATATTTACAATCATGTCGCTTGCGATTGGCTGAAATCGAATCAGCGAACGTATACGGAATGGATTAGTAGTAAGGAAACGATTAAACTGACAATTGGTGGCATATTCCCGTTGACCGATTTTAGTCGTGGTCATCAAAACCTTCGTCGAGCCGTCGAGTTGGCCGTTGAAGCTGTAAATCGTGAGCAAGTGCTAAAAAACTACAGTTTGGAGGCGCAAGTACACGATGGCCAATGTAAAGCGGATGAGGTGATGAAAGTTTTTATACACTACTTTACGCAACCGCGTGTGCTTGGCGTGCTGGGACCGGCTTGTAGTGAAACCGTGGAACCTATAGCGGGCATATCGAAACACACAATGATGGCGGTTATCTCGTATTCGGCCGAAGGTGCTTCGTTCACCGATCGCAGTGCCTATCCATATTTCTTTCGCACGATCGGCTCGAATCGTCAGTATGAGGATGTTTATATTGAGTTGATGAAATTTTGGGGTTGGAAGCGGGTGGCAGCGCTGACGGAGGATGGCCAGAAATATACGGAGTACATTTCACATATGGAAACGACTATGAAGCAGCATAATTTGGAATTGATAATGAATAAGAAGTTTTTGAGTGATGTGAAGGCGGTGGAAATGAATAAGGTAAGATGAGATGGGAGTGGCGGCGACTGCGTAAGCGTATCTATTGTTATTATTATTACCCAATAAACACAAAAGCGAGGATGATATCGTGGCGAATTCGAGATGAATTTGCGGAGGTGAATGTAATTTTTCGGACTCGTATCGAGTTCGAAATGGACTCGAGAAAAATCAATTTTCGCAATAGCACTTATTAATTTTATTAAATCTTGCTTTGCACGAAGAAATTCCCTGTTGGGCTTTAATTTACCATTTAAAACTCTACTCAAGCAACTGAAAAGCTCGGATTATATCGTGGCGAATTCGAGGCGGATTCGCAGAAGAATATTTTGTAGAATGTATTCGCCAATGAGCCTAAATTTCGAATCGACGACGATCCGAGAACATAAAAATGCGCGAATCGCTAATGAGGGGTGACTCGCCTGGGAATTCGGATTCGCCGATCTATCGTCGCGAACTATCGCCGTGATAATATAATCAGAGAAGAGAGCTCGTCTTGAATTCGAGGCGAATCCGTTGTGTTTATTGGATATTATTAGTAATTGTATGATTTTTCTGTCTTTGCAGTACTTGTTGGATTTGAAACAAAAACACGCCAAAATAATTATCGCCGATATACATAATAGAAATGCAGAGATTGCTTTATGCGAGGCCTACCATTTGGGGGTAAGCTTAAAAGTCTATATTCTCACTTTGTAAGTATGAAGCTTATTGAATTATGTAGCATAACCTTAAAAGTGGGATAGGTATGTGTGTTTCCATGATTTACTTAAATATAATCTAAATTATCCCCATATATATGTAGATACCAAATTGCCCATCTCAGACATGCTAATAAGCTTCCTTCCATTAGCCTGGGTGATTTGAGGTGCCTGGTGAACCTTTTCATTTTAGGACTACTATCCATAAAAGTTACTCCGATGCTAGTTCAAAAAATATGGATTGTACGCACATATGTATGCAAACGTTTAATTATCAGCTTTTCTTTTCAGATGACTGCCTACGAAGGTTTCGTTTGGTTTTTGCCCTCGTGGATATCCAAGGATTGGAACACATTGGACAGCAATCACAACTGCACAAGCGAGCAACTTCAAAGGGTATATACTCCTCGCATACATACATCAATATACTTAAGTACACATATTCAAATCAGATCTAATAACATATTCTTCTTTGTTTAGGCATCCGATGGCCACTTCAGCATCATGCACACACCCTTTGGCGATCTCAATTCAACCATGCAGGAAAATATAACGGTACGGGAATGGCTACAAAAGCACAATCAAAATAGCGACACACCGCTCTCCAACTACACGGGTTTCGCTTATGATGCCGTCTGGGCTTATGCACACGCGGCCGCCAAACTTTTGGCCGAGGATGATGACGCCGTGAATAGTTTGCGTACCAGCAGCGTAGTATCACGCTTCGTTGAGCTCATATGGCAGACAAATTTCACTGGCCTCTCTGGCCAAATACAATTCGGACAAGGTGGCTCGCGTATCACCAATTTGGACATCGTACAATGGCGGAATATGAAATTCAGGCGGGTTGGCAAGTTTAGGCCGCGCATCGTTGGCTTGCGCAATAATATGCGCACTGACGGTGGCCATTTGGAGTTGGCTGAGCGGAGTGTGGAATGGTTGGCGGCGAGCGGACAGCGACCCAGTGACGGTACATACGATTGCAGCTTTGCTGCGCTAGCGAAATTCCTCGATCAGGATTGTGAGGGTGCGGCGTTCACATTCACCACTGTGGTTTGTCTAATGGTGGTGTTGGTGGTTTCAGTCACGTCATTTCTCTTCTGGAAGCAACGCTACGATAAGAAGCTGAAGCGGTCCGCGAAAATAATGAAAAATTTCGGCATCGATTTGTTGTCGCCCTCCAGGAATAAGTGTAATACGTTGGATAAGTGGGAAGTGCCCAAGGAGAATGTGGTGCTGAATCGGCGTTTGGGTGAGGGCGCCTTTGGTACGGTGTATGGTGGTGAAGCGCAAATTGGCGCTACGGGCTGGACGGCTGTGGCCGTGAAGACGTTGAAGGCTGGCGCCTCCACCGAAGATCGGCTGGATTTCCTCTCCGAGGCAGAGGCAATGAAACGTTTAAATCACAAAAATGTCATTAAAATGTTGGGCGTTTGTCTGCAGACGGAGCCGATCTACACAATCATGGAGTTTATGCTGTACGGCGATCTGAAAACCTATCTGCTAGCGCGCCGTCACCTCTTGAATGAGAAAGTGACCGAAGACTCGGATATCTCCTCGAAACGGCTGACAATGTATGCAATGGATGTGGCGCGTGGCTTGGCCTATTTAGCTTCACAAAAGTATGTGCACCGTGATTTGGCGTGTCGCAATTGTTTGGTGGATGCACAGCGCGTGGTTAAACTGGCCGATTTCGGCATGGCGCGCTCCACCTACGAAAGCGACTATTATCGTTTCAATCGTAAGGGCATGTTGCCGGTACGTTGGATGGCGCCTGAGTCGTTGGCGCTCGGCATGTTCACGCCCGCCTCGGATGTGTGGGCATTTGGTGTGGTGCTCTATGAGATAATCACCTTTGGTTCGTATCCCTATCAGGGTCTCACCAACAATCAGGCATTGGAGTTTATCAAGAGCGGCAAGACACTGCAAATACCGGCTGGTGTTAAACCACCTTTGGAGGGTTTGATTAAGGCTTGCTGGAGTCAGGAGGTGAAGAAACGGCCCACCGCCAGCGAAGTGGTCGAATATATTTCGAATTATCCGCGTTTGCTGACGCCATGCCTAGACTTTCCCAGCGCCTCGGTGGAAATGCCCGAAACCGAAAGCGATGAGCTGGAGCTTTTGCCCAAACTGCGAAAATGTTCGCCGATCAAACGCGACTCAACGTTGGATATTTTGGCGCAAACGTGCAATGGCAGTTCGTTGGGCTTTCCAAGGCGTACAAATGATTTGATTGATAGCGTCGATTCGCCAGCGTCGCAGCGGCGTCCGAGTTTGGGTGTACCAGCGAGTTTTACGTTGAACATACCACTAACGCCAATTATTAAAACCAATAACAACAATAACAACGATAATACTACTAGTAATAACAACAACAACAATGACAATACACTCAATACTAAAGGCATTTGTATGGACGCATTTGCGGCGACAACACCGGATGGCTATAGCATAATGGCGCCGCTGCTGATGCATCAAGTGAGCGAAGGTTCGGATTCGTCGCAGGCGCATCTAATTAAGAAATCTTCGACGGAGACATTGCAGCAGACGGAGTTTTGAAGAAATATACTACGTACATATATGTATAGAGGGAGAAGATGAAGGATGAAGAAAAATTACTGTATAGAGGGAGAGAATGAAAGATATAGAAAAATTACTACAATAATTGGAATCTCAGTGTCGCCGACGCATTTTTGGCTCGTGAAAACAGTTATCGTTTGCAATTTTGCATGCAATGAAAGTACCGGGAAGCGTAATTTTTTAGTCGCAAATTTTGCCATTTTTTTTCTTAAGTATACACTAATACACATCGTCGCTATAGAAGAAAAAAGACGCAAAGTGTTTTGTTGAGGAAGAAAGACGCAAACTCTTTTGTTTTCAAAGAAAGACGCATTAAAAATATTTTTCGAAAGAAAGACTCTTTATTTTTTTTGATAACGAAGAAAGACGCTTTATTTTTTTTTTTACTATAAAGAAAGACGCATTTAAATATTTTTTAGGGAAGAAGGACGTATTCGATTTTTATTTTTTCTTTGTCAATATTAATGCTAATGCGTCTTTCTTCGTCGAAATTTTTTTAATGCGTGTATCTTCGTCGACATGTTTTGTAAAGCGTCTTTCTTCCCCGACATATTTTTAATGCGCCTTTTTTCGTCGTTAAATTACTGTCACGCGTCTTTCTTTTTCCGGAGCGACGATATGTATGTATGTACATGTAGTTACACATACACATTTGTAAATATTCAAAAGAGCAGCTTTAAACCATTCTAAGTACATAAATGCAAATATTATTAAGTTAATTATAGTGAGCTTTATTATGTATGTATGTAATTGAAGGCTTGAAGGGCCAATTTCTTTTGCTAATACACTACAGGGTGTGTCAGATTTTTATGAATTTTTTTTGTTATAGAAAGAAAAGAAAGCTTAAGATTAATGTCAGTTCAGAAATTCAAAAATAAAATATTTAACTGCGTTTGTGTGCATATTATTTTTCTTATATAAAAAATATTTGCCATAAGTATGGAGTATGTAAAGCAAGTTTTAATGCTGCAAAGCCTTTACTAGTGCCTGTAAATGAAAAGCAAATCAAACTTTAAATGCAAAAATATTGCAATAAAAAAAACAAACATAAATGTGCACATTTTTGTTTTACAACTTAGAAATACAATTATGTATAATAAATGCACAACCAAAACACTGCTGCATTTAAAGAAAAATACAAAAAAAAATTCATTCTAGTTTTAATGCCATAAAATATTTAAACTGCATTCAAATTAAAAAAAACGCGACTTTCAAAGCATTTAAAATTAATGCAGCTGGAACAATTTTTGTGTATATTTTGTATGTGCTTAACAATTATGCGGTATTTACATAAAGAATAGAATATTGAAATATATATAAAATGCTACATACTTATACATATGTATAATGCATTAATGAAATTAAGACTGTTCTTTTTTATTTACATTATGGTAATTTTAAGAAAATAAAAAAAAAAAAACTATAATAAATTAATATTTAAGTATATTTGCTGTCACTTTAAAAAAATGCCTTAAGTAGCTGCAAATAAACTTATCAATGTCACTACATAAGAAAAATTCCTCGCAGCAATAGTCTGAAAAACAAGAAACAAACACAGAAAAAAAAACAAAAACAAAAAAAAAACAAAAACAGAAAAAAAACAAAAACAGAAAAAAAAACAAAAAAAGCAAAACCGCAAAAAATCTTACCTTTACAGATGAACTTAATTTTTGTTTTCTTTTTTTGTTTTTTTTTTTGCATATTCACATAACATACATATGTACATATATTTCAGAAATGTATCTAGTGCACATATTTTGGTTTACAACTTTTTATAGGTACGTGACTTAACTATTTTCTATTGCAATTTCTAAAAAATATTGTTTATTTGACGCGCAGCAATAATAATAATAACAACAAAATACGCCAAATGAGTATATTTTGTTTTGCGATTTTTGAATTTGTAAATCGTTAAAGATAACATTTGTTATAATCGCAATTTGTTGTTTCTTACATTTAATCTGCCGTCATAAGTGTTTTTTTTTCTTTTTGCATACCTACATTTGAATAAGTAAATGCGCTAATTAACAAAAGAATTTTCGATAGACGCAAATAAAAAAATAAAAAAAAAAAACAAGAAAATAGCCAGTTTATTGAACTTCGCAAAAAATGAGGACAATTTGTTGCTGGAACAAGCCTTTGCACATTTTGCTAATACATTTTGAATTTAATTAGAGCATGCTTATTTGGAACAAGTTTATTTATAAATAAATATAGATAATTTACATATATTTGAATAAGCGCTAAAACATGTATATTCCATTTCATTTGTACATATATGCATACATATATACACAAGCTGATTAGGAAAATAGCCCTATTATACAAATTATTTATTAAGTTTCTACAGTCTAGCAGTCCTAAGAATATTGTTCTATTTTTTGAATTTCAGTTATACAAGTGAATTTTGTACACTTTTACATATATACATATTTTCTACTAATCGAAACGAAGTCTTTATTCATTCATACTCATGCATTAAGAAACGTTTTTTTTTGTTAGCTTTAAGCAAAGTACCTAAAATGTAAAAAAAGAGCTGCTTTTCTATACTAATCTTTAAATCTTTATACATACATATTATATGAAAAAAATTATGAAATTGCAATTACATACATATATGAATTGAAACATAGAAAGAGACTTGATAGCATTTTCTTAAAAAGAAAAAGAAATAAAATGAAATAAAACAAAATAAATTAAAAACAAAGTAATAAGTAAACACACATTTAATATTCAGTTACAGTGAGCTTTATTAGGTACGTGAAAGCTTCAAGGACCTATTTCTTTTATTGGAAGATTATTTTTTTCTTGGTGCTAAGTTGTGAGCTCTCTAGAACCTACGTTTTCCTAGTATAGTTTAGTTTAGTTCGAGACAGTGGACCGTATTAATGAAAATCAGGCAAAAGCTTTTACTCGAGCTTTCAGAAATTTGACATTAGTTTATATGAACCAAATTTCAAAATGTGAGTAAAGTGTCTGAAATCTTAAGCAAAATCAAATGCTTGGCTTCTATTAACATAACCCCGTATTACTTATGTATTGTAGCAGTGAGAATGCAGTGGGACATGTTGTTAATTAAATGATTATGATTTCCCAGTGACGAGAGTTTGAAGCCTTCGACATAATTTCCAAAAATTCAAAACCTCTGAAATTGAACCATGGCCGTAAATGTGTCAAAAACGAGCTATAAATATTCAAAATCATACACAAACTCTGGAAATTTTGCCGTCTGTGGACTAGAATCAAAATGACACACACTTAGGCCCGGTTTCACCAACGTGACTAAAGCTTAAACTAAGTTTTGACTTAAGTTAGCCCAGATTTGGGGCTAACTTACTTTTCGGTTTCACCAACTAGTCTAAGAAAATAGTTTTGCAACCAGCCATCCTGCCAACTTTTATGGCAAATACTGTTTTTATGGTGGTTTTGGTTGCTGTATTTGCTAATTTTAATTTTTTTGTCATATTCGCTCTTTTGGTTGTTGAATTTGCTAAAGCGACTCAAATTCTTAGTTTAGTTTTAGTCAAGACAAAAGCTGACTAACTTGTGACTAATCTAAGAACGAGTAGTGAAACCGAGCCCATCAAAATTGCGACTAAACTAAGCTTAGTATGGTTGGTGAAAACGGGCCTTAATGCTTGAAATGTTAAAAGAACAACCAACACAACAACTGCACCCACACCCAGCGGTTTAGGGGCTTAGAGTATACCCGTGGTAAGGAATGCTCGTCGTAAGAGGCGACTAAAATCCACCGGCCTAGATAAAGGCTAAAAAATGGTTCAAACTATGGTCGGTCTAGTGCCAGAAGCGACTAATACCTGAGCGTACCGGATTTATCCGCAAAAGAACGGTTACTTCGCCTAGTCTCTCAAAACCTTCGGGGAGTGTCTTGATGGCTACAACTTAATCAACAACAATCGCTGCACACACATCTCAACCCTACACCGATAAACGCTGGTCCAAGGGCAATCTTAGATCGACTAACGAAGCAATATAAGGACACTTAGAGACAAACTCATTAAAATACTGGAAAACTATAATATTGAGATTATAATAGCACATTCAATTAGTGTTCAAATAAATATACCCTGTTGCATTCCTAACGGAGAAGAACCAAATGTGTATAGCAAAAGTGTTTTTAATAAGTTTAATTTATTTACACCTCGGAATCATGGAAAATTACTTACATATGTATGTGTAGTGGGTAAGAATAGTAAGTTTTTTCTGAGGAGCAGATGAAAGAAAAGGGGCCATCGAAAATACAAATCTATGCACCTTCCCACACATTCCTATGCATGTATGTATGTATGTGCGCTTGTTTGTAAAACAGAAATGTTAAACCTTAGTGTGTACTAAACATTTGATAAAATCAAAAATACTTACATATATATATGCAATAATACATACATAAATATTAATTTCATAGCTGTCAGCAACAAACAAACCAAAATCCTTACTGATGAAAACCAAATGAAATGTACGGAGTTGCTTTCGCTCTCGGAGCAGTAAATATGTACTTATTCATAACTTTTTCAAAATGTTATTTACTGTGAAACACGACGACAAATGTGACAAATGATGCAGAAAATAGGAGGTAATTAACATACATACATACATACATACATACATATGTACATACTCGTACATAATAAGAACTTACATACAGATGAGAAAAGTTCTATGAAGTGGTTGCTTACAGACAGGCGCGGATCCAGGATTTCGGCAAGGGGTGGGTTTTGAAAATTTTTTTTTGGAAGATGTTTTTTAAGGGCAGACGCTGTGAAAATATGGACTAATACCACCTACTATTATTATTCTATATACTAGTTGCACCATTTCCCGCACCTTAAAAACACCAAACTCAAAACCCTCCAAATTAACAATATGTATGTCATCACATAAAGTGCAGGAGATTTCAATTGAAGTTCTAAATAACATGTATAACGTACATGTATTTAATAAATTCATAAATTAAAAAAACCGACATATGGCTCTGAAGCTACTTTATTATAAACTTGACCACTGCGCGACACCTAGTGAAGGGTAGCAGTTATTATATGATATAATTTGAAGCGAGAGGTCGCTACTGCGTGTTCTAAATTTTCAAACGTGCAACCAAAGAACGTATATTGTATAAGAAGGGGAAATTCGGTATTTTGGACGAGTGAGGTGGAATTCGTTTAGTCAAAAAAAGATGATGACTTCGCGAGTTGCCTCCCATCATTCTTCAAGCTCGAATTCGTTTGTTTTTCGCGGCGAAAAATAAATTCATTTTGACATTTCTTTTGCTTGACGTTTAGTTATTATTTCTATTCTTACTCTACCGCCACTGCAAAGATGCAAAGATTGTTGAAAATGAGCCGGGCTGCAAATTTTAGAATTTTATAAAAACCTTGATCTGATGAAAAGCTCTGTTGCCACTTTTTTTTATCCTTTGTTGAAACATTTCTTTTGATACTTAAAACCACAAATCATTTTACTAAATATTGTGAACACCTTGTAATATGTAGAGAGCTTAAACTTTGATTTATTAAGGGTATTCATTTAAGAGTATAAGTTTATAAAGTGTAAATTTCTATCAGTTTACACACACTGTTATATGAACGCACCTAATAATTTTTTTTCGTAAACTTGTCATCAGCTGTGCTATTGTCAAAATTTATTTAAAACTATATCTACATATATTAAAGACATATATTAAAATATGCCAAAAATAAGTGAGAAATCCAAATTAAAACGACTTTACAAGGAAATTTTTGTAAACGACTTACTGATGCTAGAGGTTTCTGTTGCGCAAGGTTGCTTTTTTCGAGTTTACAGCGTTTACACACTGAAATGTGCGCGTAAATTTCTCAACCATGCGTAAATGATTTTCCATACAAAATTTGACAGTTCGTTTACAAACTTTATAAATTTACAAGTTTACACACTTTACGAGGCATTTATAAGGTTAAATGAATACCCTTATTTACCTAAGTATGGCATCATTTAATTTACTAAAAGATACATACATATTTATTTCGATAAAAACGTGGATTTGAACGAAGCAGTACTTTGCAAATTCAAAGCACTTCTTTCACCTCCATTTTGAGAAGAAAATTCGATGAAATCAAACGAACAACTAAGATTTCTTAATATCTTTCAACATAAAAATTTATTGAATTTATTATACATACATAACTATTCTTAGATATTAAAACTTTGCGTATGGATTGAATAAACGCTTGCTAAAATATTAGCTGTGTTTTCGTCGAAAATGAGTTGCAGCCGTAACAATTTCAATTTTATGAATGAATCGCTTGTAGTATTTTAACTTCGTACTCGTTTTAATTCTTGTTTTTGGTGGTTGATTGGATTGTATAGTACGCGCTTATTGTATTAGATTTAATTCCTCTAAATTTCGGGTATTTTCTATTTAACTATAGGTTGTAATTGTATGTTATTATTGCCTACAAGGATAACTATTTTAATGAACTGATTCAATTGTACCTGTTTTACCTTGTGGATATGTGCAAATAAAATATAATCTGAAAATAAATGTCGAGTTTTGCCTTTGGACAGCTAAACCCATCCAACCATTGCTTTTGGAATGATAGTTTTCCTTGATCAGTTTGGGAAATTTGGGCGCAGAATCTATAAAGGCATTAATTTGAGATCTATGATAAACCACAAGGGGGGGGGTTTGAACCCCCAAAACCCCCCCGTGGATCCGCCACTGCTTACAGATATTTCTGTTTTCTACTAAAAGTGGCCGAAAGGCTAAAATTCATTAAACAAAAGGTTAAAAACAAAATTTATTGAAGTATTTTCTTGTTAATATTTTTGGGAGTTCGAAGTTTTTGAAGTTTCATCGGAAGTTCGGATTAATACACATCACTTTGAAATCTTGTATAATTTTTCTGGCTGAAAGTGTATAAATTCTGTGCCCGCAAATTAAAGTAGCCTAACTCGAGATAATGCGAAATTGAGTTATTGTTATAGTGTTAATCTTTGGAGGAAAACCCATCGATCTGTCTTATCCCCATTTAAATTGGAGTAATATTTAACAAGTAAGGAAGCCTAAGTTCGAGTGGAATCGAAGATTGGATACTCAGCTGTATGTTTTCATTGTTTGTTTGCGTTTGATAGATTTTATATAAAGCGAGTGTTGCATAAAGTGGGCGTAGCCACGCCCATTTTCAAAATTTTTATCAGTCATCCAACTAAGCATATGAATATTATTCTTTGTGCAAAATTTCATTCCTTTATGACTTCTAGTTACAAAGATGTCACGTTACAAATTCCCAAAGGGTGTTCCAGAAATATCTTTGTTAAAAAGTAGGCGTGGTCATAAACCGATTTCAATAAATTTTTGCGTGTCTATTAACACACAAGTTATAAAAGTGTATAAACCAAGTTTCGTCATAATATCTCAATTATTTGTCGAGTTATAGGCTAAGAAATCTCGTATATTCCTTTGTCTAAAAAGAGGCGGTGCCATGCCCATTTTCCAAAATTTGTATATTTTTTGTTTCCGGTCTATTGTGGAACTCTTGCCACAAAATTTCAATGAATTATCTTTATATTTGACAAAGATATCGCTTAAAATGTTTTTATTAGGCCACTTTATAATACCCATATATAAAAGTGGGCGTGGTCGTCAACCGATTTCGCTAAAATTTTCAACATGTATTACCACAAGTAATAAAAGTGTACACACCAAGTTTCGTCATTATATATCAATTATTTGTCGAGCTATGGGCTCAGAAATCTCGTATATTCCAGCTTCTAAAAAGAGGCGGTGCCACGCCCATTTTCCAAGATTTTTGTGTTTTTCGTTGTATGTCCGCAGGTGGCCTCCTGGCATAAAATTGCAATGATATATCTTTATATTTGACAGAGATATCGCTTAAAATGTTTTTATTAGGTCACTTTATAATACCCATATATAAAAGTGGGCGTGGCCGTCAACCGATTTTAACAATTTTTCGTCCAAACATTTGCCTAAGTAAGTATATGACGCGTACCAAATTTCATCGATATATCTTCAACAGTTTCTGAGTTATGACTCATAAAGCTTTCAATATTTGCTCCTTAATAAGTGGGCGTGGCACCGCCCAATTTCCAAAATTCCATCAAATTTCTTCTTAGGGGCCTGAGCTCAACACGTGGGTAAAATTTCATCACTCTAGCTATATTAGTGGTTGAGATACCAAATTTCCGATTTTTTCTATATAGGAAAAGTGGGCGTGGTTATGGTCCGATTTCGCCCATTTTCAATACCAACCGTCCCAGTGTCGATAACAACTTGCATTTCAAATTTCATCAAAATATCTCAATTTTTGCGCGAGTTAGAGTGTTTACAGACGGACGGACGGACAGACGGACAGACGGACGGACGGACGGACGGACGGACGGACGGACATGGCTCAATCGATTTCTCTTTTCACACTGATCATTTTGATATATATAAGTCTATATCTATCTCGATTATTTCATTCTGTTACAATCCACCGTTATGTGATTAAAACTATAATACTCTGTGTACTAGTACAGCTGAGTATAAAAGTTATTAAGATATAAAAATTATCCTAACTCAGATAGAAACATTTTTCACCAGTTAAAATAACTTATCTTCTCGCAAATCTCTTAAGTCTAGTATTGTATCAAAAATCGTTTTATTAAAACATACTAAATAGAGTTATGTGGGTACTTCAAGGACGTATTTATTTGCGTTTTCAGTTTATTAAAAAAACTTAACTTCAGTTAGGAGTTATAATTTTTTTTTGTCAATTTTGTTTTCATAGCCTAAATGGAAATAGGTTATTTTAAGTGATTTTTTCTTTATTTTTACAAAATTTATCTCGAGTTAGGTTTTTTTGTTAGAATATTTTTCCCATTTCATGCGTTATTATCTTCAGTTAGGTTTTTTTGTTGGAAGCAAGTGAATATGATAAACTGAGATAAGAGATTTTTCAAGGATATATATTATAGAAATTCAATTAATTATCATATACTGTATACATAAAACACCTTTTTTCATCAATTAAACTTTAATGTGGCCGCTGAGGTGCAGTGCGTAGAGTGCTTGCCTGCTATACCAAAGGTCTCGGGCTCTAACCCAGTCCGGAAAAATACCGTAAACAAATTTTTCTAATTGATTAAAACCCAATTATTGGGTTTTTATAAATAGCGGTCAACTCTCGGAAGGGGCGGCATACCCTCCGAGTGTATTTCTGCCATAAAAAGGCTTCTCACAAAAAAGCATTCGCCGTTGGGAGCTCGCATAAAACTGTAGGTCCACACAAATTGTAACAATAGTTAAGAAGCACACCTCGAATTGGGAGAGAAGCTTGGCAATAAAACTCGTTAGATTTTTAATATCGCCAGTGTATTATTATTGTTATTTTTTTTTATTTATTAATATTGATAGTTAAGCTTAAAAGCTAGAAACTAACAGATATTTTTTATATAGCACTGACAACTCAGGCCTTCGGCTAGTTATTATTGTTATTAAACTTTAATCGTGTAGCCTTTTACAAGGTATGGATCCTGGTAACATGGAGGAAGAAGGCTTTCTGAATATGGATTATAGTAGCGACGACTCAATTAAGGACTCATTTTTAACGATAGTCAGTCGGACACGGGGTCAGATAATGCTGATTAGCATATGCCTTCCTACACCTTTTTGCGATCTTCTGAATATTTTTATAAACGCTTTATATACTTTTTATTTAACTGTACATGACTGAACTGAGAGAAAAAAAATATATGGAGGGGTCAAAGAAATTGTTTACCTATTTTGAACACTACTTTCTTTGTTTTGAGTAAATTTTCCTTAAAACATGTTAAAAGGTTTATAAAATATTGTTGTTACATGCGTTACCATGGTTTCATATACTTGTTTTGAAAAAATTCATACATTAAAATAATGAAAAATTCTTTAAGCGCCATTCCATTCCCAACTTTCTTTGTTTTGAAGACTTGATTTCTTTAATTTTGAGAAATTAAATTCCCATACAAATTCCCATGGCAACGAATTTGTTTGAATGTTTTTTTATATTTTTTCCACATTTTTGAGAAAATTTACACAAAACAAAGAAAATTTTGTATTGGGACGCGTGTTTAAAATAAGGAAAATTATGTCTTTGATCGAGAGAAATTTTTTTTTTGAGTGTGTGTTTCCGGACAACCTACGTGTTATATGTGTCATGACTCATGAGACCCTTGCAAATTGTGGTGGCAATGGAATAGCATCGTGCTTATTCAAACACTTAAATAGTTTACCATTCAATATTAAACATGTCGTTTTTATAGCGATTGCTGTCCTGGCCAAAACCAAAACTCTTTTATTAGTACATACTATGTTTTAAATCTTCACGCAAGGTGATACTAACATTGACAAAATTTATCACAAGTTTTTGGTTCATGGTCATACGCATATGGAGTGTCCTGTAGACATGCCTTAATTGAACGAAAAAAAAAGAAACAAACGAATATAAAGATTCATCACTGGGTTTATAAACATATGTATTTTGCACATGACTCTATATGTCGATTCCATCACAATTACCAGCTATTTTCTATCAAACAGTAGTGCTACCGCGGCGCCTTTTTTCGGCGGTTCCAGCTGTTATAGCTTTGAACCTCTCGCCTGGGAGTCTTCATTAATCAATTCTGGATAAACCAAGCTTCTTGTGGTGATTTCCCTAGTACCATGCCTTTTTCAGTATTCGGTAAAATAAAACGCAAATTCAGTTCGGGTTGAAAACGATCCGCGGCGTAGGATTATGGATTATTTTTTTTAGGCCGAAACAACAATGATTAGCGAAACGATTTTTATTTTATTTCATTAATTTCAAATAAAAATTAAAAGTCAAAAACTCTAAGACTTCTAATTCCACTACTTAGTTAGTTATATCCACTTAAATGGTCGTTTCGGGTCGTTTTCGACCCGAACGTAGGTCTACGCTTAAAAACTCTTAACTCGAGTTAAATGGAAATAAAAACCTTATTGGTAAGAATTCAACACAATAAAAGAACTTAACTAGAGTTAATTCTGCATGTCGTAAAAATTGCATCCAATAAAAGCACTTAAGTTATAAAAGAAAATTTTTTGCAATTAACCTTGCTTTAAGATTTCTGGTTCACAACTATTCCTTCTCTAACACTATAAATCCATTATTTCCCCTTTTAAAAATCCGAATTGGTCCAATGGTTTGAATTTTGACAAAAAATTGAATTTTCTTCTTTCACCATATTTTGAGTTAGGCTACTTTAATTTGCGGGCACAGAATTAAACTAAGAAATATTTTCAATAAGCTCTATTGCAATTGTTGCTGTCAATTCGAAAAGAAACTAAGTGAATCGAATTGAACGAGTTAGCTGTACAAAATTATTTTGTGGCATTTTCGGACCGCGCGATATCGATAAATTTTGGGCCATGCAAATTGTCCCGATCTAATATATGTATGTGCATTTTATGCATTTTTTGCAAGAAAACTTTTCTCAAATTAATCAACTTCTGTTGATGTTATTAGGCTTCAGAAAATCGTTTTTTTTTGTTGACTTTGAGCTTTCAACTATGCCTAACTACATTCATATAAATATATATAGATATACATATCGCCGTTTAAACTACATACCGCCTAAGTGAAACTTTCATAACTGCCTATGCCAAAATTGAGATATGCTAAACTTTAACTCCTTTTGCATCGGAAGCCCTATATTTCCTTCTAATGTCCTTTTCAACTCTGCAGTCGTAGAGTTCGGCGCCAGGAATTCAATTTTGGCCCAGATGTCGGCTAATCAAATTATGAAAGTCCCACTTAGGCGGTTATCAAGTATACACGGATATACATACACGCATCGTAATATTTCATAAGCCACCCTCTTACTTTCACGAAACACGCATAAAAATATACCCACATACTAAGTATCGTGCATAAGAAAGGCTTCATGTGGCTTGCCATGAGTACGGGTATAACGAATTTACTGATTTTCCAGTTATTACACATCAACTCAATTTTCTTGTAATGTGACTTGCAGACATGCACTCATACCAGAATAATGCAGCTGGTCCGCAAATGGCGCCATATTTAATCAAAGACAAGAAATGAAAAATGAAATAGCAAACAAGCGTCCATTTTAGCAAACGGAATTACAAAAAACAAGTAAGGAAGCCTAAGTTCGAGTGGAATCGAACATTAGATACTCAGCTGTATGCTTTCATTGTTTGTTTGCGTTTGATGGAAACACGGTGTACTTTATATAAAGCGAGTGCTGCATAAAGTGGGCGTAGCCACGCCCATTTTCTAAATTTTTATCAGTCATCCAACTAAGCATATCAATATTATTCTTTGTGCAAAAATTAATTCCTTTATGACTTCTAGTTACAAAGATGTCACGTTACAAACTCCCAAAGGGTATTCCAGAAATATCTGTTAAAAAGTAGGCGTGGTCATAAACCGATTTCAATTAATTTTTGCGTGTTTATTAACACAAGTTATAAAAGTGTATAAACCAAGTTTCGTCATAATATCTCAATTATTTGTCGAGTTAAAGGCTAATAAATCTCGTATATCCCTTTGTCCAAAAGGAGGCGGTGCCACGCCCATTTTCCAAAATTTGTCTATTTTATGTTTCCGGTCTATTGTGGAACTCATGTCACAAAATTTCAATGAATTATCTTTATATTTGACAAAGATATCGCTTACAATGTTTTTATTAGGCCACTTTATAATACACATATATAAAAGTGGGCGTGGTCGTCCACCGATTTTGGTAATTTTTCGTCCACACATTTGCCTAAGTAAATATATCATGCGTACCAAATTTCATCGATATATCTTCAACGGTTTCTGAGTTATGACTCATAAAACTTTCAATGTTTGCCCCTTAATAAGTGGGCGTGGCTCCGCCCATTTTCCAAAATTTTTGTGGTTTTCGTTTTATGTTCATAGTTGGAATCATGCCACAAAATTTCAGTGATAGATCTTTATATTTGACAGAGATATCGCTTAAAATGTTTTTATTAGGTCACTTTATAATACACATATATAAAAGTGGGCGTGGCCGTCAACCGATTTTGACAATTTTCCGTCAAAACATTTGCCTAAGTAAGTAAATCACGCGTACCAAATTTCATCGACATATCTTCAACGGTTTCTGAGTTATGACTCATAAAACTTTCAATGTTTGACCCTTAATAAGTGGGCGTGGCACCGCCCATTTTCCAAAATTTCATAAAATTTCTTCATAGGGGCCTGAGCTCAACATGTGGGTAAAATTTTATCGCTCCAGCTATATTAGGGACTGAGATACCAAATTTCCGATTTTTTCTATATAGGAAAAGTGGGCGTGGTCATGGTCCGATTTCGCCCATTTTCAATACCAACCGTCCCAGTCTCGATACCAACTTTCATTCCAAATTTCATCAAAATATCTCAATTTTTGCGCGAGTTAGAGTGTTTACAGACGGACGGACGGACAGACGGACGGACGGACGGACGGACGGACGGACGGACGGACATGGCTCAATCGATTTCTCTTTTCACCCTGATCATTTTGATATATATAAGTCTATATCTATCTCGGTTATTTCATTCTGTTACAATCCACCGTTATGTGATTAAAACTATAATACTCTGTGTACTAGTACAGCTGAGTATAAAAAAAAAAATGAGAAACAAGAAAAAGAAAAAAAAGGTAACGTATGTTAACGCTCTAGGCCAATAGGGCACCAACAGTTAACACAAGCAAATAGCTGTAAATGATACTAAAAAAACTACAACACCAAAAGAAAGAAGGAAAAACTGAAAAAAAAAAACAAGTAAAAGCGCGGCTGTCTTCGGCCGTACCGAAGACTTCATACCTTTCATGAGTGGGGAAATGAAAAGTTACCTATGTATGTATGTACATAGCCTGATTAAGTTTAATTTATAATTTTAATTCTGTGGGTTATTTATGGAAAGATTTATTAGAAAAAATGGTGTCTTGGCTATTTAAATGGAGGAGCTACACACCAAAATGTCCATATCTGAACAATCGGTTGTATGGGAGCTATATGTTATAGTGGTCCGATCTTGACAATTTTCGGTAATCCCGTTTGGGCCCATATGTGTACAAATACTTCAAAATTTCACACCGTTAGCTGTTAAAATGGAGGAGTTATACACCAAAATGTCCATATCTGAACAATCGGCTGTATGGGAGCTATATGTTATAGTGGTCCGATCTTGACAATTTTCGGTAACCCCGTTTGGGCCCATACTGGTACAAATACTTTAAAATTTCACGCCGTTAGCTGTTAAAATAGAGGAGTTATACACCAAAATGTCCATATCTGAACAATCGGTTGTATGGGAGCTATATGTAATAGTCGTCCGATCTAGACAATTTTCTGTAATCCCGTTTGGGCCCATATGGGTACAAATACTTCAAAATTTCAGTCGGTTAGCTGTTAAAATGGAGGAGTTATACACCAAAATGTGTATATTTGAATAATCGGATGTTGTGGAACTATATGTTATAGTGGCCCGATCTTGACAATTTTCGGTAACCTTGTTTGGGCCAAAATGGGTACGTCTAGGTCAAAGTTTCACGTCCTTAGCTGTTTAAATTGGGAAGTTATGCACAAATTACATCCAAAAATTTCATGTATATCTGAATAATCGGTTGTTTTCTATATGTTATAGTGGTCCGATTCGGCCGGTTCCGACAAATGATCAGCTGCATATAACAACATACCTGTATTCCGAATTTCATTCAGATATCTCAAAAACTGAGGGACTAGTTTGCGTTCACACAGACGGACGGACGGACAGACAGACAGACGGACAGACGGACATGGCTTAATCGACTCAGCTCGTGATTCTGACCATATCGGTATATATTTTGGTGGGTCCCCCACGCTTCCTTCTGGTACTTTCGACAAAAATTTTTTGCCACTAAGTTATAATACCATTTCATTCTCATGAAAGGTATAAATATCGAGTGACCTTTTCCCGTAACACTCGTACGTGTGTGTCCTCTGCTGTTAATATTTATGTATGTAAATTGCCTATTTTCAAATATTTGTCACTTCATTGTTTTACTGTCACCCTTCCAATGGCCTTTATATGAATACATACTTGTGTGTTCATATTGGTGTTGGTGAGTGCGTGTGTTTATGCAAAATTGTGCACGCAACTGTATAAATTGTAAATACCACAAACTTCATAAAATAATGCCACAACATAAATTGGTTTATTGTGTCCACACTTTAGGGTTGTTAGTCCTGTAATGCTAGAGACACACATTGTAGTATAGTAATAATATTGCGATCTATACCACATATGTGCCACCCTCATATTGTAGTTTAATTGAAAATTTTCATAGTATAGACAAATCATATTATTGATATTATAATATTCATACCACATGTGTGTCTGAGGCTTAACTGCGAATACAGTACTCTCGTACCAGTAATTTCAAGTGTCAAATACTTATTCCACGATAATCACCTGTTATGCCAGGGGTCGTGGGCTGGAGCCCAGCTATACATCTACGCTAGAATTCCACTCATATGATATATGTATCTATATGTATTTCATTCCGATACGATGACATTAAGACCTTCATTTTGGTACGAAAAAAAAATAAGTTTGCGTACTAATATGAGTAGTCCACTTTCAAAAGTGGCTAAGTCAAATTATTTCGATATTGAGTTTTTGATGGATTGTTTACCAGTATTTACAGTTGTGTTTATAATGACCATTAAGAATTTTGACAAAATCCTTCCTCATTCTGAAAAAAATAGCATTGGAAACAAATACACTCTCTATCTGTTTTTTTTTTATAATTTGTGGCTTAATATGAAAAATTCACATAGCCACTTTTGAAAGTGAACTACTCATATAAAGATACATATGAAATATAATAGATTTCGGGAGATTAATTTTTTTTTTATTTGGTGCTGGGCGATTAGGATATCTACATAAAAGGTGTGAACACTTTTAAGATCTTTTTTGGTAAGTTGACCAATTGCAGCTCAGCTTAAACAAAGTTTAAAATGCATTGTGTTGCACTAAGTTATAATTTCGTTTAACTAACAAACAGCTAATATCGGTATGAATAAAATCCCGAAAATATACATATGTACAATGTACAGGCACACAGTTCATATGTTACACATATTCATGCTCTCGCTTAAACGAGGAATTACAGCAATTTGGCCGAAAAAATTCGCATAAAAAAATTTATAAAGGTGTGAAAATGCAAAATTCACGCTTACGGGCGAAAAGTATTAATAGCTGCTGCGTGAAGGCAAAGTCGAGAGCGATAGGGAAAATATGTAGGTTAAGGTGGAGTGAAAACATATGGAGATTTTTTGTTGTTATTTTTTTGAACGTACCAGCAATGAAAAGTTGCCTTTATACGAGTTAATGAAGCCCACAAAATTTTATGGCGATAGGATGACGTTTTGAACTGCCCCCAGCAGTGGCGTAGCTAGAGAATTTTTCGGGGGGGGGGGGGGGGGGTCACAGCCAATGTAAAAAATTTACCAAAATTAAAATTACCAAAAAAAACTAAAATTTTTTTTACAAATGATAAAAATCGCTAGCTTAGAATGCAAATTGTGTAAGTCCTTTTGTAAAACTTTGTAGGAGAGACAAAAAACAAAAAAGAAAAAAAAAAATCGAAATAAAAAAAAAATTTCTGGTCATATAAATATTTTGGACTTACACAATTTTTTTCGCTTTTTGGACTTACACAATTTGCGTATCACTGAATAACAACGAGTAGATATATGACAAGTATCTCAGACTTGTTTAGCGCGGTGCGTACTTGATTTTTCTAGCGTTCTACATAAAAATACACTTTTTCATAAAACTGGACTTACACAGTTTGCACTCTAAGCTAGCGAAATGTAATTTTTTCAGACTATAATTTAACATTTTAGTACACAAATATCGCTTATAATACATATATCAAACTCTTAAGGCCCTTGGCCACTTAAAATCTGGAATGTTAAGAAGTGTATACATATGTGTGAGTGTCGGGTGATTGACGCAAATATCTAAAAGATTTGATTCTCATCAACGCGAGCCCGAACAAGAACGTGTAGCACGACGACTGCCGATTGCACTAACACACAAAAAAACTCACACATACATACTGCTTGACATGCCAGATTGTCAGTTGCCAAGGGCCTTTAACTATACTTCAAAAGTAAGTCTCATATTCTCTTCTGGAAATCTACGCGCATAGGTAGATTTTCAAGCTTTATGCGCCCAAAATTGAATTTTGTAAAATTTTTACAATTACAGAAAAAAAACATACCCCCATATTGGAAATAGAATGGGGAACAATAATTCATCGTTTTTTAGCATAACATTGAGAAATAACTCTGCACTGGACTAAATCAGTTACGACCAGTTAAATATGTAAGTAGTTGGCATACTCTTTAAAGGTCTCTACCATTTTGTATGAGAGAGCAGAATTTAGCCCGAGAAATGGCGAAGAAAACAAAGCTAAGGCATAAACACATGAGTGAAAAAAAAGCTTAAATATGCTAGCCTCTTTATATCCTGTTTATGTCCCACACAAAACCCTCGGGAGCTACATATACGCCGACAGTGATTCCGGCGGCGGCGGCGCTATTCCAAAAACATTTCGGCGACGCCGGCGTGCTTTTTCGCGCCGGCGCGCCTGCCCCAAATCTACAAATCACAATCCTTATTCAAATATTAATTTTATTTAGTTACCTTAATATCGCTGGCTGAATGGAATAAATAAACTAATTTCCACCTTAAATTGTTTAAACTTTTTTATTAACAGCAAAAAACAATTGTTACATAAACTAAAATATAAAATAAAGAAAATAAATATTAAAGAATATACACAAATCCATATGTAAGGGTAAATTTAAATTCATTTGCTTATTTTGTATGATAATAAACATGCATAGATATATGTATTTATATACATATTTATATATATATAAGGCACTTTAAAATAAATATATGTATATACAGTGTTGGAAAAAATAATAGGGAAAAAATGTTGCAATTCTCTATTTATTTCATTTTAAGACCAAATAATAATTACCATATATTGATGCTTACACGGAGAGGACATGCTTCAATGACTCTGGGGTGGTTTTTGTATAATAATTTAATTTTTATGAATAAAAATAATGAAATGTATAATTTAAGTTGGAAATAATAATAGGGACATACCTTAAATTCGATTGTTTTTTCAAATAAACTACAATATTACTGCTGCAGCTAGATTTAAACTAATGTTTAGTTGAAGCTCCTTTATTTTTTATAACTTCCTTACTTCTTCGTGGCATAGGGCTGACCAAATCAGCGCAATTTGCAACTGGTATTAAGTATCAAGGTTCGATAACTGTGAGGGTTACTCAAAAACAGCAACTTTCTTACGTCCAAACTATGAGTTTTCGATTCTGGAGGCATGTTTGGGATCATTTTCGGCATCTAATGATATCAAGGAGGGTTGAAATGGTGCAGTTTTGAGTAGAACAATTAGCAACAGACCTCGAGAAGTAGGACTAAATGAAAGAGATCCCAGAAAAGTTCCGTATCTGAGAAAAAATTATGTAAGCCAACGAACTGAAATTTTCCAGTAGCTTAAATTCTTTAGGACTGAGGCTAGTAAAGTAGGGAACAGCCAAAGTTTTTGTTAATAACTTTTAACCGGCAAAAAAGAAAACATTTCCGCATTCAGCTTCGTGTTCCTGAGGTCAAAACACGTCGATTGGTTCCTTTTTTTTTTAATTTTGAAGAATTTTAGCAGTTAGCAAAACTAGGAAAATCGCCGCGCCGATACGCCGATTTCACGGATTATGGCGGCGGCGGCCGATTATGAAGGTAATCGTCGCGGCGGCGTATATGTCTACTACATATTAATGTTAATATATAAATCCATTATTTCATATACCTAATTTTCGCCTGTTGATTTTTGATCTGATGGCTTTTAAAGAAACTGTTTAGAGAAAACAAAACTGTTTAGAGAAAAAAAATCTTAATAGCCATGTTAATAACAAAAACAATTTCGCTTGTAACAAAACTTTTATCGAGGTTGATTTGTCACTACAAAGAAAATTAGTTTTTTGTTTTAACAAATATGTATATTTAAATATTGTAAAGGATTACAAGGATTACACTGTAAATAACCCAAATATTAATATCACTTTGTGCATCTTCTTAAGTCTTCAAATGTCGACGCTTTGCAGTCATTCACCGATGTAAGTGTTTTGTGTTTGGTCTAAATATTTTTGTCCTGACAGCAGTGAATTAAATAAAGTTAATTTTTTTTTAAACAAAATTCTATCAACCGTTAAATTTTATAAACCGTTAAATTTTATAAACACGACAAATGCCTACTACTACGTGCAAGCACTGTTGAGTTGTTGTCGAGCTACAATTAAATCCGCAAATTAAATGCATTCATTTTTGCTATGAAGAAAAACAGCAGAAACAAGACAAACAAACAAAAATTCATTTCATAACTGTATAATAATAATAATTTCCATTTACTTTCTGCGCGTCTGTGTTCATGTACATATGTGGGTGTGTGTGTGTGTGCATTATTTTTTTTGTTGCTGTTGTTATTATTTCGCATCAGCTACTCTTTATTTATTTATTTTTTTTTTTTACTTTTTTCGTACTTTCAATGTGCTATTTTGTTTCTGCGCGCGAAGGCATTAATGCTGAAGTAAAAATATACCGACAGAAATTATAAAAATGGAGCTTTCGCCTGTGGGTGCTGTGCGCAGTCCGTTTCCGTCGCTATCTGAATTTTCCGCTGAATTGCCAACCTACTAACCGGCAACAGTCAGGCAAGCAGGCAGGCAGGCAGTTGGCAACAAGCAGGCGGAAAGCGGCAAGCGTTCAGCGGCTCAACAGCTCAGACTCTTTGCCTCAGTTTCAGTTGCGCGCAATTAACGACTCATATGCTAACGTCGTTTTTAACCAATTCTGAATGTACATATTTACATACATATATTTATTTGTGAGTATATCCCCACAAAAATCATTGGATTATATCACAGAACAAACAATATACAGAATGCGCATTTCATACAAATTTGTTTTTCTTCGCCGGACGTGATATTGCGACCCGCACCAGAGCAGAGTAGTTAACATTACGTCCACTATGAATAACATGGCGACCCGGAACAGAACAGAGTCGTTTACATTTAGTTTAGTTTTAAATATTACGAAAAAGATGTTGATATGTTATGCGCATACAAATCCATGTTCAAATTTACAGCCATATGTACTTACCCTGTGAGAAAATCTCTAGTTCATAACTAGCGCGCAACTAGTGCATTTGTCGACACTCCTAATGCGAGAAATCTCTTTTGCATGTTAGCAACTGCCTAATTTAACATGGCGATGTCATTGGCGGTGTCAATTATCCCCCGCTGTATTACCTATTCGATAGTTCTGAACTAGTTAAAAATTCCTAAAAATTCTACAATTTTACACTTAAGTACAGCATTTGACACGCTTAAAGCAAGTGGCGCGATGGTACAGTGGTAACGCGTGTGACTTTCAATCTGGTGAGCGCGGTTTCAAATCCAGTCGGTGTCAAGGCGAATGATATATATATATTTTTAAATTAATTTTTTTTATTTATTTATTAAATATAAAAATGTAAAAAAATATTTAGAAAGTAATAAAATAAAAACAAAAAATTTAAAACAAGCCCGAGGGATCGGAAAAGCATAATTCGGGGAACATTTCATTTCATTAAGTGAAGATGCAAATTTTGCATACTCTTTGTACAAAACGCTTCACTAACAACCTGAGAATTGTAGAAATATGCAAAGCCGACGGCAAATGAACTGGCGCCTCTTTGACTTTTCGTTAGTTCTGAACCAGCAATTGTGTTTACTAGTTATTGATTTTTCTGCAGGGTAGATACATATCCATGTCCATGTGTACATATATATATAGGTATATAGCGGCACAAATATCTAACACCGCTACCTTTTAAAAACGTAAGCCGCCAATTAACGCACGCACGCAAATTTTTCATATGCGTTGGTAATTTTTTTTTGCAAACAATTACTCACAATGCTTAGATTCAACTGTCACGAAAAACAAAAATTGGGAGTCGAGTTTGTTTAATACACACGCCGTTCAATTTAGGTTACTCTCAAACAAATTGTATGGTCATTAGGGATGGGACCGTTTTTTAGGTTAATCGAAAGCGTTCGATTATTAATCGTGAATAATTGTGGGGAACTAACCGATTATAACCGTTTTTCGTTTATTCCTTAAAAAAAATATATAATAAACGAAAAAAAATCATCATTTATTAGGAAAAATCGTCACAATGACGATAAAATCTTCTATTCGGGAACTGGTGGGAACATTTATTGCGTTGTTTTGGATATACTCACAAAACCGTCGGTAACCGAATTCGGACTCGGATGAAAAGGCGGAAATTCCCAACTTCGATTTTTCCTTTCGATTATTTTCGACTTGAGAGGAAAAAGGTTAATCGAAAAAATAATCAAAAGGAAAAAACCGATACATTTTAATCGTTAACCGAAAGAAATTAACCGATTATAATCGTTTTTCCGGTTATTGTTGCCATCCCTAATGGTCATTAGAAATTTATTGACAGTAAACTGAAGCGTGCGTCGATATTAGGTAGGGTAGTAAAATGCCACGAGGAACATGCGAAAATGATCGAGTGGTAAACGAAGTGGTTTAACAGCGTCGGCCGAATAAAAGCTATGCTAGTTAGCAGAGACAGAGCTGCTTGCAATCTACCCTTGTACCCTAACCGCTCATGCCTTGACTTCAAATTTAAAGCTACTCGTCATGCGCATTCTGTATATTGTTTATTCTGTGATTATATGGTCCATTTTGTGGTAGGTTGGAGTACTTTCAAAGTGATCATAGACATAGCTCCAAAAGAGCGACTCGTGTATTTGCATCGGCTCGTAGTTAGCCGAACATTGCTACGAAAACTAAATATATATCGCGATAACGATGAAGCAAGTTCGTACATATGTATGTATGTACATATGCGTGCTTGTTTGAACGTACACGATTAAGTAATAAAGTGACACTGAAACGCAACAGATAACAAAAACGAAAAATTAAATATGTACATATTTATTAAAAAAAGTATACTAATAATTCAAAATGAATTCGCAGTCGTACGCGAGATTATTTTCAGAGATTATTAAACTATTCTAATTTAAGTACTACATAAATTTATCCAATGTAAGTACTCCATAGATTACTCGGGTGTCATGCGGAAATCGGAGTATGTGATCCGTGCCTAGCACATCGCCATGCTAAATGGACCATATTCTTTATATGAAATTTGATAAATTCTGGAGTGCTTGTATGATTCACAGCGAGTACTCTATACACGCATGAATGGAGAACTCGGCTTTTTTGCAGGGATGCATATAAGTAGTATGTATATGTGTATGAGTGATCTGGGTGAGTGGCGGTGCACCCAGCATGTTAACTGCTGTTTTGTTGCGAATGGCTTGTTGTACGTCATTTACGCCTAATTGTGTTGATATGGAAGGAGTGAAGAGTTTTGGCTGAGGCTTATTCCCAGTTGTATGAGTATAATAACGTAGAGGATTCGAGAGTACAGCACAGTATGCCAGTTTTATCCGTTTCATGTTATTATGGGCGTAAGGCACATTTTACAGTGCCAGAGATTCATGCAAACGATTCTATATTTTCTGCGCTGAAATAATTTCAAGAAAATATTTTTACTGTTGTATTTATAATGAATAGAGCTCGGATAATAGGTGAAAATCAAACGCCTAAAATTATGCTAAGTAATGTTTGTGAACCTATCCAGTGGCAAGTTTAAGGGTGGGGTGCATTCGGGTCTAAGCCCACCGTGAATGCAATTGGATTTTTTGCTTACTAGTATGCCAGAAAAATAAATTATTAAGGTTTTTTATGCTTTGCACGTGAAAAATTGCAAAGAAAGCTACAATAAATAAATATAATAATAAAGAATAATAATAAATAAATACATATATAATTATAAAGAATAAAGAAAAAAATTAAAAATTTGTAGTGACTCGCTTAAATTTGAGACAAAATCTTCACACGTGAAGGAAAAACAATTACAATTTCAAACCAAATATACATATTTTGAATGAAAATGAGGCAAGTGCATATTAGCAAATGGAATACAGCTTTTTAATTTGTAATGGTCTGACTTTAAATATTTGCATATTTTAGGTAAAAAAAACTTGATTTGAACTTTCCTATTTTTTCTTATAACCATTTCAGTGTTTACATTTTTCCAATTGGATACTCGGTATAATCCCATATCCGTAAAAATGCAAATTTTTCTCGTAGTAAAAATGCTTTTGCATTTTTGTTTATCAGTTATTGGAACATTAACTATGCCATAATTTACTTACTTTTCCCAAATTTTATTTTCATTACAGCTAGTTTTGTTTTGCTTTCAAAAAGCGTGACGATGTGCAAAAATATAAAATACAAAATTGAAATAAATATTGTTTTTTTTTTCTAAACCCAAGACGTACGAGTGTTCATAATTTTTTTTAAGTAAAAATGTCAAAGAAACTAAATCCCTCTTTGGCTCTATTTCATCACACACCACTGTATGTTTATTCAAACAGCAAATTTGTGTAACATGATTAAGAACTTTTCTAATAAAATCTTCACCCAACCCCTTTATATTTAAATTGTATTCCCGCCACTGAAGACAAACAAAATTTACAAAATGTAGCATTTTTTAGGCGCTTGATTTCACCTATTTTTCCGAGCTCTAATAATGAAATAGCCAATAAATGGTTTAGAAATTTAATTCTGTCATTATACTAACTGTATGATCATACCTACATACATACATACATTAGTATGGGATTATATTTGTTTATGCAACTTATGCTGTATAGCTTTCGTTCGTGCATTTGCATGCGGCTGTGAAAAACTGCGGTAATTCTCAGCCGTCTTATGCATTGTTCGAGCTATATAGCATGAAGGAGCAAATCGTACTTGGGATTTTTCACAACGAAAAAGAGGTTGGCACTCTCGCCCAACCTTGGAGCCGCAATCACGCTCCTCCCCACCTGAATACATTCAAGGGTTGTAAATATGGTATGTATGTGCATATATACATCCAATATATGCACATATGTACATACACACGTACATACATATGTACACACTCGCATAAAAGATGCTACACCTCCCCGTAGCCACCCCCACACTACCCAACAAAAGATGCTACATCTCCCCGTAGCCAAACCCAATCCAATTCCCTCCAAAAAAGCAACTCGCCTTCCCTCTCCCATCAAAGCTTAAACAATATTGTAATTCCGCTCGTAACACTGTAGGTAAATTTTTAACTTTTGAAATATCACAGAGAAACGCCGAAACACGTCAACTTAATTTTTGGCTCTAGAATACGATGGCATTTACAGAAAGTCAAAGTTAGCTCGCGTTTTCGATATATTTGGGAAAAAAGTTTCAGAGCTCTGAAGGTAATTTTTTTTCCGTCTAAAAACTTTACTCAGGCTTGGAACCCTTTTCCCGCATAAAAATTCTGACAGTTGTTCTTACTTAATTGGGACATTCTAAATTCGATGCCACCTTTAGTTTTCCAAAATTGGCTCCAGTTTTTGAGATAACGGTATTTAAAAATTACCATCAATTTGGACTTTTTTGTTAATAACTCAGTCAATTTACGAGATAAATTGCCAAAACTTTGCACGTGACAATATTTTAGTATTACCTTAACTATTTCTGAAAATAATTGAAATCGGATCACTATAACATATAGCTGCCATACAACCGATTTTTCAGATATGGACATTTTGGGATATAGCTTCGCTATTTAAACAGCTAAGGACATGCAACTTTGGAAAATTTGTGCTCATATTGGCCTTAATATATTCCCTGAAAATTGTCAAGATCGGGTCACTATAACATATAGCTCCCATACAACTGATGGTTCAGATATATGTTTTTGCACTTTTATTTCTTTATAACTCCGAAAATAGTCATACTGCGTGAAAAAGCAACATAAACACTTTCATTCAAAATGAATAGGTGAACAATTTTCTCATATACGATTTCCACGTATCTGCATCAGTTATTGCAGTTTTGTGCAACCAAAATTAAAATATCACCATAGGCATTTTTTTCTAGCCCAATAACAGATATATCGTATTAAATTAATTGGATGATCTTTATATCGTCTTACAGAGAATTAAAAATACTTTTACGCAGTTTTTAAATGAAGAAAATTAATGCATGTTTGAGGATTTTATATGCATTTATAGTAAAATTTTCCTACAAAAATATTGGTTGAAAACTATTGAAGCATACTTTTAGGCATTATTTGAAAAAAAATTTTATGAAAAATTAACAAAAAAAATGATTCAAAAGCGTATAAAATCCTCAAAAATGCATATATTTTCTTCATTTAAAAACCGCGTAAAAGTATTTTTAATTCTCCGTAAGACGATATAAAGATCATCTAATTCATTTAATACGATATATGTGTTATCGGGCTTGAAAAAAATGCCTATGGTGAAATTTCAACCTTAGTTGCATAAAACTGCAATAACTGATGCAGATACGTGGGAATCGTATATGAGAAAATTGTTCACCTATTAATTTTGAATGAAAGTGTTTATGTTGCCTTTTCACGCAGAGTAACTATTTTCGGAGTTATAAGAAAATAAAAGTGCAAAACCACATATCTGAACAATCAGCTGTATGGCAGCTATATGTTATAGTGACCCGATCTCGACGATTTTCAGGGAATAGATTAAGGCCAATATGAGTACAAATTCTCCAAAGTTTAATGTCCTTAGCTGTTTAAATAGCGAAGCTATACCCCAAAATGTCCATATCTGAAAAATCGGTTGTATGGCAGCTATATGTTATAGTGATCCGATTTCAATTATTTTCAGAAATAGTTAAGGTAATACTAAAATATTGTCACGTGCAAAGTTTTGGCAATTTATCTCGTAAATTGACTGAGTTATTAACAAAAAAGTCCAAATTGATGGTAATTTTTAAATACCGTTATCTCAAAAACTGGAGCCAATTTTGGAAAACTAAAGGTGGCATCGAATTTATAATGTCCCAATTAAGTAAGAACAACTGTCAGAATTTTTATGCGGGAAAAGGGTTCCAAGCCTGAGTAAAGTTTTTAGACGGAAAAAAAATTACCTTCAGAGCTCTGAAACTTTTTTCCTAAATATCTCGAAAACGCGAGCTAACTTTGACTTTCTGTAAATGCCATCGTATTCTACAGCCAAAAATTAAGTTGGGGTGTCTCGGCGTTTCGCTGTGATATTTTGACCTCCCTACAGTGTAATAAGTGTTCCACTGCGTATGAGTAACCTTAAACGCTTTTGCATTTACATAAGCAACATTTTTTAATACATTGTAAAGTGGTGTGGGAAATTTATTATCACAACCGAACTGATATCCTAATAGTTATCTAAGCATATTTTTATTATCTTATCTGATATATTGGATTGAAAAACAATGTACATCTTCGAAAATACCAACTCACAACCATCACTGGGCTTAAAATGGATCCTTGCGTCAATCCAATAATCTCAGTCACTCTACTTTCTTTTGTCATTATATTTTTCTGTGAAAATTTACGCGCTGCCTAATGCACACATACATACACACAAATATAAAAATATTAACTAATGCTGGCGTAGCGCTTTTTCTGCCTAATTCGCCATTTGCCTCAATGTTGCTTGCGAAGATTTGCTAGTTGCTTTCTATTTAGCTGTTGCTGACAGTGGCAGCTTCGGATTTAGCTTCAACTTCGCTTTTATGCAGCACATATAACTACGACAAACGTGCAATTATAAACGCTGCTGGAGTATTTTAATTGCTTTCAGTTCAGTTTTTGCCTCGAAAATAATTTCAATGATATAAATTTCAACAATTGTATTTCTCTTATGTTTCGTAGTTTTATTTTTGTTTTTGTTTTTGTTTTTGTTTTTTTCCTTCCTTGTGCTGTTGTGCTTTTGACGTTTATCCATTTGAGTGTTCAACGTTTACTGTTACTTTGTATGTATGTATGTATTGCCGTCCACTTTAGCTCGTCGCTAGGCTGTTGCAGTCGTTATTGTTGAGGTAAAGCAGAGGGTACTTCTTTCTGTGTGAAAGGGAATCAAATATTGCAAAAGAAAGTAAAGTTTCCGAAAGCAATGACAGAGAAGGGGCGGAGTGTGTGGCATTAGTGAACAAATGGTACGGGCCGCAGGTTCGCAGAGAGTTTGAGTTTGAATTCATTGTTGCCTTTTACCTTATTGTTTAACTATTTTAACTTTGCCTTTTGTTGGACTTACATTCAGCTGTTGCATTTATTTTTATTTTATGACGCTTTCGCGCAAAGTTTTTAACTTTATTACCATGATTATTACAAAGCAATTGAAAATTGAATATTATTTGCACTGAGTGGCCTGAGGGATTTTGCAAATCACGACAGTTCCTTGGTAAGTATATCGATGCAGTGAAAAAGTTAGAAACAAATGGTATTGAGTTTGAATGAACGGTCGGTATTTCGCTATGATTGAGGTAACATTTGCTTTTTTTTTTTTATTGGTAAAATGGTCTTGAAGGGTTAGCTAATTGTGGTGGGGAGTACCTACATAGTACTGATGTAATGATAAGACAGCGAGTAGAAGGAGATTAATCCACACCTTGTTTGAACTGCTCCGGCACTGCCAGATTACGATATTTAAAAGCGCTTTTTCCACAATTAACGCACCTGAAAATTTTTGATTGAAATCCAAGCGCATTTAATGTTGCTCATACGCAGTGGCGCACTTATGCACGCATTTTATTGCACTCTTTCCCAGAATAAACAAAATCCAGTCTGCAATCAATTCACACACATACTTCAAAAACAACTTTAATACATATTTTTCATATTTTCATTTATTTTATTTTCATTATTCACAGGAAAACGAGAAAACTTTCGCCTCTTAAAACAATAACAAAAACAAAAAAAAAAAAAAAAAAAAAAAAAAATCAAATCTGTTTTGAAAGTTAATATAAAAGAAGTTTTACTTAAAGTATCAAACAACGTTATCCATTGCACAAATCTACTCATTGTTGCCATAATTTTATTTTCTATATATGTACATAAATGCATTAACAGTATGTCATTTGCCACTTTCCACTTCATGGCATTCGCAGGCTTCAAACGACCAAAAGCAAGGAAAGGAAAACTAAGGCATGCTTGGCGCATAACTTTTTCACAAACAACGTAACTACTTTTGGTCTATTTTTTGAACATCTCGTTTGGAGTTGTTTTAAAGATTGCGGTTTTATTTTACGGCTCTGCTGCACTTTTGGGTTTATTTTGTTGATTTTCTTTTTTGCTTTTTGAAGTGGAATTCAATTCTGCATCATTTACAGCAATACTTATGTATGTATGTATGTATGTATAACCGTCAGCCACTCGACACGCCGCAATACAATTACAATACTTTTGAAAAGTATAAGGCACGCAAGCATAAGTATATACATACAACTTAAAATATGTCTTCAGATAAAATGGAGGGTCTAAAAGAAGTTCGATGGTGCAAAATATGGCTCTTAAATCTTTCTAACAAATATTAAAATCATATAAAATATCTTAATAAGGTTATCATCTCGAAATATGAGCTCAACAGAGCAGTCATTCGTTGTATGTCCAGGAATATTAGTTTAGTTATGAAAAGTGGTTGATATGATAAGCGATTTGCAACAGTCGTGCTGTAGAATAGATAAAGGTAATGCGGAAGAAAAATACATATAATTTTAAGAGATTTCCTTATTAAATCCGTTTTATTTGAGGAAGTCTGCATATAAGAAATGGGAAAGAAATAGGGATAGGAATAGGGAAAAATGGAGAGATGGGGATGGTAGAGAGATAGATATCAAAATAAGATAGGGATAGAGATAGAGAAAAAGATAGAGATAGGTATAAAGATGGGGATAACGAGAGTAATAGAGATGGCGATAGATATAGAAAGAGGTATAGATAGGGATGGATATATAGATAGAGATAGAGATAGAGATAGATATAGAGATAGAGATAGAGATAGGGATAGAGATAGAGATAGAGATAGAGATAGACATAGAGATAGAGATAGAGATAGAGAGAGATAGAGATAGAGACAGAGACGGAGACAGAGACAGAGACAGAGACAGAGACAGAGACAGAGACAGAGATAGAGATAGAGATAGAGATAGAGATAGAGATAGAGATAGAGATAGAGATAGAGATAGAGATGAGATAGAGATAGAGATAGAGATAGAGAGAGATATAGAGATAGAGATAGAGATAGAGAGACAGAGATAAAGATAGAGACAGAGATAGAGATAGAGGTAGAGACAGAGATAGAGATAGAGATAGAGATAGAGATAGAGATAGAGATAGAGATAAAGATAAAGATAGGGATAGGGGGAAGTAGGTTTGTAGCGGCGAATCCTTTTTTTATTATTCCCAATCAAAAAGATGGACTATACGGCTTCAAATTTGAAGCAGAACGAGGTCTGTCAGGTCAGCTAGTAGTTCTAAAAATGAAGTAATTATTAAAAAGTAAATCATTTGAAAAAATTTAAATCGACTAAGTTTTTTTAGCATCCCCTTAAAGTATACATATATAAATACTCAGTAGTAGAAGAGCAGTTGCAATAAAAAATTACAACAACAATTCTAATGTCAATTATCCATTTTGCTGCGTAAGCCAAGGAGGGAGGTATATATTTTGCATAGAGCTGAGTATTAGATACCCAGATGTTTATATTATGGGTGAGAATTGGCTCCTTTGGAATTAAGAGGAATTTGGGCTGGATCAAAAGAAGAGGATTGCTTCCATACGTCTTTATTTAAAAAATTTATATTCTTCATTTATTTAATACTCGTATTACGCGCTCAACAATATCCTTCGATACTCGCCGTCCATAAATCTTCCGGAGAACTTTTAAGTAGATTACTCCAAGCGTCATCTAATTTGATTTTGACAAATCATATCGAGAGAATGAAGGAAAGTACTCAGGCTAAGAAAGTATTTCTATCGAAACCCGCTAAAGCAGAAACAAGTAAGGAAGCCTAAGTTCGAGTGGAATCGAACATTAGATACTCAGCTGTATGCTTTCATTATTTGTTTGCGTTTGATGGAAACACGGTGCACTTTATATAAAAGAGTGCTGCATAAAGTGGGCGTAGCCACGTCCATTTTCAAAATTTTTATCATTGATCCAACTAAGCATATGAATATTATTCGTTGTGCAAACTTTCATTCCTTTATGACTTCTAATTACAAAGATGTCACGTTACAAATTCCCAAAGGGTGTTCCAGAAATATCTTTGTTAAAAGGTAGGCGTAGTCATAAACCGATTTAAATAAATTTTTGCGTGTCTATTAACACAAATTATAAAAGTGTATAAACGAATTTTCGTCATAATATCTCAATTATTTGTCGAGTTATAGGCTAAGAAATCTCGTACATTCCTTTGTTTAAAAAGAAGCGGTGCCACGCCCATTTTCCAAAATTTTTCTATTTTTTGTTTCCGGTCTATTGTGGAACTTATACCACAAATTTTCAATGAATTATCTTTATATTTGACAAAGATATCGCTTAAAATGTTTTTATTAGGTCACTTTATAATACCCATATATAAAAGTGGGCGTGGTCGTCAACCGATTTTGGTAATTTTTCGTCCACACATTTGCTTAAGTAAATATATCACGCGTACCAAATTCCATCGATATATCTTTAACGGTTTCTGAGTTATGACATATAAAATCTTCAATATTTGACCCTTAATAAGTGGGCGTGACACCGCCCATTTTCCAAAATTTCATCAAATTTCTTCATAAGGGCCTGAGCTCTACACGTGTATAAAATTTCATCGCTCCAGCTATATTAGTGGCTGAGATACCAAATTTCCGATTTTTTCTATATAGGAAAAGTGGGCGTGGTCACGGTCCGATTTCACCCATTTCCAATACCAACCGTCCCAGTTTCGATACCAACTTGCATTCCAAATTTCATCAAAATATCTCAACTTTTGCGCGAGTTAGAGTGTTTACAGACGGACGGACGGACGGACATGGCTCAATCGATTTCTCTTTTCACCCTGATCATTTTGATATATATAAGTCTATACCTATCTCGATTATTTCATTCTGTTACAATCCACCGTTATGAAATGAAAACTATAATACTCTGTGTACTAGTACAGCTGAGTATAAAAAAGCAGAAACGGGGTGAAGACGGAATCGTCTTCCTTGGTATTTCCTATTGGCGCTAGATAGCACGGAACAGAGACGACCTATGCAATTTATTTGACTCGGCCAAAATAGGCTAGACGGTTACGCGCCAATTAAGAAGAAGTAGAATAAGAAAAAGAATATATTCTCAACAAACGCTGGGTATAAAAGAATGCGTCAAATTCAAAACATGAAACAAATATACAATTCTCCGTTTTCCGCACGTTATTCCCTTTCACAGTTCGGTCCGCGCCGTCCTTGTTTTTGAGTGCATTATTTCGACTTAATTCTCGCATTTATTTACTTACGCCAACTTGCAACTGAAACTGCAACAACTATTTATCTCAACAGCCATACATTGCAACACAAACAACACGAACAACATAGATGAGTACAGATCGATATGAAAGAAACACAGAGTTGCATCAAATGTGTTTTGCAAGTGACAGCACAAAAATTAACGAGCATCGCCGCCGCGTCGCTGGGAGGAAGAATTTAGCGGCACATAGCGTGGCGTTGGAATTCGTAATGCAGTAGAATAAATGGCTCAGGCTATTGTTTCACACAGGCAGCGCTTTGATAGCGCATTAGTGGCGAAGCTTGTTGTGCAGAGCATTAGATTTTTCCCACTTCTTCTCTCTCTTCACTCCACCATTGCTGCAAGTTGAAGTGGAAATGCTCTGCAATGGAGTTATGAAGGTATGGCCAAATGAAGCAATTGCAGAAAATGGCGAAGTGAAACAACGAAGTGTTGATGTGGAGAAAGTGCAGTGTATGACGGTTGTTATAGCAGCTTCAAAAGCCACAAAAGCCGAACGGGGGACGTCAACTTGAATTTGAGTGTTTGGCTTTTGAAAATGCAATCGTGGGCGGAATGACTTGTGTGGTGCTTAGATGCTTATAACGATAACATAATGTTGCGATCGGCGTATTAAAGGTGTTAGGTTTGCATTGTCATTAATGCAAGAAGGCAGAAGTGTGTTGTATAAAAGCAGACACGTTGACTGTCACTTTGATATTAACAACTTAATCGCTTTAAATTGAGCCAGTTAGTTTTTCTTATTTAATTTAACATATTAGTTTTATTAATGACACTCAGTGGGGATTTTGCATATTACATTCTCACTCAGCTAATCACATTACAATGGCAATGGGAGTTCTTTCGGAGTGTTAAATTTTAATTAGTCTATAATAAGGCGCACTAACACAATCACACAATAAATCGATTGGGGTCTCTGATGACCTCAAAACTTAAACTTCCACTTTTTTTTCAAAATCAAAAACTTTTATAAAAAATGAACCCGGTAGGTGGTGCTGCAGTCGAGATATTCATAAAATCCGTATTTATCTCCGTTTTTGTTAATTTTTATGTGCATAAGTTTGTTATATAATGAACTAGCTGACCCTCCAGACGTTGTTCTGCCTAAAATTTATTCCTATAAAGCCTAAAGGAAAAGAGTCCTAGATTACCGTGTTGCTCAACATTATATATCCCTATCCCTATCCCTATCCCTATCCCTATCCCTATCCCTATCCCTATCCCTATCCCTCCACACCTTCTAGGGTCACCCCTGGTCCACATTTTGGTCGATATCTCGGAAAACGGGTCGCATAGAGTCTTGGAAATCACTTATTTTTTAAATACTCACCAACACCTTTTATTTGATACCCATTTTGTAGAAAACCAGTCTGGGGTCACACCTGGTTCGGGAGATACCGCGAATACGGGGTCTTATATTGGACCAATAACAACACCATGTAGAAGCACTCGTCAACACCTTTCATTTGATACCCATATCGTACGAAACCGTTATAGGGTTACCCTGGTCCACATTTTGTGGGATATCTCTAAAACCTTCCCGGAACCATGTCGGGCTCAATCGAAAACTACCTGCGAAATTTCATTTAATTCAGTCCAGCCGTTCTGGAGTTATATTATCAGGGAGGAAAGCGCGACTTAATTTTTTTAACACGCTTTTATTAGCTTCACCTGTTTGTATGTATGTATGTATGTATGTATGTATGTATGTATGTATGTAACTTCATCCCATCCTAAAAGTTGTAACATTTAACTAAATTAACTAAATTATTATATCTTTCAAACATTCACTTTTATTGTGTTCTCTCTATTATTTCTATTCTCCTCCGGATTCGAAACATGACATCAACAGCCCAACGGCATCATATAGTAGGACATTCAACATTATAATTTATGTTTCATTGCGGCTTTTATGTTACCTTTCTTCAAAATAGCCTCTATGAATTTCAATTCACTCCCGTATATAAATCAATAAGTAACAAGCTTTCAGGGTACGGAAAAACTCACTCAAAAACGCTCAAAAATATATTCTTCTCAAATCACAAACAAATGTTCAAAGAAAAACGTATAACTACTCAAATAACGAGCGAACTAACGCACAACAGCCAGTGATCGCTCATAGCGATGGCGATAAACTCAATGCATAAATTCACTCAAAAATGAAGCTTGTAGCTTTCTGTTTTGGGTTTGTTGTATTTGCAATGAAATCAGCCGCATGTACATACATACGTATGCAAAGCAAGAACTGGTTTTGTTTGTAATTCATTTAATAGTAAGTGCTGAATCAACGAAAAGGAACCCTAATTCTATAATTGCATTTCACGTTTGGAAAGCAATTGTTATACAATGTTTTGTAAACGTGAGGGGAAAAAAATTTCTCTAAAAAAAAAAAAATAAAAAAAAAAAATAAAAATAAAAACAAAAAAAAAAAAAAAAAAAAAAATGCGCCACTCGGGACTCGAACCCGAGCTCCTTGGTCCGTAGGCAGCATACCTCACCATCACGCTACAATCGCATTCGGAATTCTGTTGTCTAAATTCGAATTTATTCAATCAGGTTTCTTTTTTTTTGTTCTTTTCAAATGCTAACACTCAAATGCTTTACCTCAACTTGGGTATGTTCAGAAACACAGCACAAAACGCAACAGCGGCAGTATATATACATATTTTTGATGATTGTGATGAGCGACGCTTGATAAAAAATTTGCGTTAATGAACGCTCTGCTTGTACTACAAAAGCAAATTGCGCTTCAAACTGAGTTTCTGAACAAAGCCCTCCTCTTCACCTTCTGATTGTAAAACATAATAAAACGTTTGGGAAATTTTGTATTTCCAAACTAGTTTGGAAAACCTTGAATAAAAGGGTTTGGAAATTATTGCATAATAAGCTAGTTTACTTCACTGCATATTGGGATTTTTGGTAGAAGTTATAAATACATATGTATGTAGATCTATTTCGGAGAACACCACATCCCATCAGACTTCTTTTTACTTTTATTCTTGCGTCCGCATAAAACATCCTTTAATGAAAAATTTCACTAAAAAGTTAAAAATAAATAATAGCTTAAAAAAACTAAAAAACACGCTTTAATCTTAAAAATCGTACTAAAAATTGAGAAATAATTTAATTAGAAACAAAATGATGAACGAAAATATAAGTATTTAAGGAAAAGCGTGGGGGTGCTCAATAATATTTGAACATGAAAATATTCGATTCGTACAACTAGTACAAAAATATACCGAGTTGCGAAATTAAAGAGTACGATATATGAAATCTCAAAAAAGTCAAAATAAAATTATTAGTAAAAAACACCGATTTTAAATATTTTTTGACGTACTGAGCACCCCACGCTTTTCCTTAAATACTTATATTTTCGTTCATCATTTTGTTTCTAATTAAATTATTTCTCAATTTTTAGTACGATTTTTAAGATTAAAGCGTGTTTTTTAGTTTTTTAAGCTATTATTTATTTATATAATACATAACTCGGTTAAAAAACATGAACCCGCTAGAGAATTTAGACCATATTTAATTCCGGTTTCTAAACCCCTTCCCGAAATATAGGCTAATTAGTGACCTATGGCCCCGAAATAATTTGATTTGGTTTTAAATTAAATGTTTCATTGAGAGCTTCAATCTAGAGTTCACTTCATTACAACTTTCAAGTCGGTTCTATAGATAGAGGCCAAAGCGTGAAACGATATGACCCGAGCTATTTTTGGGCTATATTGGTACCAAATTAAAGGAGTTGTGTTTCTATATATGTATAGTTCATGCTATGTGGATATCTCAATCGGTTGCCGAGATACCTGATGGGTGTACTAGTGCCTACTAAAAAAAAAAAAAAAATAATTCCTCTAGTTATGCTAGAGACACACATCCAGACCTGGGTAATATCAAGTACCAGTACGACTTGTGACAAGTACATTTTAAAAGAATTGTACTAGTACTGGTACTTGCATTCCCAAATTTTCAAGTACTAGTACAAGTACAAGTACAAAGAATTGAAAAAGAATTGAATTTTTAGTAAATACTTCAAAGTAATTGAAAAGAATTGAATATACTTGAAAAGAATTGAAAAATGTACTTGAACCGATTTTTCAATTCTTTTCAATTCTTTCAAGTACTTGAAAAGAATTGAAAAATCGATTCAAGTACACTTTTCAATTCTTTTCAAGTATATCGTACTACCACTATCAACCGGGCGAAGTCAAGCCAATACGGCAAAAGTGCATAACGCAATGAAATCTCAGATGCAACCAATACCGTTAGTGCATCATCATTAACCAACCACATGAAGCCGAAAGTGTGGAGTGTAAATTTTCAGTTACAAAAACAACAACAAAAACAGCAACAGCCAATATACAATTGTTTTGTATTTTTACGCTGTTGGTGCGTTTTGCTCCTCCATTTGATATAAGTAGGGGAATAGTTGAGAGTATTATTGCACTGCTTAACTGCATATGCGCTTCTAATCGCAGAACCTGACTGCAGTGTGCATATGAGGATTGTGCAAGGTGGCCTAAATTGTTGTTGTTGCACCAGATTGCTTGACTGCAAATTATATCACACTTAAATAGCTTAAATGTTTACTTTTTTCTTCTAAACTCACCTCTTTATTGCCTTATCCTAACTAATGTCCAGTTCAAATATTTTCTTACGTCATGTCCATACATTAAATTTGTTTTGTTACTTTTGTTGCAGCTTGTATAGTCGCACAAACCCTCATGCGCTGTGCCAACTGTAGCTTCTGTATGGATGCTGTTGTTAAGTAGCAGCCGGGGTTTGAGAGTCATAATTACGCGACGACCGTTGAATGTGACTTTTATGCATTATTGTTTCTTAATTTAGGAATTTTCTGTGGCCCAAGGGTGATGAGCATTACAGAAAATATACATACATATGTATGTATGTATGATAAATGGATAAATGCGCATAGATATACACATACTTATATAGGCATGCACTCGCATGTATGTACATATGTATGTATTTCTACTAATGAAGCCATCGTCATTATTCTAAGTAATTGTTTGTGCACCACACCTCCACCGATCAAACACCCGCCCCACCATTTATGGATGGAATCGCGAAAGGACATCGTTGCAGATATACATACATATGTATTTACATATGTGCACATAGGTATGTATGTGCAAATCTATGCACATATGTACATATAATGACTCCCACGCCAAAGTGCGCTGTAATGTCTCATGCTTCGCTTAAACGCATTTAATGCGCTTAAAATATCTTATTTACGACATCGAGTTGGCGTTGCTACATTAATCTAATCTATATATTAATAGGCTAACATTTTTCCCATACAAACAATTGCCAGGCTGTTTAGCACATTTAACATACTCATATCCACATAAAATTGATATGGATGTGTTCGTATGAGTCAGGAGCAGTGCACAGGCATATAATTTTTTCTATAAATTATTTAATTTCTTTATAATTAATAAATAAAATTTTTAGTTAAGATAAATAGATATCGTAAACGTGTTTACAAATATCGTAAACACAGTTGAAGAGTCGCTTTAATTTAAAAGCGCTCACCACCGGGCCTACCTTCCTAGATCTGCCTTGATTTTGACCATGATTTCGCGTCGGACCGTGATCAAAAGGGCAAATCAGTGTTGCGGTACAACTGGAATTTGGAAAGTGTTGCTTATCTCCGCGAAAAGGAATAATTTTTGTACTAATACAAAGTTGAAAAAATAAATTGCTTGGTCGAATTTCGACCACCGGCGATACTAGTAATCATTAATGATTTGAACTCCAAAACGAATCAGTTTGCAATGCGTACATACTTACATATGTACATATGCATATTTTTCACAAACCTAGCATTCCTAATTCACTGACTTGCGGCAAGTTAATTAACTGCCGTGGAATGTTTTTATAATTTTTGTACTTATTTATGTACGGTACGTGTTTATTTATTATAATCACACTTAAATGACAATGAATTCCTATTAAAGTCGTTAAAATCAAATCGAATAAACGAAATTTTATTTTCTTAGGGATTTTAATGTATAAGTATTTCCAACTTGCCGAGAGAGAAAACCAGAAAAAAACTAGATTTGTCAAAAAAAAAAATATCAATGAGTGGATGGTATTTATTTGGAGTAAAATTACGGCATCTTTCGGATAAGAATTAATGACTCTCTAGTCCAGGGATCTTCAGAAAGCCCTTATGGACGCGCGGGCACTGGTACATTGAAATAAAAATCATGGCCGAAAATAAGAGCAAACAAATTGCGACCGCCCACTTCCTCCATTATTAAAAGTACACCCGAAAAATTTCGAAAACGTATAAATTGATATTTTTTTGAGAGGAATGGATAAAGAGAATAAATTTATTTCTGGGTATTGTTTGAAATATTTTACATATTTTTAAATTTTTTTTAAATTTTTAAATTTTTAATTTTTTTTTAATTTTTATTTCCTTCTTGGTCTTGAAAAAAAAAAAAAAACGAATAAATTTCACATATAAATTTATAGCTAAACAGCGCTACTTGTTTAAATTAATCTCATTAGCAAATATGTACATATGATTTGTATTTTTAGGCACAAAGAAATTATCCATATGCATACAGGTGAAGCTAATAAAGGGGTGTTAAAAAAACCTACATATCTAGGTACATACATACGTATTACATATGTACATATGTAGATACATATCTCCCTATTGAATTCCGTATCAAATCTTAAATTTCAAAGAAAATATGGAATCAATTTCTCTCAGTGCGTGGGCGTCAACTCGCTTTCGTAAGGTTCTGCAAAGGAAAAAAGAAAAATGGAAGCCAAAAATGGCGCGTCCACAAACCCAGTCGGAATTCGTTGCTTTGAAAATTCAGGTTTTTTGGATACTTTTAAAAGTGTTCAATATAATAAAATAAACTAGCACCTAATTTTGTATTCCAGGTCTGATAGTGCAAAAATTGTTTAGACCAAAAACAATTCAAAAATTATTCCTTTATAGCAGGGACCGTAATCATTATGAGTTTTATAATGAAAATCGCCATTTCATCATTATACATAATTATTATGGTTTGAGTTTTATTTTTTTTGATCTGAAATAACACTTATTCCTTGAGTGATATATTTATCGTTCAGAAATAATCATTATTGTGTGAGTTTTATTTTTTTCGATCAAAAATATCACTCATTCACGAAGTTATATCGATGGGAATTTTTTAGTAATTATGTTCCAGAGCACTTTAGAGACGATTTGAGTTTTTCGACTTAAGCAAAAAAATAAAACTCAAAGCGAAAACTATATAAGTCAATCAAAAAAATAAAACTCAAAAAATAATGATTATTTTTGATTTTTATGGATATCGCTTAAAATTTTTCGATAATAGTGGATTCGGATGGTGCTCTTTTAGAATTGCACATACACAAACTCAATACTCTTCTACGATGTTTGCAAGTATTTGATTTTTTTCACTGAAAATATATCGAATAATGATTATTATGGATCCCTGCTTTATAGGTAATTTTACATGAATTAATAGTAATTTTGCGCTGCTTTTTCTAATGGGTACACTCAGAAAAAAAAATCATCAACACGATTCATGTAAAATTAACACGATCGATCTTTACACATAGAACAGCAACATTTTTTTCAAATTACACGATGTTTGAAACATGATTTTGGCTTTGTAACGGTCATCTGAAAATTTGGTAAATTCAACCAAATTTTATTGTTGATACAACATTAAGAAATTTTAAAATATACAAGATGATTCAAATATAAAATTTTATTCCTAAATGTCATTTGGAATTTGGTTTATTTAACATGATGATAGTGTCAATATAAACTAAAAAAAATGTTAGAAAAATGACGTCCCAATTTTAGTGTTAATACAACATGAAAACAAATGTGAAAACAACAAGAGCCACAATTAACAATAAAATTTGGTTGATATAACACGAAACAATGTTCAAACATAAACGTCATTTGTAATTTTGGTTTATTCAACACGATGATAATGTCAATGTAATCTAAAAAAAAGTGTTAAAAAGAACGTCAAAACTATTTTGAAACATACACAATTTTTTCAACGTTTGCAGTTCTGCTGTTCGTGCAAAACACAAATTAATATTATTTTTTTTAACAAAAAGAAAATTTTGTGCCTTGGCAATGATGGGAGTTTAGCATCATTGGCAGTGTGTGATAATGGTCTTTCCATTTATATTTTTAGTTTGCAGGTGAGTTAAATGTGGATTGCATTTTTGTTTCTAAAAGTTTTTAATGTTCAATATTTTCTTTATCCTCTTCAGAGTATACAATATTTTCTACGAGGAGACGTTTAGCGAATGGAGTTTTGCACGCATATACCGTTGCGTTAGCGGCCAAACATTACTCGGTGCCAGTGATAGTACTCGGATATGAAAGCTTAGCATCGCATTCGGCGAAGGTTTACAGTCCTATTTTCGATTATGTACCACCAGAGCTTGTAACATTATTTATATCGAATATATAAGTGCTTTTGTGGTCGGCCCATATCGAGCGATACCGAAGCAGCTGTTCATTGATCTGATGATTATATATGTATTTTGTTTTATATTATTATATTGTTTTTTTATTTATAAAAATAAATTGTAAAATCAACAAGACTTTCTGGTTAATTTAACAATAAATTTAAAGTAAAATCAAAAAGATGTCATTGTTAATTCAACACGACAATTTCGTGTTAATTTAACTAGCTTAAATTGTAACATTAACTAGTTAAAATTGTAAAATCTACAGGAAAACTCAATACGTTTTAGTGTTAATTCTGCAGTTCTCATCCTGTTAAACTAACACTTGACAGTAGTGTTAAATTTACACGTTTACAGGATGGCATACATTAAGAATCGTGTTGAAAAAATATAACCACAAAATTTGTTGATTTTTGGTTGATTTCACAGGATTTTTTTTCTGGGTGTATAGCATTAAACTTCGTTTGTGGGCGACAGGATAGAATGCGCGGTCGCGGTGATTTTCGGCGCGCTTGCCTATGCTTAAGCGCGCACAAAAACAAAAAGCGCGGAAGCGCGTAGGCATTGAAGACCGATGCTCTCGTCTATATTCCATGATTTTCAACTGCTACAACTGACGCATAGCATACATGGACCTGGGCATTTCGCTTTCAGTTACTGCTGCCAGTAACATTTCAGCAGTTGGTTGAGATATCTTATTAAGCACAAGTGACATAGGAAAATATGCCAGTAGCCCGATTGTCCTGAGGGAAGATTTTTGGAGTTTTTGTAAAGTGAGTTCCCTTTCTTTTTATATTGATGTTGACGTTGGATTATTAACGACCGGCCGGTAGGCAGATTGTTGCCAACAAAGTTACTTTTGTCCTTGTACCTATAACTAGATCTGGAAAACCAAGCTTAGTAATAGGCTGTATGAGGATGATAATGGTAATGTGAAAGTTAGAGAGGTGGCATTTTAGTGATAATTATCACCGCCATTATCCAGCAATCGCCGATCTAGGAAATTATATTGCACCTTTCTGGACAGGGAGTTTAATTATATAGAATCCACCTGCATCATCAAAATTTTACTGCTTTAAGTAAACATACTCTTCAGTATATCATTTTATAGCTTTAAGGTTTGCTGATTGTTCGCTGTTGGATGCCTGACAGCAATTATCGTATACATCAACGAGAGGCGAAATTAAAAGCCACTGGATTTTACCGTTTTATAGTAGTAAAATACTTGTGTATATTTATATGTGCACAACTCAGCATGTACATATGTATAAGGGTATATTTGTATGTATGTATGGATATCTCCACCTTATTCCTACAAACAATACAAATAACTATGAAATCGATTGTGCACGCAGAGTTCACATTTAATCGCATGCCAATTGCTTTAATGAATGTGTTCAATACAGACCGAAAATAGCGAATAAAAGTTCAGGGCATATAAAAAAAAATTAATATATGTGTATGTGTGTACGCATCTATGTATGTGTGTATTGTACTCTATTTGTATAGGGGAAGGTAAGAAGCGCAACAGTAGACACATCGATGTGTGTGTGCATAGATTTCCCTGTAGGGAAAATCTCTAGTTCCGAACTAGGTCGCTTCTAGTGCATTTTTCGACACTACTAGTGCGAGCTAAATCTCTTTTACATGTTATTAACTGGCGAATTTAACACGGCGATGTCCTAGGCGGTGTCAATTGTCACCCTCTGCACTACATTTTCGATAGTTCCGAACTAGTACTAAATTCTACAGTTTACACTAGTTCGTTTATTGGCACATTTTCGATAGTTCTGAACTAGCTACAAGTACCTACAAATTCTACAGTTTTACATCTGCCGCTTAAGTGCAGACTTTGACACACTTCATGCAAGTGGCGCGATGGCCGACTGGCTAACGCATGTGCCTTTCAATCTGAGGGGCGCGGGCTCGAATCCTGTCGGTGTCAAGGTGGATGATAATTTTTTTTTAATTTTTTTTTTTTTTGACTAATATTTTTTTATTTATTTATTTAATAAAATTTACAGTAATATTTAAAAAGTAATACAATAAAAAAATTAAAAATAAGCCTGAGGGATCGGGAAAGCATAATTAGGGGAACATTTCATTTCATACAAGTTAAGATGCAAATAGAAAACTCTTTATATGAAACGCTTCACTAAACATCTGAGAATTGCAGAAATATACAAAGCCGACGGAAACTGAACGAACGAAAAATTTTCATAGAATTTTTGTCACTTCGAAATTGCATACAAATCAAAGTGTGTCTTATAATGGTCACTCAATTCACTCCTCCTGAACTGGTGAGGGTCTAACTACAAGTGATCTAGTTCCCTTTTGACACCTTTTCGCTAGTTCGGAACTAGAAATTTTGCTCACTAGTTATTGAGTTACCTGCAGGATTTGCTATGGGGTTTGGAATTTTTGGATTCTCGTCTTTGAATTCTTGTATTTTCACGTACATCAAAGAGCGAGCGTGACTTCATTAGTAAATTAATTTAACAAATTATTTTTAATGACCCTCCTAAATTGCACATTAACTAATAAACACTTTTTTATACTCAGCTGTACTAGTACACAGAGTATTATAGTTTTAATCACATAACGGTGGATTGTAACAGAATGAAATAATCGAGATAGATATAGACTTATATATATCAAAATGATCAGGGTGAAAAGAGAAATCGATTGAGCCATGTCCGTCCGTCCGTCTATAAACACTCTAACTCGTGCAAAAATTGAGATATTTTGATGAAATTTGAAATGCAAGTTGGTATCGAGACTGGGACGGTTGGTATTGAAAATGGGCGAAATCGGACCATGACCACGCCCACTTTTCCTATATAGAAAAAATCGGAAATTTGGTATCTCAGTCACTAATATAGCTTTAGCGATGAAATTTTACCCACGTGTTGAGCTCAGGCCCCTAGGAAGAAATTTAATGAAATTTTGGAAAATGGGCGGTGCCACGCCCACTTATTAAGGGTCAAACATGGAAAGTTTTATATGTCATAACTCAGAAACCATTGAAGATATATCGATCAAATTTGGTACGCGTGATATACTTACCTAGGCAAACGTTTGCACGGAAAATAGTTAAAATCGGTTGACGGCCACGCCCACTTTTATATATGTATATTACAAAGTGACCTAATAAAAACATTTTATGCCATATCTCTGTCAAATATAAAGATATATCATTGATTGTGGCATGAGTTCAACTATGGACATAAAACAAAAAACACAAAAATTTTGGAAAATGGGCGTGGCACCGCCTCTTTTTAGAAGCAGGAATATACGAGATTTCTGAGCCCATAACTCGACAAATAATTGATATATAATGACGAAACTTGGTGTGTACACTTTTATTACTTGTGGTAATACATGTTTAAAATTTTAGCGAAGTCGGTTGACGACCACGCCCACTTTTATATATGGGAACTATAAAGGGGCCTAATAAAAACATTTTAAGCGATATCTTTGTCAAATATAAAGATAATTCATTGAAATTTTGTGGCATGAGTTCCACAATGGACCGGAAACAAAAAATAGAAAAATTTTGGAAAATGGGCGTGGCACCGCCTCTTTATAGACAAAGGAATATACGAGATTTCTTAGTCTTTAACTCGACAAATAATTGAGATATTATGACGAAACTTAGTTTATATACTTTTATAACTTGTGTTAATAGACGCGCAGAAATTTATTGAAATCGGTTTATGACCACGCCTACTTTTTAACAAAGATATTTCTGGAACACCCTTTAGGAATTTGTAACGTGACATCTTTGTAACTAGAAGTCATAAAGGAATGAAATTTTGCACAAAGAATAATATTCATATGCTTAGTTGGATGACTGATAAAAACTTTGAAAATGGGCGTGGCTACGCCCACTTTATGCAGCACTCGCTTTATATAAACTCCATAAAACGCAAACAATGAAAACATACAGCTGAGTATCTAATGTTCGATTCCACTCGAACTTAGGCTTCCTTACTTGTTTGCTTTGCCTTTGCTTGCTTAGACATACAAATTAAGTTAGTTGAGCTTCATTTCTTCAAATGGATGTCAATAAAGGTCACTTGGAGCGTACAGCGGGGTTGAAAGGTAGACAAAGGGTTAATGCGCCAATTGAAGTGGGCTTTAACTTTTACCAATTTTACGACCACGATTGAACAAAATAACTATTACTACACTCTATGGGCTGTGTAGTACTCTTTATCTGGGGGCTAATTCTCTTTTACTGCACTCCGATGATGGGCCTAAATTATTCGATGCAAAAATACGATTCACCACTGGCTTCGTCTGTTCTATTGATTTTAAATAATATATTAAATATTTTAAAATTTAAATGTGTTTAATCACTTGTAAAATTCAACCCAAAACCACAAATCACACAGACACACACACACCCACACAGATCATTGCCGCAGTGCCGTTGATCTTTGCATCGATTTACACAGTCGTTGTTTTCGCCCACTATCAGCATCAGCATCAGTTATTTGTTTTGGCTTTAGCGAAATGTTGTGTCTGTGTCCGTATGCAGATGAATGAAAGTTTATACGAACGCTTTTTGCCACGTCCTACGCCAAACGAGCCGGTATGTAATCCATACAATTGAGCACACGCCATTGTTTGCGGTCAGCTGTCTACGTATGTTCGGTCCGTGCATTTGCTTGCAATAAATCAATCGGCCAGCCGGACATTCGAAGTGGATTACACGTTTACGAGTGTTTTGCCAGAACGTTTAATAAATGGGCATGTGGGGTGTTTGTAATATTCGAGGGTTTCACTGGCGTATTAAACCTTGGCAGATCAATATTCGAAGAAGGGATATTCTATGGAGGAGTCTCCACCCAAAGACTTGGTTGCATTATATTTGCCATGGATATGGTTGAGACTGATTTTGGATATAGATATAATTGCCATAGATATAACAGAAAGAATGGTTGGTTGGTTGGTTTGAGTGGCGAGTCCCATTGACTTTAATTAGCGCCGATGCGCTACCACAACTCGTGACTAAACCAGTTAAAAATAAAAGTAGAAAATAATGAGCAGTTCCAAAACCAGTGTAGGCCCTGCACCCAATATCCGTCCTGTTAATTTAAGTATTTAAGTAGCATTTCAGGCCTGACGTTCTTGAGTTCCGAGAGGCTGTCGAAGAAAGGTTTGCCAAGGAACTTCGTTCTGTCTTAGCAGTGCGAAAGACACTCGCACAGCAGGTGCTCTACCGTCTCATCCGTCCCGGGAAGACTGCAGCTGTTACACAAAATGTAGTAGTACAATCCCAATAGGGCCGCGTGTGTACCAATGATCCGATGTACTGTAATAACGCAGTTAAGCGGGAAATGTTCATCCTGTCCATATTTAGAATGGCTGAGAATCGCATCAGATTATATGAAGGAAACAAATATCTGCAGGCCCTGCACAAAAAAGGGAAGGCAATTTTGCCGCCAAAGTTCTATTGACTTTTAGTGGAGCTGTTGTGAAGAGAAATAGAGAGAGAGTTATGCGCCCAGCTATCATATGGTAATAAGTCCTACAACTTGACCACTTAACTCAGCTTAGAAAAACAGAGAAGGAACGAACTTTAGTTCAATTGACCTAAATTTTTTTATTTTTATATTAAAACTCAATGGCAGGGAAGGATGGAAATAGCTTAAATGGAATAAGGAAATCAAGCTTGTTCCAAGATCAATTTAGTATCTTTAAATACTGCGAAGAAATAGAAGCAGAAATCAGTAAAGTTTAAATAATGATCAAAGTGCTAGAATAGACGAAGTCTGGGCAGGCAGAGAAGTGCTCTTCTTTGGGGTATATAAATACGAAAAGAAATTCCTATCAAGTGCTTAAAGTCCAATGAGCGCAGACGATAGTCTAATGCCGCTTCGACTTGCGGTAGCCAGCTGATATCACTACGGGTCGATGATTATGTCTCTGACTTCGTTTTGAGGGCTATTCTTTCTCTCATTGCCTATGTTAGCTTATATTATTCAATTATCCATTGCGTCAAAACACTTTTTTCTCTTATTCGGTCTATCCGGAGTTCTTTATATTTTTATCCTACCACCAAGCCGCCTTTTCGGGTGATCTGACTTTCGTATATACATATACCTTCTGAAGAAAAGATACTCGATCTAGATATGGTTTTGAAGTTATTGTCACTTTTACTGGACTTTTGTCCTGCTTATTGCAGTGAGATAACCTTAACGCTGTTCCAGTTTAGGTATTACGAAATGGATCAGAATGATATACGCTACGGACTATACCATTTTTTAAAGAAATCATTAAATCTATTAAAACATGTTTACGGTTGTTGCGGTTACTGTCACTCTCCAAATAATACACTCATAGTGCTTGATGAATAACCAAATCGATTTATGTACGAGTATTGTATGTATGTTATTTTTTTTTTCGGATATAGTTTTTATTTTATCATTCTTAAAGAATATGACAATTTTTATAAAATCTTAACCTAGTATACAATGACGTTATTCGTTGCCACTGCTTCAAATAGCATTTGTATGTTATTAAAATATTTTATTCCAATAATTTCAATTTCTGCTGTAATCAACCGAATATCAATTTTAATCAAGCGAATCTCGCACGTACAAGCTACATTAAAAATTATTAATGATTGCTAAAATGCCACACTCATAAATTAATTAGATAACAGCAAAGCGCATTAACGTACAATTAAGGAAATATACGAGTAAGTATATACATATGTACATATCTTTGTATTTATGTACATATGTATATTTATATTTTGGTAAATATTTATTGATACTACGAAATATAATTATTTAATTAAATGCATGTTAGAATGGTAATACGATTTTGCAATTCTGCCAATCTGCAATGTTGCAATACAATTTTAATTCGACATTCTATGATCTGTGCAAATGTTAGTACATATATGTATTTGCGAATGCGTATTTGCGCATGAAATTCCCATATACGAAATATATATGTACGAGTAGGCATGTGTACATACTTACATATGCATGAACATTAGGCCGGAGCAATTTACTAACCTAAATCGTGCAATCGAAATTTGGATTCGTCTCATTTTTTCAGCTGTACCCTATGGCGTATGAGTAATCTTGAGTTGAATAAACCAGGGACCGTTATCATTATGAGTTTTATAATAAAAATCGCCATTTAATAATTATATGTTGAGTTTTTTTATATTTCATCAAAAATAATCATTATTTTTTGAGTTTTATTTTTTTTTTTATCAGAAATAACACTTATTCCTTGAGCGATATTTAATTGTTCAGAAATAATCATTATTGTGTGAGTTTTATTTTTTTCGATAAAAAATATCACTCATTCACGAAGTTATATCGATGGGAATTTTTTCGTAATTATGTTCCAGAGCACTTCAGAGAAAATTTGAGTTTTTGATCAAAAAACAAAACTCAAAAAATAATGATTATTTTTAATTCTTATGGATATCGCTTAAAATTTTTCAATCATAGTGGATTCGTTTTTTTCACTGAAAATATAACGAATAATGATTATTATGGGTCCCTGGAATAAACTACTTAATTTAATTCTGATTTCATATTTGGATTCAGCATAAAATTTAGGTTGAATTTGATGTGCATGTTGGCTTGGTTAATTTTATGACGATTTTTGTTCATTTTGGATTTTAAAAAATCCGTCTTGGTCCATAAAAACCAAGTTCCGCAGCATCAAAATTAATTTTAGGCAAATGCCGCGGAAGAGTTTTCTATTCAGAAAAATGAGAGGAATTCGAATTTCGATGGCACGATATCGACGAATTTCCCTTCATACAAACCACCCCGTCTTAACGTACGTAACACAGCAGTTGAATGGATGAGACAAACTCGTGTGGATTATACAATGGATATGGCCTCTAGGCTTTGAACATTCTGCTACTGTCAGTGAAAAATGCTTTCCATTACAAAATTACATATTATTCTGAGACATTAAAGGGCTTACTTTTTAGACAATGGAAGTTAAGCAGATATTTGTACTTGCAGAATAGTTTAGGCCAAAGAGCGCTGCCTAAATCAACCTACTTTAACATTAACATGAGCGTCGAGGTAATGCGTAGCTACCTATTTATGTATATTAAAATTTAAGTTGAACTTGATGATTTAAACAGAAGTGTTGAACTCGGGAAGGAATCTAGAGCTGTCTTATTTCTCCTACAGAAAAGAAAGTTTGTTGAAAAAAGTGTTTAAAATTTACTAATGGACTTTATTCACAACAAACTGCATGCTTATTCATCTACACACTCAGAGAAAAATGGCATTTTAAAATAAAAAAATTTAATTTTTATGTTTCTCATGCACGTTTTAAAACAGATCATTTTTATTAAAAAAAAAAAAATTATGAAACAACAAGAAATTTTTAAATTAAAAACGAAATTTTTAAAATAAAAATATATTTTAGATTTAAAGAGATTTATGTTTAAATTAAAAATGAAAATAAATAGACTAAGAACGCAAGATTAAGCTCCAAAATCTCATACCTTCATGCTCTATGCTTAAAATAAAAATAAAAAATTTTTAACAATTAAAAATTGAATTAAAATAAAAATTTCGTGCTAAGCACTAAAAACTCTTTCAAGTAAAATTGTTAACGTTGTTTGGTATATACATACATAAAATAAATACCAACAACAATGTTCATTGCGAACTGCCTACAACAAAAATTCAGCACGTTTGTGGAGAATATATGCAAAAGCATATACACACTAACGTTAATGTTGAAAATGAAAAAGGCAAAAGTGGGGAAAATCCAACAGCTTGCACAGAGTCTCAATGGCCGAGTGTGTTTATCCGTTGGGTCATACCGGCTGAAGATGGAATGGACTCGGGTTCAATCCCCGGTGCATCCACTTCCGAAAAGAGTGCTGATGATCGAAAATGGTTTTTCGTGAAATAGCTATACACTCAACCTTCGCTTTAAATGGTTGTTGAATTTTTTTCCACTTACCCCAACAATTAAAAAATTTTTAAATTTAAAATAATTTTACTTGATTTTACAATAAACATTTTTAAAATATATTTTTTTTTATTTACAAATGTTCGTATTTACATCACTTTCAAAACGTGTGTGCTTATTTTAAGCACATTTTTATCGATTGTATAATATTTTTTCCCTAGCTGTATATATTTACATACATGATATGTATGTATGCATTCCTGCCAGGGCCGTGCGCACGGGGGGTTTTGGGGGTTAAAACCCCCCCATGACCAAATCTAAGTTGCAATGATTTTGCAAAAATTTTCAAAATACAGTTTATAAATTTTATAATTATAATTTTACGGAAGAAGAATTGGTAAAAGTTGCAAAAAATAAGGTTGGCCAATACATAGGTTCGGCACTTTGAATTGCACTTGGAGCTTTCCGAAATTACAAAATTGTGTAGCATATGTTCGTTTGGCATTTTTAAAAAAAATTGTACTGATAACAAAAAATGTTCATTTTGTGAAAACAGTGAGCAGTTTCAATTAACAAGTACTGTAAACAGTACACGGAAAGAAATTTGTATACTTGAATCAAGAAAAATGCTTTCTTGAACTCAATTTAGAAAATTTTTAGGGAAATAAGAAAAATTGACTTAATTATTACTGGAAATAAGAAATTGAGTTTTCCAAAAATGAGACAATTATTTTCTTATTCAAGAACACTAATAAAACTATAGAAAAAAAATGTTGAAAAAAAATGTTTAAATAAATAAGGGCCGATTTCATAATCAAATTAAAAGTTCCTTTAAATTCTAAAGGAACCTTTAATTTTCTGATCGATTTCATAAAGTCTTTTTGAAGATAAAAGTTCATTTAAAATTAAATACCCAAAAACGGGCATTTAAGTTATTTAAAGGTTCCTTTTGCCAGAAAAAAATTTCATTTCTGTAATGTGTCAAAATCAAATATCAAAAATTTATTAAAATTTTTGAACCGATTTTGTTTGTTGTTTTGTTTGTTGAGTCGTATAATGCAATATTCATCTTCTTATCTTTTGTGATGTTGGATGACCGCTTCCTATATTTTCTGCACTGGGTTTCCAAATTATGCTTCTTTGTTCTTTTTCTTTTTTTTCAAAAAAAAAAAAAAAAATAAAAAGGCCATAATCAAAAAATTTATTCATTTTCAGAAAAAAATAAAAGTCAAATTTCAATATTTTTAAATTTATGAAAATTATTTGACGTTAAAGGAGCCTTTTAATATTATATTATTATGAAATCACTCCCACTTTAAAGAACTTTTAAATGGCTCATTAACTAAAAGGCTCCTTTAGGGAAAGGAGCTTTAAGAATTTCATTATGAAATCGGCCCTAAGAACATCTTTTCTTAAATTTACTTAAATGAAGAAAATCTTTTTGCTAATATGAAGAAGAATTTAAGAAAATTGTGCTTCGACGAATTGGAACAACAAAATACAGCGAAAAAAAAAATGTAAAATGAATAAGAAAACGTTTTCTTGAGCGAAGTAAAATTTTTCTTGCTGAATTTGCATTTCCAAAGTTACATGTATTTTTTTTCATTTTCCATCCGCTTTGCATATTTCTGAATATTTTTGCAATTCTCAGATTGTTAGTGAAGCATTTGGTATAAGGAGTTCACTATTTGCATCTTCATTTATATTAAATAAAATGTTGTCATTTCAATAAACAAGTCCTAGGAAAATACTAGTTGACTCATTATGGTTTTCTAATCCCTCATGATTAGTTTTCATTTTACTTATTTTTTACGTTTTTAATATTTTTAGAAAATATTTGCTTAATTTAATATTTAATATTTTCTTATGCCTCAGACACACATGTGGTATGAATATTAGAATATCAATATTATGATTTGGCTATGCTATGAAAATTTTCAATTAAACTACAATATGAGGGTGACACATATGTGGTATAGATCGAAATATTATTACTATACTACGATGTGTGTCTCTCGCATTACTTACTTAAGCTCGTATAAGAAAAGTTTTACTTGCAACAAAAAAATAATTTCTTAATTTATTTCAAAAAACAAGAAAAAAACACTTACCCTAAGTAAATTATTTCTTATTTATTTAAAATCCAATTTTACTTGAAGCAAGAAAATGTTTTCTTATTTATTTAAAATCCAATTTTCTTGGATTTTCTTGATATTAAGAAATTATTTTCTAAGTTCAAAATCAAGTCTAATTTTTCTTGTCTCGGCATTGATTCTAGTAAAAAATTCTTTCTGTGTACTATTCAGGACCTGGTTAACTAGGTTTTGATGAATCAGAATGAGTTTCAGAAAAGTTAAAGAACATTTAAATTTATGGTGTATGGGTCTGGATATCTGTTTCAGCAAATATGTTTATCTTAGCGAAAAATGTATGCGAATGCAAACCAAAATTAAAAACCCCCCCCAAGGCTAATTCCTGCGCACGGCCCTGATTCCTGCCCATATATATACATATGTAGTCCGTAATTCCGTATGCAACCGAAAATCGCGCTGAAATTGAATTTAAATGTGCAACACAAACGATCGATTAGGCCAATGACACAAATCACACCCTCCAGAAATTAGCCATATTCCAACATCAACAACGCCTCACTAATATGTCTGTACATACATACATACATACATACATACATACATTCATATATATGTACATTAGGGTGCTTTTAATTTGTATGAAAAATTTAAAAGTTCATAAAAAGACTGTATCGCCCCCTCAATCTGTAGTAACATGGTCAAAGATATCACACATAAATTTTGGTCCCGATTGGCGGCGGTCAAGGCGTGGCGCATTGAGGTCAAAGTTCAGAAAACTCTATGAAGGGTCAAAAAATCAAAATATTTTTTTTAATTATCTAATACCCAAAATTAATACTTCTATACCCAAGGATAACAAATATAAATTTTGGTCCCGATTGATGACGGTTTACTGGTGTTTCAAGGGGGTCAAAGTTCAGATTACCATATGCGACACTAAAAATGTAAGTCTTCTATGGCAATGTGAACATTGACCCCCTTAAAACACCACTAAACCGTCATCAATCGGAACCAAAATTTATATTTGTTATCCTTGGGTATAGAAGTATTAATTTTGGGTATAATATAATTAAAAAAAATATTTTTATTTTTTGACCCTTCATAGAGTTTTCTGAACTTTGACCTCAATGCGCCACGCCTTAACCGCCACCAATCGGGACCAAAATTTATGTGTGATATCTTTGACCATGTTACTACAGATTGAGGGGGCGATACAGTAAAATATCGTTAATTTGAATTTTAAACGCACTCTAATGTACATATTTACGTGCCTACATAGTCCGAAAGTCCAGCTGGACATGCTGATACGCGCTTAAATGGCAGCGTGTAATTTACGCATTGTTTGGCTATAAAATGCCATCGCCAAAGCCGTTGAATATGCATGTTTAAGTAGACCCGCTTGCTGCTAGAGACGGGTGTGTTTTTGAGTGGGTGGATGGTGAATAAATTCCGAAAATACGCGAGCATTGGCCGTCTGCTGGCGTCATGATAAGTGTGTTGTCGTTGTTGGTGCACACAAACTAAAAAACAAAAAACGCAAACAAATGAAAATTTGCATACAAATTCGGCTAGCACAAGTCACTGCATATACCCCAGAGAGAGAATTTGGGTGTTTCGTTAGCAATGTGTTCTGTTGGGTTCTTTGGGCAAGGAGTTTGTCTGAGAAGACCCCAAATAAAACTTTAGGGCGAGTGATTTTCTAGATCATTCTTATCTTCCGGTGACCTACAAAATATTATTTTTTTTTGGTGATTTTCAAAAAGAGAGGTTAAAACTACATCTTTGTGAAGGTGTTAGAGGGTTAAACTATTATACGAAGTTAATTTTGGCGCAATTTTACTCTAAGTTTCCTTCTAGCATATTTCTATACAATTTTCATTTTAACCCTTTTTTCCATTTACATATTTAAAAAAAAAAATAAAAAAATCAAATTTAAAATAGCCATAAATATATATTTGACCAAATGATGCAAAACGTTTTTGGTGGTTTACTCTATGGGCAGTGATCCTTTCTTCTGTGTGGGAATTATCGCGCCCTCAAAAATGCGTTTACACAGTTTAATCGAAGAAATAGGTTATCGTATCTAAAAGGACCACTTTAGAAGAATTAGAATATTACTTATTGGTTGCTTGCTTTTTCGACTGGAAGGGATTAAAATATATTGTGGAACGATTCTCCGGATGATGGAAAATCGTTCCGCAATACACCGAATTAGAATATATTTAAAAATATCTGAAAAAAAAACCGAAAAAATCGGGTTTAATAAATTGCCAATTACCAAACTTGTGGCATAACTGGCTATACAAATAATTCCATGGAGTTGCGCCGACGACCACGCACCTTTAATGCGTGAATCGTGTACGAGTTTATGACTGCACAAAAAAAAATGATACACAGTACATACATTAATTTACTGTGCCCGCACATTCATGTACATATCGCCCGTTTTATGCAATAGGGATTTAACTCGAAATTTTCGATTTCTGGGATTTTGCCATATATTTCAATAACTGGGTAGCGTCTTTGAGTCTAGTCTTATAAAATACTCAAAAAGATAAAAATGGCGGAAATAAAAGTGATTTTGTAGTTAGCCGTAGAAGGAAACTATTTGAAATTATAAAACTTTATTTGCGTTTTCCCAAAAAAAAATTTTTTTGAGTTAAATACCTATTGCATAAAACGTGCGATATGTACATAAATGAGTAACGCATTTATTTTTCATTAGCGCGCAAAAAATCTCCCAAAACAAGCACACAAAATGATGCGTGTGTAAAATCGTAAAACTCCTAAATGCAGATAGCACACGCAGCAAACGACGCGCGTGGGGTTGTCAAAGCTAATATTGAACATTGAACTGAGCAAACACCCCTGCCCTCTTTTCTATCCACTCCAAAAATAAACTGATTTGTTGTAAAAATTTCATTAACAAATCTTGCACAAGGCAGTGTTTGGTTGGGACCATCGACTGACAGAGATCGCGTGAAAAGTTTGAAAAGTTTATTTTTATGTATTTTTTTCTCTATAAAAATTATTAAAATGACAGTTGGAATAAAAGTCTTTGCCAAGATATAAAAAAATCTTGGGAGAACTTTAGTATCGAATATTACGATATACTCTACGTGTGTGCAGCGAAACTTAAACTTAAACTTCTGTTCCAAAATTTTGATACTATAGGTGTTCCTTAGCTCCAAATTATTCCCAATTTTCTGTGTTTTGATAGTAGTTTTCCTTAATCGGGGTAATTTTTTTTTTGAGTTTAATAATGGCTAATCAATCTCTTTCGCAAAATTTAACAAACTCCTTGATGAAAAATGCCTTAATAAGGAAATTTTCCCAGATTGTAGTTTAATATCTCTTCTGCCAGTTGTCGTAAACTTCCATTCGTATATGAGAACGCGTTCATGTGCTGCTTAATATTTCTTTCACCCTTTGAATTGTATTTAAAAATACAATATGCATTCAATCATTAATGTACAATATGTACATATTTACATATATACATATTTACATATGTACATACATGTATTTATACATACATATTCATCAGCCATGCTGTTGCCTGTCTGTTGCTTGTAAGATATTAATTTCTTTGGCAAAAATATTCTCTACTCAATAAGTAATATGTATTCCATTATGGAACTGACCAATACAGCAATTTTTATTTCTTCTCATGAAGGCAATACTATAGCTACCACATGCTGCATGCATTTCCAATTTTTCTCCCTATAAGGATGTAAACGTGTTCATTAGAGCGTATCGCAAAAAAGTTCTGATTTCTTTTTCGATAAAATTTCTGAAAATTATTTATAATTTTTTTTTGGACGCCGCTAGGTGTCGCTAAAATTAATTTTTTTATATCTTTTGGTATTTATGGTCCGCTCACTAAGTTTGATACACCAGTCTTTTAGCCTTGAGAGGAGGGTTCCTACTTTATAATTGCACTAACGCTATGTGCGCCTTTGGGGTTACTGCCACCCAGTACTTAGTTTTTACCACCTTAACGTAACTTTTCTTATGTCCGCATGTTAAACGTAGTCAAAAATTATTAATCTTTTGCAAAAACTATTTCGATCGATTCAGTAGAACCGCAAATAAAGCACATTTAACAATCCGAGGAATATAAGTTGTTCGCTTTCTGTGGTCTTTTAGGTTCCTTTTACAAAGATTTTTCTGAAGAGACTCCTACTGAAATTTTATGCCGACTAATATTTTAGAACATTTTAACCATCCGGAACCCCTAAGAAAGGGTTATTTCGACCCCTTTTTATGCAGTCAGGAAATATAACAATGAACGTTACATAATTTTTTAGCCGGTGTATGGCGCACCCTAAAAGCGAAAGGAGAATGACAGACAACAATGGATGACACTTACTTACGTCAATATAAGAAAAAAATAAAATGAATTTACATACAATACCAAGTGCGCAAATGAAAGATAGTAGGCAAAGTGGTGGCACAGAAACAGCTGCTTTCGTCTGTAAGTGCTGGACAACGGTGCGACGAGTGCATGAGTGCAATGTCCTGTAACACAAATACGTACATACATATATATGCATATGTACACTAGGTTGATGCTTAAAAACGAAGTGCACGATGAAGTATAACTTTTCCACCACCTTAATATAATATATGGACATATCGACGCCTGAGTAAACGATCATTCTATTTCAAAACTTGTTTCAAAAACGCCCTGTTTCAGATTTCTCTTTAATAAATATAAACATAAAAAAAAATAAACAAATACAAAATTTGAATTTTTCAGTTTCTAAAAGTACTGCCATGCGTCGTCTGGCTGTACCCTAACACCCTATTTCAGAAATAGATTAAAAAATGAAATAGGGTGATCTTTCACTCAGTCGTCGATATATAAATATACCCCGCAGTAAAAATCCGAAATGAATTTTTTATGAATCACTGATGAAATTCACCTGTGACTGAGGAGGCATCAGTGAATACTTTCATATAAAGACTGATGAATTTTTCATATGAATGGTTTGCTTTCCTCAGAAAAAAAAAAACAAAAAAAAAAAATAAAAATTGTACTCAGTTATGATGACAGTGATGATCATTCAGCAGTGAAACAAATTTACTGCAGGGTATATGGACTATATTTGTAAATATGTAAGAATGTATGCATATCACAGAAATTTTTACAATATTCTCAATTTAGTTTTCTTGTTATAGGCGTTCGTTGGGACATTTAGTACGAAAATAATATAATAGGGTTGCCAACGATTCTTAGTATATGTAATATTTATTTTTAATTTTATGTACAGAAATAGCCGCCCATTTTTGTTCGAGGACTTGTTAAAATGTCCAAGCTTTGTTGGCAGTTTTACTCAGAAACTCTTTCGTTTTTCTATACAAACTTTTGCTTCTACTTTTAGTTTTTTGTATTATGAGACTCTTGTAATAAGTGAATAATACAATCATGTGTATCTTTCTGCGAGTATAAAAAGGTCTGGAAAAATGTTAGCCTTGTAGTTTGCGGCAACGAAAGTGATTGCAAAACCCACAAAATCTGGGAATGTGTACAAAAAAATCTTCAACCTGTAACTTTGTTGCTTTTAGTAGGGATAATACTTACTTATATATGAATACTAGCTGACCCGGCAAACTTCGTTCTGCCCAAAATAGATTTTTTTATTAATTTCATTTCAAAAATTGTTATTACTCCGGTCTTATTTTTAATAGAAAATTAACGATTTTTCACTACTTCATTGTGTATGCAACTTCAAAAATATATAATTTTAGTATTCAGTTTAAGGCGATACACAACATTTTTAGTTTTCTGTTCCGGGTATTTATTTTCACTGAGTAAGTAAGAGGATTGATATAGTATACCTCTTGGTTTTCAGGCCCCTCCTCCAAACCTTTTAGATATATTCAGCCTCAAAAGTTTAGTACGTATGGGAGGTGCAATGCCCCATTTTTCGATAAATCTTTTTTTTTTGGGTGAACATGGTATTGATATCGTATATCTGCATAGTGATTTCTATGTACATGCCATGAACGCTTTTAAGGATATTTAGCCTTAAAAATTAAGAGCGCATGGGAGTTTCCACGCCCCCTTTTCCCAAAACCACTGTTTTTTTCCATAAGCAAGCTATTGATATCATGAATCTCCTGATCAATTTTCAGGTCCCAACCTTAAATGCTTTTATAGATATTCAGCTTGAAAAATTAAGTTTGAATGGGAGGTGCCACGCCCCCTTTTCCGATAACCTACACTTTTATGCGCAAAAATTGTTTTGATATCATATAGCTCTGTACCAATTTCCAGGTCCCTGACTTAAATCCTTTTAAAGATATTCAGCTTAAAAAATTAAGTGTTGTTGGGAAGTGCCACGCCCCCTTTTCGTATAACTCCTATTATTTTGCGTTAATATGGAATTGTTATCGTTTATCTCCACACCAATTTTCAGCTCCCTACCTTAAACTGTTTTAGAGATAATCAGCTTAAAAAATTAAGGTTGTATGGGAAGTGCCACGCCCCCTTTTCTGATAACACCCACTTTTCTGAGTGAGAAGGGTTTTGATATCACCTACCTCTATACCAATTTTCAGCTCCCTACCTTATACTGTTTTAGAGATAATCAGTTTTAAAATTAAGGTTGTATAGAAGGTGCCACGCCCCCTTTTCTGATAACTCCCACTTTTCTGAGTGAGAAGGGTTTTGATATCACCTACCTCTATACCAATTTTCAGCTCCCTACCTTGAACTGTTTTAGAGATGTCAGCTTTAAAAATTAAGGTTGTATGGGAGGTGCCACGCCCCCTTTTCTGATAACCCCCACTTTTCTGAGTGAGAAGGGTTTTGATGTCACCTACCTCTATACCAATTTTCAGCTCGCTACCTTGAACTGTTTTAGAGAAAATCAGCTTTAAAAATTAAGGTTGTATGGGAGGTGCCACGCCCCCTCTTCTGATAACCCCCACTTTTCTGAGTGAGAAGGGTTTTGATATCAGCTACCTCTATACCAATTTTCAGCTCGCTACCTTGAACTGTTTTAGAGATAATCAGCTTTAAAAATAAAGTTTGTATGGGAGGTGCCACGCCCCCTTTCTGATAACCCCCACTTTTCTGAGTGAGAAGGGTTTTGATATCACCTACCTCTATACCAATTTTCAGCTCCCTACCTTAAACTGTTTTAGAGATAATCAGCTTTAAAAATTAAGGTTGTATGGGAGGTGCCACGCCCCCTTTTCTGATAACCCCCACTTTTCTGAGTGAGAAGGGTTTTGATATCACCTACCTCTATACCAATTTTCAGCTCGCTACCTTGAACTGTTTTAGAGATAATCAGCTTTAAAAATTAAGTTTGTATGGGAGGTGCCACGCCCCCTTTCTGATAACCCCCACTTTTCTGAGTGAGAAGGGTTTTGATATCAGCTACCTCTATACCAATTTTCAGCTCCCTACCTTAAACTGTTTTAGAGATAATCAGCTTTAAAAATTAAGGTTGTATGGGAGGTGCCACGCCCCCTTTTCTGATAACCTCCACTTTTCTGAGTGAGAAGGGGTTTGATATCACCTACCTCTATACCAATTTTCAGCTCTCTACCTTGAACTGTTTTAGAGATAATCAGCTTTAAAAATTAAGGTTGTATGGGAGGTGCCACGCCCCCTTTTCTGATAACCTCCACTTTTCTGAGTGAGAAGGGGTTTGATATCACCTACCTCTATACCAATTTTCAGCTCGCTACCTTGAACTGTTTTAGAGAAAATCAGCTTTAAAAATTAAGGTTGTATGGGAGGTGCCACGCCCCCTTTTCTGATAACCCCCACTTTTCTGAGTGAGAAGGGTTTTGATATCAGCTACCTCTATACCAATTTTCAGCTCGCTACCTTGAACTGTTTTAGAGATAATCAGCTTTAAAATTTAAAGTTGTATGGGAGGTGCCACGCCCCCTTTTCTGATAACCCCCAATTTTCTGAGTGAGAAGGGTTTTGATATCACCTACCTCCATACCAATTTTCAGATCCCTACCTTGAACTGTTTTAGAGATAATCAGCTTTAAAAATTAAAGTTGTATGGGAGGTGCCACGCCCCCCTAACATTTTTTAATTTTTTCTTCGACTAAACCTTCGCGGGGTAACAACAAACAAACCCCCCTAAGGAAGTATTTGATTTGGTTCAGCCGTTTTCAAGTTTTAGCGTTACAATTAAATACCAAATCATTTTTATATATATAGATATCGATGGGCTAGTGCACAACCGGATAAGTGCAGGTTTTGGCGAAACTGAGTTAATTGCATTTTTGGAATCATCAACACTATACCTACCTGGTGTGCAATTTTTGTAAGGAAATTATCAATAATGGCGGAGATATGCGATGGCATAATCAGTCAAGTGCTTTGAAAATGAAATATTTGTTGTGCACAAACCGGATAAGCGCGCTTAGGAATTCAAATTTTCTATAAACATAATTTTTCTTGTGCACAGAAATTCCAAGTGCCACAAAATAAAAATTTATGCTCGTATCCTATTTAAATAACCCATAAAAATGTACTATTTGAATTTAATAACTATGTTAGTGTTTTAAATGAACAATAAAATATGTATTAACAGAAATAAATTGAATAAATTTTTCATAGAAGAGCTCTAAGTGCCCAACAAATTTTAATCACTAAAAAAACAGTATAGGTACTGAAACCATCAATATAATTTTAGTACATTTGGATTCTACATACTCCAATTAACTATTCGTAATCGTTGTAACTGAAAAAAATTTGACAGGTAACAGGTTATTGCTATTTAAACACAAAATTTGCTCTCCTGAACATTTTCCAAAATATTATTTATCCGGTTTGTGCACTAGCACATCGATATGTACGTTTTCGATCCAGGGTTGGGCAAGCTGCATTCAATTTTGATTGCATTCAGCCTTGCAGCCACCAATCAATGATGAGTGGTAGTGCAAAATTGATTTGCATTACCATTCAGTAGCGAATGGGAATGCAAATTTGGTTTGCATTACCATTCAGTAGTGAATGGGAATGCAAATGTGGCTTGCACTACCATTCAATAGTGAATGCGAATGCACAGGTGAATGCATTCCCATTCATTGCATTCCCACTGCAAATGTGATTTGGACTATTAATTAAAAATGAGTGCGAGTGATTTGGACAACCATTCATCATTTAATAGCAGTTAAAACCTGTGACCATAGTTAAGGTATTAAGTGGCTAATCTATTTATTAACGGAAAGGAAGTTTATGGGATATTATAAATATGGAATTAGGCTTAGCAAAGTAAAGGGAAACCAACACGACATGGTAATATGTACATATGTTCTATGTTATACCTGTAAGTAAAAGTATTTCTTTCAACTTCTGAGGTTATAATTACACAGTTAAACAAATTTACAAAAATTTTACTCAACACGAACAAACGCTAGTTATTATGAAAGAGGATGCCTCTCAGACCAACTTTTCCGAATAGAGTACTAGTCCAGTGCAAATCACATTTGCAGTGGGAATGCAATGAATGGGAATGCATTCACCTTTGCATTCGCATTCACTATTGAATGGTAGTGCAAATCATATTTGCATTCCCATTCACTACTGAATGGTAATGCGAACCTCATTTGCATTCCCATTCACTACTGAATGGTAATGCAAACCACATTTTCATTCCCATTCACTACTGAATGGTAATGCAAACCAATTTTGCACTACCATTCACTATTGAATGGTAATGCACTTTGAATGGTAATGCAAAAATGCCCATCCTTGTTTCGATCATATCTCTAAAATAAGTTTGAATCAGAAAGTTCTTCTTTCTCCATTCTAAAGCTGGTTCTTTACTTATTTTTTGGTTTTCAGGGAAATTAATGAAAGGATATTTCTAAATTTGAAATGATGCAAGAAGAAGTGTTTGTAGAAAAAGAGGGATCAGGAATCGTTGAAGTAAAGAGGCCATATGAGAGATATACATATAGCTGTTTTGTAGAGTTTAAGAAGGTTTTGTACTTTGTTATGTAAGCATAAAAACTAAAATTACAGTATGTGGTTGCAGAGATCAGCGGTTCTATGGGGGAATGGTTGTTATGAAAGGCCCAGCTAATCGAATAAGTAATCTTAATTAAAGTTTATAATTTTTGTAGAAAGATTCCTTTTTAAATAATCCACCAACTGGACATACATATTTATCTATGTACTTCCATTTTCTGCTGGGTAAAAACATTTTTCGACATTCATATAACCATATACTCGTGTAAATGTAATGTGAACTGGACACCATATGTTGAATTAATATACGAAAAAATTGCAAGCTCAACAAAAATTTTGGTGGCGAGCGAAATTTTTTTCCAAATTCCTTTTTGTTCCAATTGACAGAGGCAGACTGGAGCCACTTACATATATATGTATATGGGGACGCTCAAAATTCTGAAATCAAATTTTACATCAGAATCGCTTTATCTGCACTAAAGCAGTTAATCTATAGCATCTTAACCCATTGACGGTCATGAGTTAACCCGTTGTTGACCTATGTTTTTTATTTTAATTTCGAGTTTAATTTTCTTGAATCAGAATCGGTATATCGATACTAAAATAGTAAATCCCAAGAATTCTAACCCCTTAACGACCATGCATTAACCCATTTTTAACCCAAATTTTTTCACTTAATTCTTAGATCAAAATATTTGAACCATATTAGTTGTATCTACACTAAAACGAGTAATCCTTGGAATCTTAACCCATTAACGGTCATGAATTAACCCATTGATGACCAATTTTTTTTTAATATCTGTAACCAAATTATTTAAATAACAATTAGTATGTCTGTACAGAAATAGCCAATGTGTATTATATTAACCCATTAGCGGCTATGTATTAACCCATTGATGAAATATGCAGGTGCGGGTACATATGTATGTATACAAAAATGGTTTTCTCCAATTTCTTGGTTCGATATATTAAAAGAATAAGGAATTTCACCGTTAGCGTTTTAAGCAGTACACGTATTTCCCCCACACATTTTCATGCCTAACATAAAAAAAAACAAAATTGGAGTAACACAACTTGTGCTTCAAATAACTCATATTATAATAAAACTTACGAATCTAAATTAAAGAAAGCTGGCTTGACAAGTAACCATAACCACAATTTGTAATTAAAGTAACCAGTAAATAATGGATCAACTAAATTTAAGATAGAACAGAATCAAATTCAACCAGATATAGGTGTACTTTTTTAATTAAAATTGGAATGCAATTTTTAAACTCACTTTTTTTTTAAATTCGCACCTTGCTTTTGTTTCTGAACTCGGATTCTTTATCACAAAGGACCATATTTTACTGCTGCATTCTTACATTTGCTACGTTTTTGCGCAAATTAAAAAAAATCCATTTTGAAAAAATATTACTAAAAATAAACTTTTTAAAACATGTAGTTCCAAAAAAAAAAAAATACTAATCGATTATATAAGCTTCACTTAATGTTATGGAAAAAGCAGAATAACAAAATTTTATATTCTTCTCTAACACCAACTATTTCAAATACTCATTAAAATTTCTCACTTTGAAAAAAATGATTTTTTGGAAAATTTGCCATGTTTGTGTATGGATAACTAACTGCCAATTGAAAAACGATAGAAAGCTGAAAATTGTGCCAGAAGTGTAGAATTTTATAGGGAACAATACTGCGTTTACTTTTTTGAAAAACTCATTATTTAAAAACTGAATTTTGAGCACGCTCGGCCCCAGTGTGAGACGGTTTCCACTCACGAACATTAGTTTTTTTGACCTCTAGACTTACTTGTGAATGTGCTGTTCATTGCTTAAATTTAGCTTATTTATATGACTAGACTGACTGCAAGTATTTTATTGAACATTTGTGGCAGGTTTGAATTGTTTTTAGTGGCTGTTGAGGCGAGACAAAATATATGGTACACATAAAATAAATACTTTTTATACGCTCACTATTTGCATTCTGTGGCTCAATAGGGTGTAATTAAAATTACATTGCCGAATTTGTCTGTTATGCTTTTACTACGCTTGATAAAGAATTGTTAGCGCTATAAATTATTTTTGCTTTTTCACCTTTCACTTTAAGGTTATTTAAAAGCTTTCTGATTACTTATTTATCATTTTCACAATCAAAGCGCATTACTCCCTTGTCGGGATTTACATTTTAAATTAATATAAATAGTTGATTACGCAAATGAAAAGCGTGTTAATAAATCATTTTTCATTTGTAGGTGGTACGTGGTACAAACATATTAAATTCCGTCCACGGCCAAATTTTTAATGAATAGGTGATACAACATACATACATGCATACATAATTATGTACATGTATGTACACATATACATAGTGATGTATATAGTATGTATGTTTTTAATAGTTATATCACGGCTACCATGCAAATTACACGTAAATAGCATAATTATTATCATAAATGGCTGAATGATTGGCCGCAATGTACCGCCACATCTCTGTTTCATATGTTGTAAATTAATGACCTTTTTCAATACTGTGATTATTGAAATGAAGTGACTGTACAGGAAGTGAAGGGCATAGGTTACATACTTGAAACATATGTACAAGCCCTGTAGGGAAAATCTCTAGTTCCGAACTAGGTCGCTTCTAGTGCATTTTTCGCCACTACTAGTGCGAGCTAAATCTCTTTTGCATGTTATCAACTTGCGAATTTAACACGGCGATGTCCTAGGCGGTGTCAATTGTCACTCTCTGCACTACATTTTCGATAGTTCCGAACTAGTACTAAATTCTACAGTTTACACTAGTTCGTTTATTGGCACAATTTCGATAGTTCTGAACTAGCTACAAGTATCTACAAATTCTACAGTTTTACATCTGCCGCTTAAGTGCAGCCTTTGACACACTTCATGCATTTTTATACTCAGCTGTACTAGTACACAGAGTATTATAATTTTGATTTCATAACGGTGGATTGTAACATAATGAAATAATCGAGATAGATATGGACTTATATATATCAAAATGATCAGGGTGAAAAGAGAAATCGATTGAGCCATGTCCGTCCGTCCGTCCGTCCGTCCGTCCGTCCGTCCGTCCGTCCGTCCGTCCGTCCGTACGCAGGATAACTCGCGTAAAAATTGAGATATTTTGATGAAATTTGAAATGCAAGTTGGTATCGAGACTGGGACGGTTGGTATTGAAAATGGGCGAAATCGGACCATGACCACGCCCACTTTTCCTATATAGAAAAAATCGAAAATTTGGTATCTCAGCCACTAATATAGGTAGAGCGATGAAATTTTACCCAAGTATTGAGCTCAGGCCCCTAGGAAGAAATTTGGTGAAATTTTGGAAAATGGGCGGTGCCACGCCCACTTATTAAGGGTCAAACATTGAAAGTTTTATATGTCATAACTCAGAAACCGTTGAAGATATATCGATGAAATTTGGTATGCGTAATTTTCTTGCTTAGACAAATGTTTCGGCGAAAAATTATCAAAATCGGTTTACGGCCACGCCCACTTTTATATATGGGAACTATAAAGGGGCCTAATAAAAACATTTTAAGCGATATCTCTGTCAAATATAAAGATCTATCACTGAAATTTTGTGACATGAGTTCTACAATAGACCGGAAACAAAAAATAAAAAAAGTTTGGAAAATGGGCGTGGCACCGCCTCTTTTTATACAAAGGAATCTACGAGCCTATTACTCGACAAACAACTGAGATATTATGACGAAACTTGGTTTATACACTTTTATAACATGTGTTAATAGACACGCAAAAATTTATTGAAATCGGTTTATGACCACGCCTACTTTTTAACAAAGATATTTCTTGAACACCCTTTTGGAATTTGTAACGTAAGTCTTTGGAACTAAAAGTCATTTTGCACTAACAATAATATTTATATGCTTATTTGGATGATTGATACAAATTTTGAAAATGGGCGTGGCTGCGCCCTGTTTATGCAGCACTCGTGTCATATAAAATACACCCTATATCGAATAAACGCAAACAAACAATGAAAGCATACAGCTGAGTATCTAATGTTCGATTCCACTCGAACTTAGGCTTCCTTACTTGTTTTTTTGAATTTTTTTTTAACTAATATTTTTCTATTTAAAAATTTACAATAATATTTTCTGAGAATTGCAGAAATATACAAAGCCGACGGCAATTGAACGAATGAAAAATTTTCATAGAATTTTTGTCACTTCGAAATTACATACAAATCAAAGTCTGTCTTATAATGGTCACTCAATTCACTCCTTCTGAACTAGTTCCCTTTTGACACCTTTTCGCTAGTTCGGAACTAGAAATTTTACTCACTAGTTATTGAGTTCCCTGCAGGGAGTATATGTACCATGTGCTTGTACATACACACAGATATCAATTTTGCATATACCTATGCGTGTCAGTCAGCATGCCAAGAGCGTTTAAATGGACAACAGTGATTGCAAGTTTCCGACGCTGAAATGGGGTCAAAGTGCATTCATGCTGGCCAGACAATTCATCGAAATTGATAATGATGATTAAGTAAAATGAAACACTGCTCTATTTCAAGTAGTAATTTGTGATGGCAACTATACTTACGTATAAACTTGTCTGCAACTGCTTTCTTAAAAAGAGGAAAGAAGAGCAAGAAAGGCTTTTCTGGACTTGAAATGTGATAATTTTCATTTCGAATATTTGTAACGAAGTGTTGGTTGTTTTGGCGCCATAAAAAGCTGTCCCACCTTTTTAACTCTGCTCTTTGTACTGCGCTCATAACAGCTCCGAAGTATGCGCTGTGAAAAGCTGCACCTGAGGGTCGTCGGTATATGAAAAATTAACTGTGTGCGTAGATATGAATGTACTACTCATATGTGGTGCAGTGAAATAACGCCCGTGGAATTAACGCCCGCGGGCGTTATTTCCCAAAAAAAGGAAATGACGCCCGCAGGCGCTTTTTCCTTTCTTGAAAAAGAAATAGCGCCTGCGAATAAAACGAAATTAAATCCGTGGGTTTTATTTCCATTCAGAAAGGGAAAGAACGCCCGCGCGCCCTATTCGGCGATGTGGGCTTTATTTCTCCTTCGAAAGGGCAATTAACCCCGCAGACGGGGTTTTCTTTAAATATGGTGTATTATTGGAAAAAGCGCCGCAGGCGAAAAATTGGAATAAAAAATCGCGCGATTTTTAATTCCAATATTTCGTTTTTTTTAAATATGGTGTATTATTATTGGAAAAAGCGCTGCAGGCGAAAAATTGGAATAAAAAATCGCGCGATTTTTAATTGCAATTTTTCGTTTTTTTTAAATATGGTGTATTATTATTGGAAAAAGCGCCGCAGGCGAAAAATTGGAATAAAAAATCGCGCGATTTTTAATTGCAATTTTTCGTTTTTTTTTAAATATGGTGTATTATAATTGGAAAAAGCGCCGCAGGCGAAAAATTGGAATAAAAAATCGCGCGATTTTTAATTGCAATTTTTCGTTTTTTTTTAAATATGGTGTATTATTATTGGAAAAGGCGCCGCAGGCGAAAAATTGGAATAAAAAATCGCGCGATTTTTAATTCCAATTTTTCGTTTTTTTTTAAATATGGTGTATTATTATTGGAAAAGGCGCCGCAGGCGAAAAATTGGAATAAAAAATCGCGCGATTTTTAATTCCAATTTTTCGTTTTTTTTTTTTAATATGGTGTATTAGTATTGGAAAAAGCGCCGCAGGCGCATCAAATGAGTAATCCCGAAAATAAGACATGTGACACAGAAGACATTTATGTATCCGAAATGGATTGTTCTGATTATGAAGAAACGGCGGACAATTTTTGCGAGAGTCAAAGCATGTTTTTGTGTGTTATTTGTTTTACCAACCCACGCGATGTTCGCTTAAGCCCATGCAATCATTTTAAATTGTGTGCGGATTGCTTTGGAGAGAACAGTAAGGTTGCAATCGTAAATGGCAATAGAAATATTTTGTGCCCGGTTTGTCGTCAAATTGTTGAAAACTCTATATGAGTATTTGTTTAGATCTGAAAGTGCCAATATGTATGTAATGAAGTTTTGTTTATTTTGATTGCGTATTTAAATATTTACTTACTTAGAGACCTTGAAAATTGTTACTAATAAATGATTATAGAAATTTACTGAAGCTTTGTTTATTTTGATTGAGTATTTGAATATTTAGAAGGGGATTTAAAAAAAATTGAAAGAATCGAAAAATTGGAATTAAAAATCGCGCGATTTTTAATTCCAATTTTTCGCCTGCGGCGCTTTTTCCAATAATAATACACCATATTTAAAAAAAAAAACGAAAAATTGGAATTAAAAATCCCGCGATTTTTTATTCCAATTTTTCGCCTGCGGCGCTTTTTCCAATAATAATACACCATATTTAAAAAAAAAAAACCAAAATTGGAATTAAAAATCGCGCGGTTTTTTATTCCAATTTTTCGCCTGCGGCGCTTTTTTCCCTAATACACCATATTTAAAAAAAGCCCATCTGCGGGCTTAATTTCCCTTCCGAAAGAGAAATAAAGCCCGTGGATCAAACGTAATAACGCCCGCGGGAATTATTTCTTTTTCAAGAAAGGAAAAAACGCCCGCGGGTGTTATTTCCTTTTTTTGGGAAATAACGCCCGCGGGCGTTAATTCCACGGGCGTTATTTCACTGCACCCTCATATGTACTTATGTATGTAAATATGTAAGTAACTTATTTGCTGGTTCGATGAACACTAAGACTGAAGGCTCCAGCTCGTTTTGTTCTTAACCAACTAACTAGCATTCGAACACCAATTAGGCAAGTATTACTTCGATTGCCTGCGACAAATTAAGAGCAAGAGAAGATTATGCAGGTGTAAATGAATATTTAATACACTACCTCGGGTGTTTCCACAAACAAGGCGAAAATCTTTTCTTTATTCTTATGCTGGGCAGAGAGATTGTGATTGGTTCGCATGTGCGTGGGAATCCAATGGGCACAATTGTGGTACGGTGCGCCTATGTTTGAATTAAAGCATGCAGCTAAGTAAGTAATTTTCGTTTGCGCTCGAAATCAGGCTTTCTTACTTGCTTTCTTCTGCAAATTATCTTACTTTGATTTCCAGTTCGATTTCGATTTCGCTTTTGGTTTTTTTTTTTTGATTTCGATTTCCATTTCAATATCATCTTTATTAGCGCTACAGGACCAAATATACTCTGCGAACCCGTTGGGTATATAAAGCTTGATATTGCTGCCAAATTTTGGTTGTTTCAAACTAGATGGTAGATATGTATGTACATTGTACATATGAATGTTTGTTCATGGAGTAGGACCTCTGTACCTGTAAAAAGACTTTGAGGTATTTAAGCTTTTCCTGTGGAATATACATACATATATTACATGTATTTATGTGTGTTGATATGTACATACGAATGGCCTTATGCGTATGGCTCGGAGATGCATATAAGAACGCTTTTGCATAAATACATACATATGCATATATGTATATATTGCCTAGTGATATATGAGTTGGAGCTCAACTATTTTAAAATGGAGAGTAGAAGAGACTGACGTATCGTGCATACTTACATACATACATACGTGCGTACTCCTACGTACCTACATTTGTAAGTACCTACTCATGCAACCTCTGTGTGTGCATTAATCTTATTGCTGTAGCTTTTACTCTTTTTTCTATTGTACCTTTCTGTTCATTTAAAGCTGAACTGTTTTCGTTAGTCGTAAGCCGCAACAAAAAAGGCAACCACATCAAGAAAATGGTTTCCCCATTTGCACACACACATTCATGCACACATCTTTTCTATTCCCTCCAAAAAGCGGTATAAGAAGAGTTTAAAGAAATAAGGAATACATCACCTGCGCCTTTTGTGAAGGATGTATACATTTAAGAATTTATGTAAATTTTTTTAAATTTTAAATTATTGGGGTAATTGTAAAAAGTTCTGTTAAAATTGTGTTCATCAGCTCTTATAATACCTGAAATGTGCTGTTAAAAGCTCATCTGCTCTTTTAATGTAAAAAAATATTAGAGGATCTCATTTGTTAAATTTTCTTTCGCTTATTTGATATCAAAAACAAATTAATGTAATTCTTTTATGTTTGTTTTTTTATATTTAAGGTTACTAAGCTTTATAAAATCGCTAATTATAAGGAATTATCTAAGGCGAATAAGCCGTAGGAATAAGGGTTCTTCTCCGGGAGAGAGAGAGTGAGAAAGAGTGAGAGCATTTCTTATGAACTGATGGCAACAACACAGTACATCCAGGCTTAATATAAAGCATTATTCATATAACTGACATGCAACAGAGATTTCTGTCATTAAATTGTAAACCTTATGATCATAAGAAATAAGCCTCATATATGTGACGTGATTTTTTGCAAGGTATAGGTATGCATACATACTAAATTCCATTTGCGACTCTTTGTTGCAAACAACACACATCCCCACCGCACACACCCAATAAGCTGCCCAATTTAATGTGTAACAGACACATGAGCGACGCCAATGACCAATAAGGGAATTAATTACTGCCACCCGGTGGTCGGTTGGAATGATTGAAGTATGGAGAGAGAGAGTGCAAAAAAGTGCACATGTATGTAAATTAAATCCCAATGGTAACACGCTGACGAAATGGGTTTAAATATTTAATTACCTTGACAGGGAGGGACGGACGGGTCATACACGCACACACACCTGAAAGTGCCATACCCAGACATAAAACGCAAAAAGTTTTAAAACTTTTGCTATAAGACGATGGGTGGGAAATGTACATATCGTCGTTGAAGATGCATGTTTGCGTAAGAGGTATTAAATTACATACCTCTTACGCAAAAATGCATCTTCAACGACGATATGTATGTGTTAGGTCACTGAAGATGCGAAAATTAAATTAAAATTAAGCTTCTTTGCTATTTACTCTTCGAGATGTTGATGCACTATTGACAGAGAGCTGCATTGTTGTTGATCATGGATCAGCACCAAATATGCTCCGTGGGTAGTTGCTGAAAATGAAATTCGAGACCGGGTGCGTTTTGCTTGAAATTTACCATTTTTTTTCATGAGGTTAGAGTGAGATTTTTCTCGAATTTGGTACGTACATACATGATGAGTTTTGAAATGCCAAAAAAGTACTGGTGTTCTGAAACCGCTCCCATCCCTAGCGATGTGATCAAAAATGTAACCTAACTGTTCTCTTTTTTTAATAAATAAATGGAAATAATCCGACCAAATTAGCACTGTCCCTAAAGTAAGTACTTTTGAAAAGACATTTTAAAGTGCTTCTTATATTTCTAGCTTCCCTTTTGCTCTCGTATGTCAACGAACAACTCCTCCCTTCTCCCATCATCAAAAGACTGCGTGGCTGTGTTTACTGGTATAAAAAGTTGTTGTGATAGATGTCGCGCAGAATATGCTTCAGCAGTGATTAACTGAGCCTTGCAACTGGCGATTGTAGCAAAAATCCGTTGTAAATATGTATAACAATCACACACAGTGGCACTAATTGAAGCAATTAAAAGTTGAAAAACAAAGTGAAAGTGAGCGTTACTGAGAAAAAAAAGATTTTTTTTGTTATATGAAAGCGCCTTTTGTTGGTACAATTTTATACATTTATATGTGTGCGAGTATTTGTTTTCAATGTTCTACATTTTAGTGCAGCACTGCGCTTTAAAGCGATGTCTTTGCCTTTTAAAATAAAAATATCTTTTACTGTTATTCCAGTTAAAAGTAGACTATTAATAATAACTAGTATCGCCGGAGCTCGAAATTCGACCATGCAATTCATTTTTTCAACTTTGTATTGGTACAAAAATTATTCCTTTCCGCGGAGATAAGCAACACTTTCCAAATTCCAGTTGTACCGCAACACTAATTTGCCCTTTTGATCACAGTCCGACGCGAAATCGTGGTCAAAATCAAGACAGATCTAGGAAGGTAGGCACGGTGGTGAATTCAGAAATTTCCCATGTATTTTGTTATTGTAATTGGTAGAGTGTAATGTCAAAATGATATTTCGCCGTGGTTAAAATCTGAATTCGCTTGGGGCTCGTCCATTCCTATTGGCCATGATGTGAATTCGCTTTGATTTTGACATTACACTCTACCTTTGTAAATAAAAAAAGAAGTTTTTCAATTCGCCGCCGAGCCTACCTGTTAGATTTGCCTTGGTCAAAATTAAAATTACTCAGTGTGCTCTCCCGCACTCTCTCATTTTTCGCTTTAATGGAAAAGCAATAGGAGATATTTGGCCGCGTTGATTTTGATCTGAGCGTAAACTGGGCCAATGCATATAAAATAGAGAGAGCGCTTTTAAATTAAAGCGACTCTTCAACTGTGTTTACGATATTTGTAAACACGTTTATGATATCTATTTCTCTAAACTAAAAACTTTATTTATTAGTTATAAACAAATTAAATAATTTATAGAAAAAATTATATGCCTATGCACAGCTCCTTACACATGCGAACACATCCATATCAATTTTATGTGTGTGTACACTGGCGCGTAACTCTAATGAGTTTTAGGCCAAGCTTCTCTTTCAATTCAGACCGTGTTCTTTAGTTTTTGTATTTTCCTACCGAGACGTAAAGTGTGTCGCTCACCGATCAATATTATTTTCACAACGGTTGCCCAAAACTGCTACATCTTATGAATTGGCTCATTGAGACTTCTTAAACACATTAAAACGAATGTATGGAAAATTATTGAAAATACTTTCTTAGTTAGAGTTCTGTTATGTATTTCATTCATACACCACTGTGTAACGGGAATTTGGTGTGTCAAAAACACTCACATATTCATGCAGCCGTCACATTTTAAGTGTCATTAAGGCAGCTTAAACATTTTAAAAGACTGCGCAGCAACTCACGCATGTTATTGTTTATAGGCGTTCATCAGCGTCAGTAGGACGGAAATTGGCAGCCATTTGTACAGTCGTTTAAGTTTCTTATTTTTTTTTTTAATTTTTGGTTTTTAAAGGCTTAACGCTGCGTTGCTAAGCTTTTTTACAGCCAGAGGAAATGCACGGAGTTGCACATTACTCATAACCAGCGTTGCCACTTTGGTTACTTTTTACCAAAATTGGTTACCATTTTTTCGTTTGGTTACGTGGTTACTTTCGGCCGATTTTGGTTACCATCAAGGTCCATGAATTGAGTGAGTACACCATGGTTACATTCAACTTTTAGGAATACGCTTTTAATTTTTCCAAACTATAAAATACATCGCCCGTTTTATGCAATAGGGATTTAACTCGAAATTTTCGATTTCTGGGATTTTGCCATATATTTCAATAACTGGGTCGCGCCTTTGAGTCTAGTGTTATAAAATACTCAAAAAGATAAAAATGGCGCAAATAAAAGTGATTTTGTAGTTAGCCGTAGAAGGAAACTATTTGAAATTATAAAAGTTTATTTGCGTTTTCCCAAAAAAAAATTTTTTTTGAGTTAAATCCCTATTGCATAAAACGTGCGACATATGTTTTTTCCAAATTGTTTTGATTTATTTTTTTTTTATCAATTTTCCAAATAATTTATTTTTGGGGGTAAATGGAAAAAAGTAGCTGTTTCACGAAAATCAATAAGGCAAAAGTGGGAAAAATTCAACAGCTTTGACAGAGTATGAGTGGTCGAGCTTGTAAAAGCTTTCGCATATTGCGGCTGAAGATAGAATGTATCACGTGTTCGATCCCCGTGAGGAGCATCCACTTCCGAAAAGGGTGCTAATGATTGAACATGGTTTTTCGTGAAATAGCTATACTCAACCTTCGTTGGAAATAGTTGTTGAAATTTTTCCATTTACCCCCAAAAATAAAAAATTAAATTAAATAATTATCGTGCTAAGCATTAAAAAGCTTTTTGGTTCAAATAATTTATTTGACAGGAGCCAGCGACCGCATTAGAATTAAATCTATTCTGGCGAATTTTCGTCGGGCGATTTTCGTCAGCTGTTCATTCTCATGTCTGGCCGTGTTTTTAAATGTTGATCGGACGATATTTCGCTCGACGTTGAATCTGCTTAAGGCATAAAGATGTAAAACAATTGATTGATTTGATTTTTCTAGCGTACTACATAAATGTACACTTTTTTTATAAAAGTGGACTTACACAGTTTGCACTCTCAGCTAGCGATATGCCTATATTACTAATTTTGGTTACCTGTTTCTAGTTTTGGTTACTTTTATTTTGTATTTTGGTAAATTTAAAATTTTTTAAGTGGCAACGCTGCTCATAACTGCGTACGTGCTTCTCAGCGTTGGCAGTGGGAAGAGAAGGGAATTTTTGTCAAGCATAAAAAATATAAAAGAGTAATCTTTAAAAAGCGACTGAAAATATGCAGCCGATATATGTAACAATATAATGTGTGTCTGTGTCTGTCTGTCTGTGTGTCCCTTATGGACTTCCAAAGTAATCAGCCGATCTTTACGAAATTTTCGCAGTAGATTCATGTGGTATTAGCACACATAGTAGGGTATATACAGTTTTCGAAAAGTGGGAGCTTTCCGGAATATATTATTACATATTATTATTAAGTTGGACTTCAAAATAGAGCCTAGGCCCGGTTCCCAGATATCGGTAGAAACGTGGACCTGGAATGTTGTTGGCGATATTGGTATCAAATTAAATGCAGAAATCAGCACTTCTATATAAACTCTCTTTGATGTAATGCTCAACCCGGTTTCTTTGGAAAAGGAAAAAGAAAGAAGAAAGGGAAAGAAAGGTAAATAGTGTAGGAAGGGAATGGGAAATTTAAAAGGAAAGGAAAGGGAGCAGAAAATGGAGAAGGAAGGGAAGAGAAGACAAGAGAAGAGAAGAGAAGAGAAGAAAAGAGAGGAGAAGGGAAAAGAAGAGAGGAGAAGGGAAGAGAAGAGATGAGATGAGATGAGATGAGAATAGAAGAGAAGAGTAGAGTAGAGAAGAGAAGAGAAGAGAAGCGAAGAGAAGAGAAGAGAAGAGAAGAGAAGAGAAGGAAAGGAAAGGAAGGGAAAGGAAAGGAAAGGAAAAAAGGAACGGAAAGGAAAGGAAAGGAAAGGAAAGGAAAAAAGGAACGGAAAGGAAAGGGTAGGGAAATGGAATGTAGAGGGAAAGACTCATTACGACATAAAACATTTTTCGTCACTACGAGGCTAGTAATTTATAAAGCCTAAAAAAGGGAAAAGAAATGAATGGCAACATTTAATATTAAGGGCCTTATTTTGTAAAACGCAACGCGACGCAACGAGTCAACCAGAGTCAGTTATTGTCGTGTTCGTATTTTGTATCTCTTTAGGTGACTGAAAGTGACTGTAAGTGACTCGAAGTGAATGTGTTACGTTTTTTTGGTGAGTATGTTACATTTTTGGTATTTTATAAAACGCAAAGTGACGAAAACGGTCACTTTAACTGACAAAAGAGTCACTTCCTTTTGTTCGAGTGAGCATTCGATATAGTTTAATTTGCAACGGCTAAAATTAGCCAATTTAAAAAAAAAAAACGGGGTATAAATCGACGCGTTTCAATCTCGCGAACCCGAATATGATGCTGAACTAATTTTTTCTTTGATTTAAATAAAACAGTTGTTAATAAAAACGCTTTAACTTTTGTCTTGCTTCTTGCACAAACACGAACACACAAATGCATCTTATTTTTTAACATTGGATAACACGTACATATATTTATATTAACTGCATTACACACACATTTTTTAATATGTTGCATATACATAAATAATATATTTTATTCAAAAAAAATAAACAAAACACGTATGTATGTATTTACACACAATGTCAACAAATACTTTTTTTTATTTTTGTTGACTTCCCACTAAACACTGAAAAAGAAATTCTCAAACGTTTGAGAAAATATTGTTTCTAAATTTGAGAATCAGCATATATATAATTTGAAAATAAACATATTTTCAAGTGTTCAACAAACATTGTTAATCAATTTTAGAATAACTTACAACACATTCGAAAAAAAACTTGTTTCGCATTTTGTACCATTTCACGAATTTCATCATGTCAAGGTTTCAAGGAACGAAGACATTTTGTATGTTTGCAAGTTTCAATCGGCGTTACGTCAGCAGTCTCTTAACGGTTGAAATGATGGTTGAAAATGATTGTGTATAATAATGATTCTGTATTTCTTACTCTTATTTTATTTGTTTGTTGCTTTTTGTGAAGTTACACAAACTTTATTACAGCCATAGTTTGTTTCTCACATGTGTGTATGTATATTAAAAAAGATATTAATATACTCATGTGACTGTACAAAAGGCACCGGCGAAATTCACCCGCACGGGTAAATGAAAAACATCACATCAGAGTACAAATATGTAATATATACATACATCTATTGATTGCATTCCATTTCGTACTAACTTTGAAATTGATTTCAGAAAATGAAATCTATCAAATTGAAAATCAGCCCAAAATCCCATACTAAAAATGTGCCTTTTAGTTTGAGAACGCTATCAAGAGAAATTTGAGGTGCATTTGATAACTAACGTTTGATATTTGACAATAGGGTTACTTCTCAAATGAACCTCAAATTAAAAATGAAGAAAAATGTTTATTGGGTTGCCAGCTGCCAACTTTTCAGAATTACCTACTCGACAAAATACCTCTATTAATAAAAAACGCACTAAAAATTACTAAGTAAACTAAAAAACAAAATAGGTGGCACATAAGCTATGTAAATCGTTTGACAATCGTTGTGACTACGCAATAGGGTGAACGCGAAAACGTAAAATCTTATATAATACCAACTTTTGGGCGAAGGTGAGCGTGAGTGAGTGTGAGTGACTGCGTCGCAAAGAGTCACCGCGTTTTGTATAATAAGGGCATAAAAGAACATATTTTCCATTCCACTTTAAAATGGGCATACGAGCCCATGGCCACTGTGGTGCTATGTCAGAGGTCTCGAGTTCAAACCCCAGTCCGAGCAAAACACCAAAACAATTTTTCTAATTAGTCAAAATCCAATTATTGGGTTTTTTAAGAGCAGCGGTCACCTCTCGGCAGTGGGTGGCATACCCTCCGAGTGTATTTCTGCCATGAAAAAGCTTCTCACAAAAAATGCATTCGCCGTTCGGAGCCGGCATAAAACTGTAGGTCCACCCAATTAGTAGGAAAAAACAAAAAGGAGCCCTCCTCGAATTGGGAGAGAAGCTCGGCCATAAAACTCGTCAGAGTTATAATAGCGCCATTGTATTATTATTATTATATATACGAGCACATGCATACATATTTTAACGATTTCACTCTCGTTTTTTTTCGTTATAATTACTGTTTTTTTTGAATTTTTTTGCGTTGCATTTTGTCATCAACTTGCTGATGCAACCGTAATGACGGCAAGCATTACTATTACCGCGATATTATGAGAGCGCCAATGAATTTAAGTGCATCAATAATTAAGTGAAATTAATGCGAATGCGGACCACCATTGCATTGCATTCGTTTTCATTTACGTATGTATGTATGTATAGCTCTTAATTATCAAGGCGGCTGCAATGGTTTGTAGAAGTACTCGTGTGTTTAAAAGGATACATATATTTAATGTTTTTTACCATCAACCAAAAGTGAAAAAAAAAAGATTTTAATTGATTGAATTTCGCAAATGAAAAAGTTTAATGAAAGTGAACTACTCTTGCCCCGATGCACTGCAATGCAATGCAATGAGGAGGAGAATGCTTATGGCGATAATGCTTTTTGTTTAAATAGCTGGATCATAATTATTCATCACCGGTGGTGGATATGTTTGCAGACTGGCATTCATATGTACATTTTACATACATATAGTATGTATATACGTATTTTATGCAAACATATGTATTTATCATTACATACACATATGTATGTATGTATGTATGAATTGTGTACACATATAATTGTTATGTATTTTCGCGTTATTTAAACTCAACCATTTAAATTGCGGTATAAATAATTTATTTGGCTGCGATATAAAATGAAGATATATGGTTTTATTCTTATTAAAAAAAAATTACAAAATAATTTTGCGAAAGTGCATTAAGCACTTATGCACGTTGTTGTTTACCGCTTTCGCCCGTCGAACATCCAATCAAAGGATTGAGCTAAATTGAGAAGGAAACTATTTGGCTAAGCACATTGTGAGATTGACTAGTAGCACGTGCTGGAAATGCTGATGCATTTTTTACTGGTAATCCAAAGTAATCCAAATTTCCTATTGGGTATGTAATAAATTTCTATATTGTAAGTCTCTTCCACTTTCTGCCTTTACTTTAGTACACAACATTTTTTCTCTTTATGTAACAGGCTTACTTCCTGGAGTTTTTCGAAGTAAACAGGACAACGGCAGCGCAGCGACTTTCATAGGGATTTAAGTTTACCCTCTTAAGTTCTTAGAATTGTGTGTGTTTCTAGGCGCTTTTGCCTTTTTATTCTTTTTTTTGTTATTGTTATTGTAAGTTACAAAAGTTTAGATATGTAAGCTGATTAGTAGTATTTTTGTTGTTGGGACTTTGAGGAAATCACTATTCTAAGTATTTTATTTAAGGTCATCAAAATTCATTGTATTTACTTGTTATTTTTGATGAGCAAATATTTTTGCTTCCGGTATGTTGTAAAGGCTTGCAAACGAAATTGGTAATAAAGCCGGGTCTGTGTGGGAATAACGGCACAGTTTTATTGTCAACAAATAATTTGGTACTATTGAATATGTAAACATGCTTTTACATGGAAATGCTAATAAATAAATAAAGCAACATAGCACTGGCAATAGCATTAACAAGAAAAATACAGAAAATAACAACAAAAAGAGAAATACAAAAATAAATAAAAAACCCATTAATGAAAAAAGATAATAGCACAATAAAGAGTCAAATGGACGCAAAAAAGAGTCTCTTGCAACAAAGACGTAGAAAAAATAAGGAGATTAAATAGAATCATAAGAAGGCGAAGAAAGAGGAAAAGGATGATGAAGAAGAGAAAAAGGAAAAGTCTATGAAATATAAGAAAGCGAAGAGGATTACGAAGATGTGATAATTACAATATTTTACAGTCAAAAAATACCATGAAGGGGGCTCCACCAAAATATTTCATATTATACCCTCATTCCGTTTTAAAATTCCATATGGCTTTTCCTGCGCACAAGTATCAGTTCACGGTAAATATAAAGGTATAAAAGGTGATATAAGTTTTCATATTTATTTCAAATCGAACTTCAACATGGTTGATAACAAAAATACGTTCTTTTAAAAAACCATCAAAAAAGCAAGATTGGATCATTCACAAAGTAATTTCTAGTCGTTTTTTTTGCAAAAATATCTAGTATTTGTTCACTAGTCACTAGAATATTGCGATGAATATTAAGTAACGCCAGCCCATTGAGTCGTTACTCTCCAGTCTCGTTACGCAAACACGTCTTCAATCTGCGTAAAGTTGAAAATGACCGTTCATTTGAAGCTACTGTGACTGGAAGTGTAGTATTTGAAGCAGCCGGTAAATTTGTTTGTAGAACTGCACATCACACACATCGAGAGCTTCTAAAAATGTTTTTGGTCGCTCCCTGTGAGGAATTTTCATGCAAAATATGTAACAATGCACATATAATTGTATAATTTTGAACTATCAAATTGAAGTTGCATAGATTCTAGGACTACTTCTTACCGTTTCCACATTTTAAAATCAGATTTGATTTCTTCTGTAATTTCAGTAAATTTATTCGGCCACACTTCCTTGACAGCAAAGATGGTCCGGTCTATTTCAACTTCATCGATCTGTGCACATTTTGCTGAAACTCAAATACAGTGTCTCACAAAAGTATTTTGCATATGAAGGTGGTTTAGAAAACCTTTGATTACACTGCTCTACAGCCAAAAAATACTCTAACGCGACCATCCTATCTATATGTAAAGTCGGTCGCTGATTCCGAAAATCGGGTGCATTTTTAATTCTATGGGAAGGTTTTTGAGATATCGGCAATTTACCGTTATTTGGCCAATGGCTCCACTTAATCCTGAATGTCTCTTTAACGCAGTGAGCTATCTTCCTTGAGGTAACACCAAACGAAAGAAAATTAAATTTCCTTTTCATGGCTCCTATAACATTTTTCTCTAACTCTTATAGTTTCTGAAATATTGATGATTAAATTTGAATTTTTTCGATTTTTTACGATTTTTTGAAGAAAAAATTTACTTTGTCAGGCAATATCTTTAAAACCAATGTTTTCAGCTTCAGTTTTACTCCTTTGTGTGAAGCTCCGTTCCATTACCAAAAAAATAAGCTATCAACGAAGAAAATCCATGGTAAAATGGAAAAGTTATAGGCGATCAAGTAAATACAGGCACGTCGCGCAATGCCTCTGCACGGGTATATTCTATGCATGTTATACCCGTAATGGGCTTGTATCTACTGCGCTGCCAACGTGCTGCTACTGCAGATGTGTATGTATTGGTACAACATGCATAGAATATACCCGTCCAGAGGCATTGCGCGACTTGGCTGTATTTACTTGATCGTCTATAACTTTTCCATTTTACCATGGATTTTCTTCGTTGATAGCTTATTTTTTTGGTAATGGAACGGAGCTTCACACAAAGGAGTAAAACTGAAGCTGAAAACATTGGTTTTAAAGATATTGCCTGACAAAGTAAATTTTTTCTTCAAAAAATCGTAAAAAATCGAAAAAATTCAAATTTAATCATCAATATTTCAGAAACTATAAGAGTTAGAGAAAAATGTTATAGGAGCCATGAAAAGGAAATTTAATTTTCTTTCGTTTGGTGTTACCTCAAGGAAGATAGCTCACTGCGTTAAAGAGACATTCAGAATTAAGTGGAGCCATTGGCCAAATAACGGTAAATTGCCGATATCTCAAAAACCTTCCCATAGAATTAAAAATTATCCCGATTTTCGGAATCAGCGACCGATTTTACATATATATAGGGTAGTCACGTCCAAAGTACAGACAACAAATTTCATTTTGTGATCCAGTGTTATCTACTCTTTTTGCAAATATATTTTATAAGAACTTTTTTATTTATGAAAGCTTATGCCTACATTTACCTAAATCAATCATTAAAACTTCCAAAAGAATGCAAATACCAATAAAAACTAAAAGAAATGTTTTGAGTACTTTTATACCCAAATCAATTTTAGTACAACAATATGCAAGCTCGGGGCTAGCTTTTTTAAGTCAAGGGTTTTGAGTATTTTCCAGGGACCGGGAGTTTTATTCCTTTTATAATAAAACGCCAAAGAAAAAAATTATATTTGGAGGAATATTTTATTTGGACAAAAATAATCAATCAACTCGGAGTTTTATTTTTTAAGGACAGCGAAAAAATAAAAATTTGGTGTTTTATTTTTTAGCACCAGCGACAAAATAAATACTTGGAGTTTTATTTTTTAGCTCCAGAGATAAAATAAAAAACCTGGAGTTTTATTTTTTAACTCCAAAATAAAACTCCAGGGCCAATAACTAGCGAACCCCTTAACCGAATTGCATAAATTTGGTATCAGATGAAAGGTAATTCAGTAAGCTTTTTAATGGTGCCACCCATGCCAAGGTTACCACTCAAACCAAGGTCGCCACCTATTTTTGTATTTTTTTCCAATTTAGTATAAGTGGCAGCATTCTAAAGCTTACCGAATTGCTTTTCCTCTGATACCAAATTTATGCAATTCGGTTAAGGGGTTCGCTAGTTATTGGCCTTGGAGTTTTATTTTGGAGTTAAAAAATAAAACGCCAGGTTTTTATTTTATCGCTGGAGCTAAAAAATAAAACTCCAAGTATTTATTTTATCGCTGGCGTTTTTTATAAAAAATCAGAAAAATTAATAGGCTCCAGGTTATTGATCCTGGAGGTCCTGGGATGAAAGTAAAGTTAATAATTTGGTCCAAAGACACTATATAGCCCTGGAGTTTTATAGCATCAAAACAAAAAATAATTTTTATTTTCTTCCATGTAAAATTAAATGTTGTAACTTGTGTATAGAAGAAAATACTCAATACCTTTGACATAAAAACTTTAGAAAACCAGGGAAATTTTTGATCGAGTTTTCACTTGCACGCTGTTGTCCTAAAAGTGATTGGGCAACAAAACAGCGAACTCAAAAACTCTCTAAAAATTTTGGTAAAAAAGTTGAAAATTTTGATCGCCGTTTTTGAGCTTTGATTAATTATCCTGAACTTTATGTAAACTTTCAAATTTTTATTATAGTGTTTGTATTATAGAATTAGACATATTTTAAACGAAAATTATTTAATACACATATCGTCGTACCATACGAAAACTATCATACGATTTTTTTTGGTTGACGAAAAGTACAAATTCGGGTACCCCCGAAAAATTTACAAAATTTTTGAATAAAGTGATAACCAAAAACACAAAATTACCGTTATCCCAAAACACTAACCATACAAAAAATTAAAAAATGCATCACATTTTACCTGACATTGTTTTGTTTGGAGCTTGATACTTGATTATCGGACCATGACCACGCCCACTTTTCCTATATAGAAAAAATCGGAAATTTGGTATCTCAGCCACTAATATAGCTGGAGCGATGAAATTTCACCCACGTGTTGAGCCCAGGCCCTTGTTAAGAAATTTTATGAAATTTTGGAAAATGGGCGGTGCCACGCCTACTTATTAGGGGCAACATTGAAAGTTTTATATGTCATAACTCAGAAACGGTTGAAGATATATCGATGAAATTTGGTATGCGTGATTTACTTACCTAGGCAAATATTTTGACGAAAAATTGTCAAAATCGGTTGACGGCCACGCCCACTTTTATATATGGGAACTATAAAGGGGCCCAATAAAAACATTTTAAGCGATATCTCTGTCAAATATAAAGATATATCACTAAAATTTTGTGGCAGGAGTCCAAATATGGACCTAAAACAAAAACCACAAAAATTGTGGAAAATTGGCGGTGCCACGCCCACTTATTAAGAGGCAAATATTGAAAGTTTCATAAGCCATAACTCAGAAACGGTTAAAGATATATCGATGAAATTTGGTACGCGTGATACATTTACTTAGGCAAATGTGTGGACGAAAAATTACCAAAATCGGTTGACGACCACGCCCACTTTTATATATGGGTATTATAAAGTGGCCTAATAAAAACATTTTAAGCGATATCTCTGTCAAATATAAAGATAATTCATTGAAATTTTGTGGCATAAGTTCCATAATAGACGGGAAAGAAAAAATAGAAAAAGTTTGGAAAATGGGCGTGGCACCGCCTCTTTTTAGACAAAGGAATCTACGAGATTTCGGAGCCCATAACTCGACAAATAACTGAGATGTTATGACGAAACTTGGCTTATACACTTTTATAACTTGTGTTAATAGACACGCAAAAATTTATTGAAATCGGTTTATGACCACGCCTACTTTTTAACAAAGATATTTCTGGAACACCCTTTGGGAATTTGTAACGTGACATCTTTGTAGAAGTCATAAAGGAATGAAATTTTGCACAAAGAATAATATTCATATGCTTAGTTGGATCGATGATAAAAATTTTGAAAATGGGCGTGGCTACGCCCACTTTATGCAGCACTCGCTTTATATAAAATTAACCGTGTTTCCATCCAACGCAAACAAACAATGAAAGCATACAGCTGAGTATCTAATGTTCGATTCCACTCCAACTTAGGCTTCCTTACTTGTTTTGATATTTTTTTAAACCATGTATATAGTGCTTTCTCTGCTAGAACTTTTAATATAAAGGGCGTATATTTTGCATGACAGGAAAAAAATTTATCTAAAATCAATAAGATCTCCATCTTAAAATGCTTAGTGGCCCTGGAAAATGAAAGAAAATGGATGGAATAAAAACGAAATTTTTAGATTCAAAATCACATAATGCTTAAAATAAAAATAAAACATTTTTAATCTAAAATGGTTTTACTTGAGTTTAAAATTTTACAATGAACATTTCTAAAATAAAAAATTTTCGTATTTAATTCACTTTTAAATACGTTTATGCTTATTGTAAGCACGTTTCTTTAATGTTGTTATGTTTTTCCCTGGGGTAACTACTTATGAAAAAAGGAGAAAATAAAAACAGCCAATTCTAAATGTTCAATTTTAATGTTTTATTTATATTTATTTCTTTAAATTTTTTATTTGACAAATTTCTTGTTAATTAATAATTATCAATAAATTTGTAAATTGTTTCATTTTTTTTGCTTTTTTCGCTTCTTACACGTTTATTACTTATGCTCTGCTATTCGTTTATTTTGTAGAGTATGAATTTATTGTCCTGTATTTCATTTTCAAGTAAATGTTTTTGGGGTTTTGGTTTTTAGGTTTTTTTTTTATATATACTTACATATATATTTTTTTTTATTAATATACTTTTGTTTTTGGCTTAGGTATATATGTATAACCTTTTTAACATTTATTTTTAATTCAGTTCGTTAAATTGTTTTTTGTTTTTATTCTTTTTTGTTTTGATTTTTTTAAGTGTTTATATCTCAAATTTAATTTATGCATTTATATATCGATATTTTTTATCTTTCTTTTATTTTTTTTTTTATAATTTTCTTGATTTGATTTATTTATGTTTTAATTATTTTGCAAACAGTTTTAACATTTTTGCGCTCAGTAGCTGATATTTTTTAACTTACTTAAATGACATGTATTTTAGATATATTGTATTCGATACACTTAAACTTAGTAGATAAATATGTATGTATATTCGCTTTTTTACTTTTCAATAACTAAAAAAAATTATTAAAATTTAATACAATATACACTCAAAAAAAATTTCTCTCGATCAAAGACATAAGTTTCCTTATTTTAAACACGCGTCCCAATAAAAAATTTTCTTTGTTTTGTGTAAATTTTCTCAAAAATGTGGAAAAAATATAAAAAAACATTCAAACAAATTCGTTGCCATGGGGATTTTTATGGGAATTTAATTTCTCAAAATTAAAGAAATCAAGTCTTCAAAACAGGGAAAGTTGGGAATGGAATGGCGCTTAAAGAATTTTTCATTATTTTAATGTATGAATTTTTTCAAAACAAGTATATGAAACCATGGTAACGCATGTGACAACAATATTTTATAAACCTTTTAACATGTTTTAAGGAAAATTTACTCAAAACAAAGAAAGTAGTGTTCAAAATAGGTAAACAATTTCTTTGACCCCTCCATATATTTTTTTTCTGTCAGTGTAAGTCTTAGAATTTTTTTTAACATTTTAAAATGATGAACTTACAAAGAATTTTGATTTTACATATTTTTGTTTCGTATGCATGTATGTATGTATGTATGTATGCATGCCTATATATAAATAGTATATTTACAAAAACCGAGAATTTTTTCATTAATATCAATTAATGATTCTTTACGTGTTATTTAAAATAAAAAATATTAAGATATGATAATACATTCGCGTGAAAATAACTTTAGTCAGAGCATAACTTCCAATTCGGAACGTGCTCCTTAAATGTTAGCCCGCTAATTTAGTAAGCCAGCACATTATGTACATATAGGTATGTATATATAAATGGATAATGTTGGCGTTGCTTTCATTTGTCGCTATTTATGTACATTGTATGAAAACAGAAAAAAAAACATAATTAAATATGTGTAGATAACATATGCCATATCCATATAAACGCATATGTACATATGTAAGTTCATACATAATTGCTCCCGATAAATCTCATTTGCGGTTTCATAAACATTGGTGATTTTTGCTATTGAATTAAGTGCGCTGTCATAAGCCATTTAATTTTGCAAAAAAGAGCGAACACATATTTACATATATACGTAAATATATCGTTGTATTATAGCTATGTATTTAAGCTTCGATTCCAAGCTTTTTTATTCGTAATGTTATTGTTTTTTTATTTACATAAATAATTCGTTTTTTTTTCTTTTTTAATTTTTTTAAAGTTTTGGAAAAAGGATTTCACATTGAATTTCATACTTTTTATTCAATTTTTCTTTCTTTTCTGTACACACATTTTTTTGACACATTTTTATTTAACTTAACTTTAATCAACTGTCATTAACCATAATTTGTTTTAATTATTATTCTTATCGAATTAACTCAAATTCAGCGTAAAATTTATTTCAATTTTCTTTAGCTAATTAAATACATACCTATGTATTTGTATGTACATACATATGTATGTATGTATGTACATATGTAGATGTGTAAATTAATTTTATACTTTTTTTTCGAAAATTTTGTGGTCTAATTGCGATTTCTGTACTATGATTAAACATTTGCATTTTTTCGCTAAATTTTTATAATTTACTTGTATATGCGCATATGCACATATATGTTTTCAGCATTGCAATGAACCGTTTAATGTGATATGTGTTTAATAATAATAATGTAAATTCTCTTTTTCTTTTATCAATTTATGCTTCAGTTGTATTTTAAATAGGACTAAAGACTAAATGAGCATTAACTGTACCTAAGATTTTCCCATAGGGTTTAATACACCAATACTAGTAAGTGATGATTTTGTAAAAGATGAAAACATGTTAAAGGATAAAATGGAATTTCTTTTTTGTTGTTTGTTTTTCCGACAAGATAGGATAGCGATGTATTGTGGAACAAATTTCTGTCATACCTCGTAATGGGTTTGTGATCAACTTCATCAACTATTTTCACCTTCAAATTTGACCGAGTACCTATTCACTTTGAAAATTTTTTTTTCTTGAAAATATGCCATGTCGTTGTTTTACCATTTTTATTTATTAAAAACATTGCAAGACTATTTCAGTGTTAAGAGAGCTGCAGCATATTACTAAAATTTCAAAATTATGGCACACTCCAGGCATGGGGATTATTCAAAAATTTTATAATTCAATAACGAAAAAATAAGAATAAGCTTTTACTCTGCATTCAAATAATCTTGAATAATAACCGAATATTTTCACGAATACTTTCTCGAATCCGAATACTTAACCGAATATTTTTTTGAATACTTTCGCGAATCCGAATACTTAACCGAAGATTTTTTCGAATACTTTCTAGAATCCAAACAGAATATTTTCCCGAAACCGAACCGAGTATTTTTCCGAATCTGAACCGAATATTTTCCCGAATACTTTCCCGAAACTGAAGCGAAAATTTTTCCGAATAGTATTGAACAAAATATCCAATTCGAATTTTGGAAAGTATTCGGAAATATATTCGGTTCGAATTCGGCGAAGTATTCGGAAAAATGTTCGATTCTTATTTGGAAAAATATTCAAAAAATAAATTTTTGAAAAAAAAAATTACTTTTTTATTTGAATACAAATTCACTCAAAACCGCTCATCCCTAACGCACTCTAATATACTGCGCTTGCATGAGAATTTATGCAAGCTATTAAATAAAATTGGCATGACTATCGCTTATCATAACTTTTTGTGGTATATTTTTGATGTGTTCTGTGCTTATGAATATGTTTTCTGTTATGCAATATATGTAGGTATGTATCTGTTTTTTTTAACTCTTTAATTTACCTATATAATCAATACAATTTAGTGTAAATTCGTTAATTGTTTTTAATATTTTTGTTAATTTAGATAATTTCCGTTTTGGTTTTTTGTATTTGATGGCGTTTATTGTAAATTATTTGCATATGTGCATACATACTTATGTAGGTATGTATGAATGTAAATATATGTAGCTATTATTATGTACGATTACATATTGATATAACAGCTTAAATAAAATATCTACAATTAATTAATGCTGATTATATTTAATTAGCTTTATTTACAGTTATGTATCAAGTAATTTACAGAGTTTGATTTTTCGAATGATACTATTTGTGTAATTAAACACAGATACATACATATGTATGTTTGATTGTGCTTGTATATGTAATATTATATGTATGTATGTACATATGTACATATGTACATTTGTATTTATATTTAGATTTCTTTTTTTGCGCTTGTTTTAATAACTATTTAAATGCTTGTTGTATTGTTAATCGTTTTTGGTTTTTGATTTCAGTTTTTTTGTTGCAAAATTCAATTAATGAAATGCCAGCAATTTGTCATACATACATATTTTTTTTGTATTGAAATTCAAGCGCGATTACATACATATAAATAGTAGATAAATGTTAATATTAATGCTTGTTTGGAAGCATGCTGCTGCATATAATTAGATACATTTACATACATATACATATATTCAACTAAATGTAGTATAATCGCTTTTTTTTTTTGCTTATAAATATTTATGTATGTATGTAGTTGTTATGCTAATATTGTCAAATATTTATGCGTATTTAGTTTTTTTTTTTTTTTTTGCTGATATATGTATGTGGTTATTATGTATTTAAACCTCATTATTTTGGGCTTATTTGTCGGTTAATAGAAAAAATGTTAATTACATACATATTTCCTATTGCCTCTATTGTTTTGCGGTTTTCAGCTCGTTAAACTAATGCAAAAGAAAAATGAAATAATAAAGTGATTTAGTATTGCAAATGCAAAATATTAGATTGCAAAGCTTTAAAATAATAGTAGATATTGAAAAACATATTAAATATGTGCATATATATATTTCTGCCTGAAAAGTTCAAAAAATCGTGCAAACATACCGTCCGAAACGCCCAGGAAATGCCCATATGTACATATATAAATGCATATTGCATGTTGCATTATGGTGCCACTAGGCGTATGAGTAACGGCGGTGAGAAGATTTGCACGAAAGCTCTGAATATGCTTTAATGCTTCAATTAGAGTTTTTTTGTGGTTTTTCTTTTAGAGTTTCAGATGTAACGTCCATATCGCCATTTAAACTATATAATCGCCTAAACGACATTTTTTCAGAAATTAAAATTGAATTCCTGATGCCCAACTCTACGATTTGACAGCTTGAAAGGATATCAGAAGGAAATATGGAGCTTCCCGTGCATCCCAAAGGACAAATTTGTGGTATGCGATGGGTTAAATTTTGGTAAATCTCTCTTTTGGCATAGGCGGTTATGAAGCTCAAACGACGATATTCATTTTTTCTACTGTCAATCGCAAAATAATCCCTCGGGAAGGCTTACCTACGTACATACATATTTGGGAATCGAATAAAAGTTCGCGAAAACTTAAAAAATAATACCTTTTGTATTTTTTTTTTTAATATTTTATTAGTTCATACGTAGTCCGTGAAATTTCTTTCTTATGCCAAATTTCCTACAGGGACGCTTATTAACTATAAAAACCAGTGTCCATGCTAAGTATTCATTTATTGTTGCTGTTGTTGGTGTCGAAACTTTTAATTTGTGCGCTTATAAAAGCATTTTCCTGTTTTTCGTGTTTAATGTTTTGAATGTTACTGTTGTTTTTATATTTGTTGTTGTTGTTGTTGTTGTGGTTTTTGTTGCTGCTCATGTCGCTGGCAATGCAGTTGTAATAAATACCAATTTTTGTTCGTTGTATTAATTGGGCGACTAATAGGTGGAAGTGAATAGGTACAAATTATGTACATATGTAAAAATATGTATGTATACATATGTCTATATATGTATGTAGATGCGTATATGTATATCTCAGCAGATAATTTGGTAAATGCAATAAAGAAATCGTAGAACTGCACTAAGCCTAAAGATATTTTTCATATGTACAACAGCAAAAAAAAAATAATCTTATCTTACTTCTTACTAATATTATAAATGTGAATGTAACTATGTTTGGATGTCCAGACGTTTGCTTTTGTTCCTCAAAAACGTGAGAATGGCAAGACGGATTTTGTTGAAATTTGGCACGCAGACGGGTTATAGTCTGGATGGAAGTATAGGCTATTTTTTTTTTTTTTAATTTTGGGGGTTCCGACCCTGCTAGGGACCGTTACTTTTCGATATTTTTTTATTCCATATAACTCTGAGTATACTGGAACTATAATTATGATAGTTCGCATAAAGGTATAGAAAGATCGTACAATATGGGTATCAAACGAAAGGGGATTGCCCCAAGTTTCATTTGGGCCCCGATATGTATCGATAAATGTATCGATAACTGAGTTATCGGTCAAATGCGATTGCCCAAAAACCCGAAATGCCTCTTAATGTTACCAACGAATACCGCAAAAGAAAATTTTTGAAAACCGACTGGCGCCACGTATGTTTTCTTATTTTTTGCGCAAGATGTGCGCGGGTCTGGCTAGTAAATAATAAAAAAGAAAAGTAATAAATAATAAAAAAAAATAATAAATAATAAAAAAAATAATAAATAATAAAAAAAAAATAAAACAAAATAAAAAATGCATAAAAAATATAAAAAAGTATTGCACAACAAATTAATTTTTTTTTTTGCACAATTAGATAAAATCGCTTGAAATTCCCTCTTTTCGTCTCACTGTGCACTAAAAAATTGCATTGTTTTTTTTCCAAAATTTCCCTTCATTCAATTTTGACCCACCTTAATGTAAAAAAATGCAGTAAAACACCACCGTGGCACTCCACATGCTCTTGGCTAAATGAGTGAATGATGTGGAAAGCAGAAGACAGACTGTCAGATGTTACTGCATCAAATGTTGTCGGACAACCATAACGAGTTGTTGAGTAGGCAGCTAGTGAACAAAATTTGTTGAATTAAGTGACCATTACAGTAGACGCTCACAAATTAGAACCACTTTGTTCTTAAGGTGATTCTAATTTCTGAAAAATTCTAATTCCTGGACGTTTTTTTATTTCAATAAAACCTTAAAATTTAAGTCAATTTACATTGAAAAACTAAAATGAAATTTTGTCTTATTCAATTTTATTCATAAAAACGAGAAAACATAAGTATATGTATTTATGCGCTAAGTCGAAAAAAGGTGCTAAAAATAAAAACTCCAACTGTCGAATTCAAACAAAAACTAACAAAAACTGTACAGTTAGCGACGAAAATCCAACGGCTACCGAGCGTGATATGAATAAACTGGAGATTCCCTTCTTTATATCTACTTTCCAACAAAAAAAAAAAAAAACAAAAATCGAAAATTCTAATTTCAGAGCGTGTAATGTATTCAAAAAGTTGATTCTAATTTCTGGAAATTCTAATTACTAAGAGTTCTAATTTGTGAGCGTCTACTGTATAAGGGACACTTTGATTTGTATGCAATTTCGGAGTGAAAAAATTTATATGAACATTTTACGTTCGTTCATTTGAATATTTATGCAATTCTGAGATGATTATTAGTGTAGCATTTTGTATAAAGGGTATTCTATTTGAATATTCACTTATGTATATGAAATGAAACGTTGCGCTTTGCTTGAAAAAGTTTTAGGAAAATACTAGTTGACTATGTAGTTTTTCCGAACTCCAGTAATATTTTTCGTATTCTTTTAATTTTTAAATATTTTTTAACATTTTTGTTGCATAAAAAAATGTTAACAAAAAATTATCAGCGACGGAATCGATCCACTTGCATGAAGTGTGTTAAATTCTTCATTCAAATGGCAGATAATTATTTATTTAAAAAAAAAAAACATATCCGTGCGTCATGCGGATTCGCGCCCGTCGTGTCGTTCGGGTGGGATATGGAGGGTAAACCGTTGGGTATTATTATTATTTGTAGAATTTGTACGAACTTTTAGCTTGTTCAGAACTATCGAAATTCTGCCTATAAACAAACTAGTGCAAACTGTAGAATTTAGTACTAGTTCGAAACTATCGAAGCCTCGCATTAGTATTGTCCAAAACGCACTAGAAGCGAACTAATTCTGAACTAGAGGTTTTCCGCTCAGGCTACTATATTTATGCGTTTGTGTGTATGTATCTTTGATCGTTTCACGTCTTGTATGCAATTATCTGCAATTGTCTGCTGGAATTCTGCTGTGCATACACGCACACACATATATATACATACAAGTGTACGTATTTAAACAATAATTTGTAAAATAGCGAACTGCAAATAAACCATTTGTGGTGTGTTTGTTGTTGTGGCTCTTGTTCTCATTGCTGCTGATAGATACTTTGCTGTAATGCCGCCACGCTAAATGCCGGCAACGGATCCGTTGTTTATGCCAATGCACGAAATGAACGGCATCAGACACAAACAAGCAACGCATTGAGCAACAGCAGCAGCAGAAGCAGGAGTAGAGAAAGTGGAGTGTGTTGGTAAAAGAAATGGTGCAATGTATTATAGTTTAATTGTTTTAAATGCGAACACAAACAACACTACACACACACAAACACACACGCGCATTGAAACATTGTGCCGGGCATGCATGAGTTGCGCAACATTTGCTTTTCGATTTTTGCGCTCCATTGCTCTTACGCTGTTGTTGTTATTATTGGCATAAACGGCGCAACGCAATGATTGGTGTTGGGCTATTTAAAAAGCATTAAATACATACATAAATATATACTACATGTATATGCGTGTATATATGCACTTAGTTATGTTTTACATAAATACACAATATACATTACACTCAAACTACTGGGCGGGCGAGTATCATTGTTGTTGTTGCTCGCTTAAGCAAAAAGTGCTGCAGCGCGTGTTGTTTATTTGCATTTTGATGCTCTTTTATACTCTTATTATATTTACATATATTTTTTGCTGCTGTTGTTGTTGTTGATGTTGTTGCATTTATTTGCTTTGTTGCAATTGTGGCATTGCATTTTATTATTTTGCAATGAGGAGCATTTTTCCATTTGTTACACATGTATGTATGTATGTATGTACGAGTACAAAAAGAATTGCAATTACGCACTTGCACTTGTGCTTATGCATGCAAGCTGTGTATAAATGTTGCTCATATGCCCAGGCGGCCGTATGCCCATGGCATGCAAAGCAAAGCAGAAGGAATGCCATAACAATTGTGCGTTTTTGAATGCTTATTTAATGCAATAAAAGTGTATTCATAAGTTTTCTAAAATTTAATAAATTGTAAGAAGAAGAAGAAGAGAAATTATACCTAACTAGATGACCCGGCAGACGTTGTTCTGCTAAAATTTATTCCTATGAAGCCTAAAGAAAAGTCTTTGATTACCGTATTGCTAACCATTTCTTGTCTATTCTCTGAATAAAAGTTATAGTTATATTCGCCGAGACAAACCTACTTCCCCCGATCCCTATCTCAATCCCTATCTCTATTTCGGTCTCAATATCAATCTTAATCTCAATCTCAATCTTTATCCCTATCACCATCCCTATCCCTATCCCCATCCCTATCCCTATCCCTATCCCAATACCCCATCGCTATCACTATCCCTATCCCTATCTCTATCTCTATCTCTGTCTCTATCTCTATCTCTATCTCTATCTCTATCTCTATCTCTATCTCTATCTCTATCTCTATCTCTATCTCTATCTCTATCTCTATCTCTATCTCTATCTCTATCTCTATCTCTATCTCTATCTCTATCTCTATCTCTATCTCTATCTCTATCTCTATCTCTATCTCTATCTCTATCTCTATCTCTATCTCTATCTCTATCTCTATCTCTATCTCTATCTCTATCTCTATCTCTATCTCTATCTCTATCTCTATCTCTATCTCTATCTCTATCTCTATCTCTATCTCTATCTCTATCTCTATCTCTATCTCTATCTCTATCTCTATCTCTATCTCTATCTCTATCTCTATCTCTATCTCTATCTCTATCTCTATCTCTATCTCTATCTCTATCTCTATCTCTATCTCTATCTCTATCTCTATCTCTATCTCTATCTCTATCTCTATCTCTATCTCTATCTCTATCTCTATCTCTATCTCTATCTCTATCTCTATCTCTATCTCTATCTCTATCTCTATCTCTATCTCTATCTCTATCTCTATCTCTATCTCTATCTCTATCTCTATCTCTATCTCTATCTCTATCTCTATCTCTATCTCTATCTCTATCTCTATCTCTATCTCTATCTCTGTCTCTATCTCTATCTCTATCTCTATCTCTATCTCTATCTCTATCTCTATCTCTATCTCTATCTCTATCTCTATCTCTATCTCTATCTCTTTCTCTATCTCTATCTCTATCTCTATCTCTATCTCTATCTCTATCTCTATCTCTATCTCTATCTCTATCTCTATCTCTATCTCTATCTCTATCTCTATCTCTATCTCTATCTCTATCTCTATCACTATCTCTATCTCTATCTCTATCACTATCCCTATCCCTATCCCTATCCCTATCCCTATCCCTATCCCTATCCCTATCCCTATCCCTATCCCTATCCCTATCCCTATCCCTATCCCTATCCCTATCCCTATCCCTATCCCATCCCTATCCCTATCCCTATCCCTATCACTATCTCTATCCCTATCCCTATCCATATCCCTATCCCTATCCCTATCCCTATCCCTATCCCTATCCCTATCCCTATCCCTATCCCTATCCCTATCCCTATCCCTATCCCTATCCCTATCCCTATCCCTATCCCTATCCCTATCCCTATCCCTATCCCTATCCCTATCCCTATCCCTATCCCTATCCCTATCCCTATCCCTATCCCTATCCCTATCCCTATCCCTATCCCTATCCCTATCCCTATCCCTATCCCTATCCCTATCCCTATTCCTATCCCTATCCCTATCCCTATCCCTATCCCTATCCCTATCCCTATCCCTATCCCTATCCCTATCCCTATCCCTATCCCTATCCCTATCCCTATCCCTATCCCTATCCCTATCCCTATCCCTATCCCTATCCCTATCCCTATCCCTATCCCTATCCCTATCCCTATCCCTATCCCTATCCCTATCCCTATCCCTAGCCCTATCCCTATCCCTATCCCTATCTCTATCCCTATCCCTATCCCTATCCCTATCCTTATCCCTATCCCTATCACTATCCCTATCCCTATCCCTATCCCTATATCTATCCCTATCACTATCCCTATCTCTATCCTTATCCCTATCCCTATCCCTATCCCTATCCCTATCCCTATCCCTATCCCTATCCCTATCCCTATCCCTATCCCTATCCCTATCCCTATCCCTACCCCTATCCCTATAGCTACCTACCTTTACCTTACTGGGACCGTCCATCACCATCCGGGCCCACTACTTTAGCCATCTCTGGGAAACAGCCTTAGAAATCACAATGACAATAACTGTATGTATGTGAAAGCCTGCTCAACGCTTTTCATTTGCTACCAATATTGCTCGAAAACATTCAGGGGTTATCCGAGTCCACGCTTTGACCCAAATCTTGGAACCCGGCCTAGGAATCACTATTTAAAAAGCTCTTTTTTGAAGTCCTGCTCAACAGCTTTCATTTGATACCAATATCGCTCAGAAACTTTCCAGGGTCACTCGGTCCCACGTTTTAACCCATATCTGGGAACCCGGCCTAGGTATCGCAATGAAAATAACTTTATGTTGAAGGCCTGTTCAACTTCTTTCATTTGATACCAATATTGCTCGAAGACTTGCTGGATCGATCTGGGTCCTCATTTAGGCCTGTATTCCGGGAAGCTTCCTTTTTTCGAAATTCTATATACCCTACTATGTGCACTAACACCACATGAATCTACTGTGAAAATTTCATAAAGAACGGTTGGTTACTTTGGGAGTTTATAAAGGACACACATCCACAGATGCACACATACACACATACACACCGATTTTTCCAATTTTCGGACTTTTCCGGAGGGATTTTCCAAAATTTTCTTGCGTACGAACCATCTCCTCGAGAATACGAACAACTGACAAAAAATTTTACAGAAATCGGCCCAGCCGTTCTCATCTGATGAGGTTAGTAACATTTTTTACACCATTTTTATATATATAGATAATAAGTGGCATATGTTTTTTTTGTTGAAGTAGGTACTAAATTTTTAAAGGAAAGCAGCGTGTCACAAAATATGCTTTAAAAAAAGATTTACAATTGATTGAAAGTTGCGTTCAAATTAAAATAAAATACCACAAGTTGCACATGAGCTTCTTCACAATTAGCTTTCAAGCCGGTTGAAGTATAATTGTGCGTATTTTGGCAAAAAATTTACATAGCTTGATTCGAGTAGACCCAACTAGCACCTACGCAATACAGTAACAGAGAAGAGACGCCGCATGACCTCAAATGTCCACTCAAACTAACTCACTTAACTCTCTGGTCCCTATGGACTAACCCAACAAATGCTGCCTAATTCCTAGGCCACCCGTTAAGTGAGGCTGTCGATGATCTGTGAGCCTGTGTTGGCTAAGGAGGGCTTAGTACTGCTATAACAACAAAAACAACAACGACATAAAGTGTGTAACAAGTGTTTCTTGAAACTGCTGATAGAAGGTAAAATTTTGTAGAATAATAATAGTAATATTTAACTGGCGCGTATACAACTCTTAACTGCTTGGATTTAATTATTTCGAAGAGCACAAATGAAATAATTTTGACTATTCCTCTAATCGCTCGGAAACCCTTGTCTAGCAGATTACCACAACATGCGGGAAAATTAGATTATAATGATGGGGCACCGACTTGGTTCCACTACTGATTGCATAAAAAGAACTAATTCAATTCATTTAATCCATTTTTTGTTTTTTCAAATGCTTATGAATCAGTGGCAGACGCTTAATACAAGCCGAAAAGCCCGGCTTGCCTAAATATTTTCGTTCATTTCATTTTAGGGAGTTCTTTAAATTCTGGTTATTTTACGCTTGAAATGTGTTTACTATTTACGTCATTCAATGTGTTTACTACTTAAGTTCTAAGTGCGCGTTAGCCCGCCAACCACATTCACTTGTATTTTTTTTGTACCGCCAATCACAGCACAAACTGGCCTAGTGAGCATGCTTTAACAGTTCCACACATGGGCTTTTATGAGGCTTTCAAAGCAGAATAACAAAGCTTGTTTTTTCGCTTTCTCTAACTTGAAGTCAATTGCTTTTTTCAAAGAAAAATTGAGGAGAAGTACGAAAACACTTTTTTTATTTTTAGATAAAATTTGTATGCAAATGAGAAACTGGCTTTGGCATTCGTGATTTGATATTCAACAGAGTGCTGTTCACAGTCTAGTATTTGATATTTAAGTTTGCATGTAAATAATTTCTTACATGTACTTAGGCAATATCAAATATAAAACTGTGAAAGCCTTGATTTTGATATTTGGCGACTGTTGATTTTGAGTAATATGAAATCAGCACAATATCAAAATCTAGAAAAAATAGCATAATTTTAAAAAGCGACGAAAATCAGAATCAAATAAAATCAAACAATTTAACGACATTTGCTAATTCGACTTCAGTTTTTCAAATACTGCTTAAAAGTTAAGCTAAATCACCCATTTTTAGATATTGTTTTATAGTGCTATAATAAGCAAATCCATTTGCTACTGCTAAAAGTGCCCTCGGTATAAGGAAATTAAAAACACAAATATAATCAAAGTTAGTGACCGATCAGACTTTCAGATAATGCAGCAAAGAAAATTACATAAATAGCTAATGGCTATGCTTCATGTATGGGCTTGCCCGGCCAATTTATGCTAGGGCCGCCACCGGTATGAATATATGTACATATGTACCTTCTTGTGTTTCCATTTGGAATCAAGTGCATTTGTGGCATTAATATTTTGTTGTATTTTGAGCACAAAGCTCTTGAAATTGCTAATAATCAAATGCAAAAACATTTAAAAGGCGTTGGTTGCCGCAATTATATAAATATGCTGCATTACAATAGAAACATAGCTAAGAGGCTGTAGAGAATAATTGAGGTAGGCTTAGGAAAATCTTATACAAATCATTTACAAATACAAGTGCTTTGCGCCTATTTTAAATAAATATTTCTACTCATACATATCTATGCACATATGTACATTATAATATTATAACATGATAAAGTAAGTTATATGAAATGACAAAGCAAAATGCAAAATGTGTCGTATGCATATGTAAATGCATTTGCGGTGGGAATTGGTGGAATTCGCAACCAGACTTGCCTACCAAAGGTACACATCTTGCATGAATTAATATCTCTACAAACATATTTTAGTATTTGTAGTAAGCCTTGAAGGCGAGCACTTGCTGCAATTGGCATGGTAAATAGCCACTTAGGTGTCCAAGCGTTTATGACTAATAAATACTCTCTTGTGCTGCGCTGAAATTGAACGATCCAGCCCAACTGCCATATGCCACTGCATGCACATATGTAGATGTGTATGTACATACATATAGATACATATGTATATGCTTGCTCATTGAAACATGCAAAATTTTGCTATACTTGGTAGTATGCTGAATGCTTGTTGTCCAAGAATTTCCGCTGCTTTTCGGAAACAGTGAAAAGGCGTGCCCGATTGGACTGGACAACCATTGTCGCAATGCTGAGTTCCATGCACATGAGTTGCATGCATGACCGTTTTGAGGCATTTAGTTTGGCCTGAGCAGTCGAAGTGCTAGTCAGTGTGCTCTAGCAGTAGTTGTTGTTGTTGTTTGTTGGGAATGTTATCTGGTTGGTGAGTGTGCTGCCGACTTAATACGTGAGTTCGTGCGTAGAGGGACCGTTCATGTGTTCGGTGCGTTAATAAGCCAAGAAGGTGTTACGACTAATTAGGACTTGAAACTTTATTGGTGGTTGAGAAGAAAAATCAGAAGAGGAGACTTCGTTTTGTGTTTGCGGAAGGAACTCTCGGGCATTGCTGTTCATAGTAGAAATTAGAAGGAGGGGTTCTCGGTAACATTTAAAAATGTAAGACCTCATAAAAGGTAAGGAAAGTAAAATTGTAAGAAGAAATGAAAGGTGAAGGAGTGAGTGTAAGAAAAGAAGGAACAGAATAAAGGATGAGAGAATAATGACAAGTAGAAGAAGATGAAAAATAAGGAGAAAGAGGAAGAAGGTGGAGAAAACTATGAAAGTGATAAGAAACAAAGAAGAAAAATTATAAGAAGCTCTAAATGGGAAACGAAATAAAAATGTATAATGAAAAAGAAAATTGAGGTAAGCAAGAGGAGAACTCAGAAAATAAGGGCAGTTACAAAATAAGATAAAAAAAAAATCCTAAAAATAAGAAAAGAAGAAAAAAAAAAAAATGGAGAAGAAGAAGAAAAAGAAGGAGAAAAAAATAAGAAGACGAAGAAAACAAAAAAGAGGAGGTAGATGGAAGGTCGAATAAAAAAGAAGAAGAAAAAAAATGGAAGAATGAGAAGAAGAGTAGGAAGAAGGTAGAAGAAAAGTAAAGAAAGAAAAAATAAGAAAAAGAAGAAGAAGAATAAAAATAAAAATAAGAAGAAGAAAAATAATTAGACGAAGAAAAAGATGAAGAAAAAAAATAAGAAAGGGAGAAGAGGAGGAGGAAGAAGAAGAAGCAGAAGAAGAGGTAGAAGGCGGAAAAAATCAAAGAAAAAATGAAGAAAAAATAAGAAAAAGGAGGAAAATAACAATAAGAAGAAGAGGAAGAATAATAAGAATAAGAAAAAGAACAAGAAGAAGAAGAAGAATGCGGATAGGTGGACGACAAAAAAGAAGAAGAATAAGAAAAAGAAGAAGAAGAAGAAAAAGAGGAGGAAGAAAGCGGATAATTTGAAGAAAGAAGAAGACAAAAAATATAAGAAGAAGAATAAGGAAAAAAGGAGAAAAAGGAGAAAAAGAAGAGGATGAGAAAAAATCATGAAAAACAAAAGGAAGGGGATAAAAATAAGATAAGGGAAAAACTGAAGGCGTAGACATTAATAAAGGTAAGGAAAAGAAACTGCTAAAGTGGCACTTGGAGTATTCGAGAGAAAAGTCCTTGGAAGATTTACCTATAGACCTTTCCTCGTTAGCAATGGCGAGTATTGAAGGAGATTTATTGATGATCTGTACGAGCTTTATGCAGACATCAACAGTGTTCAGCGAATAAAAATCCAACGGCTGTGTTGGGCAGGTCATGTCGTAAGAATGGATGAAGGTGATCCGGTCCAGAGAGAATTTCTATCGAAACCCGCTAAAGGCAGAGGAAAAGGGAGTCCTCCACTGCGTTGGGAAGATCAGTTGAAGACTGGACTCGTCCTCCAATTGGTATCAGTTAGCACTAAACAGAAACACTTTATTGGACTTGGCCATAATTGTAGAGATGGTTATGCGGCAATTAAGAAGAAGTTGGAGAAGAAGAAGAAGAAGAAGAAGAAGAAGAAAAATAAGAAAGAGAAAGAGAAGAAGACGAACAAGAAATAAATAAACAGAGTAAAGAAAGAAAGATAAGGAGAAAAACGAACAAAAATATCACGAAGTAAAGAAATAAGAACGAGGTACTATGGAAAAAGAAAGCGAAGAATTGGGATGATTAAAGAATAAATTAATAGTATCCAAAGAACTGAAATGCTTTTGTTTGTGAACTATCGTCTGTACTGGAAAGGAATACATTATAATTGTATGGGATTTCTTGTTGATGAAATTCATTTATATTTCGCTTTCGCTAAAATCGCATTCCAATTGACAACAGAAGCTTTGATTAGTGCATTATATTTCAGCTTGGCGGCAAGCGCTTAATAAAGTTAAGTAAGTAATATAAAGATACGCCCTTAAAATTTCATGTTGCTTGAATTTTTACTACAACTTTTTCCGCCACATATAATAATTTCAAGTAAAAAGTGTTGTTATGTTGTGCTTTTCCCTACGGGGTTCCAGTATATTTGTATCTAAAGCATATACAAACATACATACATATATTGGCATCTATGTGAGTGCAGCTATATTAATAATAACGATATGTATTTGTCAGTCAGTAAGCTGAATTTCCAACAAGAATTACGCACGCCCATTTTGCAAAACACACAAATGACGACGCTCAAATATGAATACACACGTACAAGAATGTATTTTTGGTTTTGGCTAAGTATTTTTCGTATTGTTCGTAAACATTTCAAATTTTTTGCTTTCTTTAAATGTAGAATATTGCCCATGTGAAAATGTTGTTGGTGGTACAAGTGAAAAATGCGACTTGTATTATAGGTAAAAAAACTTTATCATTAAAGAATATAATTCAAAGTATTAAAATTTAAACACTAAATGCGATCACAAAGTCTTACAATTATTTCGCTTGCTATTGAAGTTATGAACTTTATCAATTGTAGGGCGATAGAAGAATTTCCTTTTGGCCTACGAAATACTCGTATTGTAGAATGGGATAAATGGAGTAATTCACTCATACTCGTATGTATATCTGCACACAATTCAAATATCCAACTACAGATAGACAAAAGCTTCTAAAAGAAAAATAAAAATAAAATATCTAATCACTATTTATTTACACGCTGGGTGGCAGAATATGTATATGCGAATCGAGGGACACATGTGCGCGAAATAAATATATTTGCAAATACTTACATACATACATATATTTACATATGAGCACACAAATCTTTATTTGCAAATATGTAATAAATTCAAATCAATACACGTACTACATATGTATACATATGTATGTACATATGGTTTGTTATGTGCGCTTTTATTGACTGAGACGGCATTTGCCGGCAACTTTAGAAAAGGACAATCACAAGGACATATGTATGTATGTACAGATTCTTATACATATGTGTGTGCATGTTTGTAGACAGACAGAATATCTAAAAAAAATACACAACGAAATGTAAGCATTTGAATGCCAGATACATATTTTGTAGATATTCTATATCATTCAAATATTTATCAAATAAATCTTGGAGTGTGAAAATATGCATATGCAAATACGTACGTTGACAGGCTGTATAAACGGGCGATTGCACAATTGAATGCTGACAGAAATAAAAATTGGCAATGCAACAAGAGAGAGAGAGAGATTGTGTGTAAAAGAGTGTAAAGGATTGCAAATAGTTTTCTTCGTATAAGGCAATTAACTACGTATAAAAGACGTGATTGCACGTGCCGCTTGAATATGGAGCTCTTACAAATGCAACGAAATACCTTCTATTTAATTATATACTTTTTTTTTTAACACAAATATAAATTTAATGCCTCAAAGTAAAGGAGTTCAGCGGTGGCTTTGTGTAATTCGATATCGAAGCATCGTTTTTGTTTTCCGTAAACACAAATATCGTTGTCCTGCATCGAAAGTTCCTCAGCAAGAATTCGACACCAGCATAGCTATCGTTTTGCCTTATCGAATATGTTAACCGCAGAAGAATATAACTTCAAAATTTTAATATTTTTGTGGGTTTAAATGATTTCTTATTAGTTTACAAGTGAGAACACAACTTTTGAAAGATAATAAAGGCCTGTCATGCATTTTTTAAAATACTATAAGAAAGGTTTTCCTATCGAAATACAGAAAGCAAAACGGTCTCGTCGCTCGTTCGATATCGAATTGAAATATCGAGCCGACGAGAGTTGAATATCGAATTACGGAAAGCCATCCCAGAAAAAATGTCAAAAAAAAATAATTCTACTTCCCAGCTAGAACTAAACTTTACTTGTCATGAATAGCTAAAACGACAATCGGGGTATCTTTACATTTGCGCTAAAAAACCGTTTTGTTCTTAAATGGCAATTGATGGGGAAAAAAAGTAGAAGCACACTTCGAATTGGGAGATATGCTCGTTGTTAAAACTTGTTATTGTCATATTCGCGCCAGCATATCATTATATGCATATTAAGAACAAAACCATTCCATATGCTCAGGGGCAGTATGAGCAATATGAAAAGGTATGTATGTAAGCACATGATATAGCAGTTCAATCTTAAGCATTAAGCGTGTTACGTAGGGGTTTTAAAGATCGGATTTAAAGATTTGATTGAAGGCAGTTCAAAAATGCGCACACACATTCATGCAAACATATAGCTAGCTAGCTTAAGCATACTTAGTACTGAGTTCGAATTTCAGGTGAAACTGCTGTCAAAATGCATATAAAAAAAACTGGTTGTGAAACATGTGTGAGTTTCTGCCGTGAAAATGTTGCGCAACATGCTAGCAACATTATGCCAGCAACATATTTTCACGCCAATTTAAATCAGACCTGTTAAATAATGATTATTATTCGTAATGATTACCGGTTTGATTGATTATTTTTTCAGGTATCTATTTAATGATTGATTACCCATTGTTTTCAAATTTTAATGATTGTTTTGCAATTAGCATTAAAAAAATCAAAAATAATCAAAAACAATCAAAAAAAATTATTTTGATTATTTTTGATTTTTTATGATTATTTTTGATTTTTTTGATTTTTTTTTATTTTTTTTTACTTTTTTTTTGATTTTTTTTAATCGTAATCATTAAAATTACTTCTTTTCTGCAAAAGAATTAAAAAACAAAACAATTTAATTGATTACTAATCCTAATCGGAATTTAACAGGTCTGATTTAAATATACAATGCCATTTATTTTCGAGTGAAAAGTGACATTTGTTGAAATAGATATTTATATTTTGTATAAAAATTGTTTATTGGCCAAAATTTGAAAGTTAATCCTGAGGCGATGCTAAAATTTTTTCTTTTTACATTTGCTCAGTTTTCGTTTTGGCATTTATTCTCATTTGACAAAAAAAAATTCTTGAAACATTTCACGACAAAATTAATGCATGTTGCTGGCGAAATTTCACGGCTGTGAACTCAGTACTAGGATTTAGAGTGCAAATTGGCTAAATGCCTTCTTTTAAACTTTACAGGAGAGGCAAAAATAAAACAAAAACCAAAAAAACTATCGACATGAAAAATTAATTTTCTGTTCAAGTAAATACATATAATATATCGCACGGTTTATTCAATAGGGATTTAACTCAAAAAACAAACAAACTTTTATAATTTCAAAGAGTTTTCTTTTACGGCTAACTACAAAATCACTCTTGTTTCCGCCATTTTTATCGTTTTAAGTATTTTATAAGACTAGACCCAAAGGCATGACCCAGTTATTGAAATATATGGCAAAATACCAGAAATCGAAAATTTCGAGTTAAATCCCTATTGCATAAAACGTGCGATATGTATAATATTTTAAATATTTTGGACTGAGCCAATTTTTCATAAAATTGGCCTTAGCCAACCTGTACTCTAAGCTAGCGATATGTATTTATAATATGTACATACAAGTGTGCACACGTGCCCTGCGAAAAGTGTGCGATTCGTCCGCCTGACTCCAAATTAAGCCCACAATAGACAAAGCCGAACTCTATATTAAGAAAAGAAGCGAATTACAGTCGAATATCCATTCCGAGTGTACACAAATAAATCGCGTAACACCTTTTCCAGTTTAAGTTCAGAAAGTTACAATTGAAGTCTAGAAAATTACAATTGAAGTTCATTTTCTGAATTTCAATTGTAATTTTCTGAACTTCCATTGTAACTTTCTGAACTTAAACTGGGAAAGGTGTAGTATCTCTGTGGAATATCGCGCTAGTTCCAAGCTTGTGCAGAACTAGTTAAAAAGAGACGGGGTTGGTGGCGTTTTATCTCAATGCAATGCCTTCAACTGTCTTTTTTAACAGGGCTATGTCCCACGAATTAGCAATTATCCCGCTGTGCAGAATTTCAGAACGCGTTCTAAACTACTTACTATATGGGCAGTGCTGGGATAGTTCAAAAATCAATAGTTGAGATATAGTTCAAAATGAAGCACTTCAGGCCCAGTTCAATAATACCAATAACACTGCTCTACAGCCAAAAAATACTCTAAACGCGACCATCCTATCTATATGTAAAATTGGTCGCTGATTCCGAAAATCGGGTTCATTTTTAATTCTATGGGAAGGTTTTTGAGATATCGGCAATTTACCGTTATTTGGCCAATGGCTCCACTTAATCCTATATATCTTATTAACGCAGTAAGCTATCCTCCTTAGGGTGACACCACCCGAAAGAAAATTAAATTTACTTTTCATGGCATTTTTCTCTTACTCTTATAGTTTCTGAAATATTGACAATTCAATTTGAATTTTTTCGATTTTTTACGATTTTTTTAAGAAAAAATTGACTTTGTCAGGCAATATCTTTAAACCCAATGTTTTTACCTTCGGTTTTACTCCTTTACGTGAAGCTTCATTCCATTAGCAAAAAAAAAAATAAGCTATCAACGAAGAAAATCCATGGTAAAATGGAAAAGTTATAGGCGATCAAGTAAATACAGCCAAGTCTCGATTTTACATATAGATAGGATAGTCACGTCCAAATTACAGACAAAAAATTTCATTTTGTGATCCAGTGTAATCATTGGTCCAGACTCTAAAGTTATTTTCTGGCTGATAAAAATCATAACCGATACCATGAACATAAAAACCCTGTTGTAAACATAAATTTTTCATGAAATCACAATAAAAAAAAACTGTCCCGCTCTGCATCGCTTTAGAACCAGCTCTGAGCTAGTTGTAAACTCTCTAGTTCTAGACTATCGCTTTTCGAGACTGTCTCCTGTATTAGCTGCAGGGATATTAGAAGTCATCCCTTGTAAATTGTCGTCTCCCGATTGGATTTTATGAGTTTTCAAAAGATAATCTGAGTCGTATTCGAGCGGAACCAACATTTCCATATACATATGTACATATGTGGGATATCTGTAACCGTCCCAGTAGAAAAAGGAATCGAAGATGGAACCTCTTCTCAGCTGTTCTGCAGCGTCTGGAAGACCTTAATATCTCGATTCTTTTGTTAATTATTTCTTTACTCGCCTCCTTGAGAAGAGGCATTGGAAGCACTCTACTTCGTCTTTTCGTCTGCGTGAATGCAAACTATTTGATTGAAATTCGGTATTCGGTAGTTGTTTTGCGTACAATTTGCGTTTTTTCTGCATTTTTACAATAAGTAATGCTTAACAACAATAAGAGTTAAGTATATAGATGACAGTGGGAAAGTATTTTTCTTTTTAATAGAAATGCCCTTCACAGCGAAACCACGAAAGCGAAAGTCAGATATTAACACGTGTAAGTGTATATGTACATATAAACGTAGATATGGCCTCTTCACTAGTCTATATCGTCGCGCCGGAAGAAGAAAGACGCATGCCAGTAATTTGTCGACGAAAAAAGGCGCATTAAAAATATGTCGGGGAAAAAGAAGCTTTACAAAACATGACGACGAAGATAGACGCATTAAAAAATATTTCGACGAACAGAGACGCATTATAAAATATATCGACGAAGAAAGACGTATTAGCATTATTAACTGCAAAGAAAGACGCATTAGCATTACTATTGAGGAAGAATGAAAAATCGAATACGTCTTTCTTTCATAAAAAAAATTTTTAAATGGGTCTTTCTTTATAGTAAAAAAAAATTAAAACGTCTTTCTTCGTTATCAAAAAAAAAAAAAAAATAATAATAATGAGTCTTTCTTTTGAAAAATATATTTAATGCGTCTTTCTTTGAAAAAAAAAAAAGTTTGCGTCTTTCTTCCTCAACAAAACACTTTGCGTCTTTTTTCTTCTATAGCGACGATATACATATATTCGTTCGAGTCAATGAAATTTAATTATGCACGTGTGCACTAGCTAAGTATGTAATTGAGTACTTACTTAAATACTAGCAGTTTCTATACGTTTACCAATACTGCATTACTTTATCAAATTAGATATTTTCAACCAAATATACTTACATACATACGTACATGCATGCATACATACATACTTATATATACAATTTATAACGCTTTAAGCTTTTGTTACACTTTCACTGCTTTTCCTTTTCCAACTTCGTTTTGTCGTCCCTTCCGTTTATCACCTCGTTTTCTGCTACTTCACTATCATCCGATCATCCGCCGCCCCGTGGTTTGTCTTACTGCATTATCTTTCCGTCGTCGTTCCGTTCAGCCGCCATTTGCCCGCCAAAGTGTCGCAGCAGCAGCAGCACCACCACCAGCAGCAGTGCCGGTGGTGGTGACTGTGGCCACCGACAAATCACTCGATAGAAATTTAAATAAGGATAATGCGATGTGAAAGAGCGTAAGCGCATTTGTTGCATACAGCAACAGTAGTTGTTGTCGTTGTTGTTGTTTGCTACTGTGTATCTGTGATGACGCTGCACTGTTGGGGAATATCCAGGGCGAACGGGGTGAAGGTAGAATGCCGGGCAGTGCTGAAGATTTGTGTGATTTTTCGTAGCCACCATTGCGTGTCGGCTGTTGGGTGTGAACTGTGGGTGAGAGAGAAAAAGTGCGAAATTCGATATGTATAAGTAGAATGTGAATAAGCAAAATACAAAAAAAAAAAATTTAGTTTAGAAAATAAAGAAGAAATTGAGCAGAAAGTGAATATATATGTAAGTACTTAATATAGCAAGTAAATTGACTATGTAGCCACCAAAATCTATGGTCGAATATTTCGCGATTAAGTGTTGCGGCTGTTTTGGCATCTTTGGTAAGTATGAACATACTCCATAGATGTTCAAGAGCTCTAGCGCTCGAGTCCCGGTTGGTATAGAAAAATTTGTTTGTCTTCGTAAATTGCAACTGGGAATTGAAGTATATTAAGCAGGAAATACTTTTTTACACACATATCTTTCATTTAAAATAATAAAGAAAAAATTAATGCTATTCAAATATTTATTTTAATTAAGTTTCAAAAATTTCAGTTTCTCCAAGGAGTACAACTAGATAAGCTGAAACGGATGACCAAACATATCCATCCATTCCTACCGCTTAACACCTTTCCTGCTGCCTTATCAGAGAACTGTCCATTTTCGACTAAATAAAATGTATTCGAAGGCCACATCATTCGATCATATAGCACATTTTTCGAGTCTCTGGGTCTTATGTTGAACTCACCAAAGAATATAACAAAAAAATCTTCTGCGTATATTAAGGAGATCTACTCAGTCTGAATTTGTTTCCCAACAATACTTATATGACTATGCCAAATGACGTTGACTAACACCACCAAGAATTGCAAAGGATCTCTCTGAGCCCTTCGAGAACAAACGGTGACCATTTCTGTGATTTCTTCAACTTGATTCAGGAAAGTATAATACGAGCTGCAGAACTTCACCGTACTGGAAGCACCTTGTATTACAACAGTGTGCAACGCCGATGATATTGACATCATTGGCACTAACATTCGCGATGTATGTTCTGCCTTCTCTAAGCTGGAGAAAGATGTTAAGAAAATGGGTTTGACGGTAAACGAGGACAAAACGAAGTACCTCCTATCATCACACACAGAAACAGCACGCCTTGGCAGCCATGTCAGAATTAACAGCTGTAAATTCGAAACCTTTAAGGACTTCGTTAATTTAGGAACCAGCATTTACACCAAAAGCAATGTCAACACGGAAATCCAACGATGTATCACTCTTGCCGATAAGTGCTACGGACTATCGGATTAAGTAGGCAATTGAAAAGTAATTTCTCTCTCGACGAACAAAAATCACGTTCTACAGGACGCTCATCGTTGCAGTCCTCATGTACGGCGCAGAAGCATGAACGATGTCAAAATCAGATGAGATGGTGCTTGGAGTATTCGAGAGAAGATTTCCTCGGAAGATTTTGGGAGCTTTGCGCGTTGGCGTTGATTTGACAATGGGCTTATAGAGCTTTACGCAGACATCGAAATGGTTTAGCGAATAAAGATCCAGCGGCTGCGTTGGGTAGGTCATGTCGCAAGAATGGATGAAGGTGCTCCGGCCCAGGTAGAAGAAGAGGGAGACCACCACTGCGTTGGGAAGAACAAGATTTAGGTGAAGATTTACTAGTCCTCCCTTGGTATTTCCAATTGGCGCCAGGTAGCACGAAACTCGGCCATAATCATATAAACGGTTATGTGCCAATTAAGAAGAAGAAGTAGAATTCAGTCTTTATTTCCCATTTTCATTTGACTTCCCAAATGCTATTTTCTTCTGAGCCACAAAAAAGTGTCAAAAGTCTTTTAAGAAAACAATTTGTTTTAATTGACCCGAAAACTAGCAGGTGGGTTGTCTCAAGGCGTACGTATGGAGTATAATTGTTTCCCTGTAAGGAAAATCTCTAGTTCTGAACAGTGAAATTGGGTCTTTCGGACCAAATCTGGTCCGATAAATTTACTTTGGGCTGTTGGGCGGCTAAAATCAATTTTGGTCCGATTTGTAATATGAATAATTTTAGTGGACAAAATTTCTCTGTCGCTAAACATTTTATCTTTCCTGTGTAAAGTTCTTTTATTGTTAGTGAAACACACAATTCGCATATCTATTAGAGTTGGGAAATTTAGTTCACTTTGTTGAGCACTCAATTGGTGAGGGCCAAGCATTATCTAAATAAGGATATCGCAGTAGATAAGATGATTGGAATTGTGTATGTATGCTAAATGGTATTCCACCAATCATGGCGAAGAAGGTTCTCGTAGAATGCCAAACAAGACGGATTGGAAAAAATTTTTCTATGTGATTTGACATATATAAAGAAACAAGAAACACATGAAAACGGAAGTAATATAACCTCTATTTGGATAAACCTTGGTGAGGGCTCTCTTCAGAGAACTAGTTCACTTTAGTTCAGTAGTTGACTTTAGTTCGCCATAAACTATGTAGGTTTTTACTGTTTTTTTTTTTTTTTTTAATTTTCTTGTTATTGGAATTAGTAGAGAGTTATATCAAAATTCGCTTGGGACTCGTCTCGCATTCTAAGTTTAAAGAAACGTCAAAATCAGACAATCTGACATTTATTTTGCAAATAAAATGCTGAAATTTGACACAAATTATGTTTCACTTGAAAAGCGCCAGCGAAAATACGGGCTATTCCACGAATAGGTTAGGTTGGAGTGGCTGCCATAGAGTCGCACTTAGGCCAGTGCAGAGGCCCGTTGCGATACCTCAAGAAGAAAGCGGATTACTCCTCCTTTTTGAACCAATTTGAAAACCTAATGCAGTTCACCAGGGCCCTCACTCTGTAGTTCTATTTGAAAGAGAAATTCGATTCGAAAGCACATTTTTATTGTATAGAATATATGGAATAGAACTCGAAATCGAACGAATTTTCTTTCGAATTAAACTGCAGAGTGAGGGCGCAGGGCGCAATTAACTTTGCAAATAAAAAAAGAGAAATCAGCTGACGAGACGAGCCCACTTTGTGGCTAAGCCATGGTATGTAATTTGGGAACATAAACTAGTTCGTTCACTCACTTGGATGGACTATTTCAACCAATGTTATTTTTCAATATAATTGAAGTAATGTAATTGTTTACAACGCGAAAAACTATATGATATGTACATTGATCTCATATAATTCATATGTACATATTTTGTTTCTTTTTAGAAATGTGTGAATTGTTAAGAAAAAAATTTTTATTTGATTCTTAAGTGTTATTTGCGAATATAATTTTTGAAGCAATGTGATTTTTTATAACGCGATTGATCTCCTATATGTACATATGTATGTATACATAGTATATACATACTTACGCATGTTAAAATAGATATTACTTAGTATGTACATATGTATTTAAAAATAAATATGTAATCCCATTTTAAGTTGACTTCTAATTTTTGGGCTTTTTTTGGCGGACTTGGGCGGTAATTTGGTCGGTAAAATTTTTTTTTTCAGTGGTAACACTGGTTCTGAACTTGGTCACATTTTTTGACACTACTACGTAGTGCGAGATAAATTTCTTTTGCATGTTATCAACCGGCAAATTTAACACGGCGATGTTCGGAACTATAAATTTTACTCACTAGTTATTGAGTTCCCTGCAGGGTTCAAACGACTTTCTAGAGCGCTGAGGCTGCGGAAAAGTGTCGAGTTAATTAAAAAAAAAAAAAACGTGTGCATTAGAAATTTAACTGCTGCAGAAAGTCTAAAATAGCGAGCAATAAAAAATTAAAGAAAACTAAAGAAAGTTATAACAATTGATGTTGATAAAATAAAGTATAGTTTTTTTTGGTAAATTTCTGGAAAAATATTTTGTGTCGAATTGTAGATTTTTATGTTTATTACGCTTGACGCTGATCATTAATGTTGTTGTTGCACTTGCGTTTTATTTCTGCTAACTTAGCTAAGTTAAAAAATTTGCTTTTTTTATGTCACGATTGCAAGTTTATGGATTTTTTGCTAGTTTTTACTTTCCGTTTTTCGAGACATAATTCAGCGCAGCGAAAAGTGTTGCAAGGCGCAGTTGTTTCTTACTTTCTGTTTGTTGCACGAATAAATGCAATTTTTCTTACCAAAAAGAACATGGTCTCCCCATACTAACTAAGAGGTTAAAAAAAAAAATAATAATAAAAGACTAAAGCAAACAAGTCTGCCTTTTTCAAATTTCTTTCATTTCTTCAACGCGCGCGAAATACTTCAAAGTATCTTTAATCTTTTAATTAAACGCTTTTCTTTATTTTCGTTTCTCTAATTCGTTTTTTGAGCTCAATTGGATTGGTATTGGAAAAAAGCTAAGCATTTCTTTTTTGCTTAAAATTAGTTTAGCTTAGTTTTTGGTGCAAGTGTTTTTTTGTTTCTTTTTTGTTACAAATTCATATTACCAATATGGACGCGTGCTTGCCACTTGTACTCGTACAATGTAATTAATTAAAACGATGTGAGTACACACTAAATCCTTACAAAGTCTGATTATTTCGCGCGAAAAAAGGAAAGCGCTAGCGTACAGTAAAGTAGATAGACACCACCTAAAAAGGAAGTGGTAATTAAGTGTTAGTTTTTGTAAGTAGTGCAGTTAGTTGTACATTCATCCGTGTGTCATTTTGTGTTTTCTTTTTGCTCGATACCTTTTCGTTAATTACATTTACGCACTGCGATTTTTTAGTAATCAACTGCAGTGGATTGTAATCAACGAAAATCTATTTCAAACTGCAATAGAAAGATTAAGCAGATTGAAGAAGATTTTATCTCAATCGTTGCTGCTAGTACTTAGAAGAAAGAGAAAAGTGCTTAAAAATTGGAAAATGTAGTAAAAGAAATATCGGATTGGTGAAGCGTACCTACATCGACTTATGTTCAAACATTTCAATTAAGCTGATTTGGGCATAGTAATTACGAGTAAATTGTTGATTTGATTGTTTTGAGTTGAATCTTTAATAGTTTTTCAAATTAGAATTTTTTTTTTTGGTATTGAGATTTTGATGGATTGTGTACCAATACTTAAAGCTGTACATCACGCCTGCTCAACGCTCTCGTATTGAAAGTACAAAACTCAATACATATAAAAATTTTTTATATGCACTGAAATTTTTTTTGCTCATTTAAATTTTTTTTATGAATTCCAATAAAATATTATTTTAGAATTTATTTTCAAATAGTAGTATCACATACATACAAATTTTTTTAATTTTTTATACGAAAATTTTTTGAATACAAATTTTTTACAGTGCTTTCATTTTTGGAATTTTGTTAGTGTAAATTTAGATTTCTTACGGCAGTGCTCGAGCTCCTATACAAAGTGCCTTTGCTCTGCACATAAAATATGAATCATAGGCACATCCCACATATACAATTTTTTATATCTGAGTGCTTATGGCCGTGCAAAGAAAATTTTATTTTTATATTTGAAGTGAAAATATGTATCTGTGCCAATGATTCGGAACAAAACAAAAACAATTGTGCTTTGAGTGCCTATGAGGTGAGCAGCCCTGCTGTACATTGTCCATTAATACCAAGTAGGCCCAAAGGTACTACAATCATTAATACTTTCCTTCTTACATATCCTTTAGGGAAGATAACTCCATGACTCTGCCCCATGACTATCGCATGGCGATGGCCGCCTTCGCATGATTGAATTTGTATAGTAAAAAGAGCAAAGAAGAGAAAGCGTAGGGCTTTCATTCCAAACCGCAAGCTTTTTTCATATGGTCGTTATTATAATCTTGTGAGGTATTCAGCATGAATGGTAGCATTGTTGTAGTGCTGAATATATAGCTGCCTACCATCTAACTTTGTTATCTACTTCATTCGTGTACATTTTTCTGTTTCGGTTTTCTCTTCTTAACTCCTACTTTAGTCAGTGAAGAAACGATCGGTGCTCAATTTGTAGGTATCGTTGAACAAACTTTAAGAGTACCTGCGGTATATCTAAAAAAAGCAGGAATCCAGGCATGAATAAAACTCGCATCACCTTACAAATGGGTCTAGTGACTAGTTTATTGCAAAATCCTTCCGAATTCTGAAAAAAAAAAACATCTTTCAAAAGTCTCTGTGTTTCATTTATGCACTTTCAAAAGTCTCTATGTTTCATTTATGCACTTTCGAAAGTCTCTATATTTTATTTATACACTTTCACAAGTCTCTGTGTTTCATTTATGCACTTTCAAAAGTCTCTATGTTTCATTTATGCACTTTCGAAAGTCTCTATATTTTATTTATACACTTTCAAAAGTCTCTGTGTTTCATTTATGCACTTTCAAAAGTCTCTATGTTTCATTTATGCACTTTCGAAAGTCTCTATATTTTCTTTATACTCTTTCAAAAGTCTCTACGTTTTATTTATACACTTTCAAAAGTCTCTGTGTTTTATTTATACACTTTCAAAAGTCTCTGTGTTTCATTTATGCACTTTCGAAAGTCTCTATATTTTATTTATACACTTTCAAAAGTCTCTACGTTTTATTTATACACTTTCAAAAGTCTCTGTGTTTCATTTATGCACTTTCAAAAGTCTCTATGTTTTATTTATACGCTTTAAAAGTCACTATCAAAACTAGCCATGTGAAAAAATACCGTCTCAAAATAAGCTATGTGAAATATTTATCATTGAATATGCAAAAATCTGTCATGTTGCGGTTTAATTTTTTTAATTCCCTTAATTCCTTATGGGCTAAGCTTTAAGGTAATAACAAAAAATATTCAAATCAAATAGAGTTAATTTTTTTTTCTAATTTGCAGCTTAATAAGAAAAATTCACATAGCCACTTTTGAGAGTGGACTATTCAAATGTACCTACTGGTACTTATTTATTTATATGATAAATCAGGGACTTGTAACGCGTTTCGGTTTCGGTTTCTGTTACACAGCTAAGTAACGAAACAGAAACAGAAACAAAACCTCTTTGTAACAAAAGTCGTAACAAAACTCCGAAACGTTTCCAGCAGAAACAAAACCTGTAACGAAACTAAATTAATTTTGTTCCTTGTAACAGAAACAGAAACAGAAACGAAACTCCTTTGTAACAAAAGTCGTAACAAAACTCCGAAACGTTTCCAGCAGAAACAAAACCTGTAACGAAACTAAATTAATTTTGTTCCTTGTAACAAAATCCGTAACGAAACTAAATCCGTAACGAAACTAAATTAATTTTTGTTTCTCAGAAACAAAATTAATTTCGTTTCTCAGTATCAGAAACAAAATTAATTTTGTTCCTTGCAACAAAAACAAAGCCAGAAACGAAATTAATTTCGTTTCTCAGTATCAGAAACAAAATTAATTTTGTTCCTTGCAACAAAAACAAAACCAGAAACAAAATTAATTTTGTTTCTCAGTAGAAAAACTATATTTGCAGAACATTAGGATGGTCTTGTTATTTTTAGGTATATGTATAATATACATACATATATATGTATGTCTGTGGTAACCAACTAAAGTATGGAATAAGACACTTACATTTTTTAAATATTATCGTAAGGGACATTTATTCAAATACGCTTATAAAAATTGAGAGCGAAATTATCGTAAGGGACAAAATTATGATTTTTTCGCAAACTGCAAATTTTTTCAAGAAAAAAGATATCATGTTCAAGATATTAATTAACCATATAAACGCGTGTTCAATTTCATTTAAATATACCAGTAAAAAACAGTGAAAAAAAACAAAAAAATGCTCTCCTGTAAAATTTGCTTTTGTCCCTTACGATAAAGTCGCACAAAGTGGTCGATATGAAGAAAAATACAACTGGGTGACTATTAGGGTTGTCTTTTTTAATTTTTTTAAATGATATATAAAAACGCTTCATATGCATAGAACAACGGATTGTGAAAAGTATACATTAATTGTTATCAAGAAATATTTAATTTTCTAATAATAGCTCATTCAGACTACTTTGTAGTGCAATTTCTTCATCATCATGATTTTTATAAGACATCGAAGCAGTACAGGATGCTTTGGCGGGTGTAATATCGTTTCGTACGGATAATGGGATATCCGACTTGCGTTTTTTTTTTTTTTGTGTATTACGTGAGTAAGGAGTACTCATGAACATTGATGTGTAATCAATTTCGAAATAGGACTTTTATTCCCTTTCCCTTATTCATTTTTTCACTGGTTTTCTATCGATTAAAATGCATCTATCGTTTTTATAATTTTTTGTTGCCGTTGTCACTGCTACATTTTGTTGTTTTTGTTTGTTTCGGTGTTTGGTTTTTGTTTTTAATTTTTGATTTTTGATTTCTGATTTTGATTTGTTTTGTTTTGTTTTGCTCAGAAACATGCAAGATCATTCGGATCCACGTTTGACCCATATCTCGGGGCTCCGCGTAGAAGGCCAGCTCAAAACCTTTCATTAGATACCAATATTACTCAGAAACACACAAGATCATCCGGGTCCTCGTTTTGACCCATATCTCGCGACCCGACCTAGGTATCATAAAGAATAGGGCTCCCTGTAGAAGCCCTGCCCAAAACTTTTCATTAGCTACGCGTAAACTTTACCTGTTTTTCGAAATTACTCGTAGCTACAGCAAAGATGTTAACACATCAAAATGCCACAGGTATACATATATATATTATATACCTAAAAATAATAAGTCCATCCTAATGTACGGCAAATAGTATTATAAAATTTTTTATAGTTTTGCCACTGAGAAACAAAATTAATTTCGTTTCTGGCTTTGTTTTTGTTGCAAGGAACAAAATTAATTTTGTTTCTGATACTGAGAAACGAAATTAATTTCGTTTCTGGCTTTGTTTTTGTTGCAAGGAACAAAATTAATTTTGTTTCTGATACTGAGAAACGAAATTAATTTTGTTTCTGAGAAACAAAAATTAATTTAGTTTCGTTACGGATTTAGTTTCGTTACGGATTTTGTTACAAGGAACAAAATTAATTTAGTTTCGTTACAGGTTTTGTTTCTGCTGGAAACGTTTCGGAGTTTTGTTACGACTTTTGTTACAAAGGAGTTTTGTTTCTGTTTCTGTTTCTGTTACAAGGAACAAAATTAATTTAGTTTCGTTACAGGTTTTGTTACTTATTGTAACGTTACAATCTTTTGGTTTCGAATTTAGTTTCTATCCTTTAATGTTTCTTGGAACAGAAACGCCAGAAACGAGAGTTTCGTTTCGTTACGAGTTTTGTTACAAGTCCCTGTGATAAATGCAATACAGATGCATTGTTGAGACATTTGGAAAAATTCAGCTTATATACCCACAATACCCAATATTACATATGGACGGCTCAGAAAAAGATCGCCCTATTTCAAAAATTGTTTCAAAAACGCCCTATTCCAAAAATTGTTTGAATAACGTCCTATTTCAGATTTTGCTTCAAGAACGCCCTATTTCAGAATTTGTTTCAGTAACGTCCTATTTCAGACAATTATTCAAAAACGCCCTATTTCAGAGAAATATATATGGAATTTTCTCTGAAATAGGGCGTTCTTGAAGCAAAATCTGAAATAGGACGTTATTGAAACAATTTTTCAAATAGGGCGTTATTCTCAGCCTTCGATATATGTATGTATATTTAAAATTTTTCGAGAATCGGCTCATACTTATATATTGATATTCTTAATATTTAGCTCCATATAGCTCATTAAAATATTCCTACAGACTTAAGGAAGTAGCTTCTTTCAATCTCCAGGCCATAAGTTCTCTGTATGCACAGTTTCCTACAAATCCGCTTGGTCGATTTTGCGTCGTGCTCTAAAATAAGGGTGGTCAAACAAATTGAATAACGGAGTCACTCAATAACAACGGCGTAATTACGGTTGCCAGATAACTTTCCCGAAAAAATCAGTACATTGCCTGCCAAAAAAAAAACAAGCAATATATGCGGAGAAAATCGTCTTTATTACTGGCATTTTGTTTTTGTTTCCGTATCTTTAACTGTCAATTATGTTTCTATGACATTTAATGTTCGCGTTGCTTCGTCCTTCCTAATTGTTTCATGGTTATGCCGTGGTTATGCTTACGAGCAAAACACCGATGAAATTCAGACACATTTTCTTCATCGGCGAGAGGTGGTTACGCTTAAATCGATGATTAGATTGCACATACACAACATAACACATTATTACCCCGAAACCTCGACGTGCTGGGTGCTTGTATCACCCAGCAAATTTAATCGATGTGAGAGTCCGAAAATTCTCTCACTCGTCGGAGTGCACAACGGCAATTACACGTTGCTCGTCGAGTATTGTCCTAAGCATAACCACGGCATTACAAACGTCAAATGAAAACAGTTGGAAAATTAAAAACAGTGTCGGCTAAAATCAGTACAAATCAGTACAAAATCCAAAAAATCAGTATTTCTTAAGGTTTTTAAAACCATCAAATCAGTACGTCTGGCAACCCTAGTCGTAATGTTTATAACAACATCGTTCCCGGAATGACACAAAATACATACGAGTAACTGGAAAGAATACTTTCATACTAAAGGCGCTTGTTTTGTCGTTGGGAGTCACACGGAGTCACAGTGATATTGTTGGGAATCATAAAGAGTCAAAAAAGCCACTGAATGGCCGCTGCTGCTCTTAAATATATCCGAAAATAAATATAAGTTTTATATAACTTAAGCACTTTCATTTCGGTTGTTTCGGAATGAAACAACTATATACATACATAGATGACCTAAAATCAACCTGAAAACCAAGGGTTATTTATAAATATTGGTCATGGTTTATAAATGATAGCTTTGAACATGGTTTACACACCTTTACTGACCATCAAAATTCATTTAGCTTTTTTCAACATATTTCAACATAAATTTTAAAGCAATATCAATACTCGTACATAAACATTTCCACTTGGCGACTGCAACCCTCCGCTGCGCAAAGCAGCTAGTTTTAGTGGAAAAAGTGTATAAATCAGAAAAGTGTATACATTTTTAATACATCAATGCTTCTGAATCAATATTCCGCTCTGTTTTATACGCTGAATTTCCCTCGGCACTGACTGAAATAATGAAATTACGGACTTAAGAAACACTCACCCACCATATTGGTATTGGTTGATTGGTTGGTTGGTGGAGCATGAATAACCCCTGAATGTGCTACAAACATACATACATAATTAATACGAATACATATATGTATGTACGAGTACGAGAAAATTCCCATGCCATCCGTGCTTGGTCACATTTGGAAACATTGACTTAACGCGTAACTGTACATTGCATTTAGCACTGCAGCTCACATCCGCTAAGCTTAGCTAAAACGTACGAGGCAAGAGAGGGTTTTTGTTTTTTAATTTTTCACTTGAACACATTGAAAATTGAAACTGACTGCTGGAAAATTAACTTCATGAGAGCGAAGTGCATAAGAGTCAAAAAAGTCAAATAGGGAGCAATGATGCATTAACTAAATATAGTCGTACTCATATATGTATAAATGTATGTATTTATATAAACATATATATATGTACATTAAACCGTATCCCGAAAAAACTAATAAATTCGCGCTATGCTCGGAGGGGGAGGGCGTCTGTTTGGAACCGACCTTAAAAATACCACTTTTTCCTGAATTTATAAAAAGGGGTCAAAATAACCTTTTCGTGTCGGCGCTAGAGGATTAAAATGTTCTAGAAGATTATTTGCCATAAAATTTCAATAGGGGTCTCCTAAGAAAAATCCTTGTAAAATATATCTAAAAGACCATAGGAATGGAAAAACATATGTTGAATATGTTTTATTTCGGGTTTTACTGAAGCCATCGAAATACTTCTTTTGCAAAAGATTAATAATTTTTGACTACATTCAGGTGGTATAAACTACGTAGTGGGTGGTAGTGACCTAATGACGCACATAGGGTTAATAGGATTATATGGTCGAAACATCCCTCTCAGGTCAAAGAAATTGGTGTACTAAACTTGGAGATCGGACTATAAATACCGAAATGAATAATGTATTTTAGCGACATCTAGCGGCGGCCAAAAAAAAATAAATTTTTTTTGGCCCATATAAGACGAGACGGCTTAATGTACACATGCACTTATCCTTCATTCCTAATTTTGCTGCCACTTTGGCTACGAAATCATTTGGGGATGCCATGGACCACTTCGTCGTTGCTTCTCGTTCACGCTGTTTCGCTTGCTGCTGTTGCACTGCGCCCAAAAACATCTTAAACCGACCGACGCAAGAATTGACGACAATAGTTGATGTTTGTTGTTGTGGTTGCGATGTGTCAAATGTAACGGCAAATGGACTGCGAGACGAATGCTGAGTGCAGTCAGTTAGAAAGTCACAAGTCACTTGTCACCAATGCTGTTGTGCAGTGTACATATATACATATATACATACATATATATATATATATATATGTACATATACATCTATATACCAATGTACCTGCATCTGCATCTTCTTGAGCGACGATGCAACGAAGCATTTGGCCACCAAACGTACATATTGCACCCTAAATCATAAAGTGACACAACTCAAAAGTCAAACATTTTGAGGAGAGCCAAAAAACTTTTTCTTTTTTTAGGCAATGATATGGGAAAAGCCCACGTATAATAGTTATTTTTCAGTTAAAAAAGGTTCTGATGGAAAAGACTTTTTGGCACTCGCTAGAGATATATTCTATGTACCGATTTATGAAAGAAACCCGATTTCGAAAAATTGTGAGTTCTGTCACTTTTTGATTTAGGGTGCGATATGTACATTGTACAACAAGACGCAGTGTCATATAAGCAGCTAAAATGGCAATGTTGATGTAAATATGTAGTTGTACATAACTAGGAAGATTTGGTAGCATCTTCGAAATTTGTGAGGTATGGAATGTTCAGCTACAGCCAGGCAGTGCAAAAAAACTGACTAGCTTCTGCTATTTTGGTTCATTGGCGTGGTACAAAATATTAGTGTGAGGGGCGTGTTAAAAAATGTAGGAGTTTATAGAGAAGTGCTTCGGAGAGAGCCTACGCTTGAACCTACTATATAAGTAGTATCTGCAAAGAAAGAATTCGAGCAACATATACAAACCAGAAAAGATTAAGGGTTGCCACCTGTTTCAAATATTGTATAGGTAAAAGAATTATGTATAATATCAGCGTGAAATCGCAAAAGGAGTTTTGATATGAGTAGCCACCTGCGCATGCCCGACGACTGGAACTTAAGTGTGCTCTGCCCAATCCACAAAAAAAGAGGCTCCACAGTACGCGCCAATTATCGTGGGATAAGCCTCCTGAATATCGCATATAAAGTCTTAGCAAGTGTATTGTGCGAAAGACTGAAGCCCACCGTCAACAAGCTGATTGGACTTAATCAGTGTGGCTTCAGACCTGGTAAATCTACCATCGACTAGCTATTCACAATACGCCAAATACTGGAAAAAACCCATGAAAAAGGAACCGACACCCAACCCCCTTTGTCGATTTTAAAGCCGCTTTTGATAGCACGAATAGGAATTGCCTATATGCCGCAATGTCTGAATTTGGTTTCCCTGCAAAACTTATACGGCTATGCCAAATGACGTTGACTAACACCACCAGCTCCGTCAGAATTGGGAAGGACCTCTCCGAACCGTTCGAAGCCAAACGAGGTTTCGGACAAGGTGACTCCCTTTCGTGTGACTTCTTCAATTTGATGCTGGAAAAGATAATACGAGCTGCAGAACTTAACCATACAGGAAGCATTTTATACCACAAGAGTGTAAAACTGCTGGAGTACGCCGATGATATCGACATCATTGGCACTAACACTCGCGCCGTATGTTCTGCCTTCTCCAAGCTGGATAAAGAGGCTAAGAAAATGGGTTTGGCGGTTAACGATGACAAGACGAAGTACCTCCTGTCATCATACAAAAAAACAGCACGCCTTGGCAGCCACGTCAATGTTGATAGCTACAAATTCGAAACTGTTAAGGACTTCGTCTATTTGGGAACCAGCATTAACACCAAGAATGATGTCAGCACGGAGATCCAACGAAGAATTACGCTTGCCAATAAATGCTGCTTCGGACTAAGTAGGCAACTTTAAAGTAAAGTCCTCTCTCGACAAACAAAATCACACTCTACAGGACTCTCATCGTTCCAGTCCTCATGTACGGCGCAGAAGCATGGACAATTTCAAAATCAGATGAGATGGCACTTGGAGTATTCGAGAGAAAAGTTCTTCGTAAGATTTATGGACCTTTGCGCATTGGCGTTGGCGAGTATCGACGGAGATTTAACGATGAGCTGTACGAGCTTTACACAGACATCGACATTGTTCAGCGAATAAAGATCCAGCTGCTGCGTTGGCCAGGTCATGTCGTGAGAATGGACGAAGGCGCTCCGGCCAAGAAAGCATTTCTATCGAAACCCACTGAACGCAAAAGAAAAGGGAGACCTCCACTGCGTTGGGAAAATCAGGTGGACAGCGATGCTGCCTCTCTAGGTGTTCCCAAGTGACGCCATGCTGCACGAAACAGAAGCAATTGGCGCGCTCTGTTGGACTCGGCCAGAATCGTCTAGACTCTAGACGGTTAAGCGCCAATCAAGAAGAAGAAGCCACCTGTTTCATAAATACAAGCTCTGTACGATTTAAGCTGAACAACAACAACAATAACAGCAAGCCATAGGCGATTATTATAGTATCTTTTAAAACCCTACATCACATATACATTTCTAGATATACATACATATATGTTAAGATATGAATACCACTATATGACTTTGAGAGGTTTCACGCTTGACTTCACGACTAAATGCTTATGCACATATGTACATATACATAAATGTACATACACCTCTGCGGTATTCTTGTTAACTGAGCTACTTAGCTCTGTCCACATACAGAGCACTGCTGGCTTACATTACCACATTACAAGAAATTGAATTTTATTTGAGTTCTTTTATACTCAGTTGCGTGTTAAAGAAAAAGAAAATAAACTTAGGATCTACTTCCATCCGAAAATTGAATATTATGTAACCATAAGGAGCGATAATATTTAAGGCTAGTCTTAGAGCAAACCCGAATCACTGTTCTTGTTTGTGAATAGGAAGGCGAAACAATCGGGTACATTCCATTTAAAGCCAGTCGAAAACTTAGCATATACAAAACTTGTAAAATGCCTCAACTAGTGATTGAAGTAACCCTGAGCTTTCCCCCAGTGATTAAAGTTTGAAACAGTTGTGAAATGTAGCTGAAGTAATTTCGATATAGTCACGAAATTATTGACTTAAAATAAGTGCGAAATACTTCCCAAGTGGTCCATAAATACTTCCTAATCTGTTTTAAACGACTTCTGAAACGACATTTAAAAGAATATTCCTTTACTCGCAGCTATTACCTCGAGAATTATTGTGATTGCACAATCCAACAGTGTTTTCTAAACACGAACAGGATGTCTCCTAGACCAATTTTTCCGAATAGAGTACTAGTTGAGAGGGTCTGAGTTTTTGAAGGGGGAGAGGGGTAAAAGTTGTATTGTTTTAGCAATTACTTTATCGACAATATCTTATAAAAATGATTTTAAATGAAGTTTTTGACCTTGGACTTCTCCTATAGAATTTAATCAGCTATTTCTTTGCAGTAGACCTCAACTTTCTAATCCCCACCAAAATGGCGGTTTTAACCCTTTTTGCAAACACATGAAGAGAATATCAATTAAAAATGCAGTTAGAGGGTTAAAATATTCTAGAAAATTATTCGTCATTGTTCGTGTTGAGCAATTTTTTTTTTGTAAATTTGTTGAACTGTGTTATCAAACTTGTATCCAACTCGAAAACGTTAATGATCAAAATTTAAGTAAATTTTTTTGTTTCGCTTTTCGATGTGCCTAAAAACCATGTGGTAGAAATTCGCACTTGAGTATATTTTCATTACCGCAAACTTAAGCCTCTTTATTTGTTTTGTTTTATTTCATTTTTTTTGTTTCTGTTTTTTGTTTTTGTTTTATTTTTGTTTTCGTTTTCTCTTTTTTTCCTTTTCTTACTTACCTTCCGCTCCACTTGTTAGAACGCCGCCATTCAAGCTGTTAATGTTACCGTTGCCCAGAGCAACGCTGGTAGCATCGCCTAACGCTCCATTGCCTGCACTACTGCCAATGCCGCCGCCGCCGCCTACATTTGCAGCACCAAAGAAGTTACCGCCGCTGCCACCAGCACCGTTTGTAGCCATCAAACCACCACCAGCACCAGCGCTGCCGCCGGCTGGGTATGATATATCATTTTCCTGCATTTGATTTGTTGCGAAATGATGATTCTCCTTGGCACGCACCACTTCGTTGAGTCCTTTGTTTTGATGGCTGTTGGTTGGTGGTTTGCGTCGCGGTTTCGGTGTTGTGTGCACGTATGGTGTTGGTGTTGTTGTTGTTGGTGGTTTGGGCGGCAAGCGTAGTTCTGGAACAAATAGCAAAAAATATATATTATAATTAATTTAAAGAAATTAAATTTTCGTTTCATTTTTTTTTTTGGCTATTTAAGTGGGGTGCGTTTGTGGAAGGACTTGTTTCTCTTAGCAGAAAAGCGAATCATCCACATGAAAATTAAAAAAAAAAATTGTGGATGCGAAAAATACTCAAATTTTCTGTTTCATACAAAAATTAACCCGCTAAAGAATTTAGACCATATTTACCGTATCTCAACCCCATTATATGGACCCAGACGACCATGAAATACATATTTTTGAGCAATATTTGTATCGAATTAATTTCACTCAGAGCTTCAGTAGAGAGTTGAATCCATTCAAACTTTCAAGCCAGTTCTCCACGTAGAGGCCAAAACGTGGACCGGATTGACCCAAATATTTTCGATCGATATCGATATCGAAAAGAAGCCGATCAAGGTTTGTATTAGTAGTGGGACTTTTTTCGAATAATATTCGAATAAATATTATGCGAATAAACGAATAATAATATTCGTGGGAAAAAATTCGAATAGTACTATTCGAATAGTACTATTCGTATAATACTATTAGAATAACACTATTCGAATAATACTATTCGAATAACACTATTCGAATAATACTATTCGAATAACACTATTCGAATAATACTATTCGAATGGTAGTATGTATTTACATGCATAATTTGGGAATTCCACTTGCCTTCGCGCAAGTCAGAGTGCGTATATATATATATTTTTTTTTTGTATTTACAAAAGCAAAAGCATACATACATACATTCAATAGCTATTCGCGAATAGTGGTATTCGAATAGTGGTATTCGAATAGTGATATTCGAATAGTACTATTCGAATAGTATTTATTCGAATATACGAATAAGTTATTCGAATTAATATTATTCGAATAACGAATACCTTTCGAATAATTTTTATTCGAATAGTCCCATCCCTAGTTTCTATATATAAGAAGTTCATGTTATGTGGATATCTCAATAGTTTACCGAGATATCTGAATCGATTCAAATGATATACATAGCTGGATATGTAGACCCAGATGGCCACAGAATGCTGTTTATAAGGAACGAGAGAGAGAGAGAGCAAGAGTAATATATTTCCATGATATAAACTCGATGGCTCCAGATTCTTACAATGATCAAAGAACGAAAACAGCCTTTCACCATGGTACTAGATATACGAGGTAACTTTCCATTTCGCTTTCACGCACACAAGCGGTGAAGGGTTAAAAAGCAATTTTCCCTAAAAAAACCTCCAAACCTCCATACACAGATTATTGCAATTGCACTGCTTCTAGCGAATTCACCAAGCGCTCAAACAATTTTCTTCATCACCAACATTCCATTATTAGATTGAATAATCGGATTATTTTATACATACATACATACATACAAAGTATTACAAACGAAAGTGTGTATATATACCCAGCAGTATTCGAGGTAAGGAGGTGCATATTCAGTATGAATAATACCTTGACACTGGGTTCAGAAATCATAGCCTGAAAAATTAATTGGACATCAGGTCTATTGAGTTTTTCCCTTAAGGCGCAGTGTACCAGGCTTTTCCTAAGGAAGTTCTCCCTGTGTCTTCAGGCCTTTTTTCATACAGAAAATCTCCCTTCTTGTTCGGAAGCTTTTAGGTAGTTGATTTTCAACGCACCTCTATATCAAAACGAAAGGGAAAGCTCAGATTTTGAAACTAAATACATCTATACTGAATATTCAGTAGAAAATATGTGCTGTTTTAAAGCTGATCAATACTGCTGGGTATGCATAAATATGTGAGTATGTGTTTGCTTAAGAATTTCGATATTGAGCACGAGGAAAAGGAGATGACGAAGGCAAAGTTGCAGTATTGAAGAAGCAGAATGATTTGAGCGACTCACAACTCACTGACAAATTTGAAAATTTCTGCTTGAGCTGTCAATTGATTGGCATTGTTTTTGTTGACAACGGTGTTGTTGTGTTTTGTAGTTTGTTATTGTTGCATGTATGTACGTATTAAGGGACATGTTATCGATTTAAATTTTGATTTAATTCTGAAGAAAATGTTGATGCTTGAAAGCTTTTAGTACAATAAATTTTTTATAGTGTCTTGTATAAGTTTTTGTATTGATTTGTTCTTTTCTACACCTTTGTGGAAATTAGAGTAAGAAAGTGGCAGTCGTGGTAGCTTAGGTTAGGCTAGATTGGCTGGCCGTTCAGGGCCTGCCATATACTGTGTGAGTCCGTAGTGTTACCAGAAAAGTTCTCGAACGTGAATAACTCTACACTAAAAGCCTTGACTCAGATTGGAGAACAACCCTGTCCCTCTGGCAAATACCAAGAGTTTCTTTACCCCTATTTTCGATACCGATTCCAGATTACTGAATACGATTTGCTTAGTAGCCGAGGTATTAGCATGGAAAAAATAGGACAGGAGCAGAGAACATGATCTACCGTCTCTTCGTGCAATCCGCATCCTCCGCATTAAATTTCACAAAACTAGTCCCAGTTTGAACGCATGTGCTGCTAAAAGACAACAGGACCCCGATGATAAGTCTACATTAATCGCTTTTCAGGGATAGCAACCAGCAGCTTCGTATCGTATGATTTACACATACTTTTGGACACTCTACAGCCTTGTTTTCACACCGTAACAGTCTGAGCCATTATATATATGATTGGCATCGGAACGGCCATGGAGTGTTCTGCTCCGAGATTTGCACCTTTCTTTGCCAGTTCATCAGCTTTCTAATTCCCGTCTATCTCCTGGTGGCCTGGAGTCCAATATAAATGGATATTACTATCCCTGCATATTATTCTGAAGGCTTCATTGCGGTCCGCTCCACATTTGGGTGAGGTGCTATTCGAGAGTATCGACATTATAGCCGCCTGACTATCTATATACAAATTTAGCAGTCCTGTTCGTAAGGGATTACAGACTAACAGCTCTGCTGGCCTCCTTCCTGCTAATAATTCTGCCTGAAAGATACTACAGTGATCCGGCAGCCTTAAACAAGTACTGATATTCAGCTCACTGCAATAAATGGCAGCTACTACTCCTGATGTCTTACACCTACATATCCGTGTATACATGAATGACGTCTTCATTTATATCTACACCCCTCCGCCAGCCCTCCGTTTGTATTGTGGCATCAATATACATATCAAAGTGCAGGCACGGAACAATGAAGTCGATCTGCAGGACTAGTGACCACGCTCTAGAGCTGCCCCATGGCCTCGTGGATTCACCTCGTTGCAGTATTTAACGGTCATGGTATATTTTAAGAATTTTTTCGCAGCTCCCTTGGTATGCACAGAATTGGTTATTAAAGGTTTGAAACTAGAACAGTGTTGAACGAAAGAGCAATACGGAGCAAAACGGAGCTGCTCGGCTACACATACGAGTCGTGTGTGTGCTGCTAGCAAGCAATTGCGACGCCTACAACCAATTAGTCTGCGCTTGAATTTCATGTTGTGTACATTAGAAGGCTGCACGAATGGATTCGAAACGGCCAACAAAATATTCGCGGCCGTCCAATTACAGTACCTACTTGTTTCTGTCCTTTTAGAATAAACGCAAGTAGAGCACAACCATAAACAGAACCAATACAATTACTTATTCGTAGCGACAATTACATGACCTTAAAAAGGTTCTGCAAATAGTGTACACTACTTGCGAATACTTCGAATATAATCGAAATATATGTATGTATGTACATTAGAGTGCGTTTAAAATTCAAATTAACGATATTTTACTGTATCGCCCCCTCAATCTGTAGTAACATGGTCAAAGATATCACACATAAATTTTGGTCCCGATTGGTGGCGGTTAAGGCGTGGCGCATTGAGGTCAAAGTTCAGAAAACTCTATGACGGGTCAAAAAATCAAAATATTTTTTTTAATTATCTAATACCCGAAATTAATACTTCTATACCCAATGATAACAAATATAAATTTTGATTCCGATTGATGACGGTTTACTGGTGTTTCAAGGGGGTCAAAGTGCAGATTACCATATGCGAGACTAAAAATGTAAGTCTTCTATGGCAATCTGAACATTGACCCCCTTAAAACACCACTAAACCGTCATCAATCGGAATCAAAATTTATATTTGTTATCATTGGGTATAGAAGTATTAATTTTGGGTATTAGATAATTAAAAAAAATATTTTGATTTTTTGACCCTTCATAGAGTTTTCTGAACTTTGACCTCAATGCGCCACGCCTTAACCGCTACCAATCGGGACCAAAATTTATGTGTGATATCTTTGACCATGTTACTACAGATTGAGGTGGCGATACAGTCTTTTTATGGACTTTTATATTTTTCATACAAATTAAAAGCACCCTAATGTACATACATATTTTCATAAACACACATCCAGACGTTGTGTTCAGCAAAATTATGCCGCTAGTGTGAGTGTGTGTATGTGCATATGCATACACACTAGGGCGGGTCGATTGGTAGGGGCCAAAAAAAAATTAACAGGGACACATCGCAGTTATAAAAATTTGGGTAATTTGAAGCTTTTTTGTCCAAGAAACCATATGTCTAAAATAAATTTCGAACCAGAGCTTTTTATGAACTACATATTTCCAACTGTTCTATATATTTTAAAATAACTCGGTACCAATACTTCGATTCTTTTGATTTTTTCGGCATTAGTTAGGAAACTTATTTGGCATATTAAGGTGGTTTTATGAAGGAAAAAAAGTTCTCCCGAAATTCGTGGAACAACCCGATTTTCATGCGAATATAATACGGAAATCTATACCTAAAATTTTTCCTTAATATATTAAAATTTAGAGGTCGTGCAAATGCCTCCAAATTTCTTTCTCCTTTTATATCAGTGATGATACATAATTTTTTTCAAAGTCCTTAATGTACAAGAAAAACATTTCTTATCATTAAAAAATGGAACATAGGTTTGTTGGGCTTTTATTTTTTTGGTCCACCTTAATGCCATATGCACATTAAATAAAAAAACAAACCAAAGAAGCAACAATGTTTTGCGAATATTTCATAACATGGTTATTATTATGTGCTATTCTATCGTGGCGAATAGTGTACACTAATCGCTCCAACAGAGCAAATAGAAATAGTATATGTATTCCAAATGAAAAGTATGGGTTATATTCGTATCTGCATTGAAATTGTGCTGTGACTAATTGTACAATGCATAGAGTATTCGCAAATATAGAAGAGGCAAATGGTATTGTGCAGAGGTCTAGTGTACATCGATCGCGCAAAGAATTTTTTTCTTTTTTCTGAGCAATAGGTATGCGACATCTGCTTATACGCGCACACTAATGCAAAAATATGTTGCGCTTGTGTAAGTAGCGCAGTCGGCGGTGTGCATCACTGAACTAGAATAATGTGTTCTCGGAGCAAAATTTGAGTATACAAAAATTTGATTGAAAATGGCAATGAAGACATTGCAGTTGGCATGACGCACAGTGCCGCGACTCCATACAAATGATGGACGAAATTAGAAGGAGTGGTCAGAATTGGCTGGAACTTCACAACTAGAAGTATTATGCAACGCTAATTTCAAAAATGGAATCGGGTTTTCTGTACCGGTTACTCATTTCGAGAAAACCGAGTTTTTCTTGCATTTTTATATGGAAATAGTCATTGTGAACATGTGTTGAGGTAAGTGGAAGCAGTCATCAGGATGGGCTGAAACTTTACACCTGAAAGGATTATATCACGCCAATTTCAGAAAACAAATCCGTTTTTCAGCATCTGTTACCATTTAATTAAAAACAATTTTTTTACAATTTTTTCAAAAGGTAAAATAACTCATAATCATCGTAGACATATGTTTATAAAAACCGAAATCGTATTCACAACTTGTTGAAACTTTACAACTAAAAGGACATGGTAATTTCAAAAATTAAATTGATTTTTCGGTACCGGGTACCCATTAAAAAAAAAAAACGATTTTTTTTACATTACTATCCCAACTAGCACCTAAGTAACAATGACGGATACGGGAACCTTAGGTGTGTAGCAATTACGGAGCATTCATTAAATGTACGACTTCGGTGAGAAATTAACTTTGTTTGACAAATTCCCAGTCGCTCAGTGGTAATTTCTACCTATAATTGGTACTTTAAAGTTAAGTGGATTTTTAGTGACATTACCGGTAGTAGAAACGTCGTGGTTACTAGTAAAAGTACCTCGAAGTTTTTAAAACTTATACATGGCAAATAATGGTAGCGGCGACAAATGCATGTTACTTAAATGCAACTTTAAAGTGCCAGCTACTGTATAGCAACAGTAATAGTTTCGCTGACGTTTTTGGGACATTAATTGCCCGCTTAATGTCACGGAACTTGTAGGTAATATTCAGTGGTCATAATAATGTATCCATTACCTATAGATCACGACGTAATTGCCAATGGCTACTACAAAGTGCATGTTACTTCTCTAGCTCACCATGAAGTAAAAAATTCTATCTAGTGCCGAGTATTACAAACTAAATTGGTCTAGTAATGCCGTCTGTTTAATCGCGGTTGCCACACTGCAATTAACATCCAAAATAGGTATTTCTTCGCCGTTGGAAACAAGAATGTTAACATAATATTCAATGGAAAAGCTTTTTCTGCATATTTTTTTTGTAAAGAAAAATTTTGTGAAGGTTTATTTATATATTTTTTTATTTAATCCGGGCTTCGCTCTTGCGCCCATTCTTAATAATAACTGTTATTTTTTAATTCCTGCTAAGTATACTAATTTACCTTCCACGTCAAAGTTCTTGTTTATTTACAGTAAAACGTAAAACCCGCTTTTTCAAGAGAATAACGATATGCTCAATTTTTTTTTTTTTTGTTATTTTTGACATCAATTTATACAAAAATTTTATGAAAATTATACTTCTACGGTACAATTTAGTCCCGAATTTTCTATAAATTTTTATATGGGAGTTATGTGATCCTATCAATTTGACGTTTGAGAGGGATATAGTTACAAACTTAACCAATTTTCGTAGAATCTTTTTTATTATACTCAGCTGTACTAGTACACAGAGTATTATAGTTTTAATCACATAACGGTGGATTGTAACAGAATGAAATAATCGAGATAGATATAGACTTATATATATCAAAATGATCAGGGTGAAAAGAGAAATCGATTGAGCCATGTCCGTCCGTCCGTCCGTCCGTCCGTCCGTCTGTCCGTCTGTCCGTCTGTCCGTCCGTCCGCCTGTAAACACTCTAACTCGCGCAAAAATTGAGATATTTTGATGAAATTTGAAATGCAAGTTGGTATCGACACTGGGACGGTTGGTATTGAAAATGGGCGAAATCGGACCATGACCACGCCCACTTTTGCTATATAGAAAAAATCGGAAATCTGGTATCTCAGCCACTAATATAGCTAGAGTGATGAAATTTTATCCACGTGTTGAGCTCAGGCCCCTAAGAAGAAATTTGATGGAATTTTGGAAAATGGGCGGTGCCACGCCCACTTATTAAGGAGCAAACATTGAAAGCTTTATGAGTCATAACTCAAAAACTGTTGAAGATATATCGATGAAATTTGGTATGCGTGATTTACTTACTTAAACAAATGTTTTGACGGAAAATTGCCAAAATCGGTTGACGGCCACGCCCACTTTTATATATGGGAACTATAAAGGGGCCTAATAAAAACATTTTAAGCGATATCTCTGTCAAATATAAAGATCTATCACTGAAATTTTGTGGCATGAGTCCAGCTATGTACATAAAACAAAAAGCACAAAAACTTAGGAAAATGGGCGGTGCCACGCCCACTTATTAAGGGGCAAATATTGAAAATTTTATGAGTCATAACTCAGAAACCATTGAAGATATATCAATGAAATTTAGTACGCGTGATATATGTACTTAGGCAAATGTTTGGACGAAAAATTTCCAAAATCGGTTGACGACCACGCCCACTTTTATATATGGGTCTTATAAAGTGACCTAATAAAAACATTTTAAGCGATATCTCTGTCAAATATAAAGATATATCATTAAAATTTTATGGAAGGAGTCTAACTACGAACATAAGACAAAAACCGTAAAAATTTTGGAAAATGGGCGTGGCACCGCCTCTTTTTAGAAGCTGGAATATACGAGATTTCTGAGCCCATAACTCGACAAATAATTGATATATAATGACGAAACTTGGTGTGTACACTTTTATTACTTGTGGTAATACATGTTAAAAATTTTAGCGAAATCGGTTGACGACCACGCCCACTTTTAAATATGGGTATTATAAAGTGGCCTAATAAAAACATTTTAAGCGATATCTCTGTCAAATATAAAGATATATCATTGAAATTTTATAGCAGGAGTCCAACTGCGGACATAAAACGAAAACCACAAAAATTTTGGAAAATGGGCGTGGCACCGCCTCTTTTTAGAAACAGGAATATACGAGATTTCTTAGCCTATAACTCGACAAATAATTGAGATATTATGACGAAACTTGGTTTATACACTTTTATATCTTGTGTTAATAGACACGCAAAAATTTATTGAAATCGGTTTATGACCACGCCTACTTTTTAACAAAGATATTTCTGGAACACCCTTTGGAAATTTGTAACGTGACATCTTCGTAACTAGAAGTCATAAAGGAGTGAAATTTTGCACAAAGAATAATATTCATATGCTTAGTTGGATGACTGATAAAAATGTTGAAAATGGACGTGGCTACGCCCACTTTATGCAGCACTTGCTTTATAGAAAGTACCTACACCGTGTTTCCATCAAACGCAAACAAACAATGAAAGCATACAGCTGAGTATCTAATGTTCGATTCCACTCGAACTTAGGCTTCCTTACTTGTTTTAAATTGTTTAAGTATCAAAAGACGTACAAGTATTTTGGAAAAAAACTCGTATTTTTATAAATTTTCAGATTTGGCCTTAAAATTAATAAAAAAGTATGGACGAAAAAGTGTGCTCACCTACATATACAAGAGATAATTTTATTGCTTAAATTTTAAGCATAATTATTGCTGATTGTACATGAATATTTACAATCAAAAGTACAACAATAAATTTACAATGCTATGTGTATTGGTTTTTAAATCAATAACTGCATTTTGAACCTCTTGGTAAATTTTGGATATTTTATTCTGGATTATAGTAATATTTTTGCAAGGTTTGTGGCAACCGTGTACCAAAAAAATAAGCACAGGGTTGATTTAAGCAAGTTCCAATTAGGTAGTTATAACTTTTCCACTACTTTAAAGTGACATTATAGTGGCATCTGTTACTTTATGGAAAATATAACTTTGAAGTTACATATTTCCAGTAGTCGTCACTATCGTCAAGTTTTAGCAACTTTGAGGTCGTGCTTTTTGGTTAATGTGACTGCAAAGTTATTTGCTATAAAATGCGCCATATTTGTTTGTAAATATGACACAGTCACTAAATTAATAAATTGAAAAATGCGATGTTATTATAATTTATGCACCGAAATTACTAGGTTAAGAAATAATATTTATTTTCAAGTACCAAAGATCCACTAAACAGTGTTTTGGCATCTAGGTATGCGATTTTTTTGCATTCTGGTGGATGTCAATAAAATAAAAATTTTCATAAAAATGAAAATTCGTATGGCGCGTGAAAAATTTAAACCTATCTCACCATATTTCACAATAGATTTTCATTCGCCTTAGTTTTTTTCATGCAAATTGTCGCAAAACTATTCCTTTCATTATCATTATTATTAATACGAATTTATTATGTTGCCATTTTAGTTTCCAAATTAAAGAATGGACAAGTTTTACATACGTGTATCTGAATATAAAATGAAACAAATATAAAATAAGCAAATAAGCTGAAAGATGCAGCAAACCATAAGTTAAAAAGAGAAGAATATATGTGAAGTTCCCTGAAAGTGGTACTAACCATGCTGTCACGTCGCCACTACGTATCCAAAACGACAATGGAACGTTGCCGAACACGTTGCGGCGACGACTCTGGAACGTTGTGGTTACCGGAAAATCATTCCCCATTTTGGGCGTAAACACGTAATAAGAACGTTCCTATTACGTGCCTATGGCTAGTGCCACAACACTTTAAAGTAAAAACATTGGTCGTAGCTACGTTTCAACGACTATTTGTGCTAGTTGGGATATGAAAGACAAATAAGGCATAATCATTGCTGATTGTGGTGTTTACGAAAACATAAAGGAGTTGACAGAATTTATTGAAACTTTACATCTGAAGTGTCTATATTACTATAATTTAAAAAAAAAGTAATCGGTTTTTTTTGTAACGGGTACCCATTAAAAAAAACCGAGTTTTTGACATCATTATTTAAAAATGAAATATGGCATATCATTGCTTCTAAGTGTTCAGAATTAAGTAGGGTTTTCCTTACATGTTAACCTTTAGAAAAAAAAAAAAATTCTTGAAAATAAAGCATAGTCGCTGTTAAGTAAGTAAGTAATAATCGCTGTTATATGTAAATAAAAACAACTCATCGTTGTTTTATATTTTAAATATTTTTTTTGTGTAAATGGGTAAAAAATATGTCAAACACAATTTATTCATGAAAAAAGACAATAAAAAAATATATATATATACAAAATTGGACCTCCCTGATGTGTATACATTTGTTTTTGTTTGGTGCTTAAGCAAAATATTATTCTTTATGCAGATAAAGAGTAATAGGTATGTTATTTATTTTTATTTTCTTTTTGTTCGCCTTTCGTCTAATCAGTGGGCGCTGTAAGGTGTCTCGTGTGCATTTATTTGCTTACCCAAATTGGTTAACATATTATTTGTAAACTGGTGCCATTGCTCTCCATATATATATATATATCGTCGCCCGGATAAATTAATGTCGTATGTTGCATTTGAAGACTTTTGGGAAAACGGGTTTGAAGTTTGGAATTGTATTTCTCCAAAACTTCTGATTAGTTTTTCTCCAAAGTCTGGCAGAACACTACTAGGCCACAAAATTCTTAAATTATTTTAATTTTGTTATATATTGTTTATTATTTTGGAATTTATAAAGGATTTTCTTCAGTAAAATTTTGTCGCATGTTACATTTAGCAACATTTTTGCAGGAAATTTGTATGACGTACGACAAAATGTGTTCCCAAATTGAACTAAATTAAAGATTTTTAAAATTAGTTAAATATTGTATTTGATTTCTCATAAAAGTAAATAAATTAAATAATTGACAGCAATTAAAAGCACATTGGAAATTAGACGAAATCGCTTGCGACCTTGCACAAACGAAAAAATTCTGCTCAATATCTCTTAAACTAAAGGAGATAGCAAAAAACGGATAACGTCATTCGAAAGATCTTGATTAGTTTAGTATAACTGTATTATTAACTCAATTCGGCCCAAAATTCACATACGACACTTATTTATCCGGGCGACGATATATATATATACATATATATATGTAAATCTTCGTATACCTTTGTTTTTAGCTCCCATACCGTGATGCATATTTAAGTATTTTAATTAGCTCATCATTTTTTCATTTCAAATCACCCTGTACCTCTAAAATTTTTTATGGCACTTTTAGCTTTACTTCAACACTAATTTTGAAAACGAACAAAAAATTTAGATCTTAGGGCATTCACAAAAAGTATTATAAATATAGATCAGCCAAAATAATACCAAAAAAAGAGCATTTAGTCACTTTTTCAAAATTGAAAATTTTCAAATATTGGAAAAAGGAGGAAGAGATTTCGACTGTTTCTGTTAGTAGAAGGTCCAAACTACCATAAACAAAAAAAAAAATTTCACGGAATTTAATAATTTTTTTTTTTTGCCTCCAAAGTTTACTAATTTTCGGATTTTGGTATGTTTAATCAAATATTTATTTATTAATAAAAAAAAATATTTGTATATTTGGTTTTTTCATGAACCATACATTTTTTTGTTTGTCGCATATATCTTTACCAAATTGCAAGAGTTGATCTTGCTAGGAATAAAAATGTATTTTTAACAAACTTTTAATTGCGACCACTTTTATGTGCGAAGCGCCAAAATGAAATGGTATGTAGAAAATAGGTGAACTTTGAGGTGTGTGAGGCTGAAAGTTGTTTTTGTCACAAAATAACTTACGAATTTCTCTTAGTTGGAGTTTAAGTTGTAACTTGACATCAAAACATCTAAGTTTCAAGACAGTCAATTTTTGTATTTTTGTCCACCTTCGTGGCACTGTGTGACGTGTCAAAAATCGTCGATCGTCAAAAAATTTAAAAACTCAATGCTTACATACATACATCACAAAAAGTGACCAATACTTTCATCCACAAGTCTTTTATTTAAAAAAAAAAACTATCTATAAATGCTTATCCAGCCAGAATTACCAACCAAAACGTCTTTGACATTGAAATCGTAAATGCGCCAGCAGCATGATGGTAAACCAAATGATGGCGATGCATTTGTTCAATGTCACAAAGCAATAAATCAACAATTTTCAGTCGAAAGCTTTTATATGACTAACAATTACTCTTTTACATTGCCCACTTGGAAGTAAGTCATGACGGCAGCGGCATTAGATGAAAAATAAAGTACTATTTTCACTTTCACACACACAAACATTAAGACACACGTACACACACACACGCACCTACAATTTACATTACGTCTCGGTGAGCAATGCTTATCAAGCTGAAGACAGGAGACGGGCGACAGGAGGCAGGAGACAGGACACAGGAGACGGGAGACGGGAGGCAGTGCGAACGGCAATGCGAATTTTGCTTGCCAAAGACTAAAAGGCAAAAGAGCATTAAAGCATTGTTGCAAACAAATAAACGAGTAGATACTCGTAGAAGCATTGAATTCAATTTAAAATTCTGTCACCCGCATATTGAATGGGAAAAATCGGAAAAATGGGGAAAAATGGCATATGGAAAATGGAATATGGCAATAAAATCGAATAGACGCACATTCATTCGGTTAAATGAAATTTTATTAGAACTAAGTAAAAAGAGACAATGACGTCAAGTGCAATAGATTTTTCTTTGTTGTTCTTGTTACAACCTTTTTTTATATAAAGAAAATATTTTTGTAAAATCTCGTTTAAATACATATGTACATATGTATGTATGTGCCTGTATATGCTAGTGAAAGAGCATCTGTTTATAGTAGTTAAAGTGTATAGGAACAGTGGGCTATTTTTTTTCATTATTGCCGAAAAATGCTAAATTTTTTCTCAAATTTATTTCAAAAAGGTCTTATAATATTGAGTATTATATCTACACGAAATTGAGTGCTCGAGAACATTTAGTTAAAATAGTAGTGTTAATTGAACTGGCTTTGGAATTTGTCAAACAGCTCAACTGATGTCGATAACGCTCAGGTTTCTTATCCTTTTCACTCTCATAGTAGCATTCCAAATTTATAATGAAAGAAATACATACTCGACGGAATGCTGAAAAATATATAACAATGGGCCATAGGAATAGGGTTGGAAATAAATCCGGACAAAGCGGACCTTGTACTTTTTATGAAAAAATATCAGATACTACAGTGGACTCCTCCTAAACTGGGAAATCACAGGCCAATCATGAAAGCTTTCACTAAATATCTGGGAGTTATATTGGACAGCAAGCTGACGTGGAAGCTTAACGTGGAAGAAAGGTTCCAGAAAACCATCAACGCGCTATATGCCTGTAGTAGGGTACTTGGTGAAACCAGGGGCTATCAACTCAACTAACACACTGGCTCTTTAGGTCTATTGTGCGGCCAATAATGCACTACGGAATTCTGGTCTGGCGGACGGCACTTGAAAAAAAGACTTTGCAAAGAAGCTAGAGGATCTACAGAGGCTCTCTAGTCTATGTACAACAGGAGTACTACGCACAACACCCTCAGCAGCGCTAAAAAATATATGCAACCCGTACTCCGCGAAGCTTGTGGCTAAAAGCGTAGCTGAAAAACGGCGCTACGGCTCAGAGTAATGGGACAGTTCGGCCAACGACTATTTGGGCACGAAACAAACGGGATCTAAACGGCAGTTCAAACTACTACGTTAATGCCCAAACCGACCTCAACAGGGGACTACGGGTAATAATGGAACAGAACGGATGGAAAAAACGACTACGAACCAATCGCCATACGTTCAACTTATTTACAGACGGATCAAAGATGGACGCAAGGGTAGGAACTGCAGTGTTCTGTCCGGAGTTTGGAATACAACAATCCCTTAGTCTCCCTGACTGTTGTAGTATATTTCAGTTTAAGGTTTACGCTATCTGAAAAGCGGTGGAACTTTGCAGCTGATCAAATTTCCTCAAACTCTCGTGTAAACATTTTCATTGACAGTTAGGCGGTAATCAAAGCAACCACGGCAGCGCCGACCAACCCTATGTGCGTGAATCATTGCAGGGCCAAGTTAGATGAACTCTGCGCGAACAGCCATGTTACGATCTACTGGGTAAATGAGAGGGCGGGCGCGTTAGCTAAAGCCGGAGTATCACTAGCGCAAGTTAATGCTGAAGACGTGTTACCTTCTCTAAATTACCAAAAAGCTCAAATTGATCGGGCATTGATGCGTAAAGGTTATTCCCAGTGGGAGACCCTGCCTTCCTGCAAGATCGCCAAATCATGCTTCGATCATACAACGCAAAAATCGCAAACAACCTACTCACACTTCCTAGATCAGACTGCAGACTGGCGGTCGGCGTACTAACAGGGCACTGCCTCACACCATCTCATGCGTTCAGAATGGGACTGGTATAGAGTCCTGCGTGCACGGCATGCAACTAACCCGATACTGTTCGAATGCTGGAAGACCTTCTCTGTCAATATCCAGCTTTTGGCAGATTCCGCCTCAGCTGCCTCGGTTCTGAAAATTTCTCGTACCTGGAAGCTATTGCTGATATTAAAACTTGCGAAGATCTGCATTCCAAGATGAATATAACGCCTTCAATACACTGGTGGCAACACTAAGGACTATATGTGGTCTATGTGAGGGATCACAGGATCTTGGCCTATGTGACCTAACCTATATTGAGCTCCACTCATGCAAACATTTTACCCCACTGTGCACCTCATATGTTTTTCGTATGTTTAGTGTATGTGAGAAATACAAACATATGTATATCCCAGCAAACATTCTCGTTGTGGTCATAATTTTGGCGGCCGCATTTGGAATATGCGAGTCTTCAGTAGAGTCCAATAAGAGCCTTTTCGGGGTCCAAAAAGCATGACAAATTTACACATGTATCCTAAACGAGGAAAAAGGCGTCCGATAAGAGTTCTATATATAGAAGAAAATATTTTCGTAATCCAATAAGACTTATATAATACCCGAAACAAGAGCGCAATATGAGTCCGATAGGATTCATATATGATTCCTAATTAGGTTCATATAATGCATGAGATTAGGCAAGAAGGGAAATACATTCATTTAGAACTCACAAACGAACTCATAATGAGTTTAAGCGCCGCGATTTAGGATTAATTTCTTGATCCTTTATGCTGGCCTCGACATTTTGACTTATATTAGTAAATGAGAAATATCGCTCACAATGAAGTGCAAATCGTTCTGCACTCTCCCACACAATCTCTCTAAAAAAATAGCGCTCCTAAACTTTTATGTCCCCGAATGTTTGCTGGGTTATTATTAAGATATGTTTCCAATTGGCTTTCTGGTTTTCTTTGTTTAGTTTTCTATTTTCTTTTCTGTTTTTCCTTTTTTTGCATTTATTCACATGCAATCGACAACGAATGAAATGAAAATCCCCACGGCATCGGACACATTAAACTAATACGCGCCATTTGAATAAACACATATGTACACTCAGAGAAAAAGCAAGCTAAATTTCAGTATAGCGGGCTTGAATCAAGCCGAAAACGTTATGAAAGTCTGTTAAGCTCGCAAATGCTAAAATCAAGAATATATTCTCATTTTTAGGACGATATTTTTTGAGGATAACAAGCTTATATAAACTTATTGTCAGCATTGCCCATGATAGATTTGAGAAAGTAAAATCTTATTTGAAGAATGTTCAACTGTGTTTTAAGAATATTTATTCTTGATTTTCCGCTTTTTCGAAATTCAAAATTCGAAATCATTTAACCCACCTCACAAAATAAAAAAAAATTAAAGTGGTTATGTCAATGAATTGTATTTTATTTTGTTTTATTTTCAGAAATAAACATACGTATATATATAGTAATATATATAATATACAATTCATTTTTTACATACATATACTTTACATATATATATTCCGCACACATTGTATATGCAAAACAGGTCTTAAGGTAATGTTATAATTCAATCGGCAATTTCAAAAAGGGCATATCTTTGAACAGTGAAAGTTTGCAGGAAATGAAAAAAACTTATTTCCTAAGTATACTATTGCAAAAAAAAATATTATTGAGTTACATTTAGGAGCTTATTAGCAATCGACAGATATAAAAATATTAGGATGTTAACTTTGTTATATGTGTATTATTTGATGTTGATTTGATGACCCCAAATTCCTAAAAAATTCGAGATGTGCCCTTTTCGAAATTGATGATTCAATTATAACTACAACAATTTTGGAGGATTTACATAAATCTAAAAAGAAGATGAGTGGAATCTCTGGACTCGGCCACCAAAATAGTTCGATAGTGATTCACGTAAACTGCACAACAGCGCTGAGTATGATACTTGGGAGACGTCCAATATATTTTATCACAGAACTAAATATACCATTTATGCCAAATGTGCATGACACGCAGGCCTGTGTAAAATCGGCTCCAAATAAATGCCCGTTCGATGCCAAGGAAAACCATAATGGAATGAGGAATTTTTGTTTGGGTTTCTTCATTTGATGGAAAGTGGCCGACAATAGCTCCATGCCCGATAGTTTTTATGCCGATTGTGAACCTTAAGGGATTTCAGAAGATGGAAATAATGGCCACAGACACAGTAATACAAGATCATAGATAAACCATTGACACTTCCAAGATTTCATTGTCTGGTGCACGATTCAAGCTGTCATGACCATTGGAGCCATGCACACAAAAGTTGGCGCCGCAAAACTGTAAATCCTCTTATATAATAGCGTTGGAGTTCCCGCCACTGCCATGAGCGCCACTTCAAAGCAGTATTTATTTATTTTATTTTTTTTTTTCATTTCGTATATTTTATTTTCCATCTCGTAAACTTTTAATTTTTTTTTTTTAATTTTTCGTTTGAACAAAAAAAAGCAACGTCTATTGAAAATTATGTACATATGTATGTACATATGTATATATCTTTTCAGAGAACACTTGAACCTAGTATTCTTAAATTAAGAATTTCATTCTTAAATCGAGAATGTTATTCTTAAAAAAGGTTTTTATCTTCCTGCAAGAATGAAATTCCGGTTTCAAGATTGGAGAAACTTAAATTTTGAATACTTTTCCTTAATTTCAATAGTTCTTAAAACAAGTACGACATAGCTTGATTTCAGCCCGCAACTTTTCTCTGAGTGTACATACGTACATACATATGTATATACATCTGTCTGCTTGTCTGTCGGCGAAACGATTTTTATTGTTTTAAATGCCGGAAGATGAGGTTACTAGTTGACAGCCGGATATACGAATAGATGTGGATCTATCTATTGTTGAGCTCAGCTCAGCTGTGAGTGTGGGCTGTCAAGTGAAGGAAAAAAGAAGAAAATGTACACCAAATTGTGTCATACTCCATTGGGAATGTTTGTGTGTGTATGATGTAGTGCCACATCCTGTCACAAAATCATGCAAACATATGTACATGCACATGTGCGCTAAAAGATCTCTATAACCGATAGGTGTATCTTTCTCTCTCTTGATGCTATGCCAGTTTCGCAAAACAATAGCGCAGGGCCAGCGATAAAGGGATTCGCCGGCGTCCTCTTCGTCCTGGTCCGCGTTGCCTGCTCAACGGCGCATTTAACGTACGCCAACGCTGCTTTGAGTGGTTTATCGATGAATAACGTTTAATATGTTTTATAGCCCAGTTAGTCAAGAACGTGTGGTCCGCCCGCTGACGCAAACGCCCGTATGCAATTTTTATGATTTTTTGAGCCCGTGGGGCAACGGAGCAATCAGCTGTTTTACTCACACATATTTACATATATATATAGTTTGTTTACATTTTGGCAGGGTTGCCATTTAGTCATTTTTGAACAAACAAGATTTTTACTAATCTTCAAAGTGTTATGCGGATTACTCTTCAATACATAACTGTGCATTATTTGCCAAATGACAAGAAAATACTAATTTAATCGTTTTTAAAGTTGTCGTTGACGACTTTTTTTTTTTATTAATTTAGTTACTTTTTTACGGCTTAGTTGGTAATTAAAACACATTTTTCTTGTAATTTTGTTGCTGCCCAATATATTTCCATCACACCTTGGTGATAGTTATCAAGGGCTAAAACATAAAATAACAAAAAACACAGTCAGAACATTAAATTTACAATTGAAAATCCATAAAAAAATTATATTGGGAAGCAACAAGATTCTCACAAAAATATGTGTTTAATTAAGAAATCTGTACTGAGTTTCTGTAACTCATATCTTTTCTAGTATAAATAGGTGGTGACATGGTGGTGTGGATCGTATTAGTGTGACATCACTTTAATTGATTTTGTTACAGAAACTCAGATTTATTGTGGCAATTTATAACTTTTTAATTTGGAAAAATTGCAGAAGAAGACCACCAAGAGTTATCCAATTAAGAAAATACCGCCACCATTGTGGATAAATACAATTTTTGCTTTAATTTTCAGTAATATCTTCATTTATTAGGAGTGTTCAATATCTCAAAATTTTTACATATTTTTACGAATAGTTAAGAATTTATGTTCAATAACCCAAAAAATTCGCAAAAGAGAGCCAAATTGAGAGAGTAAGACCTCGAGAGACTACTAGCAGATTTAAAAAAATAGAAGTGTCAAAAATATATGATCACAAAAATTTCAATTGGAAATATACAAACATTTTAAACGCAAATTTCTAATTTTGTACTAAATAAGTTAGCGCAAAAACGAATCTTGATGATGTTGTGGAATAGCCGAAGTAGAATTTTGTTTTCCTAATTCAGTTATTTCCATTCATTTCCAATTTCAAAAATTTCAATTACAACCTAACCTAAAAATGAAATTGTCGAAACAGCGTATCAGCTGTGTTCTTGCGAATGTTTACGATTTTGTGTTCAATTTCTTTGGTTGATAATTTTCTCGTTTTTACTCTTAATTTGACATTGAAGCTCTTTTTGCAAGTACTTGCAAGTAAAGTTGTTGAACAAAGCTATTATCTTGTTATTAATTTATATACATGCATATATATTTACATTTTGTTTGGGATTTAAAAAAAATTTATAAACGTTTTCTTTCCTTTCTTTTTAAAAATTAAAGTAATAATAAATGGTTCGTTTAAGTAGACATACTATTTTTTCCATGTGAACACATATATGTATAGTCGATAACATTTTACAATCTTGTTGAGTTAGTTGTATAATGCTGTGAAAATTACTGTTTAAATATTTAATAACTAAAAATGTTCAACTGGCAACCCTTCTACCTTGCAACCATGCGAGCGATCAGCTGACACGTTTTTACGTAAAAAATCAAAATGATTTTGATTTCTGCGTTACGGGCTTCTGCGTCGTACTACGTCGTTGAATAATCGGTTACATACAAATCCCATTAAATAGGTTGGATCAGCTGACACGGTACACGGGTTTACGTTCTCGACTAACTGGGCTATTAGCGTACAAGCAGACACACATGCGGCTTTTTTTTACCAACTCTGCCCACTACTCTTCCACCGCACATCTTTGCTGCTGGCGCTTTGCTACTCTGCCGCGCGCTCTCTATCGCTTCACTTAGCCGAGTCGCGCGTCTCCTCTATTCGCTTTTCACAAAATCCCTATTGATTTATCGCGTTCATATAATGACAAAAGAAAGCATAATGGATAGATGGCTGCAGATAGACGGATTTGTACATATGTATGTTCGTTGTTGGTTTGCCTTTGAATTGGTGCTTATATGATCTCCTTTATTACTGCTGTGCTTAGTGTGGATTTGCAGAGACATACATACATACATACATATATACAAAACAACAAAAAACATACATATGTAGCTGTATGTGTGTAAAAGTGCCGCCAAAGCAATTGCAATGTATTACGAGCCAATCCAACTCGAATTTCAATTTAACCCATTCTTTTCGCTCTTCTCGCAAGCTCTGCATATAGAGTTGCCTTTTGGCTATAATTTATATAGAATGGGTGTGTGTTGTGCGGCTCCACTTTTCGATAATTTTTCGAGGTATCAATGGGTTTGCAATAATTTCTTTGTTAACTCAATACAAACCTAGGAACAGGTTCGCGAACTATACAATAGCAATCTGATTTTAAATTCACGCCTCCAAAAAAGGCAATATATTAACATGTACATAAATACCCAAACATACATACATATAACACACAAAAATATACATCTCTACATACCTTGCAAACGTATCCGCGCCTCACTTTTGCCCAACGCATTCACGCTGGAACAAGTGTAGGCGCCAAAATCGGCTTTTGTCAGATGACGTATTGTCAAGTTGAGATGCCACGTGTACAAGTTAATCATGCCCTCCGTTATGTTGTACTTGTTGCTATTGTGTAACTTTAGATTACCTATCGGAGCGAAACGAATAGTTACAGCAGACAGCAGCGATGAAAAAAGAAGAAAAAAAGAAAAGAGTGAAAAAGACGATAAAAAGAAGAAACAAAAGAAGAAAAACGATAGTAAAATGGAGATAAAAAAGCAGAACTTTGAAAAATAAAGCAAGCAAAAAAAAAACGTTGAAAGTTTCATGAGAAATGACAGGCAATTACGTCAATTAAGTTGACATTATACTAGCTACTGTTACTGTTACGGCGCTATTTTGTTACGCTGGCAAGAGCAAAGCAAAGCAAAGCAAGCAAAATGCATACTAGTTACATTACCTTCATTGCGATACCAGCCATTAAGCGGTCGCGGATAAACTTCAACGACGCATTCCAGTGTAACTTCACGTTCGACGGGCGCGCCCAACAACTGATTGACAGCCTTAATTGACGGTGCAACTGGAAAAGAAGGAGGTGACGCTTAAGGAGTGTTTAATTGAGTAAGTGAAAGTTGTGTGTTGTTTACTATGTGTTCTACTGTAAAGATTTTGTATAGGCACATGAATTAAAGAAATTAGATATAAGGGATTGCTATGGAATCCGTGCGATGAAAGAATAAAAGTCTGTATCTATAAAACGCCGTTTTTGGTTTAGATTTAAAAAAAAGCGAATGAACACAAAGTATTATGACATCAAGAAAACAGAACATGGAATGTATTGATGACAGGCTTCAAATAATCACAATAGTCTTGATAACAAATATACGCTATGTAGAAGGGGCCGAATTTAATAAAAAGCTTCATACACCATCGTATTCAATTGTTTAAATACTCTTAACCTAGATTTGTGTTATCTTGCATTCGGGACTCAATTTACATACATAGGTACTATTTAGTTAACATTAACCAATAAATGTTGCGTATACGCCGTGTCATTCCATACGAGGAGTGTTGCACCAATTAAAGTGGTTCATTGTTTTGTCTCGTAAAATTCTTAAATCCTTTAAATTTGAAACGTAGAGTGTTATCGCTCACATAAATTACAAATGTTTGTATATTACTTTTGTTCACATAACGTTATAAAATAATCAACTTTGTAAAAAAAATGATCAGAAGCCAAAAATGAGAAAGAAAAAAATTGATTAACCCCAATTTTGCACACACACAGACATACACCCAGCTGTTTGGGGTATTTTGTGATTTTATGTCCAAGTTTTTTCTTCTTCACTTAAATTCCTTAGCTTGCTTGATATTTGCTCTCTTGTTTCGCATTTACCATCTTTCATTTGCAATTGCCTTTGTGGCATCTGTTCGCCAGCGCAAGCACCCGTGCCTGAGTTCTGCTACGATTCCGCAGCTGCGATTTGCGATTTTCCTAGTTTACGGCTGCTTGCTCCCCATCCGAGCATAATTCAATGCTATAAATAAGACGGATTAAAGTGCTTAGCTTTGCTCTGTCAGTTTCATACATATGCATTAGCTGCTATTCCCTGCTAAATTTTCAGCGCATACATACATACATTGAGCTGTAGTACGTAGTAGGGTTGCTTGAGATCCTTGTATTAAATTCTAGCACACATTGTGTTCTCCTACTCGCTTTTTTTAAGGCCGCTTTAAGTTTGTACGTTAAATTTTCATTGAATAATTTTAATGCTCGCCAATTAATTTGCTAGACTCTAGCGGTGTGGCTGAACGAATGGCTTATAAATGTACTTATATACATCTTGCTTGGATTTTATTCAACTGCTTATACTCAAATCAATTTCAAGGACACGTAAACATTTAAGAAAAAGAAAGAAAATGAAAACAACAAGAAGCAAATGGTTAAAAAAGCTTGCAAGTGGCACTTAATCTAATGCAAGCATTAATTTAATACTGTTACTGTGTAATTAATTACTATACACTTGAGGGCACTGTAGGTGCTCCATTTGTGCGTAGCTCGCGGCATAAACTTGAGGGTGATTAAAAAATATAAGGAGACCTTTCGTTTTTTTTCGCTTTTACTTTCTAACCGGCAATGTGACGGCAACTTGTCGATCTTTTCAGACAAATTTTCTTCGAATTTGCTTTACTGCTGCAATAATAAAAGAAATGTAAGGAATTTTAATTTCATAGATTTTGCATGCCAAACACGAGAAATTTAAAATTCTTTTTGGTCTGCCATTTGCCACATACGAAATAAAAGAAAAAAAATGTATGTATCATAGAACTACTTTAAAGGAATTTAAATTCGAATATTGCTGCTGCATCGATTCAGTGATTCAGACATGTGAATATGCATTCACATACAATTAAAATTGTTCCATCTGAAATTTCGTAATTTTTCCTCTCTACCATAAAGGCTAAAAAAAACGAACACAATGGTCATCGGAAAGTTTTCAACAATAAAGCAAAGCGACAAAATGAAATTGAAATTGAAAAAGAAAAAAAAAAATTGTGCGTAAATGCAATTTCAGATTTAAATATGTGCATATGTTTGTTTTTAAAAGAACTTTCAACATTCGAGTATTTTTTTAGGGAAGTACTAATTTACAAATCGTTGTACCATACAAAAACTATCACATTTAAAATTTCTGGCGAAAGCTATCAATTAAAAAATTCTGTACGAAAAGTAACACATTTGAATTTTGGCTGACGAAAAGTAGCACATTTCACTTTTTGCCGACGAAAAGTGGCAGTAATTATATACTGTTTTTTTACATTAAAATTGTTGTTGTTTAAACGAAATTGATAGTTTTCGTCAGCAAAAAGTGGATCTTGTTACTTTTCGTCTGCCAAAAGTCGAATTTGTTACTTTTCGTCAGCCACAAAAAATCATATGCTAGTTTTCATATGGTACGACGAAATGTAAATGAAATTAGTGCATAAGTCCCTTCTACGAAAACCCTACCTCAGGACATTCAATGCTTTGAATAAAAATGCAATTAGATAGTTACAAATTCTTCTCTCTCATGCTTGATATTGACTTATGGTATGCCAGCTTATGACTTTGCTTACAACGGTTTTAGATCAAACAATAATATACCGATTTTATGCTGCCTCTCCTGTGGGTCGTTCTTCCTTTTACAGATAACAAGAGGAGTTACAGGAAGCGGTGCTAGACAGTTGTTGGGTAATAAAGGGTCAAGAGCTATCATTGAGCTCGCAAAGACTATATTGGGAATTCGAACAGGCAACAACAACAAAAAAGCTTAGTATTAAGAGCCTTGTGGATTATGTCCCAATATTCCTTATTACACAAAATACAAAAGGTACTATGTAGGTTTAAGCCGCCACCTCCACATTCCAACAGCCCATAAGGCAGTCATGAAGCTCTCCAGTGAACTCATGTTGAAGGGATTAGATCAGTGTTTGATTTTCCTATCCACGCGTGCGAGAGCTTTTTATAACTTTCACACCGACAGCCTCACACCGACAAGTCAAAGCACTTCGTTTACGCGCAGAAATTTTGCAAATTTCAGTCAGCATTGAGCCTGCATGCTGGTGACACTACCGTAGTGTTGCAGTCTCTGAATGCTTGTAAATGATTGTGTGTTGGGGGTGGTTTTTTACTTGGATTTTTTACGTAATATTTTTATGAGGAATCATGATTTTGCATTTCGTCTCATATTGTTTTATTTTATTTTTTTTTGTGAAGTTAATAATAAAAATACTATCCAATTTTAATTTAAAAATTTAGTTTTCAAAAACGATAGAGTTTCTTTTCTGTGTAGCCAAGAGCTTTTGTGCTTTCAACACAATGTTTGAAAGTATTAGTGTGATAATCCCTGGATTAGATGCACCTAACCAGCCCAGATTTGTCTTGAAACTCAACAAAAAGTACTTTATATAAATGACTTTTAGCAGAGTTGCAGTTATTTATCTGACTTCAATGGATATAAAGCTGTGCCATACGCATGTTAAAAATCGATTATTATATTTTACGAATAAACTGAGCACATCGCGTATTTAGTCCTAAAATTTAATAATTAACTTAACTAATAAATTTATTTAATAAATATTCGACAAATTTTATTTTAAATCTTAGATTAAAGCCCAAATGAGCTCTTTAATTATTTAAATAATTATGTAAGTAAATACATATGTACTTATGAACATACACATCATATATTTTATATCGCACACATGTGTCTACGCCCATAATAGCACAATTTAACTTTGCCCATTATACCTGTCAGTCAATGTCTTGCACGTAAAACAGTAACAGCAACAACAATGCCAAAAAAAGAAAGTAACGAGAAAATTTGTTTGAAATTGTTGCGATGCTTGAAGTCAGTCAGCTTTAACTTTGGCATGCATAAAATTAACAAAACAACTTTGCGGTTTTGTCTATGGCTGCACCCATGCATACCCTTGTTCAAACATACGTACATAGCTAAGTGTTGTTTTACATATATCTACATATGTATGTAGGAATTTATTCACACAAATATTTTTGTATAGTACGCGCAAATATATTTAAATTTGTAGATACATATGTACGCACATACGAAACATACTAATGGGCGGCACACCAAACACACCCGAACCGTTTATATGTTGGTCAAGAACTTTTTATCTTATTTCATTTTTCATTTTGCTTTTATTTTTTTTTTTGGTTTTTGTGTGTTTGGAAACCATCCTTATTCAGAGTATTCGTCGGTTGGACACAAAGCATATTTTCTATGCTGCTTCTTCTATTTTTACACCAACCAACTAAACGGTTAACGACCCCGACCGACAAACAAATCTAGAGAAATGCTCGAAATAAATAATTTAGCACGCAAAAGTTAAATGATTTCTGTTCAATTGTGTGATTTTTGTTTTCCGAAGTTATTTGTGTTTCACTTAAAATTTAATTTAATTTTAATTTCACACCTTTAAAAGCGTATATCAGAAACATTTGATTTAAGGATAATGAGTGCATATATATTAGTAATGTTACCAGGAATTTTAAGATACAGTATTCCTGACATAAGCGTCCATCAGAAGCCTACACTGTTATAAATATTGGAATATTGTTTAAACTTTGATTTGGTTTGAAAGAAATTTAAAACTTTTTTTGGGTTAAATTTTGAACTTTTGTAAGTTTAAAGTTTCTTATTCCTTTTTGGTTTAAAATTCAAACTTACAAAAGTTTAAATATTTCAAAGTATTTTTTGGAATAAATTTCATACTTTTTTGGTTTAAATCTTACACTTTTTCTCATTTAAACTTTTAAGGTTTAAATTTTAAACTTTCATTGGTCGCAAAATTTGGTTTCAACAAAAAATTTTAATTTTTGATTTGAAATTCCAACATGCTTTTTCGAGAAATGAACAATATAAAAAGCTCTTTTATAGTTATTAGACAATTTGAATGAATGGCTATGTGGCGTTGTTTGAATGGAGAAACAAACAAACACAAAATAATTATGGAAACAGATAAAATGAAGAAGGAATAAAAGGAGAGGAAGAGGATAGTAAAAAGACACAATATGGAAAAGGATTAAGGGGATGTTGGGGGGAGACCAATATAGAAGAAAAGGAGAAAAAAGGATAGGAAAGAAGATACAATAGAGAAACTTTTCAAAGTTTAAATTTTAATAATTTTTCGGTCGTGTCCTATATATCGACCAAAAAATTTAAAATTTATACCAAAATTTATTTGAGTGTACAAGCGTCCCTATACAGTGCCAAGAATCACTGATAACTTTAGTTTCATACATTTTGCACATTAGAGGCGACAATTTGTTGTCCTAAACTTGTTTTCAATGCCTTAAAAATAAAGCCATAGTGCTGTTACCGAAAGCTTTTTCAAAAATAGCGTATCTTTGATTAAAAATATATATTTTGAATTAAAAAAAAGTCATTAATTTCGGTCAATTAGTTCGGTTAAAATGTGTTCTTTGGATCGGACTATCTATTTCACTAGATAGCATACATTCAGATTAGTATGAAAATTAAAATATTCATATTTGCTCGTCCTTCACTACAGTCGCAAAAGCAAGAAACTACACTAAGCAATAAAATATTGGAACGTGTGTTTAAATAAGGAAAAATATGTTTTTGATCGAGAGCTGTTTTTTTTTTTTTTCGAGTGTATCCTACCCTTAAAGGCATACACGAATGCACTATTCATGTTAAGTCCAATTTAATATGCTGACCACATGTGCATTTGTTTCTAGTGTGCTTTTCGTCCTCCCACTCTCTCTCTGGTTGGCTAACAAAGTTGTTGGCACTTTTGTCGGCTGGAAACATTGCTGTTACTTACATATGTACATAAATATGTAAATGCATATGAATATATGTACATCCTATGTTATTGTGACATTTTCTTATGAACAGAACTTATATAACGAAATATATCACGCTTACAGGCATATTTTATGCAACTAAAAACCACAATCAAACATAAATGCGTATATTATATGTATGTATAATAGGTATATATATGAGTTTGCTTTGCAGATATACATACATATATTCACTTATTACTTTATGTATGTATACACATACCATTCCAAATAAAATATTTTGTTTTATTAGTACAGATTCTGGACCGTGAGTCGGCATAATTGGAAGCGAGATCGTGTTGGTGAGCGCAGAGTGATCAGCTCTATATAGGTTAAAATGTGTGTGGTGTTGCTACAATAAATATAAAATTGGGTGTTCCCAAATTGGCACGGAAGCTAATGGGTTAAAGAAATCAATTCTTCAAAACAAGGGCAAGTTGGGAATGGAATGGCGCTTAAGAAATTTTCCTTATATGTATATGAAATCATGATGACGCATGTAAACAACTTTATTTTATAAGCCTTTTAACATATTTTAGAGAAAAATTACTCAAAACAAAGAAAATAGTGTTCAATATAGTGAACCAATTTCTTTGACCCCTCACTAGCGTACCATCTGCATCTCTATCCAACTATCAAACTAGTGTTACCCAACAAACTATTTACTAGGACAAGGAATCAAATTACACAGTGCAAGAGAACTTTTTGGGGCGAATAATTCCTACATAGGACGACGTGTTATTTCCTGTAATCTTTTAGGCTCTTTGTACAAAGATTTGGTCTGCAATTTTATGGCGAATACTTTTCTAGAACCCTTTAACTCTTAATCGACCTCAAAATATTATTTTTGCGGACTTTATAAAAAATGCGTCAAAACGACCTCTTCGTGAAAGTGTTAGAGGGTTAAGGTATGCAACGAAATTAAAGATCATGCAATTTTCCTATATGTTTCCTAACCACATATATCTGTACGATATGCATTTTAACACTTTTTTTGTGATTTAGTTAAAAATCACTCAGAAAATATTTCGAAAATTTCAAACGGCGATAAGAAAAAGCAAAATGGCTTAGGGGTATAACGATATGGACAGTGGTCCTTCGTTCTGTGTGGAAAATTCCGCCCCACACAACAACCCTCAATTTGTGCCACAGTGTTATTATATCACATCTAGTGCGTCTTAACTGTTACTAGTAACTATTGTGATGTTCTTATTCAATTAACTTGCTTGTAGATGTAATATTTAGCATTTGAGCTATAGAGCTCAGTTATGTTCTGTTAAACCCCTAGCGGGTTCGAGGGCTTAGAATATATCCGCGGTAAGGAATGCCTGTCATAGGAGATGGCTAAAATCCACCGGCATAGAAAGTTGATGGCCAAAAAAATCGTTCGCAAGTTCAATTAACTTGCTTGTAGATGTAATATTTAGCATTTGAGCTATAGAGCTCAGTTATGTTCTGTTAAACCCCTAGCGGGTTAGAGGGCTTAGAATATATCCGCGGTAAGGAATGCCTGTCATAGGAGATGGCTAAAATCCACCGGCATAGAAAGTTGATGGCCAAAAAAATCGTTCGCACGATAGTCGGACTAGTGTCAGAAGGGACTAGTGTACCCGGGTGTATCGGATTTATCCGGCTGTTACTTCCCTTACACTTTTTAAAACCTCCATATTCTGTTAAATTTTTCCCTTTATTTAAATCAACTGCTAAAAGGCAATGAATACGCCTATTTGGGTCATGGCAATGCCATTACTAACTACCAAAATACTGAAAACTATTCTATTCTTTCCAACCAATAAATTTTTCAACCATTGACCACATGTTCATTCGCTTAACCAGTCTCTCAATAAATATTAACTTCTGTGGCCTTCAAGTGTCCAATTTAATTAAAAACCCGAAATTTGTTTTTAAGAACAGAAAATAGACAAATGAGCGGACATGTGTAAGTACATACACAAATAAATTAGGTTAGCAATGCATTTTTGTAAAACTATCTTATGTTTTCTTATTCTTTTTATCTGATTTTTTGTTATTGTTGTTGTATTTTTTTACTTACAATTGATATGTACGTCGAAGCGCTTACTAACGGACGGCGGCACACCATTCGAGGCGATGCACAAATAACCGCCCATATCGGTGCGATGGACATTCGTTAAAACCAGCTTCTCGCCCTCCACCGTTTTGACCACTGCAATAAAGAAAAGAATGGCGAAAAAAAAGAAAATAGTCATTTAAGAAATGAATGTGTTCTCGAACATATGTATAAAATATTTGTAGGCAGAGTAATTGAATGAATTACAGTTGTATGCACAAAAATAATGGAAATTAAAACAGAGATATTTACGGTAAAACATCGATGTAATGAACGATTAAGGTAATTATCTTAAAAACGGAGAGTTGGCATATATTATTTTTTATTGAATGAGAAGAGTTTATTGAATATAAAACCCGAAATATACCATAATCCTTCAAGGTGGGTACTGTATTTGTGTTTTTTAACGCTTGTCATTTGAGTGCAAACATACAAGATCTCAACCGTACTGGAGTATAAGTTTGTTCACCAAGAAATGATCAGGACAACGTACTCTTTTAGGAAAAAGCTTTGGATAGTGTAAGTTTTAAACTAAAGAGAAAGATTAAACAAATCGGTATCTAGTGAAGGGGTGGGAATATTTATGCAATCGATATGAAAACCAATATTTATAAGCTTAGTCTGATGGTGGATACAATCAACCCGCTTTCTTCTGCTTTCATTTTTCATATTTATACAAATGATCTGCTGTCACACCTAAAATGGTTTAGGTTTATTTTTTTCAAGGTTCGTTTTATTGAGGCTTCACCGTGTGCATAAATCAATGAAACAAAATTCAAAGAACGAAAATCTGAAAGCACGTCAAATGGGGTTTTATAGTGGTTTTTGATAAAATGCTTAAAAGGTTTATGCAAAACAAGAAACAAACAAAAAATTAAAAGATATAAGAAATAAAATTCCAAAAAACATTAAAATGAAATGAAAGTGAAAACGAGCTTTAGATGTGGTGCCGACCTAATTAATTAACTTTTTGGTTTTGTCTATTGAATACTTCTAAACTAAATAAATATTTTGTATCTCGGTAGGTATTTATGTATGTGGGATGATTTATGTGATAAGTAGTAACTATGTATTAGGAATTTTGTGGTTTTTGAACTGACTATGCGTAAGCAATTTTTCCAAATACGGATTTAATGAAGAATTAGAAGGAAAATTACTAAAACTTGATGTGCGTATGTGTTTGTGTACGCCCATAATGCCACTCCTTAACCCCTTTTGTTGCTGCCTTGAACTTTGAACATACGCATTCATATCATGTATACATACATAGATAAAAACAAAGAAAGGGAGTGGTAAATAGAAGGATAATGCATGCCAAACAAAAAGCATGTGAATGCTGTAACAGGCGACTTCGCTAAAAGAGTCCTTATGTGGCTGGCCAACCACTTCAGTTCATGTAACTAACAAATACATACATATGTGTGTACTTACTTATATACCCTCCAAAATATCTGCAGCTTGTTTAAGAATTATTCCAGAAGATTTAAAGCCTTATTACATAATGCTTAAAAATTCTAAGCGACAAAAGTTTTATGGGCAAAAGCTTATAAGGCTGATTTCCTTGCGTTGATGTTACCAGTCTATAATGACTACTCTCACTCTCTGAGAGCAAGCTTTATTCCCAAGGCTTTTCCGCCATGGACATACGGCTTAGAATTCCTTATAATAAGGCTTTAGGTATGTGGTGTTCATATAACTTATAATAAGGCTTATTATAGATAAGAAATCAGACATGAATCTTTTCTTATAATAAGGGAATATATGGAGTAATTATATATTTATCAGACCTGGGCACCCTCAATTACATTTTGTAATTAATTACACCTTCAATTACAATTACATGTAATGGTAATTGCCATTTTTCAATTACCAATTACATATAATTGGTAATTGAAATTCTACAATTACAAATACATGTAATTGTAATTGAGAGTTTTCAATTGCAATTACATGTAATTGTAATTAAAGAATTTCAATTACAATTACTTGTAAACAAAACAAAACAAAACAAAAAAAAAGCAAAAACAAAAACAAAAACAAAAAAAAAAACAAAAAAAAAGCAAAAGCAAAAATAAAAACAAAAAAAGCAAAAACAAAAATAAAAACAAAAGCAAAAACAAAAGCAAAAACAAAAGCAATAACAAAAAACAAGAATAGAAACAATGTAATTGGTGTGATTCCATTACAATTACTTGTAATTGGAGATTTTCAATTACATTTGCAAGTATGTAATTGTAATTGAAAAATGTAATTGAGGATGCCCAGGTCTGATATTTATATAAAAAGGCGTTTTTTAGCTGCATAATTTACAATTGGGTTTTCTTTGCCCATGTTTGCTCATAGAACTTAATTCCCTCTCTCTCTGAGATATGAGGGCATAACAGAAAATTAAGTATTACAAGTAAGAGCGCGGCTGTCTTCGGCCGTACCGAAGACTTCATACCTTTCATGAGTGGGGAAATGAAAAGCCACCTATGTATGTTGTACATAGCCTGATTTAGTGTAATTTATAATTTCAATTTTGTGGGTTATTTATGGAACGATTTATTAGAAACAGGGTTTGAAAAACTGCCAGCAAAACAGCAACAGTCTCAAAAAATAAGCTGCTCCTGTTCTGCGAAAGTTGTAATTATTTTTTTAGAACTTTTGAATATTGATTTCCTTTGAAAATATCTACATTCGAAGTAGAGAGCATTCGAATCATTTTTTTTTTGTTTCTCTGTGCTGTTGCTTTGCTGTGTAATTTCAAACAGTTCAGTTAACAGCAAAACACAGATAAACAAAATTTTCAATTTTCAGTACGGCTTTTTGAAATTTGTTTTTTTTTACCTTATAATTTCGATTGTGTTCATATAAAAAAAAAAACAACAAAATTCCTGTAAAAAAAAAATATGTTTGCATTTGTTGTTGTTTTACTGTGCTGTAAAAATTTCCACAGTACAGCAACAGTCGACAGTAATTTTTGGAAATTGAAGGCTGCATAGTTACAGTAAAGTAGAATTTTTTATTTTTTTTTACTTTTGTTGCGCTGTTCATTTTTTAATTTTGAAATGAAAATGAAATTCAAAGTAAATGAAAACAAAAGTTGAAAGTAATTTCAAACCCTGATTAGAAAAAATGGTGTCTGGGCTATTTAAATGGAGGAGTTATACGACAAAATGTGTATATCTGAACAATCGGTTGTATGGGAGCTATATGTTATAGTGGTCTAATCTTGACAATTTTCGGTAACCTTGTTTAGGCCAACATGTGTACAAATACTTCAAAATTTCATGTCCTTAGCTGTTTAAATGGGGAAGTTATATACCAAAATGTGTATATCTGAACAATCGGTTGTATGGCAGCTATATGTTATAGTGGTCCGATCTTGATAATTTTCGGTAACCTTCTTTGGGTCAATATAGGTACAAATACCCCAAAGTTTCGTGTCCTTAGCTGTAAAAAGGGAGAAGTTATACCCCAAAATGTGTATATCTGAACAATCGGTTGTATGGGAGCTATATGTTATAGTGGTCCGATTCGGCCAATTCCGACAAATGATCGATTGAGCATCAAAACACACCCGTGTTCCAAATTTCAATCAAATATCTCAAAAACTGAGGGACTAGTTTGCGTTCACACAGACGGACGGACGGACGGACGGACAGACGGACATGGCTTAAACGACTCAGCTCATGATTCTGATTATATCGGTATATATATTGATGGGTCTGTCACGCCTCCTTCTAGTACTTTCAAGATTTGAATTTCGACACAAAGTTATAATACCATTTCATTCTCATGAAAGGTATAAAAATGTAGGGAGAAGAGCGAATGAGTGTATAGCAGCAAACAGCGCTGCCAGCGTATTCCTTATTGCTTAGGGACCTTATTGCTGGGTACATAAGTACATACACATACATATCTGCATAAAACGAGTGTAAGCCGCTCGAGCATAATACAATGAGGCTGTCTCTCATCAACTAAGAACTTGTCCCGAAAAATATTTCCACTACCCAACCAGATGGGCATGGCCAAATGAGAGCACTTAAGTGAAGCTGAAGTGGTTGAGTGACTTGTTATATGCCATTTTTTCCTTGGTAATTTGCGTACTGCCATGGTCAATTGAGGTGGAAACAGTGAATAAGTGGAACACTTAAACGACTCCCCCATTTAATTATGGTCATTAAAGTGAGCACAACGTGACTGCAGTGCAGTGATTTATACGAGGAAAAATTCGAACGATGAGAATGAGTAAGAAAAATGCTAAAGCTTAACTCAAGGTCGTTGAATGAGAAAAAGGCACCCATCCAGTTGTAGTTTTAGTGAAAGCTGCAGCTCAAATATGTAATACTTATATACTCTGCTAAGTTCTTACCTTGCTTTTCTCGTGTCTCCGTTCGCAATACGATATCTTTGCCACCTTCACGCCTCCATTGCACCGTCGGCTCTGGCACGCCTGTGGCACTGCAAACGAGCACAATTGTGCCACCCTCATTACAGACGCCCTCCTCGAGATTTTGTTCCGGGTGATTTAAAATATCCGGCGGCACTACAACATCCAAATAGCCAGACTTCAGGTTGATTTTGAGTTGAAGTTGTGTGTCAAGTGCAAGGTGGTTGGTGCAAAGTGAATAAAAATTAATATATATAAAAATGTATATGTACTACATATTCAAAAAAAAAAAAATAGGGAATGTGCACTTGGGAGAAAATTAGTGGGAATTAAAATATATATAAGTAAGTACACATCGCGACGTGTGCGCCAAAAAGACATATGAGCCATGTTTTTCGCTTTTAGCTTTTTTTTTTATAGAAATCACTAATTTATTAACAATCGCATCAATTTCCAAAATTTGATAGCTTTGAAATGTAGATACCGTCTCGAAGTTGGAGATAAACTCTATGCAAAGAAAATAAAAAAAAACCCCTTCTCCTGTAAAATTTCCAGTTTCGTTCATATGTTTCTTTCGCGCGCACGACTCGATATATTGTATTAATAAATTTATAATAATATACGTTATATGAAAGCCTTTCTTAAAAACCAGTCACTATACGCGCGATTAGTAATCTATATATTACTAACAGAATAAGTAAAACACTTTAAGTTTCAGTACAACCGAGCACTACTCAGTCGTACTATGCCAATTGTATGCCAATTTTATGCCAATTTTGTGTGAAATTAAAGTGTTTTGTGCTTTGTCTGAAGTTTTTTATATACATATGTATACATACATAAGTACTATATTTAGCTACATACATTTAGGGGCAAATGTAGGTACGTATGTTCACTCTTCCAAAACCCATTATACTTACTAGTAATATTATTGCCTCCGCACGCCTAACACTAAACTATTCTGCTATTATTTACTTGTCTACAAACGAAATTAGGGTACTCCTGAAATGATAAGCTGGAGTTATAGATACTTAACGTTAACATGAACAAACTCACAAAAAATTTCTGTTCAATGGTGTTTGAGTACATTTGACTATGCAAATTTAGCGTTACATAGAAGTCTGATCGATTTAGATTTTGACGGAGCGCGCATAGAGCGGAACGTTTATCAATTTGTTCCATGTTACGTTAGGTATCTGCAACTCCAGGTTTAGTTATTTTTACGTTATTTACGGGTTGCAAGACATTCTTAAGTTGATACCAAAAATAAAAAAAGCAGCCAATTAGATAGATTTTCCTGGACTTTGCTCTGCCAATATTGATATTTGCGGCTGATTTTTTTTTTTAATGATATACAGCCTTTCAAAACGACATTTATGTAGCTACAATCTATGGAAAAGCTGCGTACGAAGGGAGACATTTACCTTTTGAATTGACACTGTGGAAATATTAACGTCTTCCCGCAGTAGTCTGTCCAAACTGCGACAAGGGTAATATAATTTTGAGTAGCTCTCTTGCAGCTTAGATTTTGAATGATCTCTACCGAAAGCAAAAAGTTATTTGAAAATATTTCTAACACTGAATTTTTGATATGAGGAATTCATTAATGGAGAGCGATTCAATTTGTTTATGAAGGTTATTCTGATTCATTCTAGCTTTTTTTTTTGGAATAAGAGACTCCCTAATAATTTCTAATATGTGAGGATGTACTCGTGAATTCACAAATCAGCACTTATTTGCGGTTCATTTCTAACGAGCTTTAATGTGTGCAAAATATGTACTTATATATATGTATATCTACGTATGTATTTATACATATGAGGCATTCCATATGAAAAGATAGCTCGACCTCTCCGATTTCCTTCAAATTCGGAATACATGTAGTATTTGACGCCTAGAATTATGTGTCAAAAAAATTTTTTTGAAATTTTCAATAGTTTGGATTTTATTGACATTTGAAAAATTTTGACAGCTTTTTTTTTGAGTTAAAATATCTTTTAAACTATTAAATTTAGGAAAAAAATCTTAAGAAGTTTTTAAAATTATTGAAATTTATAAAAAAAAATAATTTTTTTTAAATTTTTAAAATTACTATGATTTAAAAAAAAAATAATTTTTTTTCAGTGTAAAGTCATGATGGATAGCACCGATTTTCTTTAAAAAAATCTCAAATAAACTTCAAGGTGTCCTTAAACTACCCTCCAAATTTGAAAGAGGGGTTTTTTTTGTTTTCGGGAAAAAAAATTTTCAAAATTTTATGTTGATTAAATCTATGATTTTTACACATTGTAAGTTTGTGATAGAACAACTGTTGGACTCTATAACACTCCGAAATGGCATAAATATTATGAAGGGATAGTTTTGTCTTTAAATTAGATTATAAATATATTAAATTACTTTAAAAAGTTTACAATCGCTCAAAAACGATTGGTCTTGTGTAATCTAAAAGAAGATTATGTCGAATTTAAGAATATGTATCCTCGGTTCACCCCTTTGTTGTTTATCGCGCAGAAAAAGATGAAAATTAGAGCTTAAAATTTGAGAGCTTTGTACTCATCTCAGAGTGTAATATACATGATACCACTGCTTTTTATTTATTTCAGAAGAAAATGCTTAACTGGCTTTTGTCAAAATATAATAACGATAATGTTAAAAAAAATTATTACTTCTCAGATAGTGCAGTTTCGCAATATAAAAATAAATACAATTTTATCAATTTGATGTATCACTTTCAAGACTTTAATATAAAAGCGGAATGGCACTTTTTTGCTACGTTGCATTGTAAAAACTCTTGTGATGGAATTAGGGGCACCGTAAAAAGATTTGTTCGATGAGAAAGTTTACGCCGTCCTGACTCCACGCCAATTACTACACCAATTGAATTTTTTAATACTGTCAAAAATGAATTTAAAACAATACAGTTTGATTTCTATTCCAAAGCTGATTATCAAAAAGAAAAAGATTTATTAAAGAATCGTTTTGCTAGAGCTATTCGAATCAACGGCACACGATCGTTGCATAGCTTTAAGCTTAAATTAGTTATGCGTTAACTTTATTTCCGTAATAGTAACAGTATCGGTATTAATTTGGTCGATTATTGGTGCAGTAACAGTAAACAGCTGAACAGTGATCATAGCCCAATAAATGTGGCCTTGCAATACAGTCGCTCTTCTTCTTTTGGTTTTTTAGGTTGCGAAATTATCATATTTTGTATTAACGCTAATTGCGTGTTCTCTTTTGATTGCTACGACCATATTATTATTGGGTCATGACAGCGAACAACTGAAACAAACAATCGATCAGCTGGTTAGCGTTACGGCTGAAAACCAAAATTCATTTGGTTGTTACCGATAGCGTTACGGTTATCGAATCACTAATCAAATACATTGTTTCCGATAAGGTTGCTTGATCAGCTGTTTTATAACGATACTGTTACTGCATAACTAATTTAAGCTTTATACCTTTTTCAAAAAACGAAATTAAATGTAAAGTTGTATCGACTTCTGCTGAGAGCGCTTGTAAAATTTTTAAAGTATTATATTACATACTTTAAAAATTTTACAATCGCTCTCAATACAACTTTACATTTAATTTCGTTTTTTGAAAAAGGTATAAAGCTTAAATTAGTTATGCAGTAACAGTATCGTTATAAAACAGCTGATTTATAATCTAATTTAAAGACAAAACTATCCTTCCATAATATTTATGCCATTTCGGAGTGTTATAGAGTCCAACAGTTGTTCTATCACAAACTTACAGTGTGTAAAAATCATAGATTTAATCAACATAAAATTTTCAAATTTTTTTTTCTCGAAAACAAAAAAAAATACATAGGCACTACTAAAAGACCACTGGGTGTACGCCTAGCGGAGCATGACGCGGACATAAGAAACACACAAGACTAATACTGCCCTAGCTCATCACATATTTACACACGGCCACACAGCTGATATAGATAACACAAAGATAATAGACAATGAGAAGAGAGAGAAAACTAGATACATATTAGAGAGTTTACATATACTAAAAAATAGAGAACGGACGGTTAACAAAAAAGAAGACACCGAAGACATTGCTGCTACCTATTTATTTTGTTTATAGTTATTTATATTTTAGTTTGACAAAGTGCAATAATTTTTATTTTATCCATTGAAATGTAAGTGATTTCTGTTTTTTACTGTGATGGTTTTAAATGTTATAATGTATATATGTATCTGTATATTTAAAAATGTGTACTTATAATATAATGTTTGTTTTATTATGTTTGTCAATAAAGTTTACGCCCCTGAGGATGCCAAGGTTTTTGGCGAAACGTTGGGTAATCAGTGGATGTAACTACATTCATATGTGACTTCGCACTTGCAACTTCCTTGACCAAAAAAGCACCATTATATGCTCAAAAAAAAAAAACCCCTCTTTCAAATTTGGAGGGTAGTTTAAGGACACCTTGAAGTTTATTTGAGATTTTTTTTTAAAGAAAATCGGTGCTATCCTTCATGACTTTACACTGAAAAAAAAAAATTATTTTTTTTTTACATCATAGTATTTTTAAAAATTTTAAAAAATTATAAATTTCAATAATTTTAAAAACTTTTTGTAGTATAAGATTTTTTTCTAAAGTTAATAGTTTAAAAGATATTTTAACTCAAAAAAAAGCTGTCAAAATTTTTCAAATGTCAATAAAATCCAAAATATTGAAAATTTAAAAAAAATTTTTTTGACACACAATTCTAGACGTCAAATACTACATGTATTCCGAATTTGAAGGAAATCGGAGAGGTCGACCTATCTTTTCATATGGAATGCCTCATATGTATGTATTGATATGTACATACATATATGTACATTTGTATATCCTATCAACAGATGTGTTATTATTTCAGACCGAAGGGCATGCATGACTTGAGAGACCAATTTATCGGAAATGACAGTGCAAATATTCAAAAGGAATCCGACGACCGGAAGCCACACGCTGCTATTCTTACACGTAAGCATTAGCACTTCTATATAAGCAAACATATGTATGGATGTATGTATGTATATGTACTTAAGCTTTCATATACCGATATATCAATATATATGTACATATGTATGTACATACATATTTATGCTTATGTATGCTGGGATGAGTTGTGATCCTTTCGGATTATTATAAACATATTACATTAATGTATATTTATGGATTAGCCCCGTTTTTGTCGATAACAATGCTTGTCACACTCATGTCGTCGCCTGAGAAAACGAATGTCGTATGTGAAAATCGACGATTTCTAGTTTTTGATGCAAATTAACTAAATCGGACCTAATCTTTTAATTTTTCCAATCCATTTTTTTCTATCTCTTTTAGTTTTTGAGTTATTTAGTATGCATTTGTCGTATGTTACAAAATTACTACCATTTGGGTAAGCTTTTGTCGTATGTAACACACATACGACAAATTTCCATATAAATTCGTGTTTGTTTATTTTAAGCAAATGTCGTATGTGCCGCTGAGCTACTGAGAATAAACCAAAATATTGTATCGGAGCTATAGGTTATAGTGATCCGATCTGAATGATTTTCACTGACATATTTTATTGTAGTATAATACCAATTACTGCAAAGTTAAGTATAATTTGATCCTTAAATATGGAAGTTATACCCGAAAACAGCTATATCTGAACAATCGGTTGTATGGGAGCTATATTCTATAGTGGTCCGAACTTGACAAATTTCGGTGACATTTATTAGGTCCATATGGGTACAAATACCTCAAAGTTTCATGCCCTTATCTGTTTACATAGAGAAGTTATATCGCAAAATGTCCATATCTGAACAATCAGGTGTATGGGAGCTATATGTTATAATGGTCCGATCTTGACAAATTTCGGTGACAATTATTATGTCCATGTGGGTACAAATACTTAAAAGTTTCATGCCCTTATCTCTTTACATGGAGAAGTAATATCCCAAAATGTTCATATCTGAACAATCAGTTGTATGGGAGCTATATGCTATAGTGGTCCGATCTTAACAAATTTTATTGGCATTTATTAGATCCATATGGGTACAACTACTTCAAAGTTTCATATCCTTATCTCCTCAAATAAAGAAGTTATACCCGAAAACAGCTATATCTGAACAATCAGTTGTATGGGAGCTATATCTTATATTAGTCCGATGTGGTGGATTCCGACAAATGATCAAAGTATCATCGAAATATATGCAACTGGCAAATTTCAAGTCGCTATCTCAAAAAATGTGAGCCTCATAACCATTCCGGTTTGAAAAAAGAGAAGAATTTTTGTCGTATGTGCTATCATAAACAGGTATTGGTGCTCAGACGTCACATACGACAAAAGCATACTGAGTGAAAAGTCGTTTATCTCCCATAATTTTAAAGATATCCGACTTGTGCAAATTGCAAGTCAAAATATATAATACTATCTACAGTTCGTCCAAATAACAGAAAAATCTGTTGTACAGTTTTTGAGAATTTCCAATTTAAAGTGATTTTCTCGAAACTATGTTTTGCTACATACGACATTCGTTTTCTCAGGCGACGATGTATAGACAGCAGCTAATCGTATGTACATACATACAAACATACATAAATGTATACCCTGTAAAAAAGTGTGCGACGAGTCTCTAAAAAGATTTGTCCGGGAGCGCTCTCTTTCGGGTACAATTAGTCTACAATTGTTCCCAATTGTACCCGAACGGGTATATATGTATACTAATTGTAGACGAATTGTACCCGAAAGGGTATCAAACGGGTACAATTAGTCGCACAAATGGATGTGTCGCATTTGCTACCCGTTCGGGTACAAACTGGGTACAATTAGTCTCTTCATAGGACATGCTCAAACAAAAGAAAACACTTCAACCCATATAAAGAGATACAAATGGGTAGTAATCGCATGCTCCCTTGCGAGTTGTCCCGGATGTATCCCGGAGTGATCGCATTTTTTGCAGGGTACATACATATGTATGTAGGTATATAGAAATGTATAGAAGATGGTCATGTGGTCAGTGAAAATCGGTTGGTTTTGGCGTTATTTTTTCGTGTTATGCCTTCACAACCCCCTCAACGCAAAAGGCTTAAGAGATATGCCTACTTGCACTGTTAGATAAGCAAATGTGGGTATTTTGTCTGGATTTGAGTATATGTGGAATCTCCAAAAGAATGTTCACCTATACATATGCATAGCACAGTGGAGGCAGACTGATGTTTCTTTGCGAAAATAAAAAATCGAGAATTTTGAAATATAAAAACTTCAGGCTGTGTTGGAAAACTTTTTTCGTATGTATATTTACCGCTTGTATACATATCGCACCCTAAATTATAAAGTGACACATATATACACAATAATTTGTGGTGAGCGATTGAAAATAACATTCATGAAGATTATCGAATTGAGAACGATTTTTTTTAGTTTCTCAACGTTCAAGTAAATTCTAAATGTAATCTACATGTGTAATAATAATAATAGATTACCAAAAATTGGATCGGCCTACCGTTTCATGGCGCACCCGAACTGCAACTGAACATTTTTGTAAGAACTCCAACATAAATTTATCGAACACGCAAAGTAAAAATTATTTCTTAGTTAAAATATTAAGCTGGGTATCCACATCATAAGAAATTGCTACAATCGAAATATATGCAATCGTATACATACATATATTTCTTGGCAAAAACAGTACATGTAGAAATTGCAATAGATTTTCTTGTGAAATTGATGCCGCCTAAAGAAAGTTTGACACAAGAAAATGCCTTGACTATTACTTGAGCTTGTTTTTATATGGAGTTTGAGCATTTATTGTGATGTGGGTACACTGATTTAAACTAAAAATCTATTACTTGTTGTTGCTATAATAAAAATCTTCACATTTTGTCCCACTGTACTTGTATTAATACACAAGTATATATGGCCATTGATAGAAAAGGAGGGTGTCAGCAGCTATTGTCAAACGTGTGATTCAAGAAAATATTTTTCTTTGTTGGTATGTGGTATTAGCAAAACATCTGAGCAGAAATTGAAAATGGCAGCTTAGCTTAAATAACATTGAACATTGGTCGGGCAAATGGAACAAAAACCATTTAAGATCTATAAGGTATGTACGTAAAGCCAAGAGGGTGAATTATATGTTAAATTGCTAGTCACACCATGCAAACAAAGAAACGAACTCACATATCGGCATACGAGCAAACATTTGTGAGTAAGTATGTGAGTCAACTGAATCTTACAAAAACAATGAAACACATCCTTCGTGTGCCATTTCGCTTCAGCGGCTTAAACACTTAAACCCCTCACGCCCAGAAAACCACAAACATACATACATGCATATGCTTTAAGTAACAATTTTTTTGTTTAAAATAGTTTCGCCCCCCTTAACTATTTGCCTTCTACTCTACAATAGCTAAACTCTTTATTTTCAGCATAAATTTGCCAAGTACCCATTACCTACTTATTTAATTCACTGTTCGTCGCAGTCATTAGGTTAGCTAAGCGGTTAGTTAAGGGTTATTTGGTTGGCTTAGTTACTTACCAAACTCTTCATTGGATCCGTGTTCACTTGGCACATGTAGCTGCCCGAATCGTTTAGTTGTACGTGTGATATGTGCAGCTTCCAGGTGTTGTGACCATTATGTGTCACCGATAATCTGGGATTTAGCGACACCATATGTGTATGAATGCCCAGTATTGCTTTAGAGTCGGATTTAATCCATGCAACCTGAAAGGAGAGAAAAAAATAAAATAAATAAAAATATAATAATATGGAAAAGGAATGTAGGATACGTGTCTGCTAAAAAGCATTTACGTAAATGCATAGGCAATATATGGTTAATTTTTCGCAGGATAGAGGTACATAAGCAGATACTGCCATATGGGAGTGAAAAACGGATTTAGCAAGGCTGATAGGGACAGAGAATGTGGGTGAGTACGTAAACTACGAGCACAATTTTGGTAGCAGAAGTGGAAAGTAGCTAACAAAGGATAACCAGTGAGTGCTCTGAGTCCGTTAGGAACATATCACTCGCCTTCGAATAGAAAAAGCTAACTAGAGATTAGAGGCCACGTTTCGTACAGGAGAATCGCTCATAGTCATACTTAAAGAGCTAGTTATATAACAGTCTATGAAGTACTTAAAGAGACAGAGATAAGCCAGAACTAGGAACACTATTTAGTTCAGTGAAAACCCCAGGAATGAAGAATTTTGGTGTAACGAACTATAGGAACAGCAAAATCTTTGCACTGAGCAATCAATTGCGTAGAAAGTGCTCTCGGCCATTATCTGCTGATGTGTATATCCAGACATTAGCTTAGCCAAAATCTCGCAAGTGGTTAAATTAAAGAAAAAGTGGAGTTACCAATTGCAGCACAGCAGAGTTTGAATTTGCATCAATAAAGAATTTCTTCATTAAATAAATTCATCTCTTTTTACGCAGCAAACACTTTGCTACACTTGCAGTTACTTCAATTAGTCCAAAGTATTAATTTGCAAATTTACACATAACTGAGGATTAAGTTTGACCATTTCATATATGTGAAAGCGTATATTTATTATAAAGCTAATGTATTAAACACATACTTAAGTATATGTACATATTTATATCTACATATATTAGGGTGTTTATTTTTTGTGGCGTGTACTAGCTGAAAAACTGATGCTTTAAAAAAATTAAGTACAGGTTTGTTCAACTATTTTAACACAAATGTGTTGATAAATGCAACTAAAGCAGACAGACGGAAATTACTGAATCAAATCAAGGTATGTTATGGTCATATCGGTCTATAATATCGTCGGTGCTATGTCGGAAGCATTCAAAGGCCAAGTTTCTGGTTTTATGTTAATGTGTTATGATTTTTTGGTTGGTTGTTCTATGTTATAGCAAAATATACACAAATGTATAGTTCAGTCTTAAAAATAAACATTAAGGCCCGGTTTCACCAACGTGACTAAAGCTAAAACTAAGTTTTGACTTAAGTTAGCCCAGATTTGGGGCTAACTTACTTTTGGGTTTCACCAAATAGTCTAAGAAAATAGTTTTGCAACCAGCAACCCTGCCAGCTTTTTTGCCAAATACTGGTTTTTTCGTTGTTTTGGTTGCTGTATTTGCTCATTTTTTGACATATTCGCTCTTTTGGTTCTTGAATTTGCTAAAGCGACTAAAATTCTTAGTTTAGTTTTAGTCAAGGCAAAAGCTGACTAACTTGTGACTTAGCTTAGTTGCATGGTGAAACTGAAAACGTAAAAAAATCGGCTTACTTAAGTTGAGACCGGTTGGTGAAACCGGGCCTAAGGCTTGGTTTTCCAACATTTTAATTTTTTCACACTCATGCTTCTGTTGGGAGGGTGACGGTATGTTAAGCTTAACTCTTCTCACTTTGGTACCTGAAATAATCATGTTTTGGACCAAAGTTATACTTAAGAGTTATTTATTTTCATTTTTAATGCAACCAGATTTCCGAGAGTTAAAAAGCCAAAAAATAATCCAATAGACCAGGAAGCAAGCGAAATGTAATAGGACTTGAGAATAAACTTTTAACAATTGTCCATAATAAGCTTATTGCAATAACTGTTTTTATAAGCTTACTCGTAAGCTGCTTCAAAAAAGCTTACACTTCACAAATTGTTTTCAATAATAATTGAGGAACACTTACTTTATATAAACCTTTCTCAATACTGCTTATGTTAAAAAGCTTGTAAACAATATTGCAATAAGCTTAATTTACACTTGAATGAAAGTTTGAACAACTATTAATAACATCTATATATTAATAGGCTAATATTTTTCCCATACAAACAATTGCCAGGCTGTTTTGCGCATTTAACATACTCATATCCACATAAAATTGATATGGATGTGTTCGTATGAGTCTGGAGCAGTGCATAGGCATATAATTTTTTCTATAAATTATTTAATTTCTTTATAATTAATAAATCAATTTTTTAGTTAAGATAAATAGATATCGTAAACGTGTTTACAAATATCGTAAACACAGTTGAAGAGTCGGTTTAATTTAAAAGCGCTCCTATTGCTTTTCAATTAAAGCGAAAAATGAGAGAGAGGGAGGGAGAGCACACTGAGTAATTTTAATTTTTACCAAGGCGTATCTAACAGGTAGGCTCGGCGGCGAATTGAAAAACTTCTTTTTTTATTTACAAAGGTAGAGTGTAATGTCAAAATCAAAGCGAATTCACATCATGGCCAATAGGAATGGACGAGCCCCAAGCGAATTCAGATTTTAACCACGGCGAAATATCATTTTGACATTACACTCTACCAATTACAATAACAAAATACATGATCTGCCTTGATTTTGACCATGATTTCGCGTCGGACCGTGATCAAAAGGGCAAATCAGTGTTGCGGTACAACTGGAATTTGGAAAGTGTTGCTTATCTCCGCGAAAAGGAATAATTTTTGTACCAATACAAAGTTGAAAAAATAAATTGCATGGTCGAATTTCGAGTATTTATAAGCTTACAACAAGCTTTCACAAGTAATATTTTTCTCCAATTACATTTGTGAGCTTATAAAAGGGTGACATTTTGATTTTTCTACAATTGTTCTTTAGTCTTTTTCAATAGTATTCGTAAGTATTTCTCAAGCTTAATGTTTATATTTGTAAGCTTGTTATAATATTATTCTCAAGCCTTTTGGTCTGTTGGGAAGCAACTAAAAGTGAAACACCTTAATGTACATGTATATGTAATTTTTTACATTTAAATTTATCCTCTTTCATGTTGGCATTTCTTAAGCTTAACTTATTATTAAATTTATAGTTTCATTTACAGCATTACGCAGCTGTCCGAAAGTGTTTTATGGGTCACTGTGTAAATATTGCACAAATCTTCGTCATGTACTCGTATGTATGTATGCACGTATGTACATCTTCTTTCGCTTCTGCTAGAACAAACAAATTGCAGCAATAAAAAATAATTTGTGACTTAAGTTAGTTTTTTTAATTGCTTAGATGAAGAAGTGTACAATATATGTAGGTATGTACAAATAAATACATACATACATACACCCATAAAACTGAGTAAATAAATACATATACATGTATATATGTACATATGTTTTGTTTGCATCGATTATGCAATAAAGAGCATGAAGATAAAGCCATAAATTGAAAATAAAGTCAATACAAAAGTCAACGACAAGTCATGCAATATTTTAAGCCTGCAACAAATATCCAGAAGTCCAAATTGGTCAAAAATGTTTGGTTATGAGTAAATGTTGACAAAAATGATTAATGATTGGCTGGCAATCATCAAATAAATATTTGTGTGTATATATTTCGCAATATCCTTTCATGTAATCAACAATTGAGAAGAATTTATTGAAATTTATTGGAATTTATTGAAATTAAAATAAATAGCTAATGCAATTGAATTGATAAAATACACACGTGAAAACATAATATGTTTGTATGTATATGATTACTTGAAAATTGCTATTGCTCAATTCTATGGAATTTCAGATGCTGTTGTTTGCAGACTGTAATGTTTACATATCTAATACTGAAATTCGAAAAGCCCTTACTACCCAACAAACCCTGTAGCGAAAGTTCCAAGAATCCCACTTACAATTCAGCATCCTTTCGTTGCACTTGCTTTCTTGTAAGTATTTCAAATAGCTAGAATTATTTATTTGCTTTTCAGACTTTCTCCTCTCCACACAGGCTTATCCTACTTTGGCATGATTGTAAAGTCTCACCATCACTTTAATATTGTACACGTTCATAATTCTAGCATTTGACTATTGACCTTTACTTTTTTAAATAATTAATATACTTACATATTTACATACTCACTTAAGAACTACTTTCAGATCAACTCTTACTGTCACGCGCTCAAAGCTTTTCCCCATACTTAATTCTCTATTTTCGCTTCTTTGCTTGCGCTTTAATAACTAAATCTAATCTGGTTCATGAACTCATCGCTTCTCGCCATTTATTATTGTAATTGTATGTCTTTTTTTGCGTTTTCAGTAGTAAAATGCTATAAAAGTTCCATTAAGCTTTTGTAATATTCCTTTTTGTTTTTATTCAACCACGACGAGAAAATTTTACCATTTCACAAATACTTGAAGCACTCATGTGTACGCGAATAAAATGTATGTATACTTACACATACATATGTACGTTAGGCCGTCTCAACGTATATGGACAAAAAAAATGTCCACGTACGCCCTCCATATGAGGTCTATTTGGAAAATATATCCAGAATTTTTTTTAATTTTTTTTGGATTCATATCTTCGGTAAGTTTGATACACCAATGTTTTTGGCTTGAGAGGAGGGTTTCTACACGGAACGAAAAACGTACATAAAACTAATGTATTTCGACATTAATATTAATCAAAAAAATAGTTGATTTTGAACCAACTAACGTGTTCATTAAAATTAATGAACGGCGTCCATAAACTCGAGATTTTAATGAACGGGGTCTATGAATATGAACGAAACAATGAACGTGTTCATAAAAACTTTATGAACGGGTTCATAAAATATTATGAATTTTTTCATAGATTTTATGAAATTATTTGTTATTGTTCAGAACAAGTACATTTTAAGTGCAGAATTTGACATGCTCAATAGAAGTGGTGTGATGGCACAATGGTAAGGCGTCCGGCTTGGAATCGAGCAGGTCGCAGGATCGAATCCTGTCGATGTCAAGGCGACTGATTTTTTTTTTTATAAAAATGTAAAAAATATTTAAAAAATAAAATAAAAAATAAAAAGACCGGAGGGATCGGAAAAACATAATTAGTGAACTAATACTTCCCCAGAAATTATTCAGACAAAGGGCAACATTTCATTTCATATATGTAAGTGAAGATGCAAATAATAAACTCTTTATACCAAGTGCTTCATTAGTCATCTGAGAATTGCAGAAATATGCAAAGATATCGGAATATTAACGAACGAAGGTAACACATCAAATTTGTCTTTTTAATACCAATTGAACAACAATGAATTCTATGAATACCATTCATAAATATTTTTCATAAATAAGTAATAGAAACTGTTAAAATTTTTAAATTTTGTTCTACGCCAAGTTCATGAATTTTCATTCATTAAATTCATTCAATCAATGAATTTGTTCATAAAACTCACTACAGGAAATTTATGAACGCCGTTCATTAAAAATTAATGAAATATTTTTATCCGTGTACTTTGTAACTGTATTAACTCTATGTGCGCCATTGGAGTCACTCCCACCCAGCACTTAGTTTATACCACCTTAATGTAAATTGCTTTTTCCTGCATGTTCAACGTCGTAAAACACTTAAACTTGCAAAAGAAGTATTTCGATCGATTCAATAGAACCGGAAATAAAACACATTTAATATTCTTTTAGGTTAATTTTACAAAGAGTTTTTCTGAGGAGACCCCTACAGAAATTTTATACCGAATAATTATCTAGATCAGTTTAACTATCTAGCATCCTTAGGATAGCGTTATTTTGACCCCTTTTTAGACAATCAGGAAATATAACATAGTCAGGAAATTTTATTTTTAAGGTCGCTAGAAGGCTAAAATGTTCTACGAATTTATTAGCTATGAAATTTCTTTGTAAAATGAGCGTAAAGGCTACAGGAAGCGAAAGAAGATGTGAAAAAATTAAATTTTAGCGACATCCAGCGGCGTCAAAAAAAAAAAATAAAATTTTTTTCCAGAAATGTACGGAGGACTTTTTTTGGTGATACGGTCTAATGTACTCTTCCAGTTACTTCGTTTCCATACTAAAGGCCAAGTTAAGGTCAGCAATTTCCCCATAGATATGCATATATATGTACATACTTTTGTACTGAATATACATATATGTATGTGGTACATAGTAGTTCTTCTCATAAAACGTGCGTGCTATGCACTTGAGGGTAAAAAATAATTTATTGCAACACTGCCATTTCCTCTGTATGCATACAATGCTTACGCAGCAACAATTGAGTACCCTATTTTTTGTTGTAGTCGTATTTGGCGACCAAATAGCTAATATATCACATATATTTCATTCATGTATGTACTCGTATGTATGTACGCACGCAACGTAATATCTAAATCCAGAGATAAGTTTTAAAAATAAAAAAGTGCTTTGCAAAAATTATTTCAGGGATTTTCTGGTATTAAAGCGATTGAAAATCGGTATATGTTGAGACTGCTTATTCCTTAATCCATATCATTATTGCGGTCCTGAACATACATATGTCCATTGCTGGACTTCGAGTATTATATAATTGAGATACTACCAACGAGATTCGGTATTACCAACTTGTGCGTACTTAGCGTCCGCAATGCCCAGGAGATGGAAAAAAATTACTAAACACAAACAAATACACCATATAACTGGTAAATGTGGCTTTTAATAGAGAACTGCGTATTCAAGCAGGCAACTAATTAGATGCTAAATGGATCTAGGCAATCTAAATGTTTTAGGGCGAGCATTCACTCGAATGGAAAATCAGAAATCGATCTCCATAGACCTCTAGGACGTCATTATCTATCTACCTATAAATGCAACCAGAGTTTTTGAGAACAAAGCTAAGTAGATATACATATGGTACATATATAAATATGTAAGTAGGTATGCTAATGCATCAACACAGCATAAGTAATACTTACTCGGTATTGTCCCAAATTGTTGACTACGCACGTAAATGAAACGTCCCGCCCTTGCGGTACTGTAAAGTTGGTCAATTGCGCCAAGAACTCCGGCTCTGGATCATCTGCTTGATTATGGCCTGCAAATGGATGTGATGACAGAGCGTGCATTTTGGTTGATTAGTTTTTTGTTGTTTTCTTTTGTTTCTGTTTAGTGTTGAATGCATGCATTTGGAACGTGAGATTATGGTGTATGAGAGGGATTGCATATACTTAGTACATATGTACTTAAATACGTATATGCAGCATGTATTTATGTACATAGATATGTATGTATGTATATAAGGACATTGTGCTGGCATATGTGCAAGTGTAAGCATATAATTTAGTCTTAGTAAAACGTAAATGTCAAGTCCAAAATGGACGACGACGGTCAAGTGATGATCACAAAGCAGATGCCCGACACAAATAAATTGGTTGAAAGGACTGAAGCATGATTTGTTCACACAAGAAGAGCAGCTGTGCAGGGAATTTAATGCTTTTTGTAAATTAGCAAGCACATTTGTGAAGTGCTCATGCCCTTTTATTGTCTTCAAGACTCAGCGATGCCTTCACAGTTGGAATATTTCGCTGCCTTGGTATCGTAAAATGGAATGAAACGAATCGTCAGCGAGCTGACTGAATTTCATTAGTGTGTTTTTAAAACTATTTCATCTTTGGGAAAATCCATGAAGGAAATATCGATAACGCAAAATATGTTGTTGGTTTCATTAAACTTATAAAGCACTGTCAAATTAGGTGGGGTAAGATCATAAACGCTGTAAAGATAAACAAATAAAGAAAAACTTTTGCGAGCCATTCGAGACTAAATGAGTTCTATTACAAAGTCTCTAAAACTGTGAACGAAAAGTAGGTCGTACAAATATTGATATCCTGCCATAACCCCAAGTGACATAATCTAAATTTATCATTTTGGATATGTCACACGTTAAGAGTGACAGAACTCTCTTTGCTATGAATGGAATAATAGTACTATTGCATAGAAAGCTGCTTAATGCAATAGATTCTAAAAAAGACAATTGAAATGCTTTTCAGAATTTCCTAATTGTTTTAGGCTCAAAAGCATTATGACAATTGAGGTTATTTCGTGCCTTAAGAGTGGCATAATCCCAAAGTGAAAAAATTATTACTATTAAGTCAATTATCTAGGACTACGTCCAAAAGACTGAAATTCTAGACACCTCTAAAGGGGTTTGATTTGGTTATGATGGAATTTTTTTTACAAATTTTTTTTTATAGAAAAGTTGTTTAGAGGCAAACAAAAAACGGAAAAACAGTTCCATAAAACTTCGTTTGGTTATAAAACGGGACTAATTAATCTCCTCTCAGCACACGTTCAAAAATGCGATGCTTTCACTCCGTAAAAGAATAATATGGTCTCAACACTCGCGCTGTATGGTCTGCCTTTTCCAAGCTGGACAAAGAGGCTAAGAAAATGGGTTTGGCGGTTAACGAGGATAAGACGAAGTACCTTCTGTCATCACATAAAGAACCAGCACGTCTTGGCAGCCACGTCACTGTTGATAGTATCAAATTTGAAACCGCTAAGGACTTCGTCCAACCAAGAGTTACTCTTGCCGATAAGTGCTACTTTGGACTAAGTAAGCAATAGAAAAGTAAAGTCCACTCTCGACGAACAAAAATTATGCTCTACGAGACGCACATCATTCCAGTATTCATGTACGGCGCAGAAGCATGGACGATGTCAAAATCAGATGAGATGGCACTTGGAGAATTCCAGAGAAAAGTTCGCGTTAGTTAGTTGCGCGTTAGCGAATAAAAATCCTGCGTTGGGATGAAGTTAATCCAGCTAAAAAAGTATTCGCATTGAAACTCGTGCTGCACGAAACACACCCCTATTGCGAGTGTCGACTGTGTAGATAATCGACTGTTGATCGATCCAGGAGCATTATATTTACATGCTCTTTGGTCGATCAATAACCGATTATCTATCACAATCGACACTCGCAATACGGGTGAGAAACAATCTAGACCGTTACGCGCCAATTAAGAAGAAGAAGAAGTTCGTCAGCCTGCAGGCTTAATCTGAAAGACTTCTTTCTCGAAGTAGGCATCTTAGGACTTGAAAGAAAAGGGGAACACCACTGTGTTGGGAAGATCAGTTGAATAGCGATTTGGCTTAACTTGGTATTACCAACTGGCGCCAGAAAGCACGAAACGTCCTTTAGACGGGTACTCAACAATTAAAAAGAAGAAAATGAAGAGGAAGAAGTAAAAGAAGAGGAGGAAGAAGAAGAAGAATAACAATACGAGAGCGTCCAACTCGCACTTCTCATTGCGTTCAATCTCGAACACATCATGAACTAGTTGCAGCTTTTGCTAAAGTGCATGGCCAATGATAAAAATTGTGCGAAAAGCGTGTGGGTTAAGCAAGCAATGGGTTATTGTTTTGTATTTTTTAATGTAAATTCGACCTCCACTTCCGCTGCTACTAAAGTTTTTCATACCCTCTACTTGCTGCAACATATGCACAAAAAAATATTTTAATAAACTAATTGAACAAAATGCAACCACAATACACTTATCCCTATGAAATTTAAGAAACAAAAAAGAAAAAAAAAATGTTATCTGAATTACATATTTGCGTACCATTTCTACATTAAAATTGCTATGCACGAAGCTAAATATATCCACATATGAATGTATGTACAGTGCACTCGCGAAAACTCGAACACACGATAACTCTAACATTCGGAAACTTGAACTTTTTTTCTCCATTGGCTACTTTAAAACTAGAACAAAATGTAGCTACTTTAAAACTCGAACAATTATTTTATTTTTTCATGGAAAAACATGTGAGAAACTGTCATTTTACATGTGCTGTAACGGCCGATATTCAATTTTTTGTCGTTATGTGCGTCTTTTGTTTCATTCTAAGGCGCCGCACTGGCTAGGTTTCTTGCTAATTACGGAACTTTTCTTTGAAATTGATTGATATTTGTCAGTGATACACGGGATTTTGCACGGTTAAGATCAAATTTATTTGCATTTTATAATGGGACCAAAACTAAATGTTTTGAGTTTAGCAAAAAAGGCTGAAAAAATTAGCCCGAGAAAAGTTAATGTGCTACAATCACTGCGCGAAAAGGCTGTATTGAACGCGGTAGAAAATAAGAAACATCAAACCAAGATCACTGCTTTTTTTCTAATAATTTGTAAGCAATATTCATATTTGCTAAAATTTGTTATTAAATAAACTGGCAATGAACTACAAAACATAAAACCAGAGAATGTCTTTGTTAACTATGCCATAAAAATGGACAGGGTATGAAAACTGTTAAAACGAATAAATACATACATACAAATATATAAAACCGTTTAATTAAAAATACATAACGTTCGAAAGCTCGAACATTTCGATAACTCGGACAGGGCTGGTTTTCATTAGTTCGAGTTTTCGCGAGTGCACTGTATATATGTGTGTGCATTCGCACATGCCGTTTTTTTTGTGTTTGCATCAATGCACAAATGCGCAACTTTGCACGTGTAAGCACATAAAAAGCGCAAGCAAACCATCGCACGCGTGCGGCTGTTGCTGCTGATTGTAATATGCTTGCACATGTGTGTGTGTGTGTGTGTTTAGATGTGTGCTTGTGCATTTCACATTTGACTCCCACGCTCCCTCTCTTCTCCCCTCGCTTACCTTGTGCAAACACGAGCGTACCACTTCCGCTTCCGCTCCGGTAACCGATTGTGATGAGCAGCAAAAAGCCAACACTCCACAAAGTACCAACGCAGCATGAGCAACAACAACAAAAACATTTAAACTGACCCATAACGATGCTGGCTAGCTGGCTGGCTGACTAGGTAGGTGGCTGGCTGGCGTTGCTGCCAAAATGCGCTTAGAGGCGTTTGGGTGCGGGTGTTGAAATTGCGAGTGCACGTGCACCCGAGTTAATAGGCGGCGGTGAAGTGCTGCGGCGTTGGAAAATTTCTATGTGCGTTGTTTTAGTGGAAAGTCAACGAGAGATGGCGTGTACACGTGTGCGTGTGTGTGCGCGCTCTGAGGGCTAATATCGAAAGGATGTTGAGGGCGGCGGCGGCAGTGGGGGGTGCGTAGTGCTTCGAGTTAGCTGCTGCTGCAAAATGCCTATGCCCTTGCAACTTGTTAGCTATGCGGTTGCTATTGTTGTTCTTGTTTTTCTGTCGCCTCTTCTTTTTTCTGCGACTTTTATAGCAATTACTTGTCGCTGACGGCAGCAACTGTGGATGTTATTAGCGTTTTGCTCCGGTGGCGCAGGTGTTCAAGTGAAAGCTTTAGCTATTTTGCTCTGTATGTGCATTGGCATTTTTGTTGTTGTAAATGCTTGTGTTTGCTATTTTTGCACTTGGGCTTGCTACTTAAGTATGTACTTTTATTTCACTGCATTTTTCCATTTGTTAGTTGTTTTATTTGCTGTGTTTTTTTACATTCTTTAAACTTTGCCTTTTATTTTGATTACTTTTGTCTCCGTTTTGTTTTTGTTGTTTCTGTTCTTGTGGTAGTATTTGTTATTATAAATGCTGTTGTTGTTATTATTATATTTGTTATGCCTGTTTTTGTTGTAGTTGTTACTCTTGTCCTCTTGTCGTCTTTTTATCAGCTTTCTTGCTTGCAGTTTTCTTCCAATGACTATCTGACTGTTTTGATACGTTTTCTGCCTGTAGGTTGCCTCTTTCTTTCTGCATATGTACATATATGTTTGTTTGTATTATATTTCCTGCAATCTAAACTTTTGCCATAAAATCCGAATTAAGTAATCTGCAAGTAAATTTAAGAAAAAAGAGAAATATAATAGAGATTACTTGTTTCACATAATATTCACATTTTTATTTCGTATATTAAATTTCCTCTTAAAATATTTATACTCAAGTTTCTTTTGCGGTTGGCGTTCTTAAAGTAATAGGCCATTTACATATACGAGATTATCTACTTTTTTCGAGGTTGACACAAAATCTTCGATTGAAATTCGAGGTTTGCCATACAAAAATCCGCTACCAAAAATTCGCGATTTAAAATGAATCTCGAGATTATCACGATAGTTTTCTCAATGCAACCCTGTGTTCTTCGTGTTATCGATATTTTTTTGGCGAATTTGGGAGAAACGTCAAAATGAAAAGTAGACAAAATGGACGCCAGTAAGTATGGCCCAACAAGAATCGTATCGCAATAGTAAGTCGCTCTTCTTCTTTCTGTTTTATAGGTTATGAAATGAACGTCTTTTTTTTATACTCAGCTGTACTAGTACACAGAGTATTATAGTTTTAATCACATAACGGTGGATTGTAACAGAATGAAATAATCGAGATAGATATAGACTTATATATATCAAAATGATCAGGGTGAAAAGAGAAATCGATTGAGCCATGTCCGTCCGTCCGTCCGTCCGTCCGTCTGTCCGTCTGTCCGTCCGTCCGTCTGTAAACACTCTAACTCGCGCAAAAATTGAGATATTTTGATGAAATTTGAAATGCAAGTTGGTATCGACACTGGGACGGTTGGTATTGAAAATGGGCGAAATCGGACCATGACCACGCCCACTTTTCCTATATAGAAAAAATCGGAAATCTGGTATCTCAGCCACTAATATAGCTAGAGTGATGAAATTTTACCCACGTGTTGAGCTCAGGCCCCTAAGAAGAAATTTGATGGAATTTTGGAAAATGGGCGGTGCCACGCCTACTTATTAAGGAGCAAACATTGAAAGCTTTATGAGTCATAACTCAAAAACTGTTGAAGATATATCGATGAAATTTGGTATGCGTGATTTACTTACTTAAACAAATGTTTTGACGGAAAATTGCCAAAATCGGTTGACGGCCACGCCCACTTTTATATATGGGAACTATAAAGGGGCCTAATAAAAACATTTTAAGCGATATCTCTGTCAAATATAAAGATATATCATTAAAATTTTATGGCAGGAGTCTAACTACGAACATAAGACAAAAACCGTAAAAATTTTGGAAAATGGGCGTGGCACCGCCTCTTTTTAGAAGCTGGAATATACGAGATTTCTGAGCCCATAACTCGACAAATAATTGATATATAATGACGAAACTTGGTGTGTACACTTTTATTACTTGTGGTAATACATGTTAAAAATTTTAGCGAAATCGGTTGACGACCACGCCCACTTTTAAATATGGGTATTATAAAGTGGCCTAATAAAAACATTTTAAGCGATATCTCTGTCAAATATAAAGATATATCATTGAAATTTTATAGCAGGAGTCCAACTGCGGACATAAAACGAAAACCACAAAAATTTTGGAAAATGGGCGTGGCACCGCCTCTTTTTAGAAACAGGAATATACGAGATTTCTTAGCCTATAACTCGACAAATAATTGAGATATTATGACGAAACTTGGTTTATACACTTTTATATCTTGTGTTAATAGACACGAAAAAATTTATTGAAATCGGTTTATGACCACGCCTACTTTTTAACAAAGATATTTCTGGAAAACCCTTTGGGAATTTGTAACGTGACATCTTTGTAACTAGAGTCATAAAGGAGTGAAATTTTGCACAAAGAATAATATTCATATGCTTAGTTGGATGACTGATAAAAATGTTGAAAATGGACGTGGCTACGCCCACTTTATGCAGCACTTGCTTTATAGAAAGTACCTACACCGTGTTTCCATCAAACGCAAACAAACAATGAAAGCATACAGCTGAGTATCTAATGTTCGATTCCACTCGAACTTAGGCTTCCTTACTTGTTTAATTATAATTTCTTTAACGTGTTAATCGTGCAAAAGCTTGTGTGTTTGCTAGCGTTTTTCAAGTTAAATAAAAACAAAATATCCGTTTTTACATTCGTGAAAACAGCCATCGAACGGTAGTTGCCTATTCTCTTTTGACTGCTACAACCATATTATTATTGGGTCATGCAGGTAAGGAAAATTGACAGTTGACAATCCCTCTACCAGCAAATCTAGATTTCATGTTATATGTAAACGGGTAGATTGGCGAATCGAGATTTACTGAAAATCTCGTTATATGTAAACATGGTATAAATCTAATACCTTGTATACATATGTATATACATATGCTGGGAGCTTCGGGAATGAACTCTGGAAACGTGGACCCGGTTGACGGTCGAATGTTTCTGAGCGATATTGGTATCAAATGAAAGGTGCTGATGAGGACATAGAATACTTTTAATTGTGGTGCCTTGACCGGGTCCCCAGATATGGGTCAGAACGTGCACCGGTTGACCCGCGAATGTTTCCGAGCAATATTGGTTCGAATGAAAGGTCTTGATGAAGGACTTCAACATTGAGCTCTTTTAATTGAGACGCCTTGGCCGGGTCTCCAGATGTGGGTCAAAACGTAGACCCAGATGACCCTCGAATGATTCTGAGCGATAGTGGTATCAAATGAAAAGTCTTGATGTGGACTTCAACATAGATGACTCCGAAAATTGAGAATAATGGCTTCAATATAGAGATCTCTTCGATATGTAATGCTCAAGCTGGTTCCCTAAGTAAAGGGAAAATGAAAAGGAAAAAGAAAGGCGAATGGAATGGAATGGGAACAAAAAAGGCTGGCAAAGGCAGAGGCAGGAGGAAAAACAAATAAAATAAAATGGTAGAGGGAAGAATTGAGAGTGAGATTTTGAGAGAGAAAGGGGCAAAATTTTTTGAAAAAACATTTTCTTTAGCTCTGTTTTGTCTCAATAATAGAGATCTACACTTTATGAAGATCCAAAAAATTAAATTCTTTCAAATTGGAGTGAAGAAAATTCGCAAAGTAGATGCTTTAGTATTTCAAACTCCTCTTCGCATCGAAAACTAATAGAGAAGTTATGTTAAAGGTATTTTCCACAAAGAAATATTAGCAGTAATCTGTTTTGTACGAATATAATCAGAAATGACTGCGTGTCCAGATTCAATGGGATATTAGTTGCTCTAGTAGTTGTAACGTTATTGAATACACACCCAATATCCAGCAATACTACCAGTGAGTAGGTGCTGCTTAATCGTTAAAGATCTCCCAATAAATAGGGCTTGTCCCTAAAGTGAGATTACAACATCAAGGATATCAAACTGCAAGAAGGTCATACACACAAAGTGCATGCAAAAAATTAAGTAAAGAATCTGATAAGAATCAAGAACTGTAATTTTATAATGGGAACCTGGAACGTCTGGAAAAAAATGGAAAATTTGATGTTACCATTTTCAGTGCGTTTTCTTCAGATTCTCTTACACCATGATTTCAATATTATTTTATTTCACATGTGTTAACAATTTACATCAGCAAATACATTCCCCAATTATGTACACATTTATCTAGATAAATATACTTGTTGTATGTATGTATATTGGCACATGAGACTCACAAATCATTCCATAGAAATAGAGGAAACCACACTCAACTCTCAGTTGCACTAAGAACATCGAACAAATAGTTATGAAAATGTGTTGGCTGAATAAATTGATCGTGCGAGGGTTTGTTGGTCGATTGGTTAGCTCTTTGGTATCTGCGCAACTTTGTGAGATATCACCAGCCAACAGACGATGGAACTGTTTCTAAAGAAAAGGAAAACGAATTGGAAAAGTATGACAAACCAAAGCAGAGAAGAAGAAGAAGAAGCGGACAAGCGTTGCCTTTAAATTGAATGACTGCATTGCATGCCGAAGATAAAGAGAAAGTGCACACATGCAATCGCACATAAAACCAACACACTTATTCTATAAAAGTAAAACTAAAATCGTACAAGGCAAAAGTTGCAAGTGAGAACAAAGCAAACAACAAAACAAGAAAAAGAAAAAGAAATATAGCGAAAACGTTTGCAAGGCGTTGCAGAAATAAACAACAGCAATTCAAGTGTTGCGGATGTGATTCGATTTTGGTGCAACGCGACTCGAAACTGAAAAGGACTCAACAAGCGGCAAAAGCAGCAAAAAGCTGCAGCAACAACAACAAAGCAATTTGTGGCGCTACTCTTGCGATGCTGTTGAAAAGTTGACGATGATGGTTCAATGACTATTTGTTGGTGCGAAAAATTTGTTATCGTCAGTTGCCATTGGCGAATGTTGTACCCAATTTCATTGAATATGTTTGTTTTGTACACTTGAAACAACAATTACGAGGGTTGCTGCAGCAGTTTTAGAGCGTGGTTGGAAAGTTTGCTGGTGAAGAAAACAAAGGCAACCCAATAAACACAGACGCGAGGATGATATCGCGGCGAATTCGAGGCGAGTTCGAGAAAGCATATTTTCGTGAACGTAATTTCTCGGACTCGCCTCGAGTGCGCGACAAGTTCGAGAAAATGGATTTTCGCGATATCATTTTTTTCTATTTTTTAAGTTGTTTTGCACTAAAAAATCATTATAGTTCTGAAATTTTACATTGATACCTGAACTCGGATTTAACCCATTGCCAGTAAACCAAACTCTGAACTTTTAATTTTTCGAAACGTAATTTATAAAAAATCTCGAATCGCCAACGATCAGAGAAATTAAAAATTCTCGAATCGCTACCCATTAAACAATGAAAAATAAATAATCAAACGTTTGAGAAAATATTGTTTCTAAAGTTGAGAATCAGCATATATACCATTTGAAAATAAACATATTTTCAACTGTTCATCAAACATTGTTTATCAATTTTAGATTAACTTACAACACATTTGAAAAAAGGAAAACTTGTTTCGCATTTTCTACCATTTCACGAATTTCAACATGTCAAGGCTTGAAGGAACGAAGAAATTTTGTGTGTTTGCTAATTTCAGTCAGCGTTCGTTGTTCTACTCGAGCAGTCTTTTAACGGTTGAAATGGTGATGGTTGAAAATGACTGTGTGTAATAATGATTCTGTATAACTTACTCTTATTTTATTTGTTTGTGGCTTTTTGTGAAGTTACACAAAATTTAATAAAAACATAGTTTGTTTCTCATATGTGTGTACGCATATTAAAAAAGATTTAATATACTCATGTAACTGCACAAAAGGCACCGGCAAAATTCACCCGCACGGGTAAATGAAAAACATCACATCAGAGTACAAATATGTAATACATATGTACATCTATTTATTCCATTCCGTTTCTGCGCTCACAACACAAACTCTCTCACTCTCACTATCCCTCAATTTTTCTGTACTATAGAGTACAAATATGTAATACATACAAACATCTATTGATTGCATTCCATTACGTACCACCTTTGAAATAGGTTTGAGAAAATGAAATGAATCAAATTGAGAATCAGCCCAAAATCCCATATTAAAAATGAGCCTTTTTGTTTGAGAACGCTATCAGGGGAAATTTGAGGTCCATTTGATAACAAACGTTTGATATTTGACAATAGGGTTACTTCTCAAATGAACCTCAAATAAAAAATGAAGAAAAATGTTTATTGGGTAATGATAAAAAATTCGAATCGCCAGCGATCCGAGAATGAACAAATTCTCGAATCGCTAGTGATAGGTGACATGCCTACGAATTCGGATTCGCCGATCTATCGCCGCGAACTATTGCCGCGATAATATAATCAGAGTAAGCGAATCCGACGCGAATTCGAGGCGAATACGTTGTGTTTATTGGGAACATTTTGAGGATGGCATGGTTGTAACTAAATATGAGTTTCGATATTAAAAGTGGCCGCTTAGGTCTGTGGGTCTACGGTTACTAGATACAGTATTGGATTTAAGATAAAACAGTTCAATTTAGTGGTGGAAAGAATCATAGTTTAAGGCTTCGAAGAATAAGCTATAACTATTAAGTGTATAATTTTGAAATATTTTAGTAGTTAACATATTTGTATTCACACCAAAAATAAAGCGCAGCCCTCGCACCCATCAGTTTTAAAAAAATTTTGCGATTGCCAAATAATTTTTCGCCATTTTCTGGTTTGTGCACAAATTTTGTGATTGACATGTTTTGGATATTATTAAGTGCTATTCTAACAAACATTTTGTACGATAAAAAATAAAAGAAAACAACCAGAATGCAAATATGTAAAAAAAAGAAAATACACTGATAAGCTAGATTTTTCAAATAATAATAAGTGCACATTGAAAATTTACATAGAAATGAAAACGTGAAGTGTAACTGCGCTGAATAAAATTGTTTATTTGAAATTGAATGGATCATGACAGCAAATGAAAACTGTTTTCAAGCGAGATGGAAATAGTTTTGACAATGAAATATTTTAAACATGATAACAGTGGCAGCAGTGAAAAGCGTCGGGAGTATCAGAGATTCGGACAGAACAAAAAAAAAAAAACAAAAATAATTTCTATACAATCCATGGCAGAAATTTTTGTTCTAAAAATGAAAACGTCTTTCTAATGGTTCGTAAAATATTTTAATGGTTTATAGGCGATTTCAGTAGTTGTAAATAACCATATACCGGACTATTTTTTATATAGTTCCGATTTCTGTGTCTGCTGTTTCTTAAATACAAATTAATTGCCACAATTTTTTTCGCACTTCTCCCCGTGCGTTTATTACTCTCATACTTCTCACACTTTTTTGACTAGGAAGACCATTTTCTCTTTAGCTTTTTCGAATAGGTACAATCAGGGATGGGCATAATTCAAAATTTGAATAATTCAATAAAGAAAAAATAACAATACCATTGAATAAAAAATAAATTTTTATTCTTCATTCTGATGCCCTTGAATAAAAAATAAATTTTTATTCTTCATTCTGGTGCCTTTGAATAAAGAATAATTTTTTATTCTTCATCCAAAATAGGTTGAATAAAAAATAAAATTTTATTTTTCTTTCAAATAATTTTGAATAAAGAATAAATTTGTATTCATGTTATTCAAATTATTCTTGCAGGTCACACACGGAAATGCTTTTTCGGTTTCACAAGGTGATTTGGCGAATATTTTTCTGAATACGAAAAAAGTATTTCCCCGAGTCCCAACCGAATATTTTTCCGAATACTTTCCCGAATCCCAACCCAAATACTTAACCGAATATTTTTCCGAATCCGAACCGAATATTTTACCGAATACTTTTCCGGGTCCGAATAGTAATCGGACTCGGAAAGGTATTCTGTTCGTACCCGGAAAAGTATTCGGTTCGGACTCGGAAAAATATTTGGTTAATTATTTGGGTTCGGATTCGGGAAAATATTCGGAAAAATATTCGCGAAATCACATTGTGAAACCGAAAAAACCATTCCTTGTGTGACCTGCAAGAATAATTTGAATAATTTGAATAACGTGAATAAAAATTTATTTTTTATTCAAAATTGTCTGAATGAAAAATAAAATTAAAATTTTTATTCAACCTATTTTGGATGAAGAATAAAAAAATATTTTTTATTCAAGGGTATCAGAATGATGAATAAATTTTTATTCTTTATTCAAGGGTATCAGAATGAAGAATAAAAAATTATTCTTTATTTAAGGGCACCGGAATGAAGAATAAAAATTTATTTTTTATTTAAATAAAAATTTATTCAAAACCGCCCAAACCTGGATACAATCACATTCCCCCTCCTCGTTCAAAACTTGTGTCAATTTATTACCATCTTTTCGACAGCAGATAAGTGCCGCAATTCCACGTAATAGCGCCTAACAACAATAAATGAGTGCTGTGGAGGGAGAGACTGCATTGCATGCACACAAAAACCGTAAATACGTCGAGTGGTTAGTAAGGTGGCTGCAGCACGTGTGCAAAACTGCAAGGGGGCGCTAGGTATGAGTATTGCTGAATGAGATCAGTGCGCGTGTGTGTGCTGGTAGACTTTTGTTGCACATTTCAAAAAGTGTTATCTTGATATTTTGAATGTGCAGATTGTTCAAAAGGGATACATATTAAACTTTACGCTCGAGCACGCAAACATATTGTGAGTATGAAGTTGTAAAATCGAATCGCACTGCAAGTACATACTCGTAAAAGGTAGCTGAGTTTTTGCCACGAGAACACGAGAATGTTATGCCGAACACCGTACTTGTTGTTATTGTTCAACAATTGTTAACTTATGCGGTAACTTGTATGTTCCATCTTTAGTACATATCTACATTTGTATATATGTATACCCAACCATCTACCTCTTTATCATATTCCATGTGCCTTATTTTGTCTACAACGGAAATCGTAGCCATGTCATGCACATAATGGCACCTGAATTGGCTGCCAATGAAGATGACAATGACAATGTCTCTAGCAATTGACAACTTTAGCTTATTGCTATTGCTTTTCAACAGAAAATTAACCTACAACAAGAACAATATATGTTGGTATGCCTCGAAGTTAGATAAGAGATCAATGATTTTGGTTTGCAAGTGATTGGGGCAATGCCAACAGCGCCGCTTTACATATGCCGAAATGAGTAACGATTATTCACAGCAAAAAGCTTGAATGTTTTGCAAAAGCATACGAGTTGATGGATCTGCGATAAAGATGGAATCATCCGACAGGGGCAAGTTAGTTTTTTTCTATCTTTCATGACCATGAAATGGTATTATAACTATGTGCAAAAATACGATTATTTAAAGCTTTCAAATGTCTACATTAACTTTTCTGTCATGAGAAACACGACATATACACATATGTATGTACATATAATTATGTATGTACGTATTTTTAAGTCACAAAAAATTCCATGATTTGAATGAGAGGTAGTCAATCAAAGTGTGATTATTGTGATTTGTTTCAGCTTATATAAAAAATGGAATTTGTAATAATAATACTAAAATGGATTTGTCCATGGGCAGTTAAATGGACAATTGATTGATGAGACTTAATGGAGAAAGCAAGTCATCCGATAAGTTAATAAAAAAAGTAAGCATTTTAAGAAAAACGAAATCAATTACAATAAATACAGCTGAGGCTAATAAAATGTTGTATTATTATTATCTTTAAATGCTATGAAATTATAACTTTTTTTTTTCAAAACAGCAAGGCACATGCATACATATTTAGGTACATACTCAGTCCAACAAAGTTTTCTCAACACGAAGAAAGGCTAGTAATTCAGAAAGAGGATGTCTCACAGAAAAACTTTGCCGAACAGATTAGATACTCGTCCCTAAGTTTTTTTAGGGTGGGTTAAATTTTATAGTTTTAGCTAGATGGCGTGATTTTTGATTATTATTTCCTGTAGTCTTTTGCGTTCTTTGTACGAAGATTTTATCTGAGGGTACCGCTAGCGAAATTTTATAGCGAATAATTTTCTAGAACATGTTTACCCCCTATCTGTATTTTTAATCGATATTCTCTCCATGTGTTTCTAAACAGGTTTAAAAACAGCAATTTGTGTGGGGGTTCGAGGGTTAAAGTCTACCGCAAAGAAATTGCCTATTAAATTCTGTAGAAGAAGTCCAAGTTAAAACTTCATTTGAAGTCGTTTTTTATAAGATATCTTCGATAAAGTAATTGCACCTCCAGATAAAACTATAAAACTTTAAGCCCCCCTAAAAAAACTCAGACCCTCTGGACTAGTACTATGTTCGGCAAAGTTGGTCCGAGCGGCATTATCTTTCATAATTAATAGCGTTTGTTCGTGTTGAGCAAAATTTTTGTAAATTTGTTGGATTGTGTAATTATGCATTGCGAAGGCTCACAGCATCTAAATCCGATTTGCTTGGCTTTTGATATTTCCAATATGAAAGCCAAATAAAAGAATAATTTACAATAAAAATATGCTCCTCAATTATATTAAAATAAGTAATTCGACGAATAGTTATCATTATCTGCTCACTGTTTGTATTTTAGATATTTTCAATTGAGCACTCGGAGCTTTAAAGTAATTCAAAAGGTGAGGTATAGTATTTTCGGATTGCGCCAATTACATAAAAAAGCTAATGTACGCGCTAGTATTATGTTATTACCATTTACGTAAAAATGTAGTATTGATGCTGGTTTGATTGCTTTCTACATTCATGCACGAACTTAAAATATCCTTTAGTACATCTGTAAATAAATATGTCATATGAGTATGCATGTTTGTCCATTTAGATCGACCACGCAACCACACACCAGGCCATCACTTGTTGGTAAAGAAATTAAAAAAGTTCTATATTAAATGTGTATCATTATGATAGACCAAAGACCCGTCGTTAAATATGTATATATGTGGCAACGCTGCCACTTACTCACTTATAATTAGTTAAGAGCTTTCAATTCCAATCGCTCAAATAACTTATCATTTATCTAGAGCTTTGACTTTCCATTCTCTCAATTGTTATGTACACCGCTAAGATTACCGTTTGATGAGGTGATACTTTGTAATACAGAAAATAATTTTTTCACTTCTCAGATGACTTGTAAGAACACAACACGTGTGCCGGCAAAGTTATATTTTATTATTAATAAAATTAAATTATATATTTAATTAAACGTTGTTAGCGAACGTGTTTTCATCCCGCAGCATATTCGCTACATTGGTGACCCCGACGTAGGAGGAAATTATTCATATTGGTAAGAAAATTCAAGCCATTCATTAAGTATGCCCGGAAATGAACCACAACCATCTGGCCAAAGCGGCTCGACCATGCAAGCACCATCAGCATCACCATTCATTCCGGCACATATGGCAATTCGTGCGCCACCATTCTCTGCCGAGCGCCCCGCATTATGGTTTGCCCAATTAGAGTCACAATTCAGGATACGGTCAGTATCGAACGAAAGCGATATGTTTCATCATGCAGTTTCGCTAATTGACACCCAATCCGCAGCGGAGGTGGAAGATATCATCTTGCGCCCTTCCACATCGACGCCGTATTCCATTTTAAAGCAAACCCTAATAGAGCGTCTAACCAAATCTAAAGACGCAAAGCTATTGCAATTGTTAGATGGTGAACAAATTGGTGACCGTACACCGTCACAATTCTATCGTCATTTACGAAACCTCTGTCCAGACATACCAGATAATGTAATTAAAGCAAGGTGGCAGTCCCAGCTCTCACCCCAGACACGCGCGTGCCTGGCAGCACAACCTGATGCTTCGCTGGACGTCTTAAGCCGCCTTGCAGATAAAATCCACGAGGTTATTCCAAGCGCCGCAAATTCCGTTGCCCTAGTATCTGAAGAGCAATGTTTGCGCGCAGAAATCTCTGAAATTCGCAAACAATTAGAGGGGCTCAGTTTGAGAAATTCTCGCCGTAGTAACCACACAAACCAACAAACGCGCAGTCGGCGCAGCTCGTCTCACAGCCGCACACGTCTTTCATCTGAAGGTTTTTGTTATTACCACAAGAAGTTTGGCACAAATGCCCGTCATTGTCAACCAGGGTGTAAGTTTTCGGGAAACGTCAAGGAGAGTCAATAGAGGCGGTGAAAGACTCTCCAACAAAAACATCAAACCGCCTTTTCTTAACAGATCGCTCCTCTGGGACACAGTTTCTCGTGGACACAGGAGCAGACTTGTCCGTTTACCCTCGTTCCCTCTTAAAAAGAAACGTAACTCCTATCGGTTATCAATTGTATACAGCCACAGGCGCAACAATAGAAACGTACGGGTACCACATGCTCATTCTCGACTTCGGTTTACGCCGCGACTTTACATGGCGGTTCGTGGTCGCCGACGTAACACAACCACTCATTGGGGCCGACTTTATAAGACACTTTGGTTTGCTAGTTGACTTAAAAAGGGAACAACTCCGTGACGAAACGACTGGATTAATTTGCCATGGTGTTGTGCGAAAAGCAACAAATATACAGTCCATAACCGTCATCCCAAATCAATCACCCTATAGTGCCCTTCTTCAAGAATTTTCTGCAATAACAAAACCAGACGGAGCTTTTAAAGCTGCGAAACATGCTACAATGCACCACATAAAAACAACAGACGGTCCACCAGTTTCAAGCAAGGCACGTCGACTTGCACCAAATAAGCTTAAAATTGCCAAAGAGGAATTCGCCAAAATGCTAAAGTTGGGAATTGCTCGTCCGTCCGATAGTCCGTGGTCTTCACCACTGCACCTAGCGCCCAAAAAGTCTGGTGAATCTCGCCCTTGCGGAGACTACCGACGCCTCAACGACCGCACTGTGCCCGACCGGTATCCCGTTAGATACCTTGAAGACTTTGGTGCCAACCTTTACAACAAAAAATTTTTTTCCACTATTGACCTAGTCAGAGCGTTTAATCAAATTCCAGTTGCGGAAGATGATGTACAAAAAACAGCGATTATCACCCCCTTTGGTCTGTTTGAGTTCCCGTTTATGAACTTCGGACTAAGAAATGCGGCCCAAACCTTCCAGCGATTTATCGACGAGGTCACCCGTGATATGCCATTCGTGTTTCCGTACATAGACGACATACTGGTCGCCTCAGATAACGAGGAGCAGCACCTAAAGCATTTACGTATTTTATTTCAGCGCCTTCGCGACTATGGCCTCGTAATCAATATTGCAAAATCTTGTTTAGGTCAACCAGAAGCAAAATTCCTTGGACATCGCATCACATGTAATGGAATTAAGCCACTCCCCGAAAAAGTTAGCGCCATACGCGAAATAACACCACCAACAACAGTAAAAAAATTACGTGGTTTTATTGGCATGGTGAACTTTTATCGCAAATTTATTAAACACGCCGCAGAAATGCTGGCTCCATTAAATGAAGCACTAGCGGGCCCAAAGGTTAGGGGATCGCATCCAGTACACTGGACACCAGCACTTAAACACGCATTTGAGCAATCTAAAGAAGCTTTAGCAAATTGTGCTGAACTCGCACACCCTAATATTAATGCAGATCTCGCCATCTTTACTGATGCTTCCAATTCTGCTATTGGAGCTGTTTTACAACAACAAGTGAACAAAGCTTGGCAGCCACTTGCTTTCTTTAGTCGAACACTACCACCATCAATACAAAAGCTTTCAACATATGACCGAGAGCTGCACGCAATCTATGAGGCGGTGAAATATTTTCGCTATATGTTCGAAGGAAGGCATATCACAATATACTCTGACCATAAGCCGCTGCAACATATGTTTAAGCAAAAGCCAGAGCGAGCTTCTCCATGGCAATTTCGTCGAATAGATTTCATTGGTCAGTTCACGACCGAAATCAAACATGTAAGCGGGCAAACAAACATAGTGGCAGACACACTGTCGCGCATCGAAGCAGTGTCAACTGCAGTATCACCCCAACATTTGGCTGCAGCACAAAATGACGATGGAGAGATACAGCAACTTATTTCCCAACGAAATTCATCACTTAAACTCAAAAAGCTAACTTTCCCAGAGCATAAAGTAAGCTTATACTGCGATGTTTCTTCAGGTAGAGTACGGCCTTTTGTACCAACAGCTTTAAGAAGAGCAGTATTCGATTCGCTGCATTCCCTCTCGCACCCCGGAATCCGTTGTTCGCAAAAGCTCCTGACAAGTCGGTACATATGGCCAGCTATCAATAAGAATTGTCGAGAATGGGCTAGAGCGTGTTTGGAATGCCAGCGAAACAAGATTCAACGCCACGTTATAACAACTCCGGCAAGATTCCAGTTGCCATCGCAGCGCTTTGAGCATATCCACGTCGATCTCATAACACTTCCTCCTTCAAAAGGCTTTCGGCAATGTTTGACAATAATAGACCGATTCACTCGTTTCCCGGAAGCGATACCATTGGAAAGTGGGAGCACAGAGACAGTCGTGAGAGCAATTGTCTACCATTGGATAGCGAGATACGGTGTTCCACTTAGAATAACATCAGATCGTGGTGGACAGTTTGAATCTGCCATGTTTCGCCAGCTCTCCCAAATTTTCGGTATCAGCCATTTGAAAACTACACCATATCATCCCCAAGCCAACGGACTTGTAGAGCGGCTGCATAGACAATTGAAGTCAGCGTTGCTATGCCACAACGAGAGTTGGTATGAAGCTTTACCAATCGTGCTCATGGGCTTACGCGCTTCTTGGAAAAATGACATATCTACGACACCGGCTGAATTAGTATATGGCGAGCCAATTAGACTTCCAGGAGAGTTCATATGTCCAGCAAAAAGAGATCAACCTTCGCATGGTTTGCTTAAATATTTAAGAAATCATTTCCATAATCTAGCTCCTGCTGATACATCTCGGCATGGAAAGCGTTCTGTATTTCGTTTCAGAAGTTTGGACACATGCTCACACGTTTTGATTCGCCAAGGCCAAATTGGACCAGCTCTTACTCCACCATATCAAGGACCATATCGCGTAATTTCAAGACACGACAAATATTTTTATATAGATGTGCAAGGCCAACGCACTCCAGTATCGGTGGATCGACTCAAACCGGTGTACGAAATACAAGAGGAACTTACTCCCGAAATTTCACAAGATGGGCCCTCAACATCTCGACATGTTCATTTCGCAGCTGACGCTTAATTTTTTAGTATTCTTAAATACTTCAATACATTTTTTTAAGTTAAGAATTTATATACATATTTATTGTATTCAAAAATAACAAGGGGAGGCATGTGGCAACGCTGCCACTTACTCACTTATAATTAGTTAAGAGCTTTCAATTCCAATCGCTCAAATAACTTATCATTTATCTAGAGCTTTGACTTTCCATTCTCTCAATTGTTATGTACACCGCTAAGATTACCGTTTGATGAGGTGATACTTTGTAATACAGAAAATAATTTTTTCACTTCTCAGATGACTTGTAAGAACACAACACGTGTGCCGGCAAAGTTATATTTTATTATTAATAAAATTAAATTATATATTTAATTAAACGTTGTTAGCGAACGTGTTTTCATCCAGCAGCATATTCGCTACATATATACATACAGTAGCATGTAAAATTAAAGTATTGAGCTTTAAAAACACTAGTTTCGTTGGGAAAAAATTCCACAAGTATCACTGTAATATGTTTTTTATTTAAAATGTAAAAAAAGTCTTAACAAAGCGAAAACCTTTCGGAGCGGATTAACATGCAGCAGGTTCATTTAGACTGTATCTATTCTAGAATGAAGCCATTTATCAGATGTTTCAACCTCTGAGTTGAGCCCTTTACCTATTTGTTAAGTCAACACAATTTATTTAAGAGGAGTCCAAGATTTTAAACTGCAGACAGAAAAAAAAATTTAACTACGAAGAACTTCAGTTTTTCTTTTTACGCCTGGTACGCGTTTCGGTGCAATCAAAAATGTTATACCCTGGCAAAATTATAACTCTAATTAATTTTAGGTAGAACTTCTCTAACAATTCGAGGTATGCTCCTTAATTTTTTTCTAATTTTGTGAACCTAGAATTTTGTGCCGAATCCGAACGGCGGATGATTTTTTGTGAAAAGCTTTTTCAAGGCAGAAATTCACCAATAGGATTTGGCACTTAGGGCCGTTTACTCAACCTCTGATTAACGCTTACCGGAGGATAAAGGTCCTGTTAAGTTATGAACTGCATTATCGACCACATGTTAAATGTATGGTTTGGTGAAGTCGATAATGATGTTTAACTGGGCTTTAACCGTGGTTAGCGTTCATCAGAGGTTGACTAAATGGCCCTTAATATTATATTTGGCTCATGCTTGAACATTTATATGAAGGTTGCGTATGAAATTGGTAGCATATATTTTGCACAGCACTGTAAGTATGCGAAATATAAACGCGTGTATATGAAACAAAACAAATTTTTTTATTTTGTTTTTGGCGCTTATGAATGTAAACTGCAAATTTTATGTGAAAACTTTTGTGCATGTTTTAAATAACTTTTCGCAGAGAGAGGGAGAGAAAACAAAATTCATAGAAAAAATTAAAAGCGCAAACTTTTTATGGTTCAAATACTATTTATGTATGAATGTATGTATGTATGTGTAGTATGTTAGACCACACTACACACTGTTTTCACCGTTCAACATGCAAATTACTGAATCAATTTTAACAGAGAAACTTTACAACAAAATCACAATGAAAGCAAATCAAAAAAAAAACTGTCAACAGTCTGGAATTTGGGAAAATTGTTTTGAACAGAACATTTCCATAACGCGACCAGCAACAAACGCACCTACAAATTTACATACATATGTACATCCATAAGTAGTTGTGCACTATTCATAAGCAGGACTTTTTTATTAAATTTGTTCGCGGTGGACAAATTTATTTTAATAAGACAAGGCCACAATATGTATTTTGATATTCACGCTGCATGGCTTTGTGTTGGGATTGCCGTTTTTGCTAACAACAGACAAGCCAGACATCGCACTTCGGCTGGCTGGCTGGCTGGCTGGCTGGACGACTCGTTATTGAGGCGTGCCGCGAAACTATTAATTGGGATCATTACGCAGAATCAACAAACAAACAAAATGAGTGGTATCATGTAATCAGTGCACAAATATGTACATTTGTGTGACATATCGCGCCCTAAATCATAAAGAGACACAACTCGAAATTCAACAAATTTCAGGAGATCCAAAGACTTGTTTGACTTCAGACGCAATGATATGACAAAAGGCCAGTTATGTTCATTTAATGCAGTCCCAGGCATTTTAACTTATGAGTTTGCAACAATAAAATGTTCAACTCTATGAAAATTCAATGTGACTCATACGCCACAGGGAACAATTGGAAGCAAAAAAAAAATTAAAAAAATTCTACGTTTTGTAGAATAACTCTGCCATTTATGCAGCTAAAATTCTGAAATATTGTATTTGTATTGGACACAAAGTGAAATTCTTGAATATCGAATTACTATAACATAGAGATCATATACCGTGAGTTTGGGCTAACAAAATGAGAGTATTTTAGTTCTCCAAACCGTCAGCCAAAAGTCGATTTTGTTACTTTTCGTCGGCCAAAAGTCAAATGTTCTACTTTTCGTACAGAATTTTTTTATTGATAGCTTTCGTTAGGAATTTTAAATGTGCTAGTTTTCGTATGGTACGACGATATGTAAATACTTAGTAGATCAGTGATCTCCACAAAGCCCTTATGGAAGCGCGGGCACCGGTACTTTGAATTAGAAATCTTGGCCGGCAATAAGAGCAAAAAAATTGCGGCCGCCCACTTCCTCCATTATTAAAATTACACCCGAAAAATTTCGAAAATTTATAAATTGATAATTGTTTGTTAGATAAAGAGAATAAATATATTTCTGTGTATTTTTTGAAATATTTTATATATTTTTAAATTTTTAATTTTTTTTTTTAGTTTTTTTTTACTTTCTTCTCGGTCTTAAAAAAAACGAATAAACTTCACATAATTCAGGGACTGGTAATAGTGATCGAAATCGAAAATTTTCAAACAATTATTACACAATTTTTCCTTCGATTTTTATCATAGCAGCGCATTATTTAATTTTTTATATTCTATCGATTTCTTCTGGAGATCGTGCTGGTGTTGTGCGTTTTTATATTTTTCATTATTAGCGCGCGCTTTAATAATTAAAGTTTAATTTATAGCTAAAACAGCGCCATCTGATTGAATTAATTTCATTAGAAAATATGTTGCGTATTTTTAGGCACAACGAAATTACCCATATGTAAATTTCAAATAAAAGATGGAATCAATTTCTCTCAGTGTGTCAACTCGCTTTCGCAAGCTTCTGCAGAAAATAAAAAAGAAAAATGGAAGCCAAAAATGGCGTGTCCACATACCCAGTCGGAATTGGTTGCTTTGAAAATTCAGGTTTCTTTGAATACTTTTAAAAGTGTTCAATATAATAAAATAAACGAATACCTAATTTGGCTCACAGGTCAGATAGTGAAAAAATTGTTCATACCAAAATCAATTTCAAAATTGTTCTTTTATAGGTAATTTTACATGAATTAAGAGTAAATTTGCGCTGCTGTTCCTAATGGGTATAGCATTAAACTTCGTTTGTAGGCGAGAGGATAGAATTCGCGGTCGCGGTGATTTTCGGCGCGCTTGCCTATGCTTAAGCGCGGCACAAAAACAAAAAGCGCGGTGGCATTGAAGACCCATGTAGTAGATAGTTTGAAAAAGCTTTGCATATTTTGATAACACTTTCACTAAAAAAACGTTGATTTTCGCGGTTGCCCTCACTGAATGCAAAATGCCAACTGATAAATTCAAATATTTTTAAAGTTGAAATGGGAAAATTTCTGATTGCTGAGAATTACAATTTTTAGAATATTTGGAAAATGGACTAACGCGTAAATACGTGCATTAACCTGACATATTTGCAAATTTAACGCTAATCTCGCAATTATGTTAGAGCTTAATTAGAGTGCATGCCATAGTTTATGATATTAAAATATTTATGTATGTATGTAAACGCTTTCCGCAAAATAATTACACCCACAGGAATAACGGAAATGAATAGTGAAGCAATTAAGTGAATAATAATAAGTATTTAAAAGTATACAGAGCAGGAAGTAGAAGTACGTATGTTTTAAATAGGAGAGAAAAAGTAGTTTGGATATAGTTAGTGCTTATTGACTGACATAAAAAGTCACAAAAAAGTAAAATTTAAAATTTTAAGTCACAGAGTGTCAAAAGCCGGTGCATATAATTTCCTATGAGGAGCTCAAAGCTGATTACATCCCCATCCTCATGTCAGTGCTTATTTTATTTCTTGGAGAAGAGTGAAAAATTGTGTGTAGCACAGCAGTAACACAATTTGTATTAAATATACTGTTACATACACCTCAAGTTTCCGCTCATTAAATATTTGTATATTTGTAAGTTGGCAAATAATATGTTGGCAGGCGCCTCTTGTTGAACTAGATAAATTAAAAAGACAACACAAAATTGTTGCCATAAAAACAAGCAAGGCAACACAAATATTTATGTTGATACACATTAAATGGTGTGAAATCAAATAAAACATTGATAAAAGCCTAGTGACAATATGTGTGAAGTCAACAAAGGAACAATGGCAGCGCAATTGGCCTACAGGGATTTTTTTTTTTCTCTAGGCGATATAATAAAGCAACGAAATTGAGTTTGACATTTGTGAATGGGGAATATGTATATGTATCGCATAAAATAATTAAATTATTTCCTTTATAATGACTGCCTATTATCTACTACAAGGTAATGGAAATATTCATTAGGACAAAGGAAGTAGATACGTATTTTGTTGTTTATGTTGGTTTCTAGAGGGTATTTTGTAGACATACAGCCATCACGTGATCATTATATTTGAAGGTATTCACTGTGATGTCCATTATAAATAGATATATTCATTATATGAATATAGCGTTAAATTGAGCTCAGCCTAAGATAAACATGGACATTATAGTCTTCTGGATAACGCTAGACAAGGGTCATGTTGAGATGCAACACCTTCAAAAAGATTTAGAACAACATTTAACTTCTTCTGGAAACACTGGGTGCAGTGAAATAACGCCCGTGGAATTAACGCCCGCGGGCGTTATTTCCCAAAAAAAAAGGAAATAACACCCGCGGGCGTTTTTTCTTTTCTTGAAAAAGAAATAGCGCCTGCGAATAAAACGAAATTAAGCCCGTGGGTATTATTTCCACTCAGAAAGAGAAAGAACGCCCGCGCGCACTATTCGGCGATGTGGGCTTTATTTCCCTTTCGAAAGGGCAATTAAGCCCGCAGACGGGGTTTTTTTTTTTTAATATGGTGTATTAGTGGGAAAAGCGCCGAAGGCGAAAAATTGGAATAAAAATCGCGCGATTTTTTATTCCAATTTTTCGTTTTTTTAAATATGGTGTTTGTTTTATTGGAAAAAGCGCCGCAGGCGAAAAATTGGAATTAAAAATCGCGCGATTTTTAATTCCAATTTTTCGTTTCTTTTTTTAAAATGTGGTGTATTATTATTGGGAAAAGCGCCGCAGATATACTTATTTTAAATAATATCCATTTAACTAAGCCTCTCTCAGTAATAACCCTAAGCCTCTCTGTCTCAGTAATTACTCGTAGGTATTATTTCTATTAAGCGGTGGAGTTGACACATATGTACATAATATTTGAATATTTAGAAGGGATTTAAAAAAATTTAAAGAATCGAAAAATTGGAATTAAAAATCGCGCGATTTTTTATTCCAATTTTTCGCCTGCGGCGCGTTTTCCAATTATAATACACCATACTCAGAAAAAACGAAAAATTGGAATTAAAAATCGCGCGATTTTTTATTCCAATTTTTCGCCTGCGGCGCGTTTTCCACTTATAATACACCATATTCAGAAAAAAACGAAAAATTGGAATTAAAAATCGCGCGTCTGCGGGCTTAATTGCCCTTCCGAAAGAGAAATAAAGCCCATGGATCAAACGAAATAACGCCCGCGGGAATTATTTCTTTTTCAAGAAAAGAAGAAACGCCCACGGGCGTTATTTCCTTTTTTTGGGAAATAACGCCCACGGGCGTTAATTCCACGGGCGTTATTTCACTGCACCGAAACACTGATTATTCGTCGCTGAAGCTAACTTATGGTGCAACTAGCGTTCCTGATTTCCAAATTGTACTTTCAGAAAGCACTTGTTTTTATAGACACTAACAGACGCTACAAAGCAGGACAGCTACTGAAAATCTGTTAATTAACTTTATAGACTAGTTACTTTAGTTTTAGGGCGGCAAACGTCTTCGGCTGAAACCTCCAAGAGGTTGCTGCCTGGGCAATGGACTTCGTTCTCGCCTCCCTGATGATTTTTCGTGGTGCTTGCGCCAGGACAGACTACGGGGGAGACCGCGGAGGGCTAGCAAAGGCTGTTGTCCGGTCGAGTAGGTCCCTTCAAGGCGTTAGCCAGGGGGAGAGGGGGGGAGTGTGAGACGGCCTCAGTCATGGTTCGAGGTGCCTGATGGAAGGCAAAAAACGCATTTATCCCTAATCACCGAATTTTAAAAAGTTACGTAAAACCGAAAGTGAGACTCTGAGGCTCACCTATGGGGAAATTTTGAAACACATTATTTTGGTATTTGTTATACTCAGCTGTACTAGTACACAGAGCATTATAGTTTTGATTTCCTAACGGTGGATTGTAACAGAATGAAATAATCGAGATAGATATAGACTTATATATATCAAAATGATCAGGGTGAAAAGAGAAATCGATTGAGCCATGTCCGTCCGTCTGTCCGTCTGTCCGTCTGTCCGTCTGTCCGTCTGTCCGTCTGTACGCACGATAACTCGCGCAAAAATTGAGATATTTTGATGAAATTTGGAATGCAAGTTGGTATCAAGACGAGAACGGATGGTATTGAAAATGGGCGAAATCGGACCATGACCACGCCCACCTCCCCTATATAGTAAAAATCCGAAATTTTGTATCTCAGTAACTAATAGAGCTGGAGTGATGAAATTTTACCCACGTATTGACCTCAGGCCCTTATGAAGAAATGTGGTGAAATTTTGGAAAATGGGCGGTGCCACGCCCACTTATTAAGGGGCAAACATTGAAAGTTTTATGAGTCATAACTCAGAAACCGTTGAAGGTATATCGATGAAATTTGGTAGGCGTGATATACTTACTTAGACAAATGTTTGGACGAAAAATTGCCAAAATCGGTTGACGACCACGCCCACTTTTATATATGGGTATTATAAAGTGGCCTAATAAAAACATTTTAAGCCATATCTCTGTCAAATATAAAGATATATCATTGAAATTTTATGGCAGGAGTCCAACTATGGACATAAAACAAAAAACACAAAAATTTTGGAAAATGGGCGTGGCACCGCCTCTTTTTAGAAACAGGAATATACGAGATTTCTTAGCCCATAACTCGACAAATAATTTATATATAATGACGAAACTTGGTGTGTACACTTTTATTACTTGTGGTAATAGACACGCAAAAATTTATTGAAATCGATTTATGACCACGCCTACTTTTTAACAAAGATATTTCTGAAACACCCTTTGGGAATTTTTAACGGAAATCTTTGTAACTAGAACTCGTAAAGGAATGAAATTTTGCACAAATAATAATATTCATATACTTAGTTGGATAACTGATAAAAATTTTGGAAAATGGGCGTGGCTACGCCCACTTTATGCAGCACTCACTTTATATAGAGTACAACGTGTTTCCATTAAACGCAAACAAACAATAAAAGCATACAGCTGAGTATCTAATGTTCGATTCCACTCGAACTTAGGCTTCCTTACTTGTTTTTACTTTTATTTATGCAGTAGTGAATGCAGAAGCATTTTTATACATTCTTATAACGGTTTATGACAATTTTTTAGTATATAAAGATAAAAAAGGTAATTTCATAAAATAGGGTATATTAATGAACTGCAATTTTCACACATTTTTGTAGTTGTTGAATGTTTATTACAAATGGTTTTTTACATCTGTTATAAATTTTTTGTTTGTGCACACAATGAGAAAAACTATGAATCAAATAAATATGAATAAATTTTTCATATAATCACCCCTAATATATATTTTCCGCGATGAAATTTAAAAGTTTTAAAACGCGACGTTCGTGGTGAAATTACTGACGCATAAAAGCAGACGATCGTTCGTTTCTCTATCTGAACGCATCTTTTCCGTAATTTGGAATCTCAGTAAACAGAAAATGATAAGATTTTAATGCGTTTGAAATTGCTGACTTTACCGTTCTCCATAATTTTATGACATCATATGATCTAAAGATCTATGGTCAAATACGACGAATTCACCAAAATCCGGGGGAAGTATGGTGAGTTTACAATGTAAAAACCTCACTGGATAAACCTTGTAAACAACGGATTCTAAATTTAGTTGAATTCTAGAAATGTAAGCTTATTACGATAAAGATACTTAAGGTGAGTCTTAGAGGCTCACTTTCGGTTTTTCGTTACAATTTTACACGATTGCAAAAAAAATGGTTAAAATAAATAAATAGCCCAAAGATCAAAATTATTTCATAATTTATGAACACAAACGGAGGAATACCCAAAATTTCAGGCAAAAAGCTTTTTTGGTTTAGGAATAATTCGCTTTTAAACTTTAAAGTGAGACTGAGAGGCTCACTTTAGAGGATTAGGGTTATCTTGTCTTGAAGAAGGATAAACTGGATAAAGAATCACAATGTTGTACAACATATCGAGAAGGCTCTTCACTACAGGGAGTGCGATATTTGTCTTTCTTGATATTTCGGGTGTCTTTAACAACGTCCCTAAAGAGGATCAAATGGATCGGAATACCCATTCAATAATTCAGCACTGGATGGAAAACCTTTCGAGTTGTCTGACGCTGACGGTTGTGTGGGGCCTTTCGACGATGTCAAGTGGGACACATTGGGGCACCCCGCCAGGGGGAGTACTTTCACCCCTGTTGTGTAATCTAGTTATCAACGAAATTCTCTTCAGAAAATACACAAAATACTCAAATTTGCAAAGTCTTGCATTCCAAGTTTAGTATAACGCCTCCAATATGATATTGGCAACACTAAGGCCCTTATGTGCTCTATGTGAGGGATCACTGTAGCTTGGTTTACCTAACCTACTTTAGTTTTATATTTAATTTAATTTTTTAAAGCAGAGTGCCTTGTCCATATATCGAATTTTCAACAAAATATTGAGATACATACATATGCTTGTGATACATGGAGTCTTTAAGTTGCATAATGCTTTTCATCGTATGTATGTATTATACAGCTTTAGAATTTAAAAAACTGTTTCGTTTTTTTTTTCAAACGATGTTTAACAGAAATAATAATCAGGTTTCTGCAGTTTATGAAACTAGATTCATCACAACATCAACGAAACTTCATTAAGACATTTAAAAGCAGTGGCGTAGTAACGGGGGGGGTTTTGGGGACAAAACCCCCCCCGAAAGATTCGTTTTGTATAAAATTGATCTGACCATAAAACCATATTTAACTAAGAGATGCTTTATTAGCATACATTTCTTTTTCAGGAAAAAATCAATGAGAATAGAAATTTTCCAAATTGGTAATTCGAAATTTAGCGCTTTTTCACGAAGTATTATTTATAATTGTAGCATTTGTTGAGCCGTAGGAAAGTGCAAGAACCGTAGGAATTTCAACACAATTTACATTCTTTGTACTCATATTCGCTCTTTTGTGGTAAAATTCATACGATTCCTGCACCTTCCTACGGCTCAACAAACTCTACAATTATTATACGGTATTATTAACATGCTAATTACTCGACAAATTTTGATCAACTTTAACCACCAAAAATGAAATAATACTTTTCTAAAGCGAAATTTTACGCTGATTCCGAATATCATCTCCATTTTTTTGTGGCAGACCCATTTTTTCAGATATCGACAAAAATTTAGAAAAAGCCATATATGCAAGACATTTTGGTAGTCATCGTGGCAATTTGACATCTAGGAAGATCTGGTAGAGGGAGCTCCAACAAACATTTTTAGCCATCACACTCAAAAATTGGTCAAGTAGTTTGGTTACAATGGCAAACAGAATGAAAAAAATTGGAAAAAAAAAATAATTTTTTTAAAGAAATTTCAGATTTGACTGTCCTAAAATTAGAAAAATTTTATGGGGGACAAAAAGTTAGCCCCCTTATCCTATTTAATTGTGAACATTTTAAGACTAATATTGCAATAACCGGATGTACAGTTATTTATATTTATTTATTTTTATTGAAAGTCCTTAACCAAAACCGGAGGGTACTTAGTTAACAAAAAGTTACTTTATTACAAGACTATAGACCAAAAAAAGTAATATGCTGCCTAAAATTCGTTTCTTGTATACACATCTGGATAATTTCCCTACAAGCTTAGCTGCTGAAAGTAATGAACATGGTGAAAGATTTCATCAGGACTTAATAGTATTTGAAAGGCGATATCAAGGATCTTGGTACAAGCGTATGAGGGGAGATTATTTTTTGGACAATCATACGTGTAACAAATCCAGAAAATCACAAAAGAGTAGTCAAAAGTACTTACTCACATCCCTCATTATTTATCCTCTCCTTAAAATCGCGAAAAACAGATTAATTAATTTTTTTTCCTATTAATCGCTGTTCTGAGACACATTTTGTACTTCAAAACACATAATAAATGGAATGAAATAATGTTAAGTATTACTACTCAATGAAGTTCTATGAATAAACCCAATTTTTGTTGTTGAAATCTTACTCTTCCGAAAAATTTTTCGTTAAGGACTTTCAATAAAAATAGATAAATATAAATAACGGTACATCCGATTATTGCAATATTAGTCCCAAAGTGTTCACAATTAAATTCTCTATAGGATAGGGGGGCTAACTTTTTGCCCACCATATAATTTTTCTGATTTTGGGACAGTTGAATCTGAAATTTCTTTAAAAAAGTTCGATTTTTTCCAATTTTTTTCATTCTTTTTGCATTGTAACCAAACTACTTGACCAATTTTTTGGTGTGATGGCAAAAAATGTTTGTTGGAGCTCCCTCTACCAGATCTTCCTTGGCACGATGTCTAATAAAACTTTTTGATGCACTTATGTGATACAATGTCTTGCATATATGGCATTTTCTACATTTTTACCGATATCTCAAAAACTGGGTCTGCCACAAAAAAACGGAGGTGATATTCGGAATCAGCGTAAAATTTCGCTTTAGAAATATATTATTTTATTCTTGGTGATTTTTTTTGTCCAGTAGTGTTACAGAAAAGTAACGCCAAAAATTTCAATAAAAAATTGGATAAGAAATTCAACTGGTGAAGATAGGCTGAACGGACTTGCCCTAATGAGTATTAACAGAAATATCGATATCACAGTGGAAAAAGTTATTCACAGATTGGCACAAATACATAAGAAAATCAATCTGCGATTTCAATAAATTGAATTATATTAATTAAAAGAATTTAATGTAATTATTTTTTCCAACATACATTTATTCAAATTTCAAGTTTTCCGATATTTGTGTACTAAAATGTTAAATTCTAGTCTGAAAAAATTACATTTTTATCATTTGTAAAAAAAATTGTAGTTTTTTGGTAATTTTAATTTTGGTAATTTTTTACATTGTCTGTAACCCCCCCCGAAAAATTCTCTTACTACGCCACTGTTTAAAAGAGTTGCTATCAGCAACAGCATTCAATGGCACCACCTGTAAAATATTTCCACAAGCAAGATTACTTGCATACTTATGTTTGGCCAAGAAAAAAAAAAGGAAATACGTCTGTAGCTACACACATATACATACTATATGTTAGTATTTATACTTCCTGCACTATATATTTGCAAAGCATTCCCAGACTTTCAAGTACAAGCAAACCATTTGCGGCAAGGTAAGGATACTTACAACATTCGTACATCCATGTACATACATCCATGCAAAAGTATGCAATCCTTGCAATAATGATTTTTGGTCAAGTTTATTTATGTAATTCCGCACGAATGAAACAACATTCGTTTGCTATAACTTCTTTTCATTACACTAACCCATTTCATTGGTTTAGTTTCTTTTTTTCTTATTCGGTTGTGTGCTAAATATACTCTCAGCAGTTTCTTCCTGATGCTATACTTTGATACAAACATACATATATGCATGTATATGTGCATAAATATAGTATATAGTTGCATACATATGTCCGTATGTAGACATTTACTACTTATTTATTTAAGTTCATGTGTGTCCTGGAAGGAAGGCTTTCATGTGTATTTAACAAGAAAGCAAATCCAAACTAACAAATGAAGAAAAGTAGAAGAAGAAGCAGAAGCAGAAGAAAATTCTGAAATAGAAATAGCAAAACATTGAAATAAATAAATAGGAGCTGTATATTGCAGAACCAAATTAAAGAAATCAAGAGTCAGTGCTGGCTGACTTTCGTGCAATCTAATAATGTTGCAAATCGTAGAGATTTGCCATGTGCTGGTTGCTGTTGTTGCTGCACTGTGGGATGGTTCAGTATTTGCCGAAAGTTTAATTATCGTTTTTTGCAAAATGCTAAAAAAGAAACTTATTGCTTGCGCTTGACTTGAATAGTAAATTGAAGAAAGTTTAAAGCAAGCTGAAAGTTGAGTCAGACACGCCTATTGCGAGTGTCGACTGTGATAGATAATCGACTATTGATCGATACAGGAGCATTATATTTACATGCTCTTATGTAGATCGATAATCGATTATCTCTCACAATCGACACTCGCAATACGGGTGTAAGTGTTGTTAGTAAAAAAATATAATTTGAAAATGATTTAAACACCATTTGAGGAGGGCCTTACTTGCCATCATTTAAAGGGAAATTGGAAATTCAGTATAAATCCGTAGAAAATGATTCATAAAAGAACATATAGTATTACATTTCGAATCGAAGAAGTGCAAAATAGTAGTTTTATCGTTTTTTAGCCGTTTTAGAGAATGTTCTGTGAGAAATCATCTATGCGAGAGTTGCTGCTGCAGAGGAAGTTTGATCTAGTCAAAATTTTAAGCGGTCAATTTTAAGCAATAGGTTAAAAGTTACATGCCACTGTGTTTTGAACAACATTTTGTTATTTCTAATAGAGTAAATTTGCTTTTTCCCCTAGAATTTTTTTTTTTTTAAATTGCGGGTAATGCAGATTGTTAGACTGGCATATTCATTCATCTTTATTACTTTTGCTAACAATTTTTAGTAAATTTCGTTTTATTGTTATATCTTTTTAAACGGTTTTATTTAGCTCACCCCGTTTGTTTTATTGTTGGGTCAAATTTAGTAATTCAAATTTCACCCTCTTCCTGTCAACCGATTAATCTGAAATTTTGCACGCATGTATAACCCCGATGACAATGCAATATTATGAAAAAAAAATTCCGATAGGTGGCGCGTGGGTCGCTATATTTACAAAAATCACATTTATGGTCCTATTTGGCTGAAATTCGGAACATGTATTACTACCTTGAAAAGAAATATTTTCTTAAAAAAAAAAATTCCGCTAGGTGGCGCGTGGGTCGCTATATTTACAAAAATCGCATTTATGGTCCGATTTGGCTGAAATTCGGAACATGTATTAGTACCTTGAAAAGAAATATTTTCTTAAAAAAAAAATTCCGCTAGGTGGCGCGTGGGTCGCTATATTTACAAAAATCGCATTTATGGTCCGATTTGGCTGAAATTCGGAACATGTATTACTACCTTGAAAAGAAATATTTTCTTAAAAAAAAATTCCGCTAGGTGGCGCGTGGGTCGCTATATTTACAAAAATCGCATTTATGGTCCGATTTGGCTGAAATTCGGAACATGTATTACTACCTTGAAAAGAAATATTTTCTTAAAAAAAAAATTCCGCTAGGTGGCGCGTGGGTCGCTATATTTACAAAAATCGCATTTATGGTCCGATTTGGCTGAAATTCGGAACATGTATTACTACCTTGAAAGGAAATATTTTCCTAAAAAAAACTTCCGATAGGTGGCGCGTGGGTCGCTATAGAGGCGTTGGACTGCAATAAACTAACGGGCAAGAAACCTTGCAATAATGAAGCACTAAATGAATTAAACAGAATGCGAAATAAAAACTAAAAACTAGAAAATAAAAATAGGTAAAAAAACTTTTTAAGTTAAACGGTTTTATGTTATACATACATTGCAATGTTTAAGATAAATGTACTAAAAACCAAAAAATAATAAAATAGATACAGTCGTGGGAATTATAAACATTTGCATAGACTAGACTAAAATAAAACCGGGGGGCACGTCAATTGTCTACAAATTATCGACTTAATGTGCGATAGAAGAATCCTTTAATTCGTCGTTAGGCAGTTGGCCCGCAGACGGTGAGGAAAATACTTACTATTTTCTTGCTCATGGAAATTCCAATAGTTATACACTCCATGTTAATAAAAGAGATGTTTCAACTAGTTTATCGTTGGACATTCACACGAGGAATCGTTTCACTGCTCGTAGTTTGTCTTTAATCGACAAAACATATGATAAAAGTACTACTCGCTCACCACTATGAAACCCTAAAACTCGCTTATAATCGAGCTTGCTAGCTTTTTTCCACATTCTAGCCCTACTTATCACACGTCCATCGTTGTCGGTTGAACAACTGCCTAATTATAGTGTAACATTACAAAACAAACATTTTAATCAACGATTGTAGACAATTGACGTGCCCCACGGTTTTATTTTAGTCTAGTCTATGCAAATGTTTATAATTCCCACGACTGTATCTATTTTATTATTTTTTGGTTTTTAGTACATTTATCTTAAACATTGCAATGTATGTATAACATAAAACCGTTTAACTTAAAAAGTTTTTTTACCTATTTTTATTTTTATATATTTGAATTTTCTTCACTGCATGTACATTAAATTTTATACGGTTGCTCTCTTGTCGCTTTGTTCTTCTTCTTTTTTGTAGTTCACTATATTTCATTCGTTGTTGGCCTTCAAGCTGACCGTTGTAGAAGAGTTGTTTATGCATTCCTTCCGTTAACAAATACATTTTTTGCCATAATGAAGTGTAGTGCATATAAATATGTACATATGTATGTATATTTGTATATATTTACATAGTAAGTGAAGAAGCTGGATAAATTTCAGACTTAAACTATTTTGTTGTATGTGCTTAAAACGAGTGAAAGTGCACAATATCTTTGCTTTTAAAGTATTCACAATGAAGGAAAGATATTCAGGGAAGGTTTGCTATAAATGAATTTCGCTATTTGGGGCTTCTATTGAATTGAAATTTAAACAGTTTCTCAACAGGAGAATTTTTGCTAAAATAGCCATGATCTCACTCTAATATGAGAAGGATTTGACGAAGACTACTAAGGAGAAGAGTTATGCTGTCGCGGAGAGTTAAGCCTGGAAATAGTACTTATACATAAACATTAGGGTGGTCCAAAAAAAAAATAAAACTCAGCAAATCAGTGCAAAACAAGGCAATTGTTATGCTATTACTCCTAAAACAATATGTGTTCGCCTTTAAGATAAAGAACATATCGCACACTAAATCAAAAAGCGTTACAACTCAAAATTCAAAAATTTTCAGGAGAGGCAAAAAACTTTTTAATTTTTATAGGCAATGATATGGGAAAAGGCTACGTATAATAGTTATTTCTCACTTAAAAAAGACTCTGATGGAAAAGATTTTTTGGCAGCCGCTAGAGATATATTCTGTGTACCAATTTATGGAAGAAACCCGATTTCGAAAAATTTTGAGTTGTAACGCTTTTTGATTTAGTGTGCGATATGTCTTGTTCATTAAGGACTTTCCATAAAATTCCTCTTAAATTTCATATGTATATCTATGTATTGAGGCAGAAATTTCGGTACAGATTTCCGTAGTACAGTCGCGTGAGGGTGATTTCGGCAGAAATTTATTTCCTTCATACAATTTTGGACCACCCTAATACACAGATAAGCTATACTATGGCGGAGAAGCGTAATATTTAACTACTTATTTATTTACTTATGTATTATAATCCGAGCACTCCTTTCACCAGAGTATAATAAAAAAAAAATAAGACTCCGGCTGTCTTGGGTTGTGCCACGAAGTCTTCACCTTTCAAGTTTTTTTTGTAGGTTATATATACAAAGAGTATTTATGTACACAAAACATGAAATGTCCTTATCTATTGAATTAGCTAGATATATCTGAGCAATAGGTTATATGGACGGATATCAAATATCTTAAAAGCTTAAAGACTACAGCCTTCTGAACATATCAGTACATATTTGGGTCTATCACCTCTCCTTCTAGTACTCACTCGGAAGATTTTATAAAATCTTAGTCAAGTGGATATTTGAAATGACCTCAATTGACGGAGCTTTGTATAGCAGAAGACGTCATTTTGACTCATGAGAACGATGATGATCTGTATGAGCTTTACAGAGACATTAACATTGTTCAGCGAGTAAAGATCCAGCGGATGCGTAGGGCAGACCATGTCGCGAGAATGGATAAAGGCATTCCGGCCAAGAAAGTATTTCTATCGAAACCCGTTGAAGGCAAAATAAAAGGGAGACCTCCACTGTGTTCGGAAAATCAGGTGGACAGCGATACTAACTCTTTAGGTATTCCCAAGTGGCGCCACGCTGCACGAAAGAGAAACATCTGTCGCGCTTTACTTCACTCGACCAGAATTGTTTAGACGGTTAAATAATCGATCAAGAAGAAGAGGAAGAGTAAATGAGAAACATCACACACAGTTTAACCAATGTAGCGCAAATCGCCAGGGTATAGCAGAACAATCCTTTTAAATATCATAAGCCGTATGTAATTATGCTTCTTCAGAAAGTGAAAAGTTCCACTCTCACCTTTTCAAAATTTTCGCTGCGACTAATTTTAAAACTTTCAGCTTTGGGCAAATTGAAATGCAGAACATACAAACGTCTAACATTGACGTACATAGTAAATACATATGTACGCAAAAACAATTCAAACTTCAATTTCCATTTGATTCGCTCGTCTAGTGCCCACCATCTCCGCTAAAAAAGGTGAGCAGCAGCCTTTGCAATCAGCGGACACAAGTTGGCAAGTACGACAATGCGAAGAAACAGTGAAAGCCACTAAAACTTTAAATGCAGTTTAAATGAAGCATTTGTTCCAACGACGTGACGCGACGCGACGATTGTGAATGAAAGCACATATTTTCCCTCACCACCTATTTCTCTTGTTCACTCTATTTGCTATGCGTAGTTTTTGTTGATGGCGATGCGCTCGGCAACAATTGTTTAAAAAGCGGATCACTTTTAGACCCCGAGCATTTGTGCACTTGTGCGCGCGTGGCGGAGCGAATTGGCTGACGTTGCGCTTAGAATGTCATTTGCTTGCGTCTTTTTTGTTGTTGGCATCGGCAACTTCTTTCTGTACTTTTGTCACTTAACCCTTAACACCGAGACGGTCTCGTCGTGTTGGGAAAGTTTAAGAAAATGTGCTTGGTTTGTGGCAGTGGCGGACCTAGCATAAATTGCCTGGGCAAGCCGATGTGTGAAGCACAACCATTAGCCATTTATGTAATTTCCTTTGCTGTATTATTTAAAAGTCTGATTGCGTTCCGTCATTGACTTTGATTTAGAGTTCTCGATTTCTTTTTAACATTTTCGAGTGGCCCGAATAAATGCTTTTCAATGCTGGAACGCTCTTTTTTTTTGTTTATTACGCGTATGTTTGTACGCATTTGAACAATTCGGGTATTTGACGATCATTTTTTCTCGTTTATTATTTTTTTTTTTTTGTTTTTTTCATATGTATTTTTTATTTTTGTTTTCCTGATACACATTTTTTTGTTTGTATACTCAGAGAAAAGGAATCTAAAATAAAATTTTTATTTTTATAATGCAGGTTTTAAACCAAGTCATTTTTATTTTATAAATGAAAATTTTTAAATCAAAAATAAAATTTTTTAAATTAAAATGTATTTAGGATTTAAAAAGAAACATGTTTAAATTAAAAATTAAAATTAATGGAATAAAAACGAAAGTTTTTCCTTCAAAATCTCATAGTGCTTAAAATAAAAATAAACATTTTTAAATTAAAATTATTTTTTCTTGATTTTGCAATTTTACTGAACATTTTTAAAATAAAAAATTTCGTTTTTACATAATTCTTAAATATAAAAACGTGCGCTTGGGAAATCTTACATGAAAGCGCAGAGGTATTTTTAGTTTCCTTATACCGACGGAAATTTCAGCAGTTGCAAGTGTATTTGCTTATTGCATAAAAAATGGGTACTTTAGTGTTTGAGAAACGGAGGTCCAATTTGATTTCCACCGCTTTTTAAAATTATCTTGATATTGTGCCAATAGTCGCCAAAAATTACTATCAACCCTTTTATAATCTGGTATTTGATATTTATGTTTGCATGCACATGCAGATGTAAGAAATTATGTGCATAAGTATGTACCTACATGCAAACGAAAATCAAATCAAATATGCATATGGCTGTGAATACTGAACTTTTGAATGCCGAAGCCAGCTTCATATTCGCATACAAATTTTATGTGAAAAATAAAAAAGTGCTTTGCTAGTTTTTTTTTTCAATTTAAGTCTGAAAATAAGCAATTGGTTTCTCCTTAGCGAAAGCGAGAAAACAAGCTATGTTATTCTGTTTTGAAAGCCAGGTAAAAGCTAATGTGTGGAAACGTTGAAACATGCTCACTGTGCTGTGATTGGCTGTACAAACAAAATACACATTGTGAGGTGGATTGGTGGTGTATTTGCGCTATTTTCTTAGCAGGCCTTTAGGGACATGTTACAGTGGGGGCTATGTTATTGAGAACTTAAATAGTAAACACATTTAAAACGTAAAATAACCTTTTTTTTTAAAGAATTTCGTATGAATTGAACGAAAATGTGTATGCAAGCCGGGCTTCTCGGCTTGTATGAAGCGACCGCCTCTGGTTTGTGGGCGTTCAGTTTACAGCCGAACTTTTACTTTCTGCATTAATTTCCTTGGCGTGCCTTCATTTTAGTTTTACTCACATTTGTGCAGTCAACGATTTCTAAAGAAAATGCCATCACTTGGTGGTCTCGCCTTAAGTTCCATGCCGACAATTTCGGTTGGCGAAAACAAAGGAGCAAAAGAGGAAAAAATATTAAAGGCACACAAACCACTTTGGTTTGCATTGTTCACTCAAATTCCCCACAGAAATGGTCACAAAAAGTGCAAATTTCGTATGAATGCTGCTGGTGCGGTTTCTGAATAGCTTTAAATTAAAACAATCGCAAGATGGCGCCGCTTATGGCCAACAACAAACACAATACGGAAAGTGAGACATAGCGCTTGGAGCGCAGCTTTTTCTGGTGGCAACAATGCGGAGCGAAGCGAAGATACGCTGTGGTGAAATAATAAAAATAACAAGAAAAAGAAAAAAATAACGGCAATAACTTGACAGCGTAATTAAGTTTTATACGTTTTAATAATAAAAACCCAATTAGTAGGAAAAACAAAAAGGAGCACACCTCGAATTGGGAGAGAAGCTCGGCCATAAAACTCGTCAGAGTTATAATAGCGCCATTGTATTATTATATTATTATTAATAATAAAAAGAGTTTTATAAAAGCGAAATTGAAACTGCATACCGGTGAAGAGTATGAGTTTCTTTTGGAAATACGCTTTTTGGTAGAGCAAGTCAATTGCTCTTAGATTTTGTATAAAATATTTATGATAATTGATATGCTGTGTGGTGCTAAATAAGTACGAGTTTTGGTATTAAGATATTTTTGGCGGTTGCACACAAAATGTATAGAATAACTACATAATAGCCTCTCTCCACATAATGTAATTCGCTCTCGAACTATCTCGATGAGTATTTCGCGAATCAACTCATCTCGGCGTAGCTTTCGTTGTTCAGTTTGAAATTTATCATTCTTGCTTTTGTGCATTGTACTTGAATTACTTAATTTGCTGTAAACATTAAAACTGTACATAATAGTAAATAGAGATATAATTTTATTGGCGATTAACGAGGACAAGATGAAGTACCTTCTGTCATCATACTAAGAAACAGAACGTCTTGGTTGCCACGTCATTGTTGACAGCTACAAATTCGAAACCATTAAGGACTTCATCTATTTGGGAACGGCATTAAAAGCAAAAATAATGTCAGCACGTAAATCTAACGGATAATCACCCTTGCCAATAAATGGACTGAGTAGGCAACTGAAAAGTAAAGTCCTCTCTAGACGAACAAAAATCACACTCTACAGGACGCTCATCCTTCCAGTCCTCATCTACGGCGCAGAAGCATTGACAATGTCAAAATCAGATGAGATGGCGCTTGGAGTATTCGAGAGAAAAGTTCTTCGGATGATTTAGTGACCTTTGCGCGTTGCCGAGGGCGACTATCGACGGAGATTAAACGATGAGCTGTACGCGCTGTATGCAGACATCGACATTGTTCAGCTAATAAAGATCCAGCGGCTGCGCTGGGCTGGTCATGTCGTGAGAATGGATGAAACTGCTCCGACCAATAAAGTATTTCCATCGAAACCCGCTGAAAGCAGGAGAAAGTGGGGGCCTTCAGTACGTTGGGAAGATCAGGTGGACAGTGATGCTGACTCCCTCGGTATTCCCATGTGACGTCATGCTGCACGAAAACCTCATTTCTGGTAAACTTAATGCTTTTTTTTTATACTGAAAGGGAAAGGAAATGAAAATGGATTGGAGAGAGATGGGTAGAGAAAAGAGAGAGTAGGACAGGGAAGGGAGAAGGAATAGGAGGCGGATTTACAGGGGTTGGCATAGAAAGTAGAGGTAAGGGAGTGAATTAAAGAAAGGAAAATGTGACGGGAAAAAGAAAGGATAACTGTTGTATTTACCACACCTCTAACTAAATTTTAAGGCCGACCTTCTCTCCCAATTCGAGGTGTGCTGCTTTTTGTTTTTTCTACTAATTGGGTGGACCTACAGTTCTATGCGGGCTCCGAAAGGCGAATGCAATTTTTGTGTAAAGATTTTTCGTTGCAGAAATACACTGGGTGTGCATATGCCGCCCACTGCGGAGGGTTAACCGCTGTTTTTAAAAAATGCAACAAATGCGTTTTTTAATTAATTGGAAAATTAACTAAAATTAAATGTTTGCTGTTGTTATGAGCTGGGGAGTAAATTGATAGCGTTTTCTGTTATGCAAAACAAATTTCATGTAGGGTCTTCGAAAAGTTGTGATCTATAAATGAGTGTAACCATAACAAAGGGCAGCGCTATCTCTTCTCAACAATCTACCAGTAAACAGCGCAAAAGTGCAACATTTCTTGCACTATCTGCCATCGAAGGTGTGGTCAATTGCCCTCAAGAAGGGCAGTAGCAAGCAAAAGACAATATCAGTAGGTGTCATTTTATTGCACATAGATTAGCTACGAAAAAAGCGTTATGCACTTGAAAATGGCAACATACGAATATACGTGTAGAAAACGCTAGAATAATACTTAGAAAGCAAACAAGGCGACAATAAAATGTTGAATAAAAATAAGTGCATAAATGTTGATGCACAAACTCGGTTGGTTTATATTGTTTTGCACTTCTTGGTTATTTAACAAACCTTGAAAGTTTTTATCTCAACCATAAAATACCTACATTAGTATTTAGATAATAATTAGCATGAGCTGAGTAAACTAAGACATTTACTTCCGTCGATCTGTCTGCCTGTCGGTCTGTCTATTTGAACGCAAATTAGTACCTTAAGATTCGCTACCGTTCAGATCGGACACCTATAGGATATACATAGATATCATTCAACAGATTGTTCAGATATGAACACTTCGGTGTATAATTTGTACATAGCCGAATACCGATCAGTTTTAAAACTAAGAAAACCACTAGAAAATATTTTTCGGAAGAAGAAGTTTGTATCAAGGAAAACGAAGAGGAGAGGAAGAATAGGATTACAGTAATATAAAAACATAAAAAACACGTTTTGCTGTTGCCGACAAACAACTTTTAAGCCTAAGATAAGAACATTATACTTAGATTGGCTAATATTTTTATCTATTTATTATTTTATTTCACTTAAAATTGGGCAATGCACATCGCACAAAATTCCTATAAAACCCCACGTACTTTCACTGAAGAAATCATTCCAACATTCAACATGCATTGGCTAAGAATTTTCGGTTTATTGGCAATCTGCTTGACATTGAGCGATGGTAATGAGGAACTTACAGGGATCTGGTATTAGTTTGCTAAAATTTATATTTTAATATTCTTTTACAGCAAGTATATTCGACTCAGTTATCGGCGGACTTACTAATGGTCTTGGGTTAGGAGGCGACAGTAATCTAGTAGTTCAGCTGTTGGTGCTGGACTCGCAGCAAGTCAATCCAGTAGCTCAGGCAACCAAGGCCAATCTGCCAGTTCAGCTGCGGCCGGTGGAGGTGGACAAAGTGAATCCAGCAGCTCACAGGGCTCAGGCAACCACGGTCAATCTGGTAGTTCAGCTGTAGGCGGTGGAGGCGGACAAAGTCAATCCAGCAGCTCACAGGGCTCAGGCAACCAAGGCCAATCTGCCAGTTCAGCTGCAGGTGCTGGAAGCGCAGCAAGTCAATCCAGTAGCCCACAGGGCTCAGGCAACCACGGTCAATCTGGTAGTTCAGCTGTAGGCGGTGGAGGAGGGCAAAGCCAATCCAGTAGCTCACAGAGGTCAGGCAACAACGGTCAGTCTGGTAGTTCAGCTGTAGGCGGTGGAGGCGGACAAAGTCAATCCAGTAGCTCACAGGGCTCAGCCAACCATGGTCAATCTGGTAGTTCAGCTGTAGGCGGTGGAGGCGGACAAAGTCAATCCAGTAGCTCACAGAGCTCAGGCAACAACGGTCAGTCTGATAGTTCAGCTGTAGGCGGTGGAGGCGGACAAAGTCAATCCAGTAGCTCACAGGGCTCAGCCAACCATGGTCAATCTGGTAGTTCAGCTGTAGGCGGTGGAGGAGGGCAAAGTCAATCAAGTAGCTCACAGGGCTCTGGCGGCCAACCTCAGTCTGGTGAGGTACCTGTTTGCGTTCACTAATCAGGCAGTGGAGACGCATCAAGTGGACAGGAATTTCATATTGCGGCGGAGAGAGACATTAATATTGCCAGTATTTGGGAAGGATTATCTTCCGATATTCAATATGACCCAGCTATTTGCTTTTATTATTTTTTGGAATTCTATATTTGTTGAAATTTATAAAGTAAAAAAATAAAATAATCTTTTCTTAACTTTCTCAAACTCGACGCCCATAAAGCACAACCAACCTCTTTAATTATTTATTAGTTCAGCCTTGAAAACACATAATTTTTTCCAATTGGACGTTACCTTTCTTTCTTCATGTTATCAGCTCTTAACAGAGCTTCGATCGTTCCACGATCTTAGACGAATTTCCTCTAATAGTGCAGGTTATTCCATAGATTTATTTTCTTGATCCGATGAGCAGTTCTCTGTTATATGTTGTATCCTGGTCAGCTGTGATTCGTGATCTTGCATGTAGTTGAACACATCCACCGAAGCGTGGCCAGTTCTTTATGTTTATTGTGAATGTCTCTTTTGATTGTTGACAGCAGACAGCTTATCGGGCCTGAGGTTTCGAGGTCTGTAGATGCGCCGGCTTTCGCCATTTCGACTACCCTCTCATTAACCGTATTGCTCCTGTGGCCGGGAACCCAGATAAAAGAGATGATGGCTCTCTTAGAGGTTGTTGCAGGAGACTAAATGTCATGTGTACCTCGCGTACCCTAACAGCACTTCCTAATAGAAACTAGAAGGTCCGTTCTATGCCATACAATTTCGTTTGAAAAATGCTGTGGAGTGAGATATTTGGTTTCTCGAAAAGAACCCCACATCCGACACCTGAGTCTACTTTGGACCCCTCCGTGTAGATCGAGATCGTTTCCTTCTTCAGCACGCTATTTCTTTTCCATACCCGTCTTGAGAGGAACCTCAACCTTTCTTCATTGTAGTTGAATTAGTTTGCTGCAAACACTAAAACTGCAAATAATAATAAAGATATAATTTTAGTGGCCTATAAGTGCTACTTTGGACTAAGTAGGCAACTGAAATGTAAAGTCCTCTCTCGACGAAAAAAAGTCACACTCTACAGGACGTTCATCGTTCCAGTCCTCATATACGATGAGATGGCCCTTGGAGTGTTCGAGAGAAAAGTTCTTCGGAAGATTTACGGACCTGTGCGCGTTATAACGCGTTAGTGAGGGCGAGTATCGACGTAGATTAAACGATGAGCTGTACGAGCTTTGCGCAGACATAGACATTTCTCAGCGATTAAAAATCCAGCGGATGCGTTGGGCAGGTCATGTCGTGAAATTATTTCTATCGAAACCAGATAAAGGCAGAAAAGGGGACATCCACTACTTTAGGAAGATCAAGTGAAGGCTGACTCATCCTCCCTTGGTATTTCCAATTGGCGCCACACAACAGGAAACAGAAACAACTGACACGCTTTATTGGACTCAGCCAGAATCGTCTAGGTGGTTACGCGCCAATTAAGAAGAAGAAGAATTTTATATACAAAAGAGCTAATTAATTCATTCAATATATATTTTTGCTAATTTCTGCATGCAATTAGTAACTTCGTAATTTATCAAAATTATAAATGTACGCTTTTTTTGATTTCATCTCTTATTCGAAGAAGACGAAGAATAAGAAAAGAGGTTCTGTGTAAGCGATAGGAAACCCCGATATGCCGGTTACGCTTTTTTTTTTTCTTAGCTATTCTAAAAATATATACGTCACAACAAAAATAAACATGAACAAACCGCAATAAGGGGAAAATTGTGAAGAAGAAAAATTTTAAGTGAGAATGGGAAAAGATGTGGTCTTTCAGCCTGGTGGGAATCATTCTGCCCCCAATAAGTCTGTATAAGAAGGGCCATTTCACTTTTCAGCCATAAATCCTAACATTTTCAACAGGTTTCTTTATCTGTAACTTGAGGTTTTAAGTTATTGAAAAAAACTGTTAACATTTTCTTAAATCCACAAGAAAATGTAAAAATTTATCATTTTATATTATGCCCACAGGAATGCAACGTTGGTAATACAAATGAAAGATGCAAACATAATTCAGTGTTGCAATTGTAAATATTTTGCTAAATTTTTGCATTAATCATAAAATTCCAACACAACCGCAAGTATTTTATCGCTTTGTAATGTACATAAATTACGAAAATCTGCATTCATTTTGCATCTTTTATGCATAAATAAATACAAATAAATAAATAAAAAAAATATAGTAAAATAATCACCGTCATGAACTTAAAAGTAATCTGCACCAAAATACGTTCAAACATGATAAAATTTATGTTATCGAAAAAACGAATTTTTAACAACAAACACTTATGCGTTGTTTACATGTAAAACAGGAAAATTGGAAAAAAATTGCATAGATATAAAATATTTTCAACGTTTGTGGTGCTATATGTTTATATATGTATACTTTTTTTTTAAATATTCACCATAAAAATTATATGCAAAATATCACACCGGACGGATGTTGGCAGTGGCGCTCATGTTGCGTCGACATTGGCCATACATCACTGCCATTTGCAGAGCGAAAAAAAGGATGTTCGATTAAAATGACACTCACACAGTGTCGGAGAGCAGTGATAAAAGTAGTGGAATATGTAGTAGTAGTGTTTGTAAATTTGTTGATGTTGTTGTTGGTGGACACGGTCTCAACACTACTAAATACGTAATCACGATATGTTTGTATGCGTGGTGTGTGCGAAGCTGTGTATGTGAATTTATGTCTACCAAAGTGTGGTATCAATTTATGCGTGCAACCGCAAAACCACAATAAAAATATCTATGTAATTACAATATGTACACACCCGGCAAACAGACTGATAAGCCTAAGCTGAATCTAAGTTGTTAAACTGGAATACGCTTGCAGCGCAGCTTGTGCACTCATTCTCTCTGCTCCAAATGTTTTAATGCTTCATTTTAACACAACCCAAACAGAGAGAGAGGGAATTGAGTTTTTATGAGCAAAGTACGATGTATGGTGAGCGTAAAAATTGCGTATTGTCGCCATTGTCATATATATATATGAACATTTACATGTACATATAAATGTGTGAATAAAAACCTTTCAACCCTAGCAGAATATATTTTTTTTGTTATTATATTGCCGCAAAGCTTAAAATGCGCAAAAAATGTGAATTATGCAGTTAAAAAAAACACCTTATTATTAAGATATTTATAAGATATAAATACACCAAATAAGGCCTGAATATCAGGACTTAACAATGCCTTAAATAAGCCTTATTTCGCATGCGGATAAGCCTTAGGAATAAGGTGTGCTCTCAGAGAGAGAGAGAGAGAGTATTCCTTATGGTCTAATAACATCAACACAGGAAAATCAGCCTTATTTGAAGCCTTACGCCATACAACTTCGCTTCGCTTAAAATTTTCAGGCCTTGTTTCTTAAGCCTTTAAATATTCTGTAATAATTCTTAAATAAGGAGTAGATTTGGGCTGGGTATGTATAAAAAAGCACATTAAATTCGCTGTATGTGCACTGTACATACATACATATTTAGTTATACATACGCTTGTAGAAAAATGCATAAGTTGACCTGGTCATAGTGAAATGAAACATATGCACTATAAATTTACACACATACATATATTCCTGTATGTTTTTATGTACATACATATGTATTAATAAATAGTTTATCAAGATAAACGAAAATAAATACGATATCCGTGGTGGATTAAAATTTATTGAATAAGAATCAGTATTTGCGTTGATTTACTGTAAATAAATACATAAATGCGAAATAGTCTGGCAAAAATTCATAGAATTTTCCTTGTAAATGGCTGAAGTTAAAAAAAAAGTGTTAACTTTATAGGATTCGCAACACCGATGATCGACTTTAGTGCTCTCTATATAGAAACACCTTAAAATAATTTTTCATTGGTAAAGTCTTGCTTAGTTTCTTTTTAAAATACACTTTTTCTAGCCAGTAAAGCCCACAAATTTTAAATTTGAATTTTTTTCAATGATTTTCTGTCATAAAAAATTTAAATAAAAAAGTAAAATACATACTTTCAAATGCATACATAACAAGTAAGGAAGCCTAAGTTCGAGTGGAATCGAACATTAGATACTCAGCTGTATGCTTTCATAGTTTGTTTGCGTTAAATGGAAACACGGCGTGTTTTATATAAAGCGAGTGCCGCATAAAGTGGGCGTAACCACGCCCATTTTCAACATTTTTATCAGTCATCCAACTAAGCATATGAATATTATTCTTTGTGCAAAATTTCATTCCTTTTTGACTCCTAGTTACAAAGATTTCACGTGATAGATCTTTATATTTGACAGAGATATGGCTTAAAATGTTTTTATTAGGTCACTTTATAATACACATATATAAAAGTGGGCGTGGCCGTCAACCGATTTTAACAATTTTTCGTCCAAACATTTGCCTAAGTAAGTATATCACGCGTGCCAAATTGCATCGATATATCTTCAATGGTTTCTGAGTTATGACATATAAAACTTTCAAGTGGGCGTGGCACCGCCCATTTTCCAAAATTTCATCAAATTTCTTCCTAGGGGCCTGAGCTCAACACGTGGGTAAAATTTCATCGCTCCAGCTGTATTAGTGGCTGAGATACCAAATTTCCGATTTTTTCTATATAGGAAAAGTGGGCGTGGTCATGGTCCGATTTCGCCCATTTTCAATACCAACCGTCCCAGTCTCGATACCAACTTGCATTTCAAATTTCATCAAAATATCTCAATTTTTGCGAGAGTTAGAGTGCGTACGTACGGACGGACAGACGGACATGGCTCAATCGATTTCTCTTTTCACCCTGATCATTTTGATATATATAAGTCTATATCTATCTCGATTATTTCATTCTGTTACAATCCACCGTTATGTGATAAAACTATAATACTCTGTGTACTAGTACAGCTGAGTATAAAAACATACAGATGAAACTATTAAAAGGGTATTAAAAAGTTTAAATATCAAATCGAAATTATTCCAGTAATCATAACACAATTATATCGCGATAACTTATGTTAGAATATTTTAAACAATTACATAAATTTCTCATTCAGGAGTCTTTTTGATAATTTTTTTGGCAATATATAGAGGTTTGAGGCTCGAGGTTAAAATTTTTTCGACAGTTCTTCACCGGGAAATTTCACTGGGGGTGTCCTCAAGCGAAATTTGCATACACAGAACGTGAAAGACCATAGGAAACAAGAAACACATATGACGCCTGGAAATATGAAACAGATTTTATATGCCTTTTTGTTAAAAAAAAAAGACAATTTAGCTCTTTTAAGGTTGATGGCTCGAGAAATGGGTAGCAGTTATCATAGGTATCACATCATCAACGGAATATGATTAAGAAGTAATACACACAGATGTGAATCCACTGCTGGTCTTACTGCTCCCTTTTTAAAGTTTGCAAAACCAGTATTATCGTATAGGTCTTAATATAATAATACAATGGCGCTATTATAACTCTGACGAGTTTTATGGCCGAGCTTCTCTCCCAATTCGAGGTGTGCTCCTTTTTGTTTTTCCTACTAATTGGGTGGACCTACAGTTTTATGCCGGCTCCGAACGGCGAATGCATTTTTTGTCAGAAGCTTTTTCATGGCAGAAATACTCTCGGAGGGTATACCGCCCACTGCCGAGAGGTGACCGCTGCTCTTAAAAAACCCAATAATTGGATTTTTACTAATTAGAAAAATTTGTTTGGCTCGGACCGTGGTTTGAACCCGAGACCTCTGGCATAGCAGGCGAGCACTCTACCCACTGCACCACAGCACCACGTATAGGTCTTACTACACAATAAAAAAACTTCTGATTATGACCTAGCCTTTTAACATAATTTTGTAAATGCAGTTATTGTTATGAAAAGTTATGGTAGGCTTAGAAGGATTAGCTTGTAGACTAATGTGTGTATCACCAACGCCGTCGGCGGCACTTTAATGCCGAAAGCCACGGCGCCGAACTCATCGAAAATGGCATCAGCAACCCCGACGGTTCGAAGTACACTGTAGCCAAATATGTGAACTGTGTTCGAATCAGTGTTGCCAAGTACTGACGCGAAATTCAAGACAGGTAGGCGCAGCGGAGAATTCAGAAGCTACTTTTTTTTTATTTAGAAAGGTACAGTGTAATGTCAAAAACAAAGCAAATTCATACTATGGCCAACAGGAATGGGCGAGTCCCAATCGAATACAGATTTTAACCAAGGCGAAACATTATTTTGACATTAAACTATATCAATTACAATATTAAAGTTCTGAATTCACGTTTGCGCCTACCTTTCTAAATCTGGCTGGCGGAATTGAGCGGGATTTTCTGACGTTTCTTATCTTTTTGATAAAAGCAAATACATCGTTAGTTTATTTTACTAAAAACTATTTATTTAAATAATAAAATAATGGATTCTATTCCGATTGCAGCTACATATATTAGTGGAGGAAGAAGAGCAAAGGAATCTTATAAACGAGAGAAAGTTTTTAAGGGATCATAGCACAACACATCATCATAGCAATCCTTTTACTTTAAGTAAACAAGCGTAAATTTAATTAGAGGCTGAAAATAAAAATAATAGTCTTAATTTTGCGTGAAAGAAACCTTTACCTTGTCCTTTTTTCTGTTTTTTATAGTGTTCAGGCGACATGCCTATAGTGAGTTGTAGAGCTGCAAAACCATCGATAGTCGGACCACTCGATAGTTTCGATAGTTGAAAAAAAAACTATCGATACTATCGATAGTTTTTTATGAATATTTCACTAAAATAAAAAGAGGGATGGTTTTGTTTACAGTTTTCTTTCCAAAAAGTCTTTAATTTTTTACGCAAAACAATAATTAAATAAAAGATCAAATAAGAATTAGATACTTCACTTACACTGAGAGAAAAATCAACCAAAAGTTGGTTAATAGTACTAATTTCACACTTGAAATGGAATCAATGTGAATTTTGTTTAATATTACCATTACCATTGTTGATATATTAGACAGTGTTTTTGGTTATATTAACCATGATAACTATTTGTTGATATAACAAAATGTTCGTTCAAATCTTCAACCAATTTCTTGTTACTATTAAACAATTTGTTGGTTATATTGCTATGTATGATCTATAAGAGAGTGTTAATATGTTAACTGAATAACAAAGAAAATTCCAAATACTCACTCTCTCGCTCTCTGCAATTCGGGTCCAGCCATTCAACTTCGTCAAGCACAAACGGTGTGGAAGGCGATGGTAACAACAGAGCCGAAGCCATAAAGCTTTGTAAATATTTTTACTTTTTTTTAGATATGAATTAACCAATATTTTCGTTAATATAACAAATATACACGTTGGGGAAACCAACATTCTGTTTGATATTGATTGTTGCCAAAATATTGGTTAATGGTACAATGAAAATGTACATATTACATTTTTTCCTTTTGACATGAATAAATCAACCAATAAAACATTAACCAAGAAGTTGGTTGAAAAAACCATTGTACTTTTTTCTCTGTGTATGTATATACCATTTTCTGGTAAAACTAAACCTTAAAAAGAGGGATGGTTTTGTTTACATTTTCCTTTTCAAAGTCTTTAATTTTTTTTTAACCCATAACATTAATTAATTAACAAAAGAACAACAAATAGGAATTAAATACTTCACTTATATATATAGCATTTTTTTGTTAAATTAAACCTTTTTCAATTTAAAATTTGCACTTGATTTGAAAAAGGTTTCATTTGACTTGAAAACGCTATAGTAATAAAACTAAAAGTAGTACATTTGTTTTTTTAGCATCTTTGGCGCTGACTAGTACATAAGGCACATTGTTTATACATTTCATTAATGTAAAATACCGATAATCACAATTCACACTGTTTAAACATTTCATTAATGTAGAATACACTATGCTTTAAATAAATCAAAAAACAAAAAATACGAAGAATTTCAGTTATGGGGGAGGATAGGTATGGGCCTGCTGAGCACAGAACAATTTTTATTTTTTTATTTTTTTTATGGTTACGTTTTTGAGATAACGGTAATTTTGTGTTTTTTGTTATCACTTTATTCGCTGGAGTTACACTTCTAACAATATACAACTCGTAGTAATTGAACCACACCTCGCTAAATGACATCTGGTCAATGTCAAAATTTTTAATTTTTTGCGATTTTTGAAAAAGTTTTGATTTTCAAATTAAGTTTTTTATAAAAACTTGTAAAAATCAGAAAAGTTTTATTTTTTAAAAATTAGCCCGCTTAATTGTTAACGTAATATCAAGGATATCTGATAAAAACATTATTTTTAGCGATTTTTTCATGTGAAACAAAAAGGATATTTTATGGACGAAAAACTCGGTTAGATGACTCAGCCGTGTATAGACAAAAGATAAAATTTGTTTGTGACTTCACCCTCTCATAGGGTTAGCGTTAATCGGAGGTTGAGTAAACGGCCCTTAAGCTAAAGATATAGATACTTATGTATTGTGGAACGATTTTTCGTCATCCCTTGTGAAAAAATCGTTCCACAATACATCATATTCCTACCCCGTCGGAAAACCAAGCAAAACAAAGAATAATGAAAATTACTTAACTATTGCTTGTCATTTTATATCAGAAGATTTCAAATTGCGAGTAGCTGTACTGTAGACACAAAAGCTGCTGTCAGATACAAATCATTCCGCAGCTAATATATTGGAAACCTTGCACCATGTTCCATGCGAGTTACCGTGTTTTGTACCTTCATTGAATTTAGCTGTGCGAGCAAATTGTTTCTTATTTTAAAGGCAGTACTATTAAATATGAGACGTTTAAGGCCGCGCAAGAAGTCTATAGTGTTTTGCAAAAAAAAGTTGTAAAACCACGCCCTATACACGGATGAGTCATATAACCGAGTTTTTAGTCCATAAAATATCCTTTTTGTTTCACATGAAAGAAATCGCTAAAAATAATGTTTTTATCAGATATCTTTGATATTACGTTAACAATTAAACGGGCTAATTTTTAAAAATAATTTTTTTCTGATTTTTACAAGTTTTTATAAAAAACTTAATTTAAAAATCAAAACTTTCAAAAATCGGAAAAAATTAAAAATTTTGACATTGACCAGAACTCATTTAGCGAGGTGTGGTTCAATTACTACAAGTTGTATATTGTTAGAAGCGTGGATTTTAGTCGCCTCTTACGACAGACATTCGTTACCACGGGTATATTCTAAGCCCCCTAACCCGCTGGGGTATTAATTTGACCAATTTGATATCGAAATCCAACTCCTCCCTAACATTCAGTATTCTTCTCTTGGGACAAAACTACAAGAATGAATAGGGATAACCATCGATAGTGGAAAAAACTATCGATAGTTACACGAAAAAAAAACTATCGATACTATCGATAGTGCCATCGATAGTTTTGCAGCTCTAGTGAGTTGAGTTAGTTGCCAATTGACCAGCAAGCGGTGCGGTTGCTTGACGGTCGCAAGATTTGGTCCATCGAGCCGAAGGGTTCCTTGGCTACAGTCCGCGCGTCTGAAAGAGCATAACGTGTTTGTGTGATTTAAGCGCGAGTGAATAGCATACAAGTGCGAATGTGCAAAAAAAAAGCTGTTTGGTATCATGCATGCATGTTAGGGTGGTCCAAGGAATGAACACAAAAAAAAAAATAAATAAAAAGTCTGTATTATCACTGATGTAAAAGAAGTTTGGAAGCATTTGCGCGACCTCTAAACTTTAATATATTAAGAATCTTCGGTATAGATTTGCGCAGTGCAGTCGCATGAATTCCGGTTTTTTCGGCGGATTTCGGGAGAATTTTGTTTTATTCATACAGTTTGGACCACCCTGATACATATGTATGTTCATAGAATGTGGATACATAAATGTTTATATGCAGTTGTGTGAATTGCGGGATAGTACAGCGAGGGTGCATAGACGTATGTATGTATGTGCATATTTTGGTATATCGCCGGCTTGTTCTATCACTGCTGTGTATGGTGCTTATGTACATACATTGGATAACCCTGCAAAAATCATTGGATTATATGCTCCATTTGTGGTAGGTTGGAGTACTTTCAAAGTGACCACTAACATAGCCCAAACGACCGATTCGTGTATCTGCATCGGTTCGTAGTTAGCCGAACATAACAAAAACCAAATTTTTATGGCGACGACGACGATATGTGTATACATATATAACTACATACATACATATGTTTTTATGTATACACGTCATTCGTCGTCGTCGCGATAAACATTTGTTTTTGTTGTTATGTTCGGCTAACTGTTAGGTACTCCATCAATTAATCCAATGTAGCTACTCCATGGATTAATTTGTTTGTTATGCGGGGCTGGAGTATATACTCCATTGCAATGACATGCAATGTTAAATGGACCATATTTTTTTTATGAAATGTGGCAAGTTATGGAGTAATCGGTTGGTCCATAGCGAGCACTCTATGGATTAGCGACTGGAGTACTCGGAATTTTTGCAGGGAATGTACAGCGAATCTGCTTACAGATATATACATACATACATACATACATGCATGCGTATATGCATGTTTGTGTGGATACATACCCAGCAAAAGTCTATGCCTTATTTAACCATTATTACAGACTATATACATCGTCGGCTTTAATTGAGCACTGCTGCGCTCTATGCTCATGTTTGTAGTACATGATTATATATATCGTTGGCTTTAATTGAGCACTGCTGCGCTCTATGCTCATGTATGTAGTACATGATTATATATATCGTTGGATTTAATTGAGCACTGCTGCGCTCTATGCTCATGTATGTAGTACATGATTATATATATCGTCGGCTTTAATTGAGCACTGCTGCGCTCTATGCTCATGTGTGTAGTACATGATTATATATATCGTTGGCTTTAATTGAGCACTGCTGCGCTCTATGCTCATGTATGTAGTACATGATTATATATATCGTCGGCGTTAATTGGGCACTGCTGCGCTCTATGCTCATGTATGTAGTACATGATTATATATATCGTCGGCGTTAATTGAGCACTGCTGCGCTCTATGCTCATGTATGTAGTACATGATTATATATATCGTCGGCTTTAATTGAGCACTGCTGCGCTCTATGCTCATGTATGTAGTACATGATTATATATATCGTTGGATTTAATTGAGCACTGCTGCGCTCTATGCTCATGTATGTAGTACATGATTATATATATCGTTGGCTTTAATTGAGCACTGCTGCGCTCTATGCTCATGTATGTAGTACATGATTATATATATCGTTGGATTTAATTGAGCACTGCTGCGCTCTATGCTCATGTATGTAGTACATGATTATATATATCGTTGGATTTAATTGAGCACTGCTGCGCTCTATGCTCATGTATGTAGTACATGATTATACATATCGTTGGCTTTAATTGAGCACTGCTGCGCTCTATGCTCATGTATGTAGTACATGATTATATATATCGTCGGCTTTAATTGAGCACTGCTGCGCTCTATGCTCATGTATGTAGTACATGATTATATATATCGTTGGATTTAATTGAGCACTGCTGCGCTCTATGCTCATGTATGTAGTACATGATTATATATATCGTTGGATTTAATTGAGCACTGCTGCGCTCTATGCTCATGTATGTAGTACATGATTATATATATCGTTGGCTTTAATTGAGCACTGCTGCGCTCTATGCTCATGTATGTAGTACATGATTATATATATCGTTGGATTTAATTGAGCACTGCTGCGCTCTATGCTCATGTATGTAGTACATGATTATACATATCGTTGGATTTAATTGAGCACTGCTGCGCTCTATGCTCATGTATGTAGTACATGATTATATATATCGTTGGCTTTAATTGAGCACTGCTGCGCTCTATGCTCATGTATGTAGTACATGATTATATATATCGTCGGCTTTAATTGAGCACTGCTGCGCTCTATGCTCATGTATGTAGTACATGATTATATATATCGTCGGCTTTAATTGAGCACTGCTGCGCTCTATGCTCATGTATGTAGTACATGATTATATATATCGTTGGATTTAATTGAGCACTGCTGCGCTCTATGCTCATGTATGTAGTACATGATTATACATATCGTTGGATTTAATTGAGCACTGCTGCGCTCTATGCTCATGTATGTAGTACATGATTATATATATCGTTGGCTTTAATTGAGCACTGCTGCGCTCTATGCTCATGTATGTAGTACATGATTATATATATCGTCGGCTTTAATTGAGCACTGCTGCGCTCTATGCTCATGTATGTAGTACATGATTATATATATCGTTGGATTTAATTGAGCACTGCTGCGCTCTATGCTCATGTATGTAGTACATGATTATATATATCGTTGGCTTTAATTGAGCACTGCTGCGCTCTATGCTCATGTATGTAGTACATGATTATATATATCGTCGGCTTTAATTGAGCACTGCTGCGCTCTATGCTCATGTATGTAGTACATGATTATATATATCGTCGGCTTTAATTGAGCACTGCTGCGCTCTATGCTCATGTATGTAGTACATGATTATATATATCGTTGGATTTAATTGAGCACTGCTGCGCTCTATGCTCATGTATGTAGTACATGATTATATATATCGTCGACTTTAATTGAGCACTGCTGCGCTCTATGCTCATGTATGTAGTACATGATTATATATATCGTTGGATTTAATTGAGCACTGCTGCGCTCTATGCTCATGTATGTAGTACATGATTATACATATCGTTGGATTTAATTGAGCACTGCTGCGCTCTATGCTCATGTATGTAGTACATGATTATATATATCGTTGGCTTTAATTGAGCACTGCTGCGCTCTATGCTCATGTATGTAGTACATGATTATATATATCGTCGGCTTTAATTGAGCACTGCTGCGCTCTATGCTCATGTATGTAGTACATGATTATATATATCGTTGGCTTTAATTGAGCACTGCTGCGCTCTATGCTCATGTATGTAGTACATGATTATATATATCGTCGGCTTTAATTGAGCACTGCTGCGCTCTATGCTCATGTATGTAGTACATGATTATATATATCGTTGGCTTTAATTGAGCACTGCTGCGCTCTATGCTCATGTATGTAGTACATGATTATATATATCGTCGGCTTTAATTGAGCACTGCTGCGCTCTATGCTCATGTATGTAGTACATGATTATATATATCGTTGGATTTAATTGAGCACTGCTGCGCTCTATGCTCATGTATGTAGTACATGATTATATATATCGTTGGCTTTAATTGAGCACTGCTGCGCTCTATGCTCATGTATGTAGTACATGATTATATATATCGTCGGCTTTAATTGAGCACTGCTGCGCTCTATGCTCATGTATGTAATACATGATTATATATATCGTCGGCGTTAATTGAGCACTGCTGCGCTCTATGCTCATGTATGTAGTACATGATTATATATATCGTTGGATTTAATTGAGCACTGCTGCGCTCTATGCTCATGTATGTAGTACATGATTATATATATCGTTGGCTTTAATTGAGCACTGCTGCGCTCTATGCTCATGTATGTAGTACATGATTATATATATCGTTGGCGTTAATTGAGCACTGCTGCGCTCTATGCTCATGTATGTAGTACATGATTATATATATCGTCGGCTTTAATTGAGCACTGCTGCGCTCTATGCTCATGTATGTAGTACATGATTATATATATCGTTGGATTTAATTGAGCACTGCTGCGCTCTATGCTCATGTATGTAGTACATGATTATATATATCGTTGGCTTTAATTGAGCACTGCTGCGCTCTATGCTCATGTATGTAGTACATGATTATATATATCGTCGGCTTTAATTGAGCACTGCTGCGCTCTATGCTCATGTATGTAATACATGATTATATATATCGTCGGCGTTAATTGAGCACTGCTGCGCTCTATGCTCATGTATGTAGTACATGATTATATATATCGTTGGATTTAATTGAGCACTGCTGCGCTCTATGCTCATGTATGTAGTACATGATTATATATATCGTTGGCTTTAATTGAGCACTGCTGCGCTCTATGCTCATGTATGTAGTACATGATTATATATATCGTTGGCGTTAATTGAGCACTGCTGCGCTCTATGCTCATGTATGTAGTACATGATTATATATATCGTTGGCTTTAATTGAGCACTGCTGCGCTCTATGCTCATGTATGTAGTACATGATTATATATATCGTTGGATTTAATTGAGCACTGCTGCGCTCTATGCTCATGTATGTAGTACATGATTATATATATCGTCGGCTTTAATTGAGCACTGCTGCGCTCTATGCTCATGTATGTAGTACATGATTATATATATCGTCGGCTTTAATTGAGCACTGCTGCGCTCTATGCTCATGTATGTAGTACATGATTATATATATCGTTGGATTTAATTGAGCACTGCTGCGCTCTATGCTCATGTATGTAGTACATGATTATATATATCGTCGGCTTTAATTGAGCACTGCTGCGCTCTATGCTCATGTATGTAGTACATGATTATATATATCGTCGGCTTTAATTGAGCACTGCTGCGCTCTATGCTCATGTATGTAGTACATGATTATATATATCGTTGGATTTAATTGAGCACTGCTGCGCTCTATGCTCATGTATGTAGTACATGATTATACATATCGTTGGATTTAATTGAGCACTGCTGCGCTCTATGCTCATGTATGTAGTACATGATTATATATATCGTTGGCTTTAATTGAGCACTGCTGCGCTCTATGCTCATGTATGTAGTACATGATTATATATATCGTCGGCTTTAATTGAGCACTGCTGCGCTCTATGCTCATGTATGTAGTACATGATTATATATATCGTTGGATTTAATTGAGCACTGCTGCGCTCTATGCTCATGTATGTAGTACATGATTATATATATCGTTGGCTTTAATTGAGCACTGCTGCGCTCTATGCTCATGTATGTAGTACATGATTATATATATCGTCGGCTTTAATTGAGCACTGCTGCGCTCTATGCTCATGTATGTAGTACATGATTATATATATCGTCGGCTTTAATTGAGCACTGCTGCGCTCTATGCTCATGTATGTAGTACATGATTATATATATCGTCGGCTTTAATTGAGCACTGCTGCGCTCTATGCTCATGTATGTAGTACATGATTATACATATCGTTGGATTTAATTGAGCACTGCTGCGCTCTATGCTCATGTATGTAGTACATGATTATATATATCGTCGGCTTTAATTGAGCACTGCTGCGCTCTATGCTCATGTATGTAGTACATGATTATATATATCGTCGGCTTTAATTGAGCACTGCTGCGCTCTATGCTCATGTATGTAGTACATGATTATATATATCGTTGGATTTAATTGAGCACTGCTGCGCTCTATGCTCATGTATGTAGTACATGATTATATATATCGTCGACTTTAATTGAGCACTGCTGCGCTCTATGCTCATGTATGTAGTACATGATTATATATATCGTCGGCGTTAATTGAGCACTGCTGCGCTCTATGCTCATGTATGTAGTACATGATTATACATATCGTTGGATTTAATTGAGCACTGCTGCGCTCTATGCTCATGTATGTAGTACATGATTATATATATCGTTGGCTTTAATTGAGCACTGCTGCGCTCTATGCTCATGTATGTAGTACATGATTATATATATCGTCGACTTTAATTGAGCACTGCTGCGCTCTATGCTCATTAAACCCCTGCAACGATTCACTCATTTGACGATGTAAGCCACTCGCATAAAACGGCGTGAGCCGATCTGCATAACATTGGCTCAACATGTGAGCGAAAGAGCTTGTAAATAGAGCGTAAGTGTTTCTGCACTGCACGTCAACAAAAAGAGATATGCCCTCATTCACTCATAACTTGAAAAGCAATTGAGTTGAATGACAAATGATTCGTAAGGCAATAGATTCGAAAGGCAATAGATTCGGAAGGCTTGAAACATGCAACTGAGCTATGTATGTATGTATGTACATACGTAACGAATGCGAGTAAAAGAGGAATTATAATAATATACATACATATGTACATACATATGTACATACATAAATACATAAAGCGCTTTACTAAAAAAAATGCGAAATAAGAAATACATAGTAAAATTGTAGCATTGGATACTAGCTCATACCTAAATTCATATATAATTAGTATATCAGCCAAATACTATTACTACAACTATAATAGTAAATATTTATTTTATTAAAATATATACATACACACATATACATATATACATATATTTCATTTAGTTTAACTAATCAATATAATTACAATAAAACAAATGTATGTATGTACATATATATGTTCATATGTACGTATATACATAAGTACAAGCTATCAAATTAATGTACATATATGTATGTATACACAAATAAGTAGAAACTTACTTCTTCCATTGCTGCGTCGTTTTACTTCACTGCATTCACTCAAACAAACTAGAATGATTCGGTTGATTCGTTTATTTTTCTAGTGCTTTTACTGTCCTCTCGCACACTACTCGCAAGGCACAGAAAATATACTCAAGCCTGTGTGTTCATGGCTAAATGGAAATGAGCAAACTGCATTGTCACTCAACTCATGCTAGCATATACTGTCGTGCGAGTGCTGATCGTATGTTAAACCGAATCAAGCATAACATTGGCAATGGCACCGAATCACACAGTGCTCAAAGAAAAGCGAGTGAGCTTGCGCAGGTCTTTAATGCTCATGTATGTAGTACATGATTATATATATCGTCGGCGTTAATTGAGCACTGCTGCGCTCTATGCTCATGTATGTAGTACATGATTATATATATCGTTGGCTTTAATTGAGCACTGCTGCGCTCTATGCTCATGTATGTAGTACATGATTATATATATCGTCGGCTTTAATTGAGCACTGCTGCGCTCTATGCTCATGTATGTAGTACATGATTATATATATCGTCGGCTTTAATTGAGCACTGCTGCGCTCTATGCTCATGTATGTAGTACATGATTATACATATCGTTGGATTTAATTGAGCACTGCTGCGCTCTATGCTCATGTATGTAGTACATGATTATATATATCGTCGGCTTTAATTGAGCACTGCTGCGCTCTATGCTCATGTATGTAGTATATGATTATATATATCGTCGGCTTTAATTGAGCACTGCTGCGCTCTATGCTCATGTATGTAGTACATGATTATACATATCGTTGGATTTAATTGAGCACTGCTGCGCTCTATGCTCATGTATGTAGTACATGATTATATATATCGTCGGCTTTAATTGAGCACTGCTGCGCTCTATGCTCATGTATGTAGTACATGATTATATATATCGTCGGCTTTAATTGAGCACTGCTGCGCTCTATGCTCATGTATGTAGTACATGATTATATATATCGTTGGCTTTAATTGAGCACTGCTGCGCTCTATGCTCATGTATGTAGTACATGATTATATATATCGTCGGCTTTAATTGAGCACTGCTGCGCTCTATGCTCATGTATGTAGTACATGATTATATATATCGTTGGCTTTAATTGAGCACTGCTGCGCTCTATGCTCATGTATGTAGTACATGATTATATATATCGTCGGCTTTAATTGAGCACTGCTGCGCTCTATGCTCATGTATGTAGTACATGATTATATATATCGTTGGATTTAATTGAGCACTGCTGCGCTCTATGCTCATGTATGTAGTACATGATTATACATATCGTTGGATTTAATTGAGCACTGCTGCGCTCTATGCTCATGTATGTAGTACATGATTATATATATCGTTGGATTTAATTGAGCACTGCTGCGCTCTATGCTCATGTATGTAGTACATGATTATATATATCGTCGACTTTAATTGAGCACTGCTGCGCTCTATGCTCATGTATGTAGTACATGATTATATATATCGTCGGCTTTAATTGAGCACTGCTGCGCTCTATGCTCATGTATTTAGTACATGATTATATATATCGTTGGCTTTAATTGAGCACTGCTGCGCTCTATGCTCATGTATGTAGTACATGATTATATATATCGTTGGATTTAATTGAGCACTGCTGCGCTCTATGCTCATGTATGTAGTACATGATTATATATATCGTCGGCTTTAATTGAGCACTGCTGCGCTCTATGCTCATGTATGTAGTACATGATTATATATATCGTCGGCTTTAATTGAGCACTGCTGCGCTCTATGCTCATGTATGTAGTACATGATTATATATATCGTTGGCTTTAATTGAGCACTGCTGCGCTCTATGCTCATGTATGTAGTACATGATTATATATATCGTCGGCTTTAATTGAGCACTGCTGCGCTCTATGCTCATGTATGTAGTACATGATTATATATATCGTTGGCTTTAATTGAGCACTGCTGCGCTCTATGCTCATGTATGTAGTACATGATTATATATATCGTCGGCTTTAATTGAGCACTGCTGCGCTCTATGCTCATGTATGTAGTACATGATTATATATATCGTTGGATTTAATTGAGCACTGCTGCGCTCTATGCTCATGTATGTAGTACATGATTATATATATCGTCGACTTTAATTGAGCACTGCTGCGCTCTATGCTCATGTATGTAGTACATGATTATATATATCGTCGGCGTTAATTGAGCACTGCTGCGCTCTATGCTCATGTATGTAGTACATGATTATACATATCGTTGGATTTAATTGAGCACTGCTGCGCTCTATGCTCATGTATTTAGTACATGATTATATATATCGTTGGCTTTAATTGAGCACTGCTGCGCTCTATGCTCATGTATGTAGTACATGATTATATATATCGTTGGCTTTAATTGAGCACTGCTGCGCTCTATGCTCATGTATGTAGTACATGATTATATATATCGTTGGCTTTAATTGAGCACTGCTGCGCTCTATGCTCATGTATGTAGTACATGATTATATATATCGTCGGCTTTAATTGAGCACTGCTGCGCTCTATGCTCATGTATGTAGTACATGATTATATATATCGTTGGCTTTAATTGAGCACTGCTGCGCTCTATGCTCATGTATGTAGTACATGATTATATATATCGTTGGCTTTAATTGAGCACTGCTGCGCTCTATGCTCATGTATGTAGTACATGATTATATATATCGTCGGCTTTAATTGAGCACTGCTGCGCTCTATGCTCATGTATGTAGTACATGATTATATATATCGTTGGCTTTAATTGAGCACTGCTGCGCTCTATGCTCATGTATGTAGTACATGATTATATATATCGTCGGCTTTAATTGAGCACTGCTGCGCTCTATGCTCATGTATGTAGTACATGATTATATATATCGTTGGATTTAATTGAGCACTGCTGCGCTCTATGCTCATGTATGTAGTACATGATTATATATATCGTCGACTTTAATTGAGCACTGCTGCGCTCTATGCTCATGTATGTAGTACATGATTATATACATCGTCGGCTTTAATTGAGCACTGCTGCGCTCTATGCTCATGTATGTAGTACATGATTATACATATCGTTGGATTTAATTGAGCACTGCTGCGCTCTATGCTCATGTATGTAGTACATGATTATATATATCGTTGGCTTTAATTGAGCACTGCTGCGCTCTATGCTCATGTATGTAGTACATGATTATATATATCGTTGGCTTTAATTGAGCACTGCTGCGCTCTATGCTCATGTATGTAGTACATGATTATATATATCATCGGCGTTAATTGAGAGCACACCTTATTCCAAAGGCTTATCCGCCACGCGAAATAAGGCCTAGAAAAGTATTAGAGAGCTAAGAGCTGCCAGCGTGCTCCTTTTTTAAACCTGGTTTGTTAACGATAAGCAAAACTTTTTTGCCTGGAATGATCAGCGAATCTGCATACAGATATACATATGTATGTATGTATATTTGGGTAGAGTATACATACATATGTACATATATATATATGTAAAGGAAGGAGACAGCGAATACGGCAATTTGATCATCATAATTTCGGCAATGCCTGCTAGAAAACAAAGAAAATGAGGTATGTATGTACATATGTAGTTTTTGTTGTGTTTATTTTCATTCATACAAAAGGATATAAACAATCCTTTTGCTAACACGATCGCAGGGCAATGCCTAATAGCCCAGTTAGTCGAGAACGTAAACCCGTGTACCGTGTCAGCTGATCCAACCTATTTAATGGGATTTGTATGTAACCGATTATTCAACGACGTACGACGCAGAAGCCCGTACCGCAGAAATCAAAATCATTTTTATTTTTTACGTAAAAACGTGGCAGCTGATCGCTCGCATGGTTGCAAGGTAGAAGGGTTGCCAGTTGAACATTTTTAGTTATTAAATATTTAAACAGTAATTTTCACAGCATTATACAACTAACTCAACAAGATTGTAAAATGTTATCGAATATACATATATGTGTTCACATGGCAAAAATAGTATGTCTACTTAAACGAACCATTTATTATTACTTTAATTTTTAAAAAGAAAGGAAAGAAAACGTTTATAATTTTTTTTTTTAAATCCCAAACAAAATGTAAATATATATGTATATAAATTAATAACAAGATAATGGGCCATATTAATAAAATCCAAGCAAATGCTTTTACTCAACATTTCAGAAATTTGACATTAATTTGTATGAACCAAATTTCAAAATCTGAGTAAAAGGTCTGAAATCTTAAGCAAAAGTAAATGCTTGGCTTTTATTAATATGACCCAATAGATAAGAGTAAAAACGAGAAAAAGAGAAAATTATCAACCAAAGTAATTGAACACAAAATCGTAAACATTCGCAAGAAAACAGGTTAGGTTGTAATTGAAATTTTTGAAATTGGAAATGAATGGAAATAACTGAATTAGGAAAACAAAATTCTACTTTGGCTATTCCACAACATCATCAAGATTCGTTTTTGCGCTGACTTATTTAGTACACAATTAGAAATTTGCGTTTAAAATGTTTGTATATTTCCAATTGAAATTTTTGTGATCATATATTTTGGACACTTCTATTTTTTTAAAGCTGCTAGTAGTTGCAAATGAAAATTTTACTTGCAGCGTTTATCAACTCTCTCGAGGTCTTACTCTCTCAATTTGGCTCTCTTTTGCGAATTTTTTGGGTTATTGAACATAAATTCTTAACTATTCGTAAAAATATGTAAAAATTTTGAGATATTGAACACTCCTAATAAATGAAGATATTACTGAAAATTAAAGCAAAAATTGTATTTATCCACAATGGTGGCGGTATTTTCTTAATTGGATAACTCTTGGTGGTCTTCTTCTGCAATTTTTCCAAATTAAAAAGTTATAAATTGCCACAATAAATCTGAGTTTCTGTAACAAAATCAATTAAAATGATGTCACACTAATACGATCCACACCACCATGTCACCACCTATTTATACTAGAAAAGATATGAGTTACAGACACTCAGTACAGATTTCTTAATTAAACACAGATTTTTGTGAGAATCTTGTTGCTTCCCAATATAATTTTTTTATGGATTTTCAATTGTAAATTTAATGTTCTGACTGTGTTTTTTGTTATTTTATGTTTTAGTCCTTGATAACTATCACCAAGGTGTGATGGAAATATATTGGGCAGCAACAAAATTACAAGAAAAATGTGTTTTAATTACCAACTAAGCCGTAAAAAAGTAACTAAATTAATAAAAAAAAAAGTCGTCAACGACAACTTTAAAAACGATTAAATTAGTATTTTATTGTCATTTGGCAAATAATGCACAGTTGTGTATTGAAGAGTAATCCGCATAACACTTTGAAGATTAGTAAAAATCTTGTTTGTTCAAAAATGACTAAATGGCAACCCTGCCAAAATGAAAACAAACTATATGTATATGTAAAGATGTGTGAGTAAAACAGCTGATTGCTACGGGCTCAAAAAATCCTAATAATTGCATACGGGCGTTTGCGTCAGCGAGCGGACCACACGTTCTCGACTAACTGGGCTATTATTGAAGATTTAAGGGTACGTACCTAAATAAATATGTGCGTTTGAAGCGTACCTACATACATATCGTCGTTGAAGATGCATTTTTGCGTAAGAGGTATGTAATTTAATACCTCTTACGCAAAAATGCATCTTCAACGACGATATGTATGTACATTTTCAATAGAGCACAATGTTTATTTTTGTTTTAGCCAGCGACGGCGTCTATGTGCACTGCGGTGGCGCCTGCAAAATATCGCAGAACACTGTAGAGCGTGCTACTACATGTCTACACTCGTAAAAACAAAAAAAAGGAAAATGTAATAATAATAGTGGTTTTCTCTTGCTAACAACCTTGGAAAAAAAAGGCAGTCCAATTTGCTAAAGAACTAGTTACATACATATTTTCTTGCTTGTTTGCAGCCCTGGTGTCAGCTAATTGAATGTTGTAAAAAAAAAAAAAAACAAGGGAAATAGATGAATAGATTAATGGATTTTGTATAAAATGCGTAAAATAGATACATATTTTCATATTGGCCACCTAAAAACGGTGTTAAAACGAAACGAACGAGTATTTAATGATGCAATTTCAGGTGTTATTCACAATAGCTTCATTGTTTTACTTTGCAACATAGCTATTCAGGTCGACAAAGTACTAAGCACTTCCAAATGAACTCGTTTGGCAGCTGAGCTGCCTTATGGCGTTTTCTTTTCTACGAAAAAATGTTGCCCTCCTATATCCCAATTATCTAATTACGTATCCTGACTTTCTATAAAATGGCTGAATTTGTAGATAAAGGTGCCCTCTTACTTAGTTAGAGGTCAATATTTGGTGAAAGGACCAGACAAACTTACGAAATGGCGAAGAAAATCAAACAGGGCAACATTATTTCCAGAAAAGAAAACGCCATTAGTTTTGTTGTTGCTTTCTATGTTGTTCGCTGGACTAGTTAGTGTCCTTTTTAACACGCTTTTATTAGCTTCACCTGTATGTATGTATGTATGTATGTATATATGTATGTATGTATGTATGTATGTAACTTCATCCCATCCTAAAAGTTGCAACATTTAAGTAAATTATTATATCTTTCAAACATTCACTTTCTTGTGTTCTCTCTATTATTTCTATTCTCCTCCGGATTCGCAACATGACATCAACAGCCCAACGGCATCATATAGTAGGACATTCAACATTATATTTTATGCTACATTGCGGCTTTTATGTTACCTTTCTTCAAAATAGCCTCTATGAATTTCAATTCACTCCCGTATACAGGCCAATAAGTAACAAGCTTGCAGGGTACGGAAAAACTCACTCACGAACGCTCAAAAATACATTCTTCTCAAATCACAAACAAATGTTCAAAGAAAAACGTATAACCACTCAAATAGCGAGCGAACTAACGCACAACAGCCAGCGATCTCTCATAGGCTATGAGTCATAGCGATGGCGATAAACTCAATGCATAAATTCACTCAAAAATAAAGCTTGAAGCTTCTGTTTTGGGTTTGTTGTATTTGCAATGAAATCAACCGCATGTACAATGTACATACATACATACGTATGCAGAGCAAGAACTGGTTTTGTGTTTTGTGTAAGAAGCTTTGTTTTGTCGTTGTTGTGTTTGCAATAAAAACAATCGCATGTACATACATATGTATGCAAAGCAAGAACTGGTTTTGTTTGTAATTCATTTAATAGTAAGTGCTGAATCAACGAAAAGGAACCCTAATTACATTTTTATACAATGCTTTGTAAACGTGAGGTGAAAAAAATTTCTCCAAAAAAAAAAAAATAAAAAATAAAAATAAAAAAAAAATAAAAATAAAAAAATGCGCCACTCGGGACTAGAACCTGAGCTCCTTGGTCCGTAGGCAGCATACCTCACCATTACGCTACAAACGTATTCGGAGCTTTATTGTCTAAATTCGAATTTATTCAATCAGGTTTCTTTTTTTTTTTTGTTCTTTTCAAATGCTTCACCTCAACTTCTCTTCACTTTCTGATTGTAAAATATAACAAAACGTTTGGGAAGCTAGTTTGGAAAACCTTGAATAAAAGGGTTTGGAAAATATTGCATAATAAGCTAGTTTACTTCACTGCATATTGGGATTTTTGGTAGAAGTTATAAATACATATGTATGTAGATCTATTTCGGAGAACACCACATCCCATCAGACTTCTTTTTACTTTTATTCTTGCGTCCGCATAAAACATCCTTTAATGAAAAATTTCACTAAAAAGTTAAAAATAAATAATAGCTTAAAAAAACTAAAAAACACGCTTTAATCTTAAAAATTGTACTAAAAATTGAGAAATAATTTAATTAGAAACAAAATGATGAACGAAAATATAAGTATTTAAGGAAAAGCGTGGGGGTGCTCAATAATATTTGAACATGAAAATATTCGATACGTACAACTAGTACAAAAATATACCCAGTTGCGAAATTAAAGGGTACGATATATGAAATCTCAAAAAAGGCAAAATAAAATTATTATTAAAAAAACACCGATTTTAAATATTTTTTGACATACTGAGCACCCCACGCTTTTCCTTAAATACTTATATTTTCGTTCATCATTTTGTTTCTAATTAAATTATTTCTCAATTTTTAGTACAATTTTTAAGATTAAAGCGTGTTTTTTAGTTTTTTTAAGCTATTATTTATTTAACTTGATTGCAAGAAAATCCGGCTAATAATGCATTGTTTTGTATGGTTTGTTGTTGGTTCAGCTGCGCCATACCAAAATGTACCGCGGTAGTGTCGGTGCCGAAAATTATTGTCTTTTTTGCATATAAATAGACAATTTAGATAATTTTGTGTTTATGCGGAGTGTCAACAGATGTTCACCAACTGCTGATATGAGTCTGTATAACTAGGAGTAGTCTCGTTTGTTGTCACTAAATGTAAAGTGAAAAAAAAGGGGACCAAGGCTTCAAATCGAAAATTACACAAGAGGGAAGCTGAAGCAAAGGCTGCTGGCGCATAGATGCAGAGTAGGAAGAATGGTGCGTCAGATTTAAAATAAAGCTTTAAAATACATATTCAAACGTCAGGCCGACTCACAAAAAGATGTCGTCTAAGCTTAGATGCCAGCTCCAGAGGAGCAAATATCACTTGAATGGCCGGAGAATCGGCTCAGCTACTTGCAATCTCGGCAGCGCATAACGCAAATTAGCTCCAATAGCGTCCGAAATGACGAGAGTTTCGGTGCAATAAGGAGGTTGTCGATTTGGTGGTTATCAAAATTCATGGTATACTACCGACTTTATGAGAAGGTCGACGAGTAACGTTGCATCTAGGTAGTGATGGACTAGTATCTAACGTAACTGTCTGGGCCGAGCAGGATACCATTAGTACATACAATTTGTACCTGTGAACCAATTGAGCCTCGAGTGGCATCAAAGCTCAAGGCCGGAGGATGTTCAGGCGACATGCCTATATTGAGTTGAGTTAGTTGCCAATTGACCAGCAAGCGGTGCGGTTGCTTGACGGTCGCAACATATAGAATTATTTTGAACTATATAAAAGCAAATTGTATACAAAAACGGGAAAACTTCAATAACAATGTACCCGGCACCGGAATTTTACGTTTCTTTTTTTGGCGATAGATCACTAAAATGCAAACGAAATCTTGCTGAAACTTATAATTCATTAATAACACAGTATTTTTGCGTAGAGCACCCTTATGCACTGCGCCGCGCTTTGAAAAGTAACCCTCAGCCGACAGAACTCCCTTTCTGGAGTTAGATCTGGAGAGATTTACAGTAATTTTGCGTAGTCGGGAGTGTTATAACTAGTAAAATTATCATTCGCAGAACTTTTCCTGAAGGATTCATTGAAACATTCTTAGTGGTTTGAAAATAAATATGGCTGGCGCATTATACTGAAGCCGACCTTCCACCACCTGCAAAATTTTTTTGAACGCGTCTTTATTGAGACGAAAGTTTTTACTGAAATGGTAAATTGTTGGTAATACACATTCATAATTCGTTAGTTGCTTTTTTATAGTAGTCAAACATTAGTTATCAACTTCAGAAAATGCATTATTATTCTTTGGTGATATTATATTTTAATTTCCAAAACCTACATACACACGTATTTAAATCACTGTTATTATCATTATTTCACAATTTTTTCTCTGAAGCTTTTCTTTGCATATAACAGCAATTCAATCTCGGTGGAAAATGCAATGGACCCCCGCCATGTTTGTGGCTTCTCGCGACCGGTTAATTAATATATTTACATATATTCACACTTATTAACACTTATTCCAACTTCATACATGCATTTACACAATTTACTTAAACTTTTAATGTAATTTTTTAATATTTTGTTAATATCGCCGCAACCAAATACTTGCGGCAAATTTCGGCACGAAAAACTGTCAAAATGTTCGTTCATTCGGTGTTCATAATGCCGATTTACCGAACTTCGAAAGATTCGGCGCTCCGTCGGTTTTCATAATGCCGAATTGCCGAAAACGTCATTTCGGTACCGCCGACGGTGTTGGTGATAGTGGCATAAGACTCTGCGGAAACACTCTAAGATCTGTATATTGCACAATGGAAGATTTAAAATAGTTTTCACACGGAAAAGAGTTCAGGGGAGATAAAAATATATGTATCTGATAATTTTAGGAAGATAAAATTCTCAGGTCTCAAACTAGAAGAAGTTAGCAGCGTTATCGAGTGAAATTCTAAATTTCATTGTAAAACAACTGGGTTTTTATATTAAAACTGGGTTTGTTTTTAATACGAACTTTCAACATGATCATTTTACTCTTGAATTTTCGATATATATATATATATATATCAGAGACCAACATAACTGTTAAGTTTTTTCTAAGTGTCCTAAAATAACAGTTTCATGTAAACACAAAAGCATAACAGTTGAGCAACGCCGATAACACTTATTGTTTACAGACTAGCTGTTTCCGTCAGTGGGAAACCTTTATTTTCAATTTTTTTCCGTCACTGTTGGACAGTGACGGTTATTATTGAGCAGCGAAAAATTTCTGTCGCAAAAGGACGGATATTTCGGGCAGAGAAAAAATAAAAGTCTTTTGTGCATGTATGTGTCGTGCGCACGTACATGTGCCACTCCGTTGAGGATGAACATATGAAATGCATATGTACATACATATGTACATATGTAGGTTTGTAATTATACTAAATGGAACGCCGGTATGCCTGCGATCTGGTGGAATGGAAAGCAGGTATTGCAATTTTCCATGTTTATTATACATTATTGAATCTTTTGTTTAACATTTTTTTGCATATACATATGTACACATGTACCCAGCAGGGCTTTCTCTTACATGTAATGGGTAAAATCATCGAGAAATCTTGATTCATCGCTTACACTTTCGAATACGGATTGCATTACTTTAACATAGGCATGTCATTGGCGGTATTGTCTTACAATATTGTAGACAATAATCTATATATATATAAAAATCAAGCCCATTTCTTTGTCGCCGGCTTTCGCCCAAACGCGTGGAGGGATTTTGACCAAATTTACACACCAGCTTAGTACCTTGCACTGGATGGTTTATATGCATATTTTTTTCAAATCCGGAAGTCGGTTCCCGAGATATAAAAAGGTCAAAACGTGGATCCGGCTTTCCCCTGAATATTTTTGGACGATATTGGTATCAAATGAAAGGTATTGAGCAGAGAATTTACATAGAATAGTACTCATTGCGATTACTAGGTCGGATCTCCAGATATGTGTCAAAACGTGGACCCGCATGATCCTCGAATGTTCCTGCGCGATATTGGTATCAAATGAAAGTTGTTGAGCAGAGAATTTACATAGAATAGTACTCATTGTGATTCCTAGGTGGGGTCTCCAGATATGGGTCAAAACGTGGACCCGGATGACCCTCGAATGTTTCTGAGCGGTATTGGTATCAAATTAAAGTTGTTGAGCAGATAATTTACATAGAATAGTACTCATTGTGATTCCTAGGTCGGGTCTCCAGATATGGGTCAAAACGTGGACCCGGATGACCCTTGAATGTTTCTGAGCGATATTGGTATCAAATTAAAGTTGTTGAGCAGATAATTTACATAGAATAGTACTCATTGTGATTCCTAGGTGGGGCCTCCAGATATGGGTCAAAACGTGGACCCGGATGACCCTCGAATATTCCTGAGCGATATTAGTATCAAATGAAAGGTGTTGTGCAGAGAATTCACATAGAATAGTACTCATTGTGATTCCTAGGTCGGGTCTCCAGATATGGGTCAAAACGTGGGCACGGATGACCCCGGAAAATTTCTCAGCGATATTGGTATCAAATGAAGGGTGTTGAGCAGGGATTTTAGATAAAAATGAACTCATAACAATTCCTAGGTCGGGTCCTAATGTGTGGGTCAGCACCGGGATATTTCTCAGGGATATTGGTACCAAATGAACGTGGACCTAGGTCAAGTTCCCAGAAGTGGGTCAATAAGTGGACTCGGATGAGCCCGTGATGCTTCTGAGCAATACTGATATAAAATGAAAGGTGTTGACGGGTCTGCTATATAGATATTTTCATAGTGATTCTTAGTCCCGATACCCATATTATGGGTAAAAGAGACGATTCGGACGCCACGAAATGTTTTTAAGCAATGACGGTATGAAATGAGAAGTGGAATGCAGGGTATGTTATGCTAAACCCAGTTTCCTAGGGAAAGGAGAGGAGTAATGAGACTGGGAAAGGCAAAGGGACGGAAAAGGAGAGGTAGAATATAATAAAAATGGAATGAAGAGGATGCGGAGAGAGACAGTAAGACAGGGAATTAGATAAGGAATAAGAGGGAGGAATAAAAAGGAGAAAGACAGAAAAGGAGAGGTAAGAGAGAGAGCGATAGAGAAAGAGAAGCGGAAATATGACGGGAAAGGAAAAAGGAAACGGAAATGAAAGGAAAGATAAATGGAAAGGGAAAGAGAAAGAGAAAAGTAGAGGGAAAGGGAGTTGGAGACTATTACGAAGAAAAATGGGATAAGAACATGAAAAGGGCAAACTTTTGAAAATATCAATTTTTTCCTTCACTTTTTTTAAACTTATCTGAATTGACCTGAGCTCTGCAGCCCGAGGTAATTTCGGTTTCTAGATACTTCCAACATATTTTAGAGTGTGCCGTTTTTCTCTTCAAGTACCTATAATAGGAAGTGGGCCAAAGCAAAGCTTGGCTGGGTATAGCTAGTGCATTATATAATCGCTACTAATATTGGAAAAAATAAGCTGTTACAAGTAATAAGTTCTTTCACTGGTATAAGTAATTGCATATATCGCACAATCCAACATAGTAATCTAAAATGTATTATAATAAAAACTGGCAAAATAAACGAGAATGAGGGTAAATTACTTTACAAAATTGCTAATTACAAAAATTTAAATCAATGTAGGCTTTGCAAAATATATCGGCAGTGTTCCAAATCTTTTCGCTTATTTTATGCAATACCGGTAAGCGAAAAAATAATTTTAAAAGTATGAGTGAGCAAGTTATGCCGAAAACAAATAGCAAACAGAATGAATAAAGAATCAAAACATTCTTTGCAAAATGTATTAAAAAAAAAACACTATTTGAATAATAATTATTACACCATGTATTTGCACAACTATTGGCTTATTTAAAAAAATTTCAACGATGGAATAAAGCGACTAACCACGACAGTTTTGTAATGAAAACTGGCAAAATAAACGAGAATGAGGGTAATTTGCTTTACAAAACTGTTATTTAGAAAAATTAAAATCAAAGCAAAGCGTTTGCAAAAAAATAACGGCAGTACTCCAAACATTTTCGATTATTTTCTGCATTACCAGTAAGCGAAAAAATAATAATTCTAAAATTGTCGCATTACAAGTAATGGCCAAAGTAAGCGAAGGAGTGTATCTTAGCTATTTGTAATGCATTATTTCATTGAATACAAGTTCAAGCAATTACCAAAAATATGGAAAAACCCTGCTGGGTAACGACGTCTTTTTATAGATTAGGTAGTGGCCTTTTATTTAATTTTAAGTGAGAGGCTGTACAATCTTAATACCAAAACAATATATTCGTTATTTTTAATAAAGCCGAACTCTAAGTATTAAAAATAATAATATAAAATAGTTATGGACATAGGTATGTACCTGCGTACTACTAAGATTAACTATGATATGTTAATTTGTATGTAAGTACATACATATGTGTGCATGTATAAGCATGTATAAGAATTGCAGAAATATGCAAAGCCGACGGCAAATGAACTGGTGCCTCTTTGACACATTTTCGCTAGTTCTGAACCAGAAATTCTGTTCTCTAGTTAGGTACTTATTAACTTCCTGCAGAGTATGTAAAAAAATTCAGACACATGCCTTTATAATTAAATACCTATATTAATATGTATGTACATAAATATGTAAGTAACGAATCTAACATCAAACTATATTTTAATACATATATTATGTAGGTATGTATTAACTAAATAATTCAAAATAAAATTCCTGTCCATACCAGCTAAGTTACAAAATTGGTTATTTTAAATACAGTCATACTACGAATACAAATTTTCTTCCATTTGCACACATGCGTATGCGCACGAACGTACATGCATACATATCTACATATGCAAACATATTTTTCAGCAACACTTTTCTTTATCCCTCTGTTTTTAACTGTTATCAAAGGACGGAAAAAAATAAAAGTCTCATTGAAACCGTCACTTGCTGAGGGATATTTTTGAGTGTTGAGAAATAACTCTTAAATGGCAACAGAAAAAAGATCGTTGAGAGAGGTTGCCCACGGAGAGAAACACTTTGAATGAAAGAGTTTTCTGTTTCAGTCAGTGGGAAACACTTTGCGCTCACTATTTTTGTGTTTCCGTCAGACTGAAATGGAATGAAAATAAGTGTTAACTGTTAAAGTTGGTCTCTGATATATATATATGTACATACATATCGTCGTGAAAACTCCATAAACGCCTAAGTGCAGCTTTTATAACCGCCTATGCCGAAATTGAGATTTGCCAAACTTTAACTCCTGGCGCTCAGCTCTATCGATCCATACCATAAATTGGGTTTTTGGGTAGCAGGAGAAGCTGTATATTTCATTTTAATGTCTTTTCAGCTCTCAAGTCGTAAAGTTGGGCCTCAGGAATTCAATTTCAATTTTTTGTACAAATGTCGGCTAGGCGGTTATGAAGTTTAAGCGGAGATAGGTACATATACGTATACATATATATTTACGTAACAATCACAAAAAACTACGTGCTACAATATGAAAACCGAATGCAAAAAAACCTTACACTGTGTGCGTTTGAATGCGTTCGCTGATGTGGAAAAGTCGGTTTCCATATGTGCAACACAAAAACCATATGAAATTGCATCGCACAATAGCATCACGCGTATGTACATAGAGTCATGGTATCAGCAATGTCAGTCTGTTGCCTAAGAATAAATTGCACGTACAAAGTTTGCACACTCGGAATGTTTTTATTATTGTTTTCTTCTTAGTTTTTTTTTTTGTTTTTTTTTTTGTTTTGTGCCAAACATTTTGCCATCAAAGATTTTTACGACGCTAACATTGTTTGTTTGTTTGTCTAAATAGTGCGTGCATTGTGCGTGTATTGAGTGTGTAAATCGAATTAAGGGCTGAAAAACAGCGGTGTAAAACAATACCATTAAAAAAAATATTTTTTTCGTAAGCTTTTTGTGTAGGTATTTTTCACACACACGCATGTTCGTACACACTATTATTGGATCCGCTATAGTGTACAGGGTAAATACGATTATTGAATTAGAAGTCCATAAAAAGCATGCATAATTACCATTGAGATGAAAAGTAGTTTACACTTTCTAATGATTAAATTTATTTTAGGGAAGCTGGTGTTTATCTGTCTTAAAATTGTTGAAATCCTACATTTTTGGGGCCGGCAATCTACCGTGCTCTCCAGCTTATTAACTTTATGTTTGGCATTACAGAAACTACTCTCGGTCTGATGTGCGCGAAGGATCTTATGCCGCCTTCTTGAAATGGATTCACATTCGAAGAGTATCTACTTGCTATGTACAGTCTCATCTTTCTTGTCACAGAAGCAGCATAAGCAATTAATTGAGCATGACTAAGAAGTGTCAGCGCCATTTAATTTAACTGTGAAAATATTTCCGCATATTTCAACAGATGAAACAGTTCACTTAGCATTTAGTAATAGATTTAAATACTGGTTCATTATCTTAAAATAATTAATAAATATATATGTATGTAAATATAGTTTGAACAAACATATGTAGTATGTATACCAATTCCTTTGCAGTTCTCATAAATTTAATTACCAAAACCACATTTAAATTATGTGAAAACTTTCGTGATTATTCAAATTTTCATTACGATTCAAACATGCGTCGAAAGCATTTCATTATACCTAAATATTTCATTCATTGCTCACTTGCTCGGCTTTCAATCAAAAATCCCACAGCCAGCCAGTCAGCCAACTAGTCGACCAACTAACCAACCATTTGCAAACCCGCAAATAAAACTTTGTTTTGCTGCAAAAATTATTGCGGCACAGAAAATCACAATTTGCCCGCCAATTCAAGCTAACCAAAATAAAATATTGTTGAGTCGAAGTGATTGAATGAATGAATGAGTGAATGAGAATGAATTAGTGATTGAGAATGAATGCGTGAATGGCAATCAATTGTACGGCTGAGTAAAACAAGACCACACGAAAAACCAAAAAATGTGCAGGAACGGCTATTTTTGGCTCCAACGAGCAAAGGCAATTAGATGAAAGATTTTGCAAATAGGAATTTTTGGTTGGAGAAATTTCGGCAAGGGGTGTAGGTAGGTAGTGCTTTAAGCTTAAACATGTTAGGAGGCAAAAATGAACAATAGGTAATAATTAGGGCAACCAAAAAATTGCTCTAAAAAATGCTTTTTTGGCGCCAAAAAATTGCCGTTAAACTTAAAGAATTGGCACTTTTTAGCTTTAAAAATTTTTTATTTCAATTCATTTTCTTTAAACGTAAAAACTATAATATTAAAATGTATATAAACCTTAGGTACATGTTTTAAAACAAATTAATTCAAATTGTCGTTAAACTTAAAGAATTTGCCTTAAAAATTATTTTATTTCAGTTCATTTTCTTAAAACATAAAACAAAGTAAAGTAAACTAAACTAAAATAAAATAAAATAACAAAATGAAAACTCTTATACCATGTCTCCACATAACGTGTTTCGCTCTTTTTTTCTGCACTCGCTCTCTCAATCTTGTTTCGACCTCAAAACGAATGCTGAAACTCGCTAATTTCCATACAAATTTCTGAGAGCGAGTGAAGATTGAAACACTTGTTTCGTTCTCAATCCTCTTGCCAAACGCGATGATATCGATGCCTTCTCTAATTTTGTATCGAGAATCTATCGAAATCTCACACAGATCAAAACAAAAACGCAAAAATAAGCAAACATACAAACATTTAGGAAGAACAACAAAGAGAAATGTTAAACTGAATCACGATCAGCCACGTGGAGACGGGTTATTTAGCGAGATGTTTAGCTAGATGTTTTACTGGCGAATCAAGTTATGTGGAGACGGGCTTTTAGGTACATGTTTCAAAAGAGAAAGACAATATGCCGGAATCGTAATTTGGCGTTAGGTCGGTCGCGCGTTGATCGTACCTCAAAACCGCTTCACTGACATTCGATATTAGATGTTGGATTGTAAACGTGTTCACTGCCACTAATATATTTTGTTGATTTTTTTCATAAATTTCATAATTTTTCATCGAAAAAAAATTATTTTAATTTACTTAATGTCAAACGCCCGACTTAGTAGAGAAATGTTCAACTCAGGCGTTATACAGGGCTGCAATGAGCATACGATATTACAAAAAATTTACGATCAAACGCTTGAGGTCACAATCAAGGCTGCAAAATAACGTTATTTTTAACAATAAACAAAAAAAATTTTGTTTCTGTTGAAATTTTCGATTTTATAAACGTAAAAAGCATAACAAAATCTATTTCGTTTCAATTGTTATCAAAAAATATATCAAATTTTTTTTTGTTTGGATAATTATCAAAACAATTATTTAAAAAAATATTGTTTCAATTTTAAACGAAAAAATTAAATTTCAATAATTTTGTTTTCTGTGAAGTAAAAAAATTTTACATACTATGCATGTACGTACATGAACAAAAACAAAAACAATTTTGTTAATTTTTTTGATATCAACGAAACAAAATTTATATTGATAAAAGTTTATTGATAATTTTTTAAACGAAAAAATTTTGTTTTTGATAATCAACAAAACAAAATAATTTTTGGATAATTTTTATTGATATTTTTTTAAACAAAATTATTTTGTTCATTTCGTTAAGCAGCCTTGGTCACAATGCGATTTGCTTCATATATTTCCATACATTTCTACTCACCTGTTAAAAGCGCGGCCGACCGAACGCCAAATTTGGATTCCGGTATAAAAAATCTAATTCATATTGCCACATACGGCATCCCCGATCAACACAACAACAAAATGGGAGCGAGAGCGGAGCTCGCAGCAAAAAAAAAAATTGGGAGTTAGGAGCAGAGCCAGGGAAAAAAACGTTTGAGAATGGAGCAGGAACGTAGCTAAAGAAAAACCAAACTTTTGCTCCGATGCCCTGGTTGTGAAGATTAAACGAAATATATGTATATGGTGGGTTAGATGTGCAATAAATTTTTGTTGAAATTACCCGATGTCTATACATGCCATATCTGGAGCAATTCAATTGACAAATTGAAGCGATTAGCCAATCGGAGAGCAGAAAATCCGTAACATATTTTTTCCGATTTTTTTTTTGTAATTTTCATTTAATAGTGAAATTAGCATAAATTAGCATTTATTATGAATTTGGCAATTTTTAGCTCTATCAAATGTAGGTCAGAATGTATAATTTTTCTTAAAAACTATCCTAAATTAAGTATTATGTGATACCTACCATAGAAAAAAACTTGCTTGTGCCAATTTTTGGTTGCCCTAGTAATGATATTTGCTTTTTTGTATCTCAATTTATTGTCAAATTTAAGTTTAATTGCCAATATATACCTAAAATAAATTAGTTACTTATTTTAACCCTAGTTCGGCCGACGAGTCACCTGGGTGACTATTTCACATTTTTCGCACAAAAAAACATATTTTTAATAAATTCTATTACCTTGTGTTCCACGACATCTTAAAGTTGTTAATTTTGAGCAGAAAAAACACGAAATAAAGTTTTAAGATTTAATCCATAGAACACTGTTACAGTTTGAGATCTTATATTCTTATTCTGGCCGACGTAGTCACCTGGGTGACCACGGGTAAATTCAAAAGTAATATACATACATACAAATGAAAATGTTGGCATATGATTATTTCCTGCACTCAACACATTTGACAATTGATTGAATGCACTCCTGGCACCCTGGCCGTTTACAAACTAAGCAAACTTTTCGGGAGTTCCGTTGTCTTTCGTTCACATGCCGACAAACATGACACCTGCCTTTGATTGCCATTTGACCAGTTTCATCACGGTGCTCAATTCGCGTTTCTTATGCGATGGACGGAGATAAACGAGTATTCAAAACAGGCTGCATATCGGTAGGTATGTACGTGATAATGCTGCAGGATACGAGGGTTTGATGCGTGGCGGCTTATAGCTCCAGTGGCCAATTAACGAGCAAGTCCTTTTAGATAGGTTGCTGGCCTAAATACAAAATATTTGTATGCCATATTTTGCTGGCTTTGACGGGATACATTGACGGAACGACACTCGATCACGAAATGGAAAGTTTCTCTAAATGGTAGAGTTGAAATGAATAAGAAGTCCATAGGTCATCAATCGCCTCCATGCTGGACTTATGAACTCCACAAGCTATGCAATAAAATTAAATAGAATTCAATATTGTCAGTTTTGTCATCTTCAACATCGTTGTCATTGCCAAATTTACCATCGTGGTCATCCTCCTCGAACAACTTCTCAATATCCGCTCCCGTCAATGTTCTATATAGTATAAATATCCAGTACACATTTCATCAGAAATAGCATACTTACCTTCGATTAACGGTGTTCTGCAGTCGGTTATGGCTACAAACCGCTCAATTTCAATCCTACAGTCTGCATTTTTATCTTTATTGGTTGAACTGATTGCGTCCTCGTATTTTACACGCTTAGAGCTGGCCATTTTCAACAATTTAAAGTAACTGAATTAAGTTTTTCACAATTGTACCAAAATGAACAGTAAAAATAATCAGCTTTTAATCTTTTCAGATGCCTATTTTCACTTAATTTCACTTATTTCGCAATTTTTCAGACATTTTTTCTTCACTACCCTCCATTTACATCTGAACTTTAAAACTTTTAAATATGGTCACCCGGGTGACTGCTTCGGCCGAAATGAGTTGTAAAAATCGTCGGCCGAACTAGGGTTAAGACGTGTTGTGTTTTATTTATTGTCTATGGTCTTTTAAAGTTGTTTAAGCAGGCTGAGTAAATCTAGTAAAATATTTCAGTGAACAATTTTCCAGAACATATCGCCGCTATAGAAGAAAAAAGACGCAAAATGTTTTGTTGAGGAAGAAAGACGCAAAATTTTTTTTATTTTAAAGAAAGACGCATTAAAAATATTTTTCGAAAGAAAGACTCTTCATTTTTTTTTGATAACGAAGAAAGACTCTTTATTTTTTTTACTATAAAGAGACGCATTCAAATATTTTTTTAGGAAAGAAAGACATATTCGATTTTTGTTTTTTTCTTTGTCAATATTATTGCTAATGCGTCTTTCTTCGCAGTTAATAATGCTAATGCGTCTTTCTTCGTCCAAATATTTTATAATGCGTCTCTGTTCGTTGAAATATTTTTTAATGCGTCTATCTTCGTCGACATGTTTTGTAAAGCGTCTTTTTTCCCCGACATATTTTTAATGCGCCTTTTTTCGTCGACAAATTACTGGCATGCGTCTTTCTTCTTCCGGAGCGACGATATGTATTAATTCTCTAGCGATTTCCCAAATTCTATTCAATTCAGATGCCTCAAATGGGGGCCCAGTCAATCCTACAGCGAGGCAGATAATGGATTAAAGTATTCTACAAAATTAATCGTATAATTTAAAAAAAACATCAGCTGAATAATGTATTTTGTATTTTCTAAAAAACAAAATAGGTACAAATTTGATAAAATAAGAGGTCAAAGATCCAAATTTCGAAAACAACTTTGTGGAACGTTGAAGCTTATACCGCACGTTTTATGCAATAGGGATTTAACTAAAAAAAATCTTTTTTGGGAAAACGCAAATAAAGTTTTATAATTTCAAATAGTTTCCTTCTACGGCTAAATACAAAATCACTTTTATTTCCGCCATTTTTATTTTTTGAGTATTTTATAAGACTAGACTCAAAGGCACTACCCAGTTATTGAAATATATGGCAAAATCCCAGAAATCGAAAATTTCGAGTTAAATCCCTATTCCATAAAACGGGCGATACGCTCAATTGGAATTGAACAAAGGATAAGTGTGAAGGAAATAATTATTCTTCTACTTTCAAAAAGTACTGAAATTTGTAACCAACATCTATTAGTGAATCGGAGTTTTAAATCTTAATCAAAGCTTGTTTTAGTTATTTTTTGAACTCACTCTCTTCATTGAAAATTTAAATTTATGTATTTCTTTTATCTTCGAACACATACATATATTTTTGCGAAATTTTATATACACGATAAATTTAAAATTAATATGTTCAGCATTATGCTCAGCAAATTGAACTAATTCCGAGTTTCATATGTATGTATATACATATATACAATTATATTGGTTGCTCAGAGCGATTCAGATGGCGAAATTCTCATGCCAAAGAAGAAACTTGTCTAATGGGCGCCCATTAAAAAAAAAAAAAGAACAAGCAAGGAAGCCTAAGTTCGAGTGGAATCGAACATTAGATACTCAGCTGTATGCTTTCATTGTTTGTTTGCGTTTGATGAAACCACGGTGTATTTTATATAAAGCGAGTGCTGCATAAAGTAGGCGTAGCCACGCCCATTTTCAACATTTTTATCAGTCATCCAACTAAGCATATGAATATTATTCTTTGTGCAAAATTTCATTCCTTTATGACTTCTAATTGCAAAGATGTCACGTTACAAATTCCCAAAGGGTGTTCCAGAAATATCTTTGTTAAAAAGCAGGCGTGGTCATAAACCGATTTGAATAAATTTTTGCGTGTCTATTAACACAAGTTATAAAAGTATATAAACCAAGTTTCGTCTTAATGTCTCAATTATTTGTCGAGTTATGGGCTCCGAAATTTCGTATATTCCTTTGTCTAAAAAGAGGCGGTGCCACGCCCATTTTCCAAATTTTTATATTTTTTGTTTCCGGTCTATTGTGGAACTCATGCCACAAAATTTGAATGAATTATCTTTATATTTGACAAAGATATCGCTTAAAATATTTTTATTAGGCCCCTTTATAGTTCCCATATATAAAAGTGGGCGTGGTCGCCAACCGATTTCGCTAAAATTTTGAACATGTATTACCACAACCAGTAAAAGTGTACACACCAAGTTTCGTCATTATATTTAAATTATTTGTCGAGTTATGGGCTCAGAAATCTCGTATATTCCTGCGGTGCCACGCCCATTTTCCAAAATTTTTATGCTTTTCGTTTTATATCCGCAGTTGGACTCCTTCCATAAAATTTCAATGATATACTTTTATATTTGACAGAGATATCGCTTAAAATGCTTTTATTAGGTCACTTTATAATACCCATATATAAAAGTGGGCGTGGTCGTTAACCGATTTTGGCAATTTTTCGTCCAAACATTTGCCTAAGTAAGTATATCACGCCTACCAAATTTCATCGATATATCTTCAACGGTTTCTGAGATATGACATATAAAACTTTCAATGTTTGGCCCTTAATAAGTGGGCGTGGCACCGCCCATTTTTGAAAATCTCACCAAATTTCTTCATAAGGGCCTGAGCTCCACACGTGGGTGAAATTTTATCACTCTAGCTATATTAGTGGCTCAGATACCAAATTTCCGATTTTTATTATATAGGGGAAGTGGGCGTGGTCATGGTCCGATTTCGCCCATTTTCAATACCATCCGTTCCAGTCTTGATACCAACTTGCATTCCAAAATTTCATCAAAATATTTCAATTTTTGCGCGAGTTATCGTGCGTACAGACAGACAGACGGACGGACATGGCTCAATCGATTTCTTTTTTCACCCTGATCAATTTGATATATATAAGTCAATATCTATCTCGATTATTTTATGGTGTTACAATCCACCGTTATGTGATTAAAACTATAATACTCTGTGTACTAGTACAGCTGAGTATAAAAAGAAACATATGTAAAACATTTCACTTGCAATTAAAGAGGATGAACATGTGGGAGAAGCACGTATTTAGGTAAATTTTTCTAAGTAATTGATTTGTATTTATGTATGTAGGTATGTATGCAGGCATCTGAAATAGATAAATCAGCAACACGTATGTTGTAACATATGTATATACATATGTACTTACATAGAAAAACATGTTTTATGCCACGTACACACAGAGAAAAACTATTGTACAATCAACTCAGAATCGCATATAATCCAACTTAAAACTTAGGTATAATTTACTTACTAAGTTTTTTCGTCATCTTAACGAAATTAATTTTGTAAAAAATTCAGCAAAGTAATTTAGTAAAAAATAAAAGTAAAAAAGGTTAACTTAGCCAAAACAACTCCTTTTTTGGTAGCCAAAGTGCTTAGGTAATAAATCACCTACGCTTTGTTTTCCATGGTCGGGTACAAATTGTGTAAGTACTTTGGTGAGTTATACAAGTTTTTTGTGCCCCATACAAATTTTTTTAACTAAGTCAACTTTGTTAGATTTACTATAGTTTTTTCTCTGTGTGTACTCAGCCATCTCACACTGAGGGTCTGTACTACGATTCATAAAGTAAATATACACAGAGACATGAATGTCAATGAGGGATTGATGGACGTCAAAGTTTTTGGGTAGATTTTCAAATAAAATTAATATGCCGCCTTTTGTTATGTCCTTATTCATGTGTTTTTTGTATTTACATGCCAAAAAACATGACATCTTGGATCGATTTGTAGGCGCTTTGATATCAGCACAGTACATGGAGCCCTACAGGTCGGAAATTTACATATTATAGGTATGTAAGCACGTACTACTTATGTATGTATGTATGTATATATGTACGTGGGTGGTGAAATAAGTGCTTAAAATGAAATAAATATTTAACAAGAAAGTATGTATATGTACATATATATGGCTGTTAAGATACTAAATGGTGGTACATGGCGTATGAGTGATTTTTTTCTTTGGTAATCTGCTGTTCAGATTGCAATGATTCCAGCCAGGGACCGAAAATAAAAATTATTATTTTTTTCGATGCTATAAAACTCCAGGGCTAGATTGTGTCCTTGGGAAAAATTATTAACTTTACTTTCATCCCAGGACCTCCAGGATCAATAATCTGGGCTCTATTAATTTTACTGATTTTTTTTTTTTTAAAAACGCCAGCTATAAAATAAAAATAAGGCGTTTTATTTTTTAAGGGCAGCGATAAAATAAATACTTGGTGTTTTATTTTTTAGCTCCGTCGATAAAACAAAAACCTGGAGTTTTATTTTTTAACTCCAAAATAAAACTCCAAGGCCAATAACTAGCGAACCCCTTAACCGAATTGCATAAATTTGGTATCGGAATAAAGGTAATTCAGAAAGCTTTTTAATGGTGCCACCCATGCCAAGGTTAGCACTCAAACCAAGGTTGCCACCTATTTTTTAAATTTTTCCCAATTTAGTATAAGTGCCACCATTCAAAAGCTTACTGAATTACCTTTCATCTGATACCAAATTTATGCAATTCGGTTAAGGGGTTCGCTAGTTATTGGCCCTGGAGTTTTATTTTTGAGTTAAAAGATAAAACTCAAAGTTTTTGTTTTATCGATGGAGCTAAACAATAAAACACCAAGTATTTATTTTATCGCTGGTGCTAAAAAATAAAACACCAAGTCGATTGTTTATTTTTGTCCAAATAAAATATTCCTCCAAATATAAATTTTGTCTTTGGTGTTTTATTATAAAAGGAATAAAACTTCCGGTCCCTGATTCCAGCTATCAGATGTGTGTGTGTTAAATCAACCCTTTTACGCAGAATTCTATTTTTTGTATGGTATAACAAGTTATGAGGATGTTCTTTTTTCCATTGCCGACAGATTTAACATAAAAATTTGTGTAAAACAAAAATTACTTAGCACTTGGCTTTAACATTCATACATATGTCCATTACGTTGAGAAGCGCATAATAATATATGTAAATACATACATATATGTATGTAGGTACATTATTATTTTTGTATGTACATACATATATCCGTTTTTTTGCATTTGAATGAATATTGAATATATGTATATGTACATACACACTCGTATATATATACATACATACATATATACGTAGATATTTATGGAAAAACTCCAAGGCAATGCTTACAAGAGTTTTGCAGTTGTTTCCTTTTTTTTTTGCAGTTTGTCCATTCAAAAAAGTCCTTTGCAATGGAAGAAACATTGAATGTTTGTGAAAAAGCGAAAAACTACATAGAAAAACACACATTTGTACACACAAATTTACACTTGGCATTCATGAATTATTTTGCAACAGTTTAGAAGTGCAATGGCACGTACAAAACAGGCATTCGCTGTTGGCCACTTTACTTTTTAGAAAACATTGCTACAACAAAAAAATAACAGACAAGTTATAACCGGTTGAAGTGGAACTTTACATCATACTTGAATACATACATGTATATATTTATATGTACGTACTACGTAGGTATGTACTTATGTATGTATATTAGGATGGGGCAATTTACTAACCTATATCGCGCCATCGAAATTCGGATTCCTCTCCTTTTTCTGAGTAGAAACCTCCTTCACGACATTTGTCTAAAATTAATTTTGATGTTCCGGAATTTAGTTTTTATGGACGTTTACGTTTTGGGGTATAACTCTTCACTTTTTGCAGCTAAAATTCTGAAATTTTGTATTTAGAGCATTTATTGTACACAAAGCGCTGTCGGCGAAAATCATCGGTATCGGATGACTATAACATAGAGAACCCATACCGCGATTTTGGACCAAGGAAAAAAGAGTGCATTCTAGTTTTTCTATACCGGAAGATAAATTAATATTATAAAATACTGTTCCTATATTGTATTGACTTATCTTTAAGAAATTCGCAAAAAAAATTAAGATATATTGTACACAGCGAGAGATAATCGCGAAAGTATGCGATTTTGGGCATTCAGCCTCCATAACCGGAAATCAGGCTATATCTCGAAAACGGATCATCCGATTTTAATTCTAATTTCATCTCTGGATTCAGCATAGAATTCCGCTTCAACTCGATGTGCAAATTGACCTGGATATTTTTTGCCGATTTTTGCCTAATTTTTATGTTCAAAAATCTGTCTTGGTTCATAAAAACCAAGTTCCGGAACATCAAAATTAATTTTAGACAAATTTCGTGGAGGAGTTGTCTACTCATAAAAATGAGAGGAATCCGAATTTCGATGGCGCGGTATCGATTAAATTCCCTCCATACAAATCGCCCCACCCTAATGTATATTCATATATATTTTTTCAGCATTTCACTTTGTAACATGTTTTAGCATTCATTTAAAATTTTCTTCAGAAAAAACAATGGTTGCAGCGTTGTGTGAATAAATGTGTGCTCTCACACTTTTTATACTCAGCTGTACTAGTACACAGAATATTATAGTTTTAATCACATAACGGTGGATTGTAACAGAATTAAATAATCGAGATAGATATAGACTTATATATATCAAAATGATCAGGGTGAAAAGAGAAATCGTTTGAGCCATGTCCGTCCGTCCGTCTGTAAACACTCTAACTCGCGCAAAAATTGAGATATTTTGATGAAATTTGAAATACAAGTTGGTATTGACACTGGGACGGTTGGTATTGAAAATGGGCGAAATCGGACCACTTTTCCTATATAGAAAAAATCGGAAATTTGGTATCTCAGCCACTAATATAGCTAGAGTGATGAAATTTTACCCACGTGTTGAGCTCAGGCCCCTAAGAAGAAATTTGAAGGAATTTTGGAAAATGGGCGGTGCCACGCCCACTTATTAAGGAGCAAACATTGAAAGCTTTATGAGTCATAACTCAGAAACTGTTGAAGATATATCGATGAAGTTTGGTACGCGTGATATACTTACTTAGGCAAATGTTTGCACGAAGAATTGTCAAAATCGGTTGACGGCCACGCCCACTTTTATATATGGGTATTATAAAGTGACCTAATAAAAACATTTTGAGCGATATCTCTGTCAAATATAAAGATATATCATTGAAATTTTATACGAGGAAACAATGAAAGCATACAGCTGAGTATCTAATGTTCGATTCCACTCGAACTTAGGCTTCCTTACTTGTTTCTATTAAACATGGCAAAGGGAATCTGTAAAAGCAAAAAATATACTTTATATGAATTTTACTGCTCTTATAAGCTTAAGCGGAGAAGTTTGCTCTTTATTTGCGCCTAACGAGCACATAGGTGTTTCTCTTTGAATTGAAATACGTGTTTTGTTAGTTGTGAAAGCGTAAATTTTGTAATTATTTTTGGCCATTTTAAAAAAATTGGAGAATAACTGTTACATAAATACATATTTACATAAATGTTTTTTTTCATGATCAACGACATACTAAGATGTAGAAGGATAAATGAATTCTTATTGCTAATTCGCTTTAATTCAAAATTAGGATTACGAATAGTTAATTGTAGTATGTCAATAGAAAATTATTTGCCCTAAAATTTTAGTAAGGTAGTAAGTAATCTTTTTAAATTGAACCTAAAGGACCACAGGAAGTGAAAAGCATATATTCCTCGAAATGTTAAATGTGTTTTATTTCGGCTTCTATTAAAGCGATCGAAATATTTCTTTTACAAAAGATTAATTATTTTTGACGGCTTTTAACACGCAGTCAAAAAAAGATACATTAAGGTGGTATAAACTAAGTACTGGGTGATAGTGATCACAATAGCGCACATAAGGTTAATACGATTATATAGGCGAAACCTTCGACTCAAGCCAAATATACTGGTGTATTAAACTTAGAGATCGGACCATTAATACCGAAGATATTAGAAAAATTTATTTTAGCAACGTCTAGCGGTGTCTAAAAAAATTTTTTTCCGGAAATATTTTCCAAAAAGACTTCATATTGAGGGGCGAACTTTTTTTCGCGATACGGTCTAACACTCCCAATCAATAAAATAGACTCAAACTGTTAACTCAAATATTAGCTGACTTTCTGACTTATATTTATTTTAGTTAATTTCAAAAACCCATTATCGAATTTTAGAGTGAAAACCAGTGGAAAAAAGTTCTAGGAGATTGTTAAAAGTTCAGTAAAATTTAATATACCTGTAGTTTCATACAGATTATCCGCAAGCGAAAACTCTCAGCTAATTTCTACATTATATGAATACGGTTTTGCACTTTAAAGGACTAAGTATCTATATGAGCTTAGAGTTTCAGCTTTCGCTTACATACTGTGCAATACATAATAAGCATTTTGACTTGGAAAAAACTCTCTACAGAACTAGCCGTTGCTGTTGCTTAGTTGCTGTAATTTGCAATTTTCGAAAATTTCATTGCCATTTCATAGATATATCTATGTGTGTTTATAGTTTGTGTAATGTAAAGCGATACCCCTTTTGCTCAGAGCATGTCTATAGCACACTACTACATGTATACTACATGTATGCAATAACAACAACAACACAAATAATTCATACTCAGAATATCTCTTTCGAATATTCGGCTGTACGTGCGTTCGTTAGCTTCGAGCGACTTTAATTTTCAGAAATTTCTTCGTCTTCGCCTATAATTTTTGCTTTTTGCTATTTCATGCGAAATTTTTTGAGCTTCACAAACTCTTGTTTATCATTTCCTTGCTGCCAGTCAAAGTATGCATGAATATTTTCTCTCAGCATTTTAATTTATCATTAACCTGTTGGAAGCCGCTACCGTGCATCGAAGATGCGAAATGTTTAATTCTCAGAAAGAAGAAGCCATTAAGAAAAGAAAGGGGGGAGAGCAAAGGAAGAAAGAAAGAAAATTTATATTATTTGAGAAAGTTTTCATTTATAAATATAGTAGAACTAGTTTCACAGGCCTCTGCGTCAACTAAAAAAAGTACCTCTGGTCTATCTCAAATGCATTTCAAAAGCATATATTTGTTTTCTTTATATAATATATTTCGGTTGGTATGAAAGTAAATCTATGCCCATTTCCGCCATGATTTATTGATACCCAAAATACTGCATGTGTCATAGATATTATCTAAGGGATATTTTTCAATATGAACCTCTCTCCACAGCTCTTCAAGTATATCTTTCAATCCTCGTGCTGCGTGATCCCATTTTACCATTTACTCTGTATTTAGCTTGGAGTAATCGGGGTAGAAGCAGTGGGAAGCGTAGCATCTATTATACATTTTCCAATCTTTGCTAAGCATTTATAATGGAGACTAACTTGCGCAGCAAGGAATAATATATGTAATAAGAAATCCACCATAGACCCCGAAGCATGTTTTTCCTGCAGGGTCTTTTACTTGCAGCACAAACGCACTTCTCTTTCTGAGACATGTCTTCTGTGCATCTGTTAGTGGCATCATTATGTCATTTTGTCGTTTGTCAAAATTGCAACAATAAAAAAATATTAATAATTTGCCGCTTTTCAATAGTTTTTGGTTTGGTTTTCGCTTGCCATCAGTGCCAACACATAACGCAGCTTTGTACAGAACGTGTTCGAGTTTGAGTTTTTAAGTGTTTTGCGTGTGTATATACATTTATATGTACCTTATAGTTTCTCGAACATCCGCGTATATGCAAGCGTGTATGTAAGTGAATATGCGTACGCTTGAGAAAATGTGTCATCGAAAAAATTATCATTTCCGGCCGTTGATGCTTTGACGCTTTTTAAACTATTCGCAAATAAAAGTCCGCGTTGTTGGCGTGCCTTCCTTCATGCCTGTCAATGCACACGCAACAAAAAATCAACGCTTATACACTCAAGAAATTTTTATGTCCATATATTTGTAACACATCTTAAATAAATGCCTTATTTGTAAAACTAATTAGTGTAGCGTGTGTGTATCTGTATATGCAACGGAAATTAAAAATATTGCGGAAACTGTCACGAAGTTTAGTTGCGTGTAACAATATTTTATCACAGCTGGATGTTTTCTTGTCATAGAATTTCTGATATGTAAATCGTTACGCGCGTCATGAATATAAATTGCAAATTATCATTTGTACATAGACTCATGAAAAATAAAATAAAATTCTTAAACGGTCCGGGTTTCCTTTTAAGCCCTGAATAATATAACGAATTCTGCAAGGAGCTTGAAAAACATTGTATTGCCAGCAAATACACAAGCTGAACAAAACTTAGCAACAACAAAGGCACTTGAAGTATGCATATGATAAGCACAGTGCCACATGGCGTATGAGTAACATTTTGTTTGCTGCTCTGAAAAAAATCGTTGTAAATCTAAAGACTTTCCTTGTTAAATCAACTACTTTCCGCAGTTGAAATGTGCCCAGCAACGCTCCGTTGTTGTTTCAAAGGTGCGAGCGTTGTTGATTTAAGTCAGAGATTGTTGGAAAAAATGTTCACCTAAAAATAAATTTTTGCTTGCATTTTGCTCTTCATCTTCTCTCCGCCCGGGTCCCAACTGCAAATATGTAGCCTCCGCTTATTCTCCTATTCTTCTCATTCACTGGTTGCTATCTTTATTTCTTATTCTGATTTTTCTTCTTTATTTTATATTCTCCTCCGGATTCGAACCATGACATCAATCTGAAATTCTATCCAATCATCACATAGTGGAACATCCAACATTATATTGAATTGTAGTAAACTATTTATACTTCCATTTCCTAAAAAAGGAATCCATGAATTATTTAAATCATTGTAAAAACAAAATTTAAAAAAATTTGTTCTCATTAGTTTTGTTTACAACGGAAACTGTTGGGTCAAATACTTTTGCCTTTAAATCAATAACGGGGAGAAAATTGTTGCTAAAAATAAACTTTTGTTTGGATTTTCTCTTCATCTTCTCTCCATTATTATTTTTTTTGTTGGTCTTCTCACAAAAAAATATTTTCTAACAAAAAATTTTTTAAAGGCAAGCAAGTTTTTGAAACAACAACGCCCGTTTTTGAATAAATTGTTGGATCAAAAACTTTGCTGTAAAAACAAATACTTTTGCTGTTGAATCAAAGACGGAGATTCAACAGCCGAAAGTTGTTGGTTTAACTACGGGTATTTTTTGCAGAGTGTAAATTTGTTTAGGTCTCTGAAATGCACAGAAGACCTCAACCATCATTTGAATAGTCCACTCTCAAAAGTCCCTATGTGAATTTTTCATAATAAGCCACAAAGTAGAAAAAACAAAAACAGAAACCTGAATGTGTACATATAAAATCTATAGAGACTTTTCAAAGTGTAATCATATTTAATGCTTTTTCAGAATAAGGAAGGATTTTGCAATAAATTCTTAATGAACATTATACACCTCTAAATAATAATAATATAATATAACTCTGACGAGTTTTATGGCCGAGCTTTCTCTCCCAATTCGAGGTGTGCTCCTTTTTGTTTTTCCTACTAAATACCTATAAATACTGTTACATAATCCATCAAAAAGTCAATATCGAAAAAATTTCACATAGCCTGTTTTGAAAGTGGACTACTCATTTATTAATTTCTACTTGTACAGCAGGTGCTGCTGTAAGTATCTACGTATTTTTTTTTTATTATCTACAGTTGAAATAATTATAGGAAAATTAATTTAGCGATAAGACAACGTTTTTTAAGAAAGACTTTATTAATTAAATTGTGTGTAGAAGCGCAAACCGGTAAGGTGCTTCAATCAGTACTTATAAGTATTCTGAACTGTTCTATATCTTCTAATATCTTTTTTGTTTTCGTTTTCAGCCTTTATTTTTGACTTCCTGCATTTGATATTTATGAAACGCCGTGACCGTGAGGAGAAGCTTCCGCAGTCAAATATCATAATTTACTCGTATGCCCTTTAAAAGTTTGAAGTAATTTAATTCAATGCTTATCCATAATACAAAATGATGAACTAGATATATATATATATATACTGAAGATTTGCATTAAAATTTGCTGAATAACTCTAATTTTATGTATATCAAAAATTTTTTGTTTTGAAAAGATGCATTTTTGCTGCTCTTAGTCACTTTATAATAGTCTAAATCTACTTAGACACCGACATTCGAGGAGCTAAGTGTTCTCTGCTCATCATCCTCAACCTTTTTGCAACTGCCACAAATTTTACGAAAAGCCATTTATTCAGTCATCCAAGGAGCCAAACCCAAAATACCAAATTTGCTGTCTATTAAAAAAAACGGCGATGATTTAAATATTTTCAGCCGACACCAACTATTTTAATTGTCGTCACCCCAAAATTGAAACTTTTCCAATTTACACCAGCAAAATCGGTCTGCAAACAAAGCAACACAACACAACACAACACCAAATTTACTCACTAACAGCAGCACCAGTCGGCGGCCATTTGGGATTTTGTGCATTTAATTTTCTAACTTCCAATATAATTAAGCGCTTATGTACTACAAGGCGCTTTAATACACTACAGAGATCTCTGAATAAATAAATATCACATACCGAATTTGGCCCACACGAAACCAATACAAACAAACAACAAACAAGCACAACCCACAAAATAAAAATAAACACCCAAATGGCAACGAATGAGCTTTCCAAAGACCTTCAAGACCAACAAACAGTTGAAAACCCGCAGCCCAACAACAACAGCCAACAACCAACAACAACAACAGCCGACAACCAACAGCAAAAACAAGCAACAACCAACAACCAACCAACTTAAAATCTCTTACTCGACATAATCCTTAAACACATTTCCAATTAACATCTTAATTGCTATGAGTAGTTTTACTTACTGAGTTATTTACAGTTGTTAATATACCTAAATACATATCTACATTTAGACGAACATAAATATAGGTATACAAATTTATGTTAGTCTACATATGCAGACACTCGAAACGAATCGAGTTGAACTCAAGTAGACATGAGGAACCTTAGCAAGCACAAGTGGTTGGTTGTCCTTTGGCTGGCGGAGGTGTGGCGGAGGGTGGAGAAGTGCTCTTTTCTAGTATATAATGATGGTAGAGGTGAAAGTGAATTAGGTGAGGTGAGTCGTCTTGGTATTGGGTTACTGAGCTTTTGTTGTTTTAGGGCTACTGAGCTCTCGCTGCTTTTATTTAAACTAACACAAAAAACCCTTGAATGGACTGTGGGTATAAATATCTAAAATTTTGAGGATTCTCATCGTTTATTTTAAGCTTTGCCACAATAGTTTCTTGTTAAATACATAGGAAAATACATACATATTTAAGCATATTAAATTCAATAAAATAGTAAAAGGTTAGTGAAATGAACAGTAGTATGAGTTGCCTTTATAGTTTTAATTAAAGACCACTCACTAAGAATTTACGAGTAAAATACTGAAGAGTATTTAGTCGAAAAGGAAATTGAAATGCAAGCGTTTGTTCTGCCAAAGAACGGAGGAGTAATAATATATACATATATTTATTTATTAGATTTATATAAATACAAGGAAAAACAAATGCTGGAATATCTCAACGACAGAGTTGGGCAAAATTTATTCGAATAACGAATAATAGATGAATGCATTTTTTTTATCTTTATTTGAATAATAAATAATTTCGGTTATTCAAACAAAAAATTATTCGAATAATAGATAATATTCATTTACATATGTAAAAATAAATAAACATACAAACAAAAAAAAAAAAAAAAAAAAAATTTTTTTACTATTTCTGAGTTTTTGTTTTTGTTTTACCTTGAGTTTTTATTTATTATTTGAAATAACGAATAAAACTCAGAATAATTTATTCGTAGGGAACTTATCTGAATAAAATTTGAAAAATAAATTTTTATTCGAATAACTACCTAAATAAAAATTTATTCGAATAATGCCCAAGTCTGATTGTTATCGTTGGACGGGATTAGCAAATTTAACGCGTGAATTAAATAAGTAAGGCAAAATCGGTTTTAAATCGAAATAATTACAAACGGTTTATTCTGCTATAGTTTGTCCGGCTGACGACCAACGAATAATAAAATTAGATTCGTACAAAAACTATCAGCAGAGAAAAAATATGACACGAAATTCAATAAAAGGAAATTATATGCTAAGTTCCTATGATCAATAAAATATTTCAAAGTATAAGTACATTTGACAAAGTATCTCATCAGCAACACTGATCAACGACCAACACAAAAATAAAAATATTTGCAAAATGTTCACAGAGAAGGGAGAAAATATAAACTTGGGTCTAAGAGTAAAACTGAATGAAATGAAACATTCACAACAGCACAAAAATGCCTTGAACGAACTTCGCTGGGAAAAGAAACCTGTCACAGGGAACTCAATGCAAAATACGTATGTTTTCAAAGAAAGCAAAAGCTATCAAAGAAACTCCAGTGAACAAAGTAAAAAGGAAGGGATTATAACAAAGAAAAAAATGAATAGAAGACTAAGGTAGTTCTAGGTTATAGGGGGAAATCCATTAGACAATCCAGGCGCATACATAGTATGAAACAATAAAAATTCTCCACGTTCAACGTAAATAAAAAGTAAAGCCTTTTTATATACAATATTATAGAGTGGAAACAAAATAGCACATTATCTAGGAAAATAATACAAAAAGCTAGACAGAAACCTTAAAAGTGTCAAAAATAAAGGATCATGGAAGAAGATATTCACAGATTTTTTCATAAATATGTATCTGAAGAAATGTCCATTTCCAAAAACCTTTAAAGTGAAATTAATTTATTTAGTGCCTGTCACCAGCCAACTGCAGCGCCCCTCAATGCCATTATTCAAAATTTTACAAGCAAAATTATTATTATTTATTAAGGATTACACAGTCCATCTAAATGTTACTAAGCAACAAGTGAGGGGAAAACAATAGAAAAATTATGGCAGAAAAAGAAACAAAAAACGGCTGTTGCTGCGAAGTCACCTATTACGAGATACAATGTACGTTTTATACAAAATAAATAAAATGATTAAGCGAGAGAAAGTCCATAAAAAGAAAAAAAAAAAACAGAAAAGAAAAACAAAAAACAAAGAAAACAAATTATGCAAAACATTCTAACACACGCCCACCAACCCAAAACCAGACGCGAGTTGATTGCGTGGGCTTTTTTTTTGGGCTAAAAATTTGGCAGACAACCAAAGGAAGAAGAAGCAGCGACATCAGAAGAGTGAAAGTCAAACCCAGAAGAATACTAAATAACAAAACAACCAAATTGTGTGTGTGTCAAATGCTAATACAAAGGCAGCAGCAACAGTGTGACACAGCGAATGAATCAAGAGCAGACCAAAGTATCTATGCTTGGCACGTACGTACGTAGCAGACAGACAAATCTATGTATATATCTTCGAGTATTTATTTAAGTAAGTATTGGCGCGAATCTATTATTGTTTATTTGTTTATTTGTATATAAAGTCTTCGAAATTACATTCTTACAGACTATTCTAACAAAGTACTAAAATTATGTGTTATGAAAAAAAGATCTTAAGTGACTAAGGATAGTGGCATATGGCCACGCAAGATCGGCACCTGAAGAGTTGAGAAATAAATTTATCTCAGAACAAGCCCTAGAAATAGGGGCATTTAAACCATAATTGGTTTTTGAGAATGCAATTTTTAAAGTTTCAAAGTGTCGCCGCATTATTAAGTCGGGTAGTTGGATGGGCTGAGAGCCGCACAGTGGGCGATTCGCTTTCGCTAGCTGCGTAAAACTAATAACTTCTAAAGTAAAAAAAGATATCTAAATTTTTACACTCAGAGAAAAAACATTTCAAAAACAAATGAAAACGTGTTTAAATGGGCAAACACGTATTGGAAATTGATGGAAATACGAACATTTTATGTAAAAAATGTTCATTGTAAAATCAAGAAATAACATTTCAAATTTAAAAATTTTCTTTTTAATTTAAACCCCATAAGATTTTGAACCTAAAACTTTCGTTTTTATTCCCTTCATTTTCATTTTTAATTTAAAAATGATTCTTTTTAAATCCAAAATATATTTTTATTTCACAGGTTTCATTTTACATTAAAAATTTTTATTTTTTAAATAAATAAGATCTGGTTTAGAACGTGCATTATAAAAACAAAAATTTTGTTTTTGATTTCTTTTCTCTGAGTGTACTTTTTGGTTTCTTGCTTTTCCGACATGGTAAGAATATTATGTATTGTGGAAAGATTTTCCGTAATCCTTTGTCAAGTTTGGTTTGGAGACAAACCAGTTGCGGCTAATATGCGCCATATGACTTGACAAGGGTTGACGGAAAATCGTTCCACAATACATCATATCTTCATTCGGTTTTTTTTTTTATCAATTAGGAAAAACAGCAAGGAACTAAAAAGTGGTTTTCTAAATTTTATAAAACGATTTTATACATTTTTTTTTATAAATTTTTTGTTTCATAAGTTAAATTTTATTGCATAAATATATCGCACCCTAAATCATAATGTTACACAACTCAAAATTCAAAAATTTTCACGAGAGCCAAAAAACTTTTTCATTTTTATAGGCAATGATATTGGAAAAGGCCACGTATAATAGTTATTTTTCAGTTAAAAAAGACTCTGATTGATAAGATTTTTCGGCAGCCGCCAGAGATATATTCTGTGTGCCAATTTATGAAAGAAACTCGATTTCGAAAAATTTTGAGTTGTGTCACTTTATGATTAAATGTAAAAAAAAATTGATATTTGGATAAGAAAAGACAATTATTCGGAACTATTCCATCCTTTTTTTCTGCCAACTTCGTCATGCCTTGTTAGCCTGTCGGCCGGTCGATGCATAATGCAGTATTTCATGAAATTTGTTAAAAAAATATGTTTTAAAGTATTTCAACAGTTTGATCGCGCGATTTTCCATTAAATAACCCACTGTGCGACGGCGGCGACACGTTGTGCGCATTCGTAATCATCATCATTTACGGAAGCGGAATGTTTTGCTGCTTGTTTTAGGCTGCAGAGGGGCTGGTTGGAGTGAAGGGTATAGGCTAAAGGGGAGTCATCCTTTCGTTGGCATCATGGCGTTTAGCGCTGTATTTTAATATACACACAGCCACTTTTAGAAATGTATACATACACAGACACATCTATATGTATGTATGCATGTATATTCCCAATTTCATAATGATGAGTGAGTGTTTATATAGCACAGCTGTTGCTCTTGAGGCCGGCTGCTGTGCCTTATCAACAAGTCGACATTTAATTGAATCACGCCGCAAGGAACGCTGTGGGAATTGATACTGTGCGAGCTGGGCGAGTTGTTGAATTTGCATGGATGCTCCTAGAGCAAAGGGTTTGGCAATAGGGAATGTCTTATTTAAATTTATATTTATATGTTTGCAGGAAAACCAAATGACATTGGTTAGAGAATTATCAAAAGAATACTACAGAAAAACTTTAAAAGCAGAAAATTAGTTGCGCCCTGGACATCAAATTTAGTTGTGCGAGTGGTGAGCGTCAAATATTGTTTAAAGTAAATTGTTCTAGTTTGAACTTGACTTTTCTAAGCTTCTAAAACGTACTCTGGAACGTTTTTATGGACTATAAATAAAACAAAATTTAAAAAAATATCCTCAGCCCAAAACTTCATATAAAGGCAGCATCAAAATATCAAGTCAATCTTATTGAAAGCCCCTCTTTCATAAGCCAACAAAAAAGTAGCATCCAAAAATCCAAAGCTCGTTTCTACTCACCGCACACCGCTCAGAAATTAGCGCCATCAGACTTTCATTAAAATTATTAACAGATATTAATAAGCATCACCTTGGCTTACCTTCCCCAACTAATGCCTGCTTGCGCAACTTGATAGTGATTAGTGATTTCGCACTTAAAGTAGCAAACTTTTCTCATACAGCAAAAAAAGGCAAAGGGATTGCTTTCAGTCCTTGTATATATTGTTGATGCTGAGGAAATATGCTTTTACATATTTAATTTCCTCTGACAAAATAGCATTAAGTGCTTAAGAAGCGAATTTACATATACATATAGATTAGCTGTAACATAACAAAGCCGTTTTTGGAAGTGTGTCAAGTTTTACTGAAATTCTCTGGCCGAATTTTTGAGTTTGATAGACGGAACGGAAATTAAGTACTCAAGGTTATGAATTGGGTAAGTTAGGCGGAGGGAGTGATATGATATTGTATTAATCTCTTTCTATACAAGTAACAAGTTTTGATGAGGGGCGGAGCGTGGTAACGTAAATTGCGCCTTGAATCTAGTACTTTTTATGCTGTAGCAGCGAGTTTGCTGGGCGAAATGAGGAATATTGGATTTTTGTATTCCTGCGCGGATATTTCTTTCACCATATTTCGTACTTTATACCTATAATAGCCAGTCCTGTTAGCCGTAAGAGATTTTTGTGGCGAGTCTTCTGCATCTTCTAATTAGTAGCCGTATTTATCGATGCTACTTTTTATTGAGAACAACTGTGCAGCTAATATAAGCGATAGTCCCAAAAACGAGAGTCTAGAGAGTTCACAACTAGCCCAGAACTGGTTCTAAAGCGATGCAGAGCGGGACTGTCTATTGTTGCGGCTTCATAATGTATGTTTACAGATACTACTTTAAACTCCAACTTTGCTCTGTTGCACTTTACAATAATGCCCCTTTTTCCAGTTTTTTTTTTTGGGTAGTTTCGAAGGTAGTTCTAAATGGAACTTGGTTAAAAGGAGATACATATAGACAAATATTACTTTACATTTGTATTTGAATGACGATAATTCCACCCTTTTTATGGTTAAGTTTCAAAAACTTGGTATCTTATGATATAATACGGACTGAGGATTATATTGTAAAGCGCCGCCAAAGACCGACACTATTTAAACTAGTACTGAGCTGCTTCCTTCTGAACTATCTCCGAACTATTTATTTTTGAACTTTTCCAGGACGGTCCATATAGGAAGTAGTGTAGGACGCGTTCCAAATTTCTGCAGGGTTCTGATGATTGCCACCGTGTTAGACAGTTGAAAGCATAATGTTGGGATAGAACTAAAACCAACCCTGTCGCTTTTTGAACTAGTTCTGCACTAGCCTGGAACTAAGCGCGATTTGCTGCAGCGAAGTTATCGGTGATCACACAGCTGGTGTCACAACTTACGAGTGTTCACTGAATACATGTTGAAGCTTTATGAGATCCTGGTAGCCAACAATTCTCACAATCCACTGGCTACAATCAAGCATGGACTAAACAACGAGGATAGGTAATTGTTGAAGAGATTTTTACGATCTTAGAGATCTCTGATTGGTCTCCCTCACAAGTGCTCACTACAATTTGGAGCGATGCGGGAATTATGAGAGTCTAGGTTGAGGTTGAGATTGAGTACTGTTCCAAAATTCACTCAGGAAATTTCATCAAGAAGTACATACCTACTCGTATGAGGTGATAGTCTGCTGTTCTATGGCTGCCCCTCAAAATTTTAATTATTTGAAAGTTTTTATTTCATGCTAAACTTGCAAGACTTCTTAAAAACAATTAGATAGAATTTTCTTTGATGTGTTTTCTTTTTAAATTAATTAGAATTTAATTAGATAGATTATTTTGGCAAAATACCATAAATTTTCATTTTCATATTTTTTTTCTTTGTTTTTAATATTTCTTTTGCGTGCATGGCTTCTTTCCACAATTTTCGAAATTATGTTTTTTCACGCACACACACACACTTACACATGTACAAATATACGCAAAAATAAATATTCTTGCTTTGCCAAAATAAACATTTACCGAAAATGAATGTGCATAACAGACACAAAATTATCATGGATACCAAGATGAGCACGAGTACGAGTATGAGTACGCGAGTACGTCATTGGCATTTGTCGGCGCGTCATACAAATGTTGCCAAGTTGTGTCGCTGGCATTATCATAAATCACATTGTCTACACTCTCATTTGCATATACTATGCACGTAAATATGTATGTATGTAAAAGTATACAGAAGAGCAAACCTTCTTATGCACAATCAAAGTTGTAGTATCTATTACTTAGAACACAAGAAAATGTCTTTTGAATCGGTTGATGGCATGTCAACAGCGAATTTGAATTCGTTTTATCTCTTCTCGTCACTCTGCCTCGTCTTGCAGCCACGCGCGTTTTGCGGCCGCCAAAGCAAACAAATAATTCAAATATTTGTCTATGTCGTTCTTCATAGCAGTGTTGCCAGACGTTTTTACTCAGTCGTGCCTTTTCTATACAATTACTTGCTTTCAAGGCATCACATTAGAACTGGAGCGTTTTTCCAACTAATGTGAACGAAACGAATCTAATTTCTGAAACTCAAATTCTCCATTTTCTGTATGAGGTCTAGGGCAACTAAATGTGGACCATGGAGAAACAAATCTGTTCGTAAACATTTGTCAATTAACTGCCTAAAATAAACCTCATAAAGTAAAATAAACCTTATACAAATTAAATTCCCTAAAAACAAAACAAACAAATATTTTTTGTGAATTTTTATATGAGCTATTGGCCAGTTTTTAATTAAGGAAAATTTAAAATTTTTTTTTGGTAGAAGTTATGGATCCATTTCGGACATACGCAAACATTTTTTGACTTGAAACTCAACTGCGACATTTAGCATTCCTACAACTTCTGGCAATTCTGTGCAATTGCACTAACAATTTTAACTAACCACAAACACAAGTATCTATTTTGCTGCAATGCTTAACATAAAACCGAAGCATTCCTGTCAAATCGTCGTTGCCACAGTGACGGCGATGGCGCTCATCATCATCATGTCGGCGGTTGTGGTTGTGGTGGTGGTAATTTTAAGTTTTTCTATTTGTTAGTTTTATTATACGAATAAGTGTTGCTTGCACATGACAATCATTATTTTGACAGGCATTAACCTTTAGCTGAATTTAAGTTGCATAAAACTTTTCACATTTCATTTTAATACACTTTCGCATTTACTCGCATTTTTGGCTACAACAAAATGTGTAAAAAAGCAACAAAAATTCAATGTTAGTACGATTTGTATGTGTATGTGAGTGTGAATATGTTGGCGTACACAAAGAGTGAAGGTACTATTTATTCAAATAGCGCATGTCGCAAGTTTTCAGATTTATTCTAGCGATATCCTTCAAAATTTCTTCATTTAATCGGACTTATTATGACACTGAAGCAAGGGCGTAGCCAGGATTTTATCCAGGGGGGGGGCAAGCACATCAAATATTTGAAGCAGTCAAACATCAATTTGTTTGCGACTAAAATCAAGTGTTGCTGTTCCGCTCTTAAATGTCAAAAATAATACTAATTTGTGAGTGCGGCTACAGCAACACTGCTAATATAAAAATGACAACAACAACTGTCAAAGAAACTGGGTTGCGCAAAGTCAAAAGGTAGGAAAAAAAACTACTAAAATACTACTATGTATAAAACAGCTGATCGGGTTGTTGTGTGCAAAATTATTCAAGTCGCTTATTTGGTGAAACCCAAAAGTAAGTTAGCCCCAAATCTGGGCTAACTTAAGTCAAAACTTAGTTTTATACTCTTTTCAGACAGAAAATTAATGTAGTACATTACATTCATAATTTAACAATAAATTCTTGTGTTTCACACACACTCAATTAACAAGGAGATGTCACTTTTCATTAAATAATTTGTTATTATTGACAAGAATTTTTTAATAAATAATCCCAGTAAACATTCGGAGTCATAGGTAAAAAAAATCAGAAAGGAATCCTAAACTGGAGCATTCACACTCATTATGAGCTCATTTTGGAGTCCGAAATGTATGTATTTCTGTTCTTAAGGTGGTCCCCTGATATGAGCCTAATTTCATACATTTTATGAGCCTGAATATGTAGTAAAACCAAAAAAAATTTTTTTGTTTTTGCATTTTCCTTCCCCTGACCCAATTATCTTCATCCTCTCTCTCCATTCACCCCAGCTTATTCACCTCTTCTCTCATTGGTTGCGTTCAGAAGTCGGAACTGTTGAGCAAAACTGTTGTGTAGATATCACTGAGCGGAAAGGGATATAATTTGCTCCTTCTGAACGAGCTGATACAGAAAATAAACAAACTATTATTATAATTACCTATCCACAACATAATCGGCAATAATTTCGCTGCTTTGAAACATTTTTATTACATTCAAAAATTCATAAATATAGGTATTTATATATTTGTACATATGTCAAAGTGGCCGCTGTGGTGTAGTGGGTAGAGTGCTCGCCTGCTATGCCAGAGGTCTTGGGTTCAAACCACAGTCCGAGCAAACACCAAAAAAAATTTTCTAATTAATAAAAATCCAATTATTGGGTTTTTTAAGAGCAGCGGTCACCTCTCGGCAGTGGGCGGCATACCCTCCGAGTGTATTTCTGTCATGAAAAAGCTTCTCACAAAAAATGCATTCGCCGTTCGGAGCCGGCATAAAACTTTAGGATCACCCAATTAGTCGGAAAAACAGAAGGAGCACACCTCGAATTGGGAGAGAAGCTCGGCCATAAAACTCGTCAGAGTTATAATAGCGCCATTGTATTATATTATTATTAGAGCTCGGATAATAGGTGAAAATCAGACGCCTAAAATTATGCTACGTAATGTTTGTGAGCACATCCAGTGGCAAGTTTAAGAATGGGGTGCCTTCGGGTCTAAGCCCCCCGTGAATGCAATTGGATTTTTTGCTTACCAGGATGCCAGAAAAATAAATTATTAAGGTTTTTTATGGGTTCACGTGGAAAATTGCAAAGAAAGCTACAATAAATAAATGTAATAATAAAGAATAATAATAAATAAAGTATAATAAATAAATAATAAATAAATATATAATTATAAAGAATAAAGAAAAAAATTAAAAATTAAAAATTTGTAGTGACTCGCTTAAATTTTTGAAAAAATCTTCACACGTGAAGGAAAAACAATTACAGTTTCAACCCGAATATATTTTGAATGAAAATGAGGCAGTGTATACGAGTATTAATTAGTAAATGATTTTTACTATAAGAAATACTAATACCTGTTATTTAAGAATTTTTTTATAGCTGTCCTCTGCATCTTTTTTCATGCGAATTTACAAGCCGAAAAAATTGCGTACTAAAAAAGTTACAAATTTTGCTGAAAAATTGGCGAATTTTCCAGAATTTTGCACAAACTTTTTAACTTTAATATATTTGTTGAAAGAGTTTTTTAGTGCTTAGCACGAAATTTTTATTTTAATTCAATTTTTAATTGTTGGGGTAAGTGAAAAAAAATTCAACAACTATTTACAGCGAAGGTTGAGTGTATAGCTATTTCACGAAAAACCATTTTCGATCATCAGCACTCTTTTCGGAAGTGGATGCACCGGGGATTGAACCCGAGTCCATTCCATCTTCAGCCGCAATGACCCAACGCATAAACACACTCGGCCATTGAGACTCTGTGCAAGCTGTTGGATTTTCCCCACTTTTGCCTTTTTCATTTTCAACATTAACGTTAGTGTGTATATGCTTTTGCATATATTCTCCACAAACGTGCTGAATTTTTGTTGTAGGCAGTTCGCAATGAACATTGTTGTTGGTATTTATTTTATGTATATACCAAACAACGTTAACAATTTTACTTGAAAGAGTTTTTTAGTGCTTAGCACGAAATTTTTATTTTAATTCAATTTTTAATTGTTGGGGTAAGTGGAAAAAAATTCAACAACTATTTACAGCGAAGGTTGTTTCCACTTACCCCAACAATTTAATATATTTGGTTTCTGTTATAGATTTTTTTATATAACAAATTAGAATTATTAAAAACACATAAATAAGTATATTTTACGGATAAAATCACTTTCTATTCTGGCTTTATTCCATCACACACCACTGTATGTTTATTTAAACTTCAAATTTGTGTAACACGATTAAGAACTTTTATAATAAAATGTTCACCCACCATACCAATATAACACCCCTTTATATTTAAATTGTAATCCCGCCACTGAAAACGAACAAAATTTACCACATGTAGCATATTTTGAGGCGCTTGATTTCACCTATTTTTCCGAGCTCTAATTATTATTACATATGTCAAAATCGTAAGCACAACATGTTGTCCGAAGTGAGCATAAAAAATGTATGATGAAAAAAAGTGTCCAAACTCACGTGTTAATCGGAAATACTCAACTTTGCGTTCAGAAGATAAAAACACAACTGTTGCGCAACCGTTGGGATTCTGAACACAACCATTGTGGGACCTTCATTGGTTGCTTTATAGTGTTGTCTATTTGTATCTTCCTTCGGATGAACTTTAGTGATACTTTTATACCTACTTCCCATTTTTCGAATTACAATTATCATTAAAAAAAAAACAAGAAAAAAAATTATAAAAAAATTTTTCCTAAGCTCATACATATTTTACACATTTTTGTGATTCATATCCGACTCCAAATTATGAGTGCTCTGAGAATGTTTGTTGGGATAATAAATTCATGCCAAAACGAATTGACGGTTGACACTGAAAACTTCAAAATTAATAAAAACGAACTTACCTCCCAGAGTTGTATTGGATTTTTATTCGATTAAAAATTCAATTAACTACTAATGGATCCATTAATAACTAAACTTCTCTATGGAAAATCGAGCTTCATTATCAACTTAATGAAGAAAATGTGGATAATTACTCCATTAACCGCCTGTGTGAAATCAGTATTAGCTTTAGTCACGCTGGTGAAACCGGGCCTTAGATTCTGCTTATCAATGCTAATGCTAAAATATTTAGTGAACTGTAGACACGAATTGAAACAAATCTCAGTGTTTTATTTTGACATGTAAATTTCTGTACTATTCTCTGATGCCATTATAATATTAAGCACTAGCCAGAGGGGGGCAGCTGCCCTACCCCTGCCCCTACCTGCCTACGCCCTTGCACTGAAGTGACATTTTAAATACAGGGAAATGCAGATAAATGGTGAAAAAAGGGGTTGCTTGGTTAATAAGGTGTTGCCCATAATTTTTAATTTTCTCAAATTGGTATTATTTGCACAAATCGACCTTAAACCGCAATAGAAACAAGTAAGAGCGCGGCTGTCTTCGGCCGTACCGAAGACTTCATACCCTTCATGAGTGGAGAAATGAAAAGTTACCTATGTATGTATGTACATAGTCTGATTAAGTTTAATTAATAATTTTAATTCTGTGGGTAATTTTTGGAAAGATTTATTAGAAAAATTGGTGTCTTGGACATTTAAATGGAGGAGCTATACACCAAAATGTGCATATCTGAACAATCGGTTGTATGGGAGCTATATGTTATAGTGGTCCGATCTTGACAATTTTCGTTAACCCCGCTTAGGTCCATATGGGTACAAATCCTTCAAAATTTCACGCCATTATCTCTTAAAATGGAGGAGTTATACACCAAAATGTCCATACCTGAACAATCGGTTGTATGGGAGCTATATGTTATAGTGGTCCGATCTTGACAATTTCGGTAACCCCGTTTGGGTCCATACACTCAGAAAAAAAATCATCAACACGATTCATGTAAAATTAACACGATCGATCTTTACACATAGAACAGCAACAATTTTTTTCAAATTACACGATGTTTGAAACATGCTTTTGGCTTTGTAACTGTCATCTGAAAATTTGGTAAATTCAACCAAATTTTATTGTTGATACAACATGAAGAAATTTTAAAATATACAAGATGATTCAAACATAAAATTTTATTCCTAAATGTCATTTGGAATTTGGTTTATTTAACATGATGATAGTGTCAATATAAACTAAAAAAATGTTAGAAAAATGACGTCCCAATTTTAGTGTTAATACAACAAGAAAACAAATGTGAAAACCACAAGAACCACAATTAACAATAAAATTTGGTTGATATAACACGAAACAATGTTCAAACATAAACGTCATTTGTAATTTTGGTTTATTTAACACGATCATAGTGTCAATGTAATCTAAAAACAAGTAAGGAAGCCTAAGTTCGAGTGGAATCGAACATTAGATACTCAGCTGTATGCTTTCATTGTTTGTTTGCGTTTGATGGAAACACGGTGCACTTAATATAAAGCGAGTGCTGCATAAAGTGGGCGTAGTCACGCCCATTTTCTAAATTTTTATCAGTCATCCAACTAAGCATATCAATATTATACTTTGTGCAAAATTTCATTCCTTTATGACTTCTAGTTACAAAGATGTCATGTTACAAATTCCCAAAGGGTGTTCCAGAAATATCTTTCTTAAAAAGTAGGCGTGGTCATAAACCGATTTCAATAAATTTTTGCATGTCTATTAACACTAGTTATAAAAGTGTATAAACCAAGTTTCGTCATAATATCTCAATTATTTGTCGAGTTATAGGCTAAGAAATCTCGTATATCCCTTTGTGTAAAAAGAGGCGGTGCCACGCCCATTTTCCAAAATTTTTCTATTTGTTGTTTCCGGTCTATTGTGGAAGTCATGCCACAAAATTTCAATGACAGATCTTTATATTTGACAGAGATATCGCTTAAAATGTTTTTATTAGGCCCCTTTATAGTTCTCATATATAAAAGTGGGCGTGGTCGTCAACCGATTTCGCTAAAATTTTGAGCGTGTATTACCACAAGTAATGAAAGTGTACACACCAAGTTTCGTCATTATATATAAATTATTTGTCGAGTTATGGGCTCAGAAATCTCGTATATTCCTGTTTATAAAAAGAGGCGGTGCCACGCCCATTTTCCAAAATTTTTGTGTTTTTCGTTTTATATCCGCAGTTGGACTCCTGCTATAAAATTTCAATGATATATCTTTATATTTGACAGAGATATCGCTTAAAATGCTTTTATTAGGTCACTTTATAAGACCCATATATAAAAGTGGGCGTGGCCCTAAACCGATTTCGGAAATTTTTCGTCCAAATATTTGACTAAGTAAGTATATCACGCGTACCAAATTTCATCGATATATCTTCAACGGTTTCTGATTTATGACTCATAAAACTTTCAATGTTTGCCCCTTAATAAGTGGGCGTGGCACCGCCCATTTTCCAAAATTTTTGTGTTTTTCGTTTTATGTCCGCAGTTGGACTTACGCGACAAAATTTCAATGATAGATCTTTATATTTGACAGAGATATCGCTTAAAATGTTTTTATTAGGTCACTTTGTAATATACATATATAAAAGTGGGCGTGGCCGTCAACCGATTTTAACTATTTTCCGTCCAAACGTATGCCTAAGTAAGTAAATCACGCGTACCAAATTTTGTCGATATATCTTCAATGGTTTCTGAGTTATGACATATAAAACTTTCAAGGTTTGACCCTTAATAAGTGGGCGTGGCACCGCCCATTTTCCAAAATTTCATCAGATTTCTTCCTAGGGGCCTGAGCTCAACACGTGGGTAAAATTTCATCGCTCCAGCTATATTAGTGACTGAGATACCAAATTTCCGATTATTTCTATATAGGAAAAGTGGGCGTGGTCATGGTCCGATTTCGCCCATTTTCAATACCAACCGTCCCAGTCTCGATACCAACTTGCATTTCAAATTTTATCAAAATATCTCAATTTTTGCGCGAGTTAGAGTGTTTACAGACGGACGGACAGACGGACGGACGGACAGACGGACGGACGGACGGACGGACGGACGGACATGGCTAAATCGATTTCTCTTTTCACCCTGATCATTTTGATATATATAAGTCTATATCTATCTCGATTATTTCACTCTGTTACAATCCACCGTTATGTGATTAAAACTATAATACTCTGTGTACTAGTACAGCTGAGTATAAAAAGTGTTAAAAAAGAACGTCAAAACTATTTTGAAACATACATAATTTTTTTGATCATTTGAAGTCTGATTTTCGTGCAAAACGCAAATTATAATTTAAAAAAAAAAAAGGAAAATTTTGTGCCGTGGCAGTGATGCGAGTTTAGCATCATTGTCAGTTCGCGATAATGGGTTTTGGATTTATATTTTCAGTTTGCAGGTGAGTTAAAAGAGGATTACATTTTTGTTTCTAAAAGTATTTATCTAATGTTCAATATTTTATTTTTCCTCTTCATAGGTTGCAATATCACGAGGAGTTTTTTTAGCGAATGGGGGTTTGCGTGCAGCATGCGGTTGTTGCATTAGCGGCTGTTTAAGCTTTGATGGGAGAGGGGAAGGCGAGTTGCTTTTTTGGAGGGAATTGGATTGGGTTTGGCTACGGGGAGATGTAGCATCTTTTGTTGGGTAGTGTGGGGGTGGCTACGGGGAGGTGTAGCATCTTTTATGCGAGTGTGTACATATGTACGTGTGTATGTACATATGTGCATATATTGGATGTATATATGCACATACATACCATATTTACAACCCTTGAATGTATTCAGGTGGGGAGGAGCGTGATTGCGGCTCCAAGGTTGGGCGAGAGTGCCAACCTCCTTTTCGTTGTGAAAAATCCCGAGTACGATTTGCTCCTTCATGCTATATAGCTCGAACAATGCATAAGACGGCTGAGAATTACCGCAGTTTTTCACAGCCGCATGCAAATGCACGAACGAAAGCTATACAGCATAAGTTGCATAAACATACTCGCCCCCCTAGACGGCTTAATCGTCTAGTAGTTATCCCATGAGGAGCCGGTTATCCGGCTCGAAGGACCATGTTTAAGCTTTGATGGGAGAGGGGAAGGCGAGTTGCTTTTTTGGAGGGAATTGGATTGGGTTTGGCTACGGGGAGATGTAGCATCTTTTGTTGGGTAGTGTGGGGGTGGCTACGGGGAGGTGTAGCATCTTTTATGCGAGTGTGTACATATGTACGTGTGTATGTACATATGTGCATATATTGGATGTATATATGCACATACATACCATATTTACAACCCTTGAATGTATTCAGGTGGGGAGGAGCGTGATTGCGGCTCCAAGGTTGGGCGAGAGTGCCAACCTCCTTTTCGTTGTGAAAAATCCCGAGTACGATTTGCTCCTTCATGCTATATAGCTCGAACAATGCATAAGACGGCTGAGAATTACCGCAGTTTTTCACAGCCGCATGCAAATGCACGAACGAAAGCTATACAGCATAAGTTGCATAAACATACTCGCCCCCCTAGACGGCTTAATCGTCTAGTAGTTATCCCATGAGGAGCCGGTTATCCGGCTCGAAGGACCATGTTTAACTGTGTAACCTAAATCAAACGCAAGTCGTCAATTTAACGCACGCACGCAAATTTTTCATATGCGTTGAACCGAAATTGACTTGCGTGCGTGTTCAGATAAAGAAATAGAAAAATACAGAAAATCAGAGAAAATCTTGTTATTTTGTGGAATATGTACCTAACAGACACGATATCAAAAGCAAGTGTCAATTTTTTTGCAAACAATCACCCACAATGCTTAATTTCAACTGTCACGCAAAACAAAAATTGGGCGTCGAATTTGCTTTTTACGCACGCCGTTCAATTTCGGTTACTCCCATACAAGTTGTATGGGCATGAGAAATTTTTGAGAGTAAATTGACGGCGTGCGTTTGATTTAGGTTACACAGTAAGCTTTGATGGGAGAGGGGAAGGCGAGTTGCTTTTTTGGAGGGAATTGGATTGGGTTTGGCTACGGGGAGATGTAGCATCTTTTGTTGGGTAGTGTGGGGGTGGCTACGGGGAGGTGTAGCATCTTTTATGCGAGTGTGTACATATGTACGTGTGTATGTACATATGTGCATATATTGGATGTATATATGCACATACATACCATATTTACAACCCTTGAATGTATTCAGGTGGGGAGGAGCGTGATTGCGGCTCCAAGGTTGGGCGAGAGTGCCAACCTCCTTTTCGTTGTGAAAAATCCCGAGTACGATTTGCTCCTTCATGCTATATAGCTCGAACAATGCATAAGACGGCTGAGAATTACCGCAGTTTTTCACAGCCGCATGCAAATGCACGAACGAAAGCTATACAGCATAAGTTGCATAAACAGCGGCCAAACATTACTCGGTGCAAGTGATAGTACTATCGCCCATGTATAAACTATCGCCGGTACATTTGTGTTCGTATCAGAAGGACGCCTTCAATTTGGTCAGTTGTGCGGGTGATGTACGAATGTGCTTAATTGAAGTGATGATTATATATTTTATGTTTTATATGTTTTTTTATTTAAAAAAAATAAATTGTACAATCAACAAGACTTTCTAGTTAATTTAACAATAAATTTAATGTAAAATCAAAAAGATGTTATTGTTAATTCAACAGGACCATTTCGTGTTAATTTAACCAACTTTTATTGTAACATTAACTAGTTAAAATTGTAAAATCAACAGGAAGACTCAATACTTTTAGTGTTAATTCTACAGTTTTCATCCTGTTAAACTAACACTTGACAGTAGTGTTAAATTTACACGATTACATGATGGCATACATTAAGCATCGTGTTGAAAAAAATTATAATAATATAATATAATAATACAATGGCGCTATTATAACTCTGACGAGTTTTATGGCCGAGCTTCTCTCCCAATTCGAGGTGTGCTCCTTTTTGTTTTTCCTACTAATTGGGTGGACCTACAGTTTTATGCCGGCTCCGAACGGCGAATGCATTTTTTGTGAGAAGCTTTTTCATGGCAGAAATACTCTCGGAGGGTATGCCGCCCACTGCCGAGAGGTGACCGCTGCTCTTAAAAAACCCAATAATTGGATTTTTACTAATTAGAAAAATTTGTTTGGCTCGGACCGTGGTTTGAACCCGAGACCTCTGGCATAGCAGGCGAGCACTCTACTCACTGCACCACAGCGGCCACGTTGAAAAAAATTAACCACAAAATTTGTTGATTTTTGGTTGATTTCACAATATTTTTTTTCTGGGTGTATGGGGACAAATACTTCAAAATTTCACACTGTTAGCTGTTAAAATGGAGGAGTTATACACCAAAATGTCCATACCTGAACAATCGGTTGTATGGGAGCTATATGTTATGGTGGTCCGATCTTGACAATTTTCGTTAACCCCGTTTGGGCCCATATGGGTACAAATACTTCTAAATTTCACGCCGTTAGCTGTTAAAATGGAGGAGTTATACACCAAAATATCCATATATGAACAATCGGTTGTTGTGGAACTATATGATATAGTGGTCCGATCTTGACAATTTTCGGTAATCTTGTTTGGGCCAACATGGGTGCGTTTACTTCAAAGTTTCATGTCCTTAGCTGTTTCAATGGGGAAGTTATGCAGAAATTACATCGCAAAATTTTCATGTATATCTGAATAATCGGTTGTTTTCTATATGTTATAGTGGTCCGATTCGGCCGATTCCGACAAATGATCAGCTGCATACAACAACATATCTGTATTCCGAATTTCATTCAGATATCTCAAAAACTGAGAGACTAGTTTGCGTTCGCACAGACGGACGGACGGACAGACAGACCGACGGACAGACGGACATGGCTTAATCGACTCAGCTTGTGATTCTGATCACATCGGTATATATTTTGGTGGGTCCCCCACGCTTCCTTCTGGTACTTTCGACAAAAATTTTTTGGCGCTAAGTTATAATACCATTTCATTCTCATGAAAGGTATAAAAATAAGGGTAAGTATCAATTTTTTAACGATAATCGTAAAGTTGGCTAATCGGCAATTTAGCGACACGTAAATTTTGCTGGCGAACGCCCGAAAATGCCCTCCAATATCTAACATGAATATCGAGCTGAAAACGAACTTATAAATAATTTTTTAGTTAAAAGGAGAAAACGGTGTCAATGTATTGGAACACAATAAATTTTGAAGACAATTATTTTTATAAGTTCAGAAGAAGAAGACTTAGATATAGCATTGTCAGGTCAAATGGAACTTTTTTCAGCTCAAGTGAAATTTTTTTCAGGTCAAGTGAAACTTTTTTCAACTCAAGTGAAACTTTTTTCAAGTCAAGTAAACCTTTTTCAATAGAATGTAAACCTTTTTAATTGAAATGAAACCTTTTTCAATTGGAATGAAACCTTTTTAAAGTCAAGTGAAGCCTTTTTCAATTGAATTGAAACCTTTTTCAATTGAAATTAAACTTTTTTCAAATTCATTTCCCTTGAAGAAGGTTTAGTTTCAGTTGAAAAAGTTTTCAATTCAATTGAAAAAGGCTTCACTTGACTTGAGAAAGCTTTCATTCGAATTGAAAAAGGTTTCATTCCAATTGAAAAGGGATTCATTTCAATTAAAACGGTTTACATTCTATTGAAAAAGGTTTACTTGACTTGAAAAAAGTTTCACTTGAGTTGAAAAAAGTTTCACTTGACTTAAAAAAAGTTTCACTTGACTTGAAAAAAGTTTCACTTGTGTTGAAAAAAGTTTCATTTGACCTGAAAATGCTATACATATGTATATAAAAAATCGCACAGCTTAATTAAAGCTGAGAACTCCCGTATTTAAATAGTACATACCTATGTACATGTATACCTATTTGTATTATTAGAATATATAGCCTGTCGACGATTTCCGACTTCGGACTTAAGTGTCTGCTTTCTTTGCAGGAAGATCATAAATAACAACACTTCTAAATACAATCGACTATTAAAATGCCACAGACTTCTCTTAAATGTGTACATAACAACAAATTATGAGTATGCCGGATATACATATGTATGAATGTAGATATCTGTGTTCATATCGAACATTATCTTATGTCGAAAGGCAAATTTTCAAGATACCCGTAAATTTGCATAATTTTCTAGCAGTGCCTCGCACAGGATTATTAAGTAAAATCATTGAGACTGAAGCTGGTTGAAAGCCCGAGAAAGAGTTTAAACAAAAACTGCAGAATGTACTCTCTGAGTTGTATCATTTCAACTTTTTGGAAACTAACTAATTTTTTCCTTAAGTATACTTAAGCTACTGTTCCATATGAACACAGATATGTATGTTTGCATTATAAAGCGAAATTTTTCTTGTAATGGCGATCAAGCTATTTCCACTGTGAATGCAGTCTTTGTGTTCTTTCTTTTCTTTGTCATTCTTCCTTTAACTGACCGCCATATCACTTGTCTTATTGTCCTTCCTTCCTTTCTTTTTATGTTTGTATCACTTTGATTGTCTTTTGTGTGGTTGTATTTTCCTTTGTCTTTTCATTTGCCATCAAATAATTTCACTGATTTTTCTTTTTACATTTAAACTAAAAACCAACGCACAGACAGTCACATGTTTGTAGAAAGTTTGTCCATAGAAAAAAATGCGGCAATAGTGGAGGGCTTCGTTGGTTATTAACTCTGCCCGTGTGACACTTTCTCCCCCAATGTACAGTCTGGCGGAATCTCAATTCAGTTTATTGACATTCCTTAAACTCTTTGCTTTTATTATTATTATTTGCTGGCATACAGCTTTGGACATTTTAAGTTTCGAGTGTAAAAAGTGTAAGCGCCAAGTGGCAAGTGGCCCATGTTGGGAGTAGCAAAATGTCACACTCTGAGAAGATGGAATGCAGTGAATGCAGTGCGCGGATATAGAAGATAACTATGTGTGCATTTACATATGTAGGTACATACATACATATGTGTATGAGTGTGGCCCTGACATATAAAGTGGATTCATAAGCATTTGTTGAATATTTGTATAGCATCCCCAAAAAACTTCGACTAAGCATTTTCTGTTTATTAAAAGCCAAAGAGCGTAAGTGTGTGGATTGTCGCAGCTGTGCAACAAAATTGCACTCGTGTGAATGGAGGGGAGAGTTTAGTCGATTCTAAAGTAACGGCTGTGCATAATAAGCGAGATGTGCGAAAATTTTCGGTTGTTATTATTTCATAAGCTTATTTATAAGCTAATTTTGTAAAAAAAATATATTAACTTTCTAGTTTAGTGTTTTCCTTTATTTTGTTCCAGTCTAATACGAGATCGATCCCATGAAGTCAAGTGCGTATTGGATCGTCTCGCCTTATAGGCACTAAAATAACTAGATGTCGTTTTGGAAAACATTCCCGTAACATTTTTTTGTACGCCACTAGATGTCGCCCAAAACGATTTTCCTTCACATCTTCGGTATTTCCAGTCGGATTCAGGGCCGTGGAGAGGGGGGGGGCAGCCAGGGCAATCGGCCTGGAGCCCGGAAGGTTTTTGGGGGCCCGGAAAGGCAAAGCAGTATTGACAGTACACGAACTAGGATTTCATAGATACATACATAGGTATTTTCTTGCTACAAAAAATTGTTTTAAAATTGAAGTGTTTAACTTAACCAAATCGCCAAACTAAAATTATAAGCATCCAATCAAATATTTACCTTGTTTGTACATGGGCAAATCCTAGAAAAGTGAGTTGAAATTGAGAAAAATCGACTTTGATTTAGAGTTTCCAAAGTACCATGATTGGTAAGGTGGTCAACCAAGCTTCTAAGAAATATTTACTTTTCAAATGAAAAATTTTGATAATCCTGTTTAAATTGATTTCAAAGAGTAAAGTAATAAAAAATAAAAAAATATTAAAAACAGTACCATTTTCTATCCACTATTATTTCCATGATTTTATAGTTAGATACTAGAGTTATTACCAGGAAAAAGTGCCAGAAGGATTGAATAAATATACTGTACCTAAGATTTGGTTACTGCTTAGCTGTAATAAATATACATAATTTCTTGCTGAAAATCTAAATAGGAAAATAAAACGTAAGTGACGCAAAAACCTAGAAAAGTTATCTTAATTTCAAAACCGATCTTTCAAATTAGCTCATATCTTGAAGTTTCTTTAAAATTTACCTGTCAAACAAATCTGCATCATTTAAAACTTTAAAATGAAGACATTTTTTTTAATTAATGCCATTTAAAAAGTGAAATAGAGGTGGGAAACTATCGATGGCACTACCGATAATATCGATATTTTATCTTTTTGAACACTATCGAAGACCATCGATGGCTTTCTCAAAACTATCAGAAACTATCGATGGTAATGTGTACTCTCGATAGTTTTACAACTTATTATTAAAAAAAAAAAAAAAAAAAAAAAACTTTTACATCCCCATATTGCACCATAATATTTCAGATTCTGTAGAGGTTTTATATTCGTATATGTACAAAAAAATTTAAACGACATTATAGAAGATTTTTTTTGTTTCAACTTCAAACCTTCACTTCCGTGTACTAAAATATACTGGACTGAACGTAAAAAATTGAGATGTTGATGTTTTCCTTAATTTTTCAAATTTTCCTCGATAGTTCTGTCGATAGTACTATCGATGGTTTTTTTTTTTGAAGACTATCAATAAATTTTTCTAAACTATCAAAAACTATCGATGGTGGCACTATCGATAGTGTCCCACCTCTAAAGTGAAACGTAAGTGACGCCAGGTAAAAATAGTGTTAATTTTTTGACGATCGAGTAGTCAATTGTAAAAAAACTTCTGCTGCAATAATGAAAACATAAAGGGAAAGCATAATGCTGGATACCGAACGTGAGAGGATCTACAAGCCAAAAACACCCAAAACCCCAATATAACACAGAAGCAGTATAAAGAATAAGCCCTCTCTGGGTTAAGAGGTGGCAAAAGTGAAATACGTATTATATTTGTGCTTGAAAAGAGGAAGAGCTAAAAAGATATACCTTTTCATACGATATCTGTGGATATTTGGAAAAGCAACCTAAGTCTAAATTCTTAATTTTATAGGAGAGCAAAAAACAGTTGTGGAAGTGCACAGTATCTTTCCATCATATATTTTCATAGAAGTAAGGGCGTGGCATGATAAAAAAATCATCTGTTGTTCATTTCAAATTGAATTTTTATTTCTTGGCGTAACGGTTTTTATTTAAATGGATTTCAAATAAAATAAGTGCTTTTTCCAAATTGTTTTTTGAAAAAAAAACACCAACTTATCTCAATTTAGGTTATTTTTTCAAATTGATTTTCATCAAAATTGTATAGAATTTTAGCCTGCTAATTGGATAGAAAATCGACTTAAGTTGGTAATTAGGTTGGTTTTTCAAAAGCATATTGAAAAAAAAAAAATATGCCACCTAAATGAAATTAGGTTCTTTTTCAAGAGGAATTCTTGCAATTTTTCTTATCACTTCTATCTTATCTTAAGTTAAGTGGCTTTTGCCAATGCATATGTGAAAAATATGGACTTAAGATGATTTTCGATTCATCATATCTCCTGAACCCGAAATGATATCATAACACCGATTAGACAGAAAGAAGCGTATTTTAAAATGTATCTTTATGATAAAAATCTGAAAATGCACTTAGGTCGACTGAGGTTGTTCTTTCAAATGTCCACAGATATTCAAAAATATAAGTGTTTGCATATGAAGATGCTAAATTTTTCAATATAAGTAACTTATTAAGGGATATTTGTTGGAAATTTTAACTGAAATACCATTTATTTTTTAGGGGGGCCCGTAAACGCGAACTGTCCCAGGGGCCCGGCTCGGCTCTCTGCGGGCCTGGTCGGATTGTTAAGCTGAATACACCAAAGTTTTTGTATTGAGAGGATTTTTTTTTACTATGTAATGGTATTAACCCTATGTACGCCATTGGGATCACTACTACCCAGTACCTACTTATTTTCAACGACTCCAGTGCATCTTTTTTAATCCATCATATTAAACGTTTTCAAAAATCATGACTATTTTGTGAGGGAAGTATTTCGATGGATTCAGTAGAATATGAAATAAAACACATTTAACATTCCGTGGAATATATGTATGTTTTTTGCTTTATGTGGTCTTTTAAGTTATGTATTGCGGAACGAGTTTCCGTCATCCATTGTCAGGTTTTATTTGGTTACAAACCGGTTTTGACTACATATGTGCCATCTTCAGTACGAAACCAGATACTGAAGATGGCACATACCCGAATCCGGTTTATAACCAAATCAAACATGCAAAGGGATGACGGAAATTCGTTCCACAATACAATGCAATCCTAGCCTGTCGGAAAAGCAAACAACAAAAAAAAAGAAGTCTTTTAAGTTTTTTTTTTTGCAAAGATTTGAGCTCAGGAAACCCCTATTAAAATTTTATGGCGAATAATTTTCTAGAACATTTTAACCCTCTTACACCCCCATTAAAAGTTACTTTGACCCCTTTCTTAGAAAGTCTGAAGAAAATAGTATAAAACTGAGAAAGTTGGGAAAGTAAAAGCCTTCAACCTTAATGTACCGTAGGTGCTTCTAATACATAGTATAATTATGTATGTATATGGGCCAGGGCCGTGCGCAGGAATTAGCCTTGGGGGGGTTTAATTTTGGTTTGCATTCGCATACATTATTCGCTAAGATAAATATATTTGCTGAAACAGATATCCAGACCCATACACCATAAATTTAAATGTTCTCTAACTTTTCTGAAACTCAATAGGATTCATCAAAACCTAGTTAACCAGGTCCTGAATAGCACACGGAAAGAATTTTTTACTAGAATCAATACCGAGACAAGAAAAATTAGACTTGATTTTGATCTTAGAAAATAATTTCTTAATATCAAGAAAATCCAAGAAAATTGGATTTTAAATAAATAAGTAAAAATTTTCTTGCTTCAAGTGAAATTGGATTTTAAATAAATAAGAAATAATTTACTTAGGGTAAGTGTTTTTTTCTTGTTTTTTGAAATAAATTAAGAAATAATTTTTTTGTTGCAAGTAAAACTTTTCTTATACGAGCTTAAGTAAGTAATGCGAGAGACACACATCGTAGTATAGTAATAATATTTCGATCTATACCACATATGTGTCACCCTCATATTGTAGTTTAATTGAAAATTTTCATAGCATAGCCAAATCATAAGAAAATATTAAATATTAAATTAAGCAAATATTTTCTAAAAATATTAAAAACGTAAAAAATAAGGAAAATGAAAGCTAATCATGAGGGATTAGAAAACCATAATTAGTCAACTAGTATTTTCCTAGGACTTGTTTATTGAAATGACAACATTTTATTTAATATAAATGAAGATGCAAATAGTGAACTCCTTATACCAAATTCTTCACTAACAATCTGAGAATTGCAAAAATATTCAGAAATATGCAAAGCGGATGGCAAATGAAAAAAAATACGTGTTATTCTGGAAATGCAAATTCAGCAAGAAAAATTTTACTTCGCTCAAGAAAACATTTTCTTATTCATTTTACATTTTTTTTTCGCTGTATTTTGTTGTTCCAATTCGTCGAAACACAATTTTCTTAAATTCTTCTTGATATTAGCAAAAAGATTTTCTTCATTTAAGTAAATTTAAGAAAAGATGTTCTTATTTATTTAAACATTTTTTTCAACATTTTTTTTCTATAGATTTTGTTAGTGTTCTTGAATAAGAAAATAATTGTCTCATTTTTGGAAAACTCAATTTCTTATTTCCAGTAATAATTAAGTCAGTTTTTCTTATTTCCCTAAAAAATTTCTAAATTGAGTTCAAGAAAGCATTTTTCTTGATTCAAGTATACAAATTTCTTTCCGTGTACTGTTTACAGTATTTGTTAATTGAAACTGCTCACTGTTTTCACAAAATGAACATTTTTTGTTATCAGTGCAATTTTTTTAAAAATGCCAAACGAACATATGCTACACAACTTTGTAATTTCGGAAAGCTCCAAGTGCAATTCAAAGTGCCGAACTTATGTATTGGCCAACCTTATTTTTTGCAACTTTTACCAATTCTTCTTCCGTAAAATTATTGTAACTAATATTGTCAAGAATTATGAGTCAAAATTCAATGTAAAATTTATAAACTGTATTTGAAAATTTTTGCAAAATCATTGCAACTTAGATTTGGTCATGGGGTTTTTTAACCCCCAAACCCCCCCCCCCCTCCCCCCTCCGTGCGCACGGCCCTGATATGGGCTATAATGGTTTAAAATAATTACCAGATAACCGTGAAAAAAAACTAAAGGAAAGACGGCAGAAGGCCTCAGCAATGAATTTGGCTAGGTTGAAGGCCAACATGCATATCTACTACTTACATTCATATGAGCTACCAGTCAACTGTTTATCTACTTTTTATACCTTTCATGGGAATGAAATGGTATTATAACTTTGTGCCGAAACACGAATGGTGAAAGTACCAGAAGGAGTCGTGGCAGACCTACCAAAATATATACCAATATGATCAGGATCTTGAGCTGAGTCGAATAAGCCATGTCCGTCTGTCTGTCTGTCTGTCTGTTTGATCGCAAACTAGTCCCTCAGTTTTTGATATATCTGCTTGAAATTCGGAATATGAATGAATATTTAGGCCGAATCGAACCACTAAAACATATAGCTGCCATACAACCGATTGTTCAGATATGGACATTTTGGGGTATAACTTCATTTGAATAGCTGCGGGAATGAAACTTTGAAGCTTTGAAGTATTTGTACACATATGGACCTAAATAATGTTACCGAGAATTGTCAAGATCGGACCACTATAATATATAGCTCCCATACAACCGATTGTTCAGACACGGGAATTTTGGGTCATAAATTCTCCACGTAAATCATGAAACTTTTTTCCTACTGAATTTTTGCATAAATAACTCACAGAATTGAAAGTATAAATTAAACAATTTCAGACTATGCAACTTTTCATTTCCCCATTCATGAAAGGTATGAAGTCTTCGGTACGGGCGAAGACAGCCGCGCTCTTACTTGTTTTTAATACTTTCATATGCATACATACATACATATGTACTTTTAGCGTTCATTTTTATGTATTTTTTTCGTGCCTTGCACTTTCCATGCATTTCACTTCTCAAGCTCCTAAACAATTTCAAGTTCATAAAATACTTAAGCCACAATATGTATGCGTTGCAGCAGCGTCTTTTAACGTTTATGAGATTTCTTTTTTATTGACAAAAGAAAGTGGAACTCATTGCAAAGATTATGTGACATAAGCGGATAAAATATAACCGAAAACAAATTATGACTACGTACTACATAAAAGATATAAAACTACTAAAGAACAATATTTCAAGACAACCAGGCGATGAATAAGACAAAGAAAAAAACAGAAGAGCTTAAGCAGTAGGAGGTTCAGCCAGCAGTAGACGATGCGCCAATGAATGCTAAGCGGAAAGTGGAACAGCATTCGACAAATCCGTGCCGCCGCGCCGCCGTAAACGCACTTAGACGGCGTAGTGGAAGTCGAAGAAAGTGCTACAATAACAAAAGTAGTTAAACGCATAAAAAAATCTCAACATGATTTATGTATAAGTATGTGCATATATGTATATGTAGATATTTACGAGTTGGTTGCAGCGATAGTTATGTAAAAGCGTGTGCGCGCCAAAAGTGAGAGTAAATATGTACTTGAAGTATGTATATAAGCGATAGTAAAATGCACAGTGGAGTCAAATGGTGTGGTATTTGCTTAATTGTGTTTTTTTTTTCATGCACACGGAAAGAATTTTTACTAGAATCAATGCCGAGACAAGAAAAATTAGACTTGATTTTTAACTTAGAAAATAATTTCTTAATATCAAGAAAATCCAAGAAAATTTGATTTTAAATAAATAAGTAAACATTTTCTTGCTTCAAGTGAAATTGGATTTTAAATAAATAAGAAAAAGTTTTCTCACTTCAAGCAAAAATGGATTTTAAATAAATAAGAAAACATTTTCTTGCTTCAAGTAAAATAGGATTTTAAATAAAAAAGAAATAATTTATACATAAATGCTATTGAGAGCTTTTTCGCCGGCCACAAAGCTCTCAATAGCATTTATGTATAAAGCAAATTGATTGGCCTACAATAGATTGTAAGAAATAATTTACTTGCGGTAAGTGTTTTTTTCTTGATTTTAGAAATAAATAATTAAGAAATAATTTTTTTGTTGCAAGTAAAACTTTTCTTATACGAGCTTAAGTAAATAAGAAAATATTAAATATTAAATCAAGTAAACATTTTCTAAAAATATTAAACACGTAAAAAATAAGGAAAATGAAAACTAATCATGAGGGATTAGAAAACCATAATTAGTCAACTAGTACTTATTTTCCTAGGACTTGTTCACTGAAATGACAACATTTCAATTAATATAAATGAAGATGCAAATAGTGAACTCCTTATACCAAATGCTTCACTAACAATCTGAGAATTGCAGAAATATTCAGAAATATGCAAAGCGGATGGAAAATTAAAAAAAATACGTGTTATTCTGGAAATGCAAATTCAGCAAGAAATATTTTACTTCGCTCAATAAAACGTTTTCTTATTTATTTTAATTTTTTTTTGCTATAGTTTGCTGATATGCTCAAAGAACTTTGGCGTTCAAATTGACCAAGAAATATTTTACTTCGGTTAAGAAAACCTTTTCTTATTTTTTTTCAATTTTTTTTTTGCTGTAGTTTGTTGTTCAAATTCATCGAAATATAATTTTCTTAAATTCTTCTTGATATTAGCAAAAAGATTTTTTGAAGAAGCCGACGCCTCAGAAAATGCAAAGAAGAACAAGCATACTCTTTAGACGGGAGGCAAAAATCCTCGGCTGAAACCTCCAAGACCTCCGCCTCTCCTCCCCGATGCCTGTTTTTGGTGCTTGCGCCAGGGCAGACTGCGGGGGAGGGGGAGACCTCAGAGGGCTAGCAAAGGCTGTTGTCTGGTCGAGTAGGTCCCCTCAAGGTGGAAGCCAGGGGGGAGGTGCGAGGCGACCACAGTCATGATTCCAGGTGGCTGGCGGAAAGCATAAAACGCATTTATCTTGTCGTAAATGGAGAACAAAAAGGATAAAAAATCACAAAAACATCAGCAACATATCAAAAAGGACATTCACTGCAGGGAGTGCGATAGGTATCTTTCTTGATATTTCGGTTGCCTTTAGCAATGTGTCTGCTGCGGCGCTGTTAGAGGAGCTCGAATGGATCGAAATACCCCCCAATCATTCGGCGATGGATCGAGGACCTTTGGAGTTGTCGGACGGTGACGGGTAGGTGGGGCCTTTCGACGATGTCAAGGATGGCACATAGGGGCACCCCACAAGGGGAAGTACTCTCAACCCCGTTTGGGGGAATCTATTGGTCCACAAAATACTTCTCATAAGTACGCAAAATACTCTTCGGAAAATCCACACAAAATACTAAAACTTGCGAAGTTTTGCATTTCATGTTTAGTATAACGCCTCCAATATGATGTTGGTAATTTTTTCTAATGACTTTCGCTGTTAAAGCAACTACTTTCCGCAGTTGAAATGTGCCCACCAACGCTCCGTTGTTGTTTCAAAGGTGCGAGCGTTGTTGATTTAAGTCAACCACGAAAACTCTTGGATCAAATACGGTTTCCCTTAAGTTAACAACGGAGATTGTTGGAAAAATTTTTCAACTAAAAATAAATTTTTGTTTGCATTTTCCTCTTCATCTTCCCTCCACCCGGGTCCCAACTACAAATATTTATATGTAGGCTCCGCTTGTTCTCCTCTTCTTCTCTCCTTCTTATCATTCACTAGTGGTTGCTATCTTCATTTCTTATTCTGCTTTCTGTTCTTTATTTTATATTCTCCTCCGGATTCGAGCCATGACATCAACCTGAAATTCTATCCAATCATCACATAGTGGAACATTCAACATTATATTGAATTGTAATAATATATGTGTACTTCCCTTTTCCTAAAAAAGAATCCATGAATTATATGAATCATTGTAAAAACAAAATTAAAAAAAATTTGTTCTCATTAGTTTTGTTAACAACGGAAACTGTTGGGTCAAATACTTTTGCCTTTAAATCAACAACGGGAACTTTTGGAGAAAAATTTCTGTTAAAAATAAACTTTTGTTTGCATTTTTCTCCTCATCTTCTCTCCATCATTACCCAGCGGCTAAAATGTTGCTTACAGAATCGATTAAGTCATGCATACATGTATGGCTGTAATACACACCACCTCATATATTCGTACAGATGCGTTATACATTTTCATAGACATGGCCGCAAAAGCAGAGTGAATGCCTACAGGTTACATACAAAGCAATCAGGGTAGTGAAGTGTTCATCCAATGAGCATATCACTAACTAGCATACATTGTAAGCTTTAGGAAGGCAGTTCGAATCCTACTTCGCCAAAGTTGTAAGGTGGATGTAGGCGGACTGAATACAACTCCGTTTACAGGGTAAGTTGTTGGTAGGTACCTCGAATCTACTTTCGTTTACCCTGTAAGGTGTACGTAGGCGGACTGAATACAATTCCGCTTACATTGTAAGCTGTAGGTAGGCAGATCGAATCTAACTTCGCTTACCTTGTTACGTGGATGTAGGCGGACTGAATACAATTCCGATTACATTGTAAGTTGTAGGTAGGCACCTCGAATTTTCCTTAGCTTACCTTGTAAGGTTAATGTAGGCGGATTGTACACCATTCCGTTTACATTGTAAGCTGTAAGTAAGCATTTCGAAATCAAAAACCACCACTACCCCCACTAATCATATGTATGTACATATGCAATGACAGATAATACAGCGAAGAAAGTTAGACAAATGGCTAATGATTGCTTCAGACGTAGGCTTGCCCAGCCAATTTATGCTGGGACTGCTACTGGTATGTATGTATGTAAGGAAACGTGCATAATTAGGGAAACTCAAGAAAAAACCACATAAAACATCAAAAGAAGACACGGAAATCCGCCAATAATGCAATATATCTACATAGGGATCTGTTTTATACAATTTTAAACAATTTTATTCTATCCACGGGTATTTTTTTTTTTCAGAGTAAGAACATTATATTTTTTTTATAAATAAGAGGCTGTAACTGCAAGTAACGCTTTTAATATTCTCTTTCGATTGCAACCACTTGAAATCTAGAAAACCTTGAGCAAAGTAAGGATCTTTGCAAGAAATCAGTACAAGGCACAACATAACAGAAAAAAAAAATAAAATGATTTAGTTAAAAAAATCCAAAAAATGGCCCAATGTACCACTTCCGTTTACATACATAAGTACATACATATATCCACAATTGCCGCACTCAAAGGCGATAAAAAGAAACTTTACGAGTGGAAATGTAAACGCAAATGAATTAAGAACAAATCCATTTGAAACTATGAGCAAACTATAAAGTGTAGTTTGTTGAGAAACTTTAGTCAAACTTTCCGCCTTTGCAGCACACGAAAGAAGAATATTCATAGTTATTTGTATGTGTGTATGTAGTTAGTAGAGGGTTATTTGTAAGGTAAGGAGTGGAAGCGAAGCAAGTTGGTACACACACAAAAAAAAAAGGTATGGAATGTCTGTTTAAGGAATGCAAAGGGGCGAAAGCTTAAGACGCTTTTAAGGGTAGGTGAGGAGCATTAACTTTGCCAACACAAAAAAAAAAAAAACAGAGACCAAAAAAATACATACCAGACGAATTAGCACCGCAAAGGATGCAAGCGCATGCCAAAGCAAGGATTGCGGTGCGCCTTAAAGTATGCAACGTACGCCAACATAGTGAGTGTGCATACAGAAAACCAAAGGCAGAGACTTAAAACTGTGAAGATGAGCAAACTATTTTTAAGATGCAGCACACAGATAGATATACATACATACTTATACACACACATGTAAACATACATACTTAAAATGAAAACTACATAAAATATTAATTACCTGTGCGTTGGATGTTGATGGCGTTGATGAGATTGGTATGCTTTTGCTTGATTTTTGCTTGATTTTCGCTTTTTTACATTTTTATGTGTTTGCTAGTCAAAAAATTGCAAATTGGAAATTGTGCGTTTGTGAGTTTGTAAGTCTGTTACTGTTTTTGTTTTTGCGTTGCGTTGCGGTGTGTTTGGCATGCTCCGTGGTTATTGGAAGACAGTTGATTGGTTTGGTTTTACGTGATTGAAGTGATGATGCTGCCGATTGCTGTTTTCTAATAAAACTTTCAACACTTTGCTAAAGCAGTTTTTAGTGTTTTTAATTTTTATTTTTTTTTTGTAGTTTTATTTATGTGTTTTAGGAGCAGCACGTGCTAGTTCGTGCTCTTAGTAAATGTAAATACGTGGAGTTTCAAAGTACACTTTTTATGTATGTATCATGTGGTGCTAGTGAAAAAAAAGTTTTTAAAATTTTTTGTATGTAATGGGCTCCGGCCGCTGTGGTGCAGTGGGTAGAGTGCTCGCCTGCTATGCCAGAGGTCTCGGGTTCAAACCACGGTCCGAGCCAAACAAATTTTTCTAATTGTAAAAATCCAATTATTGGGTTTTTTAAGAGCAGCGGTCACCTCTCGGCAGTGGGCGGCATACCCTCCGAGAGTATTTCTGCCATGAAAAAGCTTCTCACAAAAAATGCATTCGCCGTTCGGAGCCGGCATAAAACTGTAGGTCCACCCAATTAGTAGGAAAAACAAAAAGGAGCACACCTCGAATTGGGAGAGAAGCTCGGCCATAAAACTCGTCAGAGTTATAATTGCGCCATTGTATATATATATAATGAGTTTTAAGCAAATATTTATAAAAATAAGAAATAGTTAGAAAAAAAAAACACGGACTTGGTTAAAAATAAAAAAAATTAAATTTTTACTTGTACTAAATTCCCTTATGCATTTTTCTTAGCCCGTAGTTACACTTTTTTTTATCTTTCGTTGCCCACTGTAGACTTGTCTGAATAAATTTTTCGTGGAACATTTTAACACGTCCCTTTTTAACGTCTTTCCATTATAAATTAGGCCATCTTGCCTTATATGTACCAAAAAAAGCTTACCATACGCCCCCCATATGATGTCTTTTTGTAAAACATTTCCGGAGAAAAATTTTTCTTTTTTTCTGACGCCGCTAGATGTCGCTAAAACACATTTTTTTCTATTTATTTAGTCAATCTCTAAGTCGAATACACCAATGCCTTTGCCCTGAGAAGAAGATTTCGCTTATCTAATCGCATCAACCCTATGTGCGCCATTGGGATCACTGCCACCCAGCGCTTAGTTTATACCAACTTAATGCACGTTTCTTTGTTTGCATGTTAAACACCGTCAAAAATCATTAATCTTTTTAAAAAAAAAAAGTATTTCGATCGCTGCAGTAGAACCCGAAATTAAAGATATTCAACATTCCGAAGAATATAATAGTACATATGTATGTTTGTCGCTTCCCGTAGTCTTTTGGGTTCATTTTACAATCATTTTTTCTGTGGAGAACCCTGCTAAAATTTTATGGTGAATAATTACCTAGAATCTTTACATCCTCTAGCACGCCCGCGAAAGGGTTAATTTGACCCCTTTTTAGTTACTCAGGAAAAAGTCGTATTTTTGAGAAAAGCTTTGTTGAAAGTGACAGCTTTGTACTATAAAAGGTCATAGTACATAATATCATAAATATTGATGTTTTCCTATATCTGCAGAAGTTCCAAATAGGACCCTAAAACAGTGTCGAAAAGATCTCAGAAAATCCCGACGGGTATTATTTCGGTTATAAGGCACAAAGGCGTAATTCTTTGCATTGTAATGGGGGATATACATTAGGGTGGGGCGATTTGTATGAAGGGAAATTAATCGATACCGCGCGATCGAAATTCGGATTCCTCTCACTTTTCTGAGTAGAAAGCTCCTCCACGTCATTTTTCTAAAATTAATTTTGATGTTCTGGAATTTGGTTTTTATGAACCAAGACGAATTTTTGAAAATAAAAATTGGACAAAAATCGAGAAAAAAATATCCAGGCCAATATGTACATCGAATTGAAGTAGAATTTTGTGCTGAATCCAGATATGAAGTCCGAATTAAAATCGGATGATCCGTTTTCGCGATATAGTCTGATTTCCGGTTATGGAGGCTGAATGCCCAAAATCGCATATTTTCGCTATTATCTCTTGTTGCGTACAATACATCTTAATTTTTTTTGCAAACCTCTTTAAGATAAGTAAATTCAATATATGAACAGTAGTTTATAATATTAATTTATCTTCCGGTATAGCAAAACTAGAATGCACTCTTTTTTCCTTGGCCCGAAATCGCGGTATGGGTTCTCTATGTTATAGTCATCCGAAACCGATGATTTTCGCCGACAGCGCTTTGTGCACAATAAATGCTCTAAATACAAAATTTCAGAATTTTAGCTGCAAAAATTGAAGTTATAACCTAAAACGTAGACGTATGCTGTTTGGGACTTGTTTTTTTTCTTTCCTCAACTCTAACAAAAACTCAAGGTTACTCATACTAGACATATATGCCGACAGTGATTCCGGCGGCGGCGGCGCTATTCCAAAAACATTTCGGCTGCGGCGGCGACGCCGGCGTGCTTTTTCGCGCCGGCGCGCCTGCCCCAAGTCTACAAATCACAATCCTTATTCAAATATTAATTTTATTTAGTTACCTTAATATCGCTGGCTGAATGGAATAAACTAATTTCCACCTTAAATTGTTGAAACTTTTTATTAACAGCAAAAAACAATTGTTACATAAACTAAAATATAAAATAAATAAAATAAATATTAAAGAATATACACAAATCCATATGTAAGGGTAAATTTAAATTCATTTGCTAATTTTGTATGATAATAAACATGCATACATATATTTACATATGTACATATTATATATATATATATCATAATGAAATTCTTAAAGCTCCTTTTGTTAAAGGATCCTTTTAGTTAAAGAGAAATTTAAATGTTCTTTAAAGTGGGAGTGATTTCATAATAATATAATATTAAAAGGCTCCTTTAACGTCAAATGATTGTCATAAATTTAAAAATATTGAAATTTGACATTTTTTTTCTGGAAATAAATAAATTTTTGATAGAATCATAATTTGGAAACCCAGTGCAGATAAAATAGGAGGCGGTCATCCAACCTCGCAAAAGAGGAAGAGGATGAATATTGCATTATAGGATTCAACAAACAAAACAACAAACAAAAGCGATTCAAAAATTTTAATAAATTTTGATATTTGATTTTGACAGACTGCAGAAATTAATTTTTTTCTGGAAAAATAAACCTTTAAATAACTTAAATGCCCGTTTTTGGGTATTTAACTTTAAAGGAACTTTTATCTTCAAAAAGACTTTATGAAATCGATCACCAAATTAAAGGCTCCTTTATAATTTAAGGGAACTTTTAATTTGATTATGAAATTGGCCCTAAGGCACTTTAAAATAAATATATGTATATACAGTGTTGGAAAAAATAATAGGCACAAAATTTTGCAATTCTCCATTTATTTCATTTTAAGACCAAATAATAATTACCATATATTGATGCTTACATGGAGAGGACATGCTTCAATGACTCTGGGGTGGTTTTTGTATAATAATTTAATTTTTATGAATAAAAATAATGAAATGTATAATTTAAGTTGGAAATAATAATAGGGACAAACCTTAAGTTCGATTGTTTTTTCAAATAAACTACAATATTACTGCTGCAGCTAGATTTAAACTAATGTTTGGTTGAAGCTCCTTTATTTTTTATAACTTCCTTACTTCTTCGTGGCATAGGGTTGACCAAATCAGCGCAATTTGCAACTGGTATTAAGTATCAAGGTTCGATAACTGTGAGGGCTACTCAAAAACAGCAACTTTCTTACGTTCAAACTATGAGTTTTAGATTCTGGAGGCATGTTTGGGATCATTTTCGGCATCTAATGATATCAAGGAGGGTTGAAATGGTGCAGTTTTGAGTAGAACAATTAGCAACAGACCTCGAGAAGTAGGACTAAATGGAAGAGATCCCAGAAAAGTTCCGTATCTGAGAAAAAATTATGTAAGCCAACGAACTGAAATTTTCCAGTAGCTTAAATTCTTTAAGACTTAGGCTAGTAAAGTAGGGACAGCCAAAGTTTTTGTTAATAACTTTGAACCGGCAAAAAATAAAATATTTCCGCATTCAGCTTCGTGTTCCTGAGGTCAAACCACGTCGATTGGTTTCTTTTTTTTTTAATTTTGAAGAACTTTAGCAGTTAGCAAAACCAGGAAATATGTACACATCTCGCTCCATACGGGTATGGCGCGCCAGCGCACGCCGCCGCGCCGATACGCCGATTTCACGGATTATGGCGGTGGCGGCCGATTATGAAGGTAATCGGCGCGGCGGCGGCGGCGTCAATCGGCGGCGTATATGTCTAACTCATACGCCATAGCGTATAATTGGAAGCAAAAAACAAATTTCAGAAGCATAAGTCTACGTTTTAGGGAATAACTCTTCAAGAAGTTTGCAAAAAAATTAAGATGTATTGTACACAACAAGAGATAATAGCTAAAATATACGATTTTGGGCATTCAGCCTCCATAACCGGAAATCAGGCTATATCTCGAAAACGGATCGTCCGATTTTAATTCGGATTTCTTCTCTGGATTCAGTACAAAATTCTGCTTCAATTCAATGTAAATATTGGCCTGGATATTTTTTTGCCGATTTTTGTCCAATTTTTATTTTTAAAAATTCGTCTTGGTTCATAAAAACCAAATTCCGGAACATCAAAATTAATTTTAGACAAATATCGTGGAGGAGTTTTCTACTCAGAAAAATTAGAGGAATCCAAATTTCGATAGCGCGATATAGGTTAGTAAATCGCCCCACCCTAATATACATATGTACGAGTATATAACATTAAATAAGAATGATTTTTTAGAAATTTCAGAGCGCTAGATAAATAGTAAAGGGCTGCACGAATGGATTCGAAACGACCAACAAAATATTCGCGGCCGTCCTATTACAGTACCTAATTGTTTCTGTCGTTTTAGAATAAGCGCAAGTAGAGCACAACCATAAACAGAACCAATACAATTACTTATTCTTAGCGACAATTACATGACCTTAAAAAGGTTCTGCAAATAGTGTACACTACTTGCGAAAACTTCGAATATAATCGAAATATATGTACATATGTACATGTTTTCATAAACACACATTCAGATGTTCAGCAAAATTACGCTGCTAGTGTGAGTGTGTGTATGTGCATATGCTTACACACTAGGGCGGGTCGATTGGTAGGTATATATGCTCTTCATTTTACAATTTCAATCTATTTGCACCTACTTAGCTCAGTTGTTTTCCTTTTCTTATGTGCGCCTACTTAAAACTTTACAAAAGAAGGAACCGTTTATATTTAAATCTTTTTAACTTGATTTTCTTTACTTGTTGCTACATTGCATGCACATATGTACATACATATGTATGTATGTGATATTAAGGTGGTTTTATGAAGGAAATAAAGTTCTCCAGAAATTCGCGGAACACCCCGATTTTCATGCGAATATAATACGAAAATCTATACCTAAAATTTTACCTCAATATATTAAAATTTAGAGGTCTTGCAAATGCCTCCAAATTTCTTTCTCCTTTATATCACTGATTATACATAATTTTTTTTCAAAGTCCTTAATGAACTTGAAAAACATTTCTTATCATTAAAAAATGGAACATAGGTTTGTTGGGCTTTTATTTTTTGGTCCACCTTAATGCCATATGCACATTAAATAAACAAACAAACCAAATAAGCAATAAGGTTTTGCGAATACTTCATAACATGGTTATTATTATGTTCTACTCGATCGTGGCGAATAGTGTACACTAATCGCTCCAACAGAGCAAATAGAAATAGTATTTGTATTCCAAATGAAAAGTATGGGTTTTATTCGTATCTGCATTGAAATTGTGCTGTGACTAATTGTACAATGCATAGAGTATTCGCAAATATAGAAGAGGCTAATGGTATTGTGCAGAGGTCTAATAAATAGGTACATATATGTATATGTGTGTATATATGTACATATTTTAATCTTTTTCAACTCCTCCTATTCAACTACTGGTAATACACACTGCTCAAGCGCCAGTTTAACTAAACCATTCTGAAGCGTTCGTTTTTTTTTATTTGGCGCTTTCAAGTGCAAAACGTTCATGGCAAGTATTTGCTAATAATTACACTTGCAACACATTATCAACTCATCTCAGTCACTCACTCACTTCACTCTTGCTTTTCGACAACTTCGCTTACGCGTTTGTAACACAAGCATACATATGTATGTATATATGTATGTTTACATGTTCGGATGTGCACCTTTAGGCGCTCCTTCAACAGCAACACATTTTAGCACTTAAGCAATAGTATGAGTATGGGCATATTTGTATGCTTGTATGTATGTATGTATGTATAAGCACTTCAGTTTGTACTTATCGCGCCAAGTGCAAGTGCAGCCTTGCGGTAATTTACGTGCATTTTGTACATAGTACAAACAAACACACACACTGTTTTACATAAAAGCATGTAATTTACTTCCGCTTGTGTTTTTTGGTTTTGTTTGTTTATTTTTTTGCTGCTGCAAAAGCGCACACCGTCAAATTGTTGCTTAAATACTTTCACAATTTCACGTTGCATACATTTAGGCGAATGTGCATGTCAAACAGCGGGTATTCGTGATTTTGTTTTTTTTTTTTGTTTTTTGCTGTGTTTTAAACACTTTTAGTTGGCATTTGCTCATTAATTTCTGTTCTTTTTTTTTGCTTTACTTTAAAAGTTCTTTATTTTACAGACATTTTTTATATACAAGATATGTGTTTTATGAATTTCTGGCGAATATTTTACATGTTTAAGGTTGTTCCTTTTTTATTATACATACCTTGCGGGAATACATATACTGTTAATGTAACTTGAGTTTTTTTATTACATATTTGAAAGAATAGGGAGACATATAGTGTTCCTTGGAGAGCTATATTTATGTATGTACATTAGGCATATAACTTTTTACAATTTTTGCAAATACGAAAAACGGCATACCATAGTCGAATAGAGCATAAAAAAGTATGAACCGCATTATGTTTTTTTTTTGCAAAATTGCAAAAAAGTTTCCGCGCAAAACGAAATTACTTTTTTATCAGAACTGCTGAAAAAAACAAAAAGTTTTTTACAGTGTACACGTTTTTCTTCATAATAATAGATATTTATTTAACTAATAATCTTCCTATTATTCCAAACGCCTTTTAATGGACCTAAGGGAAGTGCCCCACCCACCCCAAACTAATTTTTCTTCAGAAAATTCTGATTCAATATAATAATAACACAGCTGTGCGCGGAACGTTTTTGAACCGAAATCACCTAAAAAAGTGATATTCATTACTTGTACAATATTTGCCACCACATGGTGGTATGCCAAATTTTTCGTCAAAATTTGTTATATGCCTAATGTGCATTGTACATAAATATTATAAATGTTAAGAATTACTTTCTATTCTATTTAAAATGAGGTAATAAGTACCTTAATTAAGCACAAAAATATTTTAAATGAAAAAGTCTAACATATAAATTTGCTGAAATGTCCCATTGGTAAAAGCATTTGTGTGAGAAGAGTGGAATTAAAGACATTGAATAGAAAACAGTCAGACTGGTAGTGCAGTCCAATGTGAGCATAACGTGTGACTCATATTCTGATGATAAGGATAATGGTGACTCTGCAATTCATTCACAGAACAACCTCCAGCGAAAACAGCTAAAATTATCTTTATAAACTGTATATACTACAAGGCATCACATTTCTATTCTATTTCCAGCATTATTTTTTTTTGATCAAGTTTATTTTTTGTCAAAATTTATTCTGAGAATACCCCAAGTGGAATGTTCCGGTAAAGATTTTCGGAAGAATGTTGATCCTCTAACGACCTGTCAAATGAAATTTCCATAAAAAAATTCAGCTTCGGAAAGTATTCGGAAATATTCGTTTCCGATTCGGGATAGTATGCGGGAAAATATTCAGTTCCGGTTGGAAAAAGAATTCAGAAAAATATTCGGTTAAGTATTCGAGTTCGGTTTTAGATTCGGGAAAATATTCGGTTCAAGTTGGTGAAGTATTCGGTAAAATATTCGGTTCAGAATCGGGACAGTACTCGGAAAAATATTCGATTCGGATTCGGGAACGTATTTGGGAAATTATTCGCTTCGGATGCGGGGTAATTTTCACGTTCGGGAAAATATTCGGTTCAAGTTGGTGAAGTATTCGGTAAAATATTCGGTTCAGAATCGGGAAAGTACTCGGAAAAATATTCGATTCGGATTCGGGGACGTATTTGGGAAAATATTCGCTTCGGATGCGGGGTAATTTTCACGGTCGGGAAAATATTCGGTTCGGGTTTGAAACAGATTTCGGAATAATATTCGGTTAAGTATTCGAGAAAATATTCGGTTTAAAATGGGCAAGTATTCGGCAAAATATTCGGTTTTGGAATCGGGAAAGTATTCGGAAAAATATTCGATTGGTATTCGGGAAAATATTCGGAAAATAATATAATATAATGGCGCTATTATAACTCTGACGAGTTTTATGGCCGAGCTTCTCTCCCAATTCGAGTTGTGCTCGTTTTTGTTTTTGCTACTAATTGGGTGGACCTACAGTTTTATGCCGGCTCCGAACGGCGAATGCATTTTTTGTGAGAAGCTTTTTCACTCAGAGAAAACCCGCATCGTAAAAATGACTGAAAATATTCAGCTTTACTATTCGCTTTTTTACTATGAAAACACGGAAATATGACTATGAAACAACTTGATCTGAATATAAACGTATTATTTCAACCGTTCAAGTATGAAAGATATTCAACTTGAATATGAAAAACTTTGAGTTGACTAGTAAATACTAATCCAACTGGACAAGTATTAACAACTGTCATTATAAAATTTGTAATAGTCATCTTCAAGTTGAAACATATTTATTTTAACTACTGTTGATGCTTCAACTTGAATATGGTTCATAGTAAACTTAAATATTTAGCACAGTAAAAGAAATTTATGCTGTGTAGATTTTCGTTCCTTCACTTGAATGCGGCTTTTCAAATTTCCGTAATTCTTAGATGGTTTATACATTGTTCGAGCTATATAGCATGATTGAGCAACTCAAATATAACTCATTTTCCACAAGGGAAATGAGTTGGCTTATTTAAAGCCATTTTTCGTACCCCAGAGGTTGGCACTCTCGCCGAACCTTGGAGCTACAGCGCTCCCCCCACGTGAATACATAAAAGGGTTTAAAAAAGCACTTATGTATACATATGTACATATGTATGTGCATGTGTACACACAAAGTTTAGACACATAGTTAAATTCAATATGAAATATATTTAAAACAAGTAAGGAAGCCTAAGTTCGAGTGGAATCGAACATTAGATACTCAGCTGTATGCTTTCATTGTTTGTTTGCGTTTGTTCGATATAGGGTGTATTTTATATGAAACGAGTGCTGCATATACAGGGCGCAGCCACGCCCATTTTCAAAATTTGTATCAATCATCCAAATAAGCATATAAATATTATTGTTAGTGCAAAATTGCATCCCTCTATGACTTTTAGTTACAAAGACTTCACGTTACAAATTCCAAAAGGGTGTTCCAGAAATATCTTTGTTAAAAAGTAGGCGTGGTCATAAACCGATTTCAATACATTTTTGCGTGTCTATTAACACAAGTTATAAAAGTGAATAAACCAAGTTTCGTCATAATATCTCAGTTATTTGTCGAGTAATAGGCTCGTAGATTTCTTTGCATAAAAAGAGGCGGTGCCACGCCCATTTTATAAACTTTTTTTATTTTTTGTTTCCGGTCTATTGTAGAACTCATATCACAAAATTTCAATGAATTATCTTTATATTTCACAGAGATATCGCTAAAAATGATTTCATTAGGTCACTTTATAATACCCATATATAAAAGTGGGCGTGGTCGTCAACAGATTTTGGTAATTTTTCGTCCACACATTTGGCTAAGTAAATATATTACGCGTACCAAATTTCATCGATATATCTTTAACGGTTTCTGAGTTATGACATATAAAACTTTCAATGTTTGACCCTTAATAAGTGGGCGTGGCACCGCCCATTTTCAAAAATTTTTGTATTTTTTGTTTTATGTCCGTAGTTGGACTCCTGCCACAAAATTTCAGTGATAGATCTTTATATTTGACAGAGATATCGCTTAAAATGTTTTTATTAGGCCCCTTTATAGTTCCCATATATAAAAGTGGGCGTGGCCGTCAACCGATTTTGATAATTTTTCGTCAAAACATTTGCCTAAGTAAGCATATTATGCATACCAAATTTCATCGATATATCTTCAACGGTTTCTGAGTTATGACATATAAAACTTTCAATGTTTGACCCTTAATAAGTGGGCGTGGCACCGCCCATTTTCCAGAACTTCATCAAATTTCTTCATAAGGGCCTGAGCTCAATACGTGGGTAAAATTTTATCACTCTAGCTATATTAGTGGCTGAGATACCAAATATCCGATTTTTTCTATATAGGAAAAGTGGGCGTGGTCATGGTCCGATTTCGCCCATTTTCAATACCAACCGTCCCAGTCTCGATACCAACTTGCATTTCAAATTTCATCAAAATATCTCAATTTTTACGCGAGTTATCGTGCGTACGGACGGACGGACGGACGGACGGACGGACGGACGGACGGACGGACGGACGGACATGGCTCAATCGATTTCTCTTTTCACCCTGATCATTTTGATATATATAAGTCCATATCTATCTCGATTATTTCATTATGTTACAATCCACCGTTATGAAATCAAAATTATAATACTCTGTGTACTAGTACAGCTGAGTATAACAAATATGCTGTCTCTTAGAGTTGAATAAAAACATATTGAACTTCAATATGAATCATAGTAAACTTAAGAATATGTCATAGTCAGCTTCAATATGAACATTTTTTAAAACAACTATGTTGTAACTTTAACTTGACTATAAAAATATTCAATTTGAATATGCTGCATTTTTCAACATATTTAGGACAACTATTTTTCATAGTTGTTTTTACTATGGCAACACTTCAAGTCGAGTATGGTTAATTTTCATTCTAACTACTTAATATTTATTATGATGGCATGAAGTGCAACATAGTCAGAATCACTATTTTCATCCTATTGATAGCGATGGTTACAAAAGTAACGAAGTTATACCACTTTTTAAAAAGCCCTATCTGCATATGCTGAAAATCTATAAATTAAAAGGCCCTAACTACATTTGCTACAATATGCAGTAGTACAAGGTGAAAGTGTTTGACAGGCTTTGAGTTAGACATTATAGGCTCCATGCATGCTTAGATGGCTGTTTTTACCAAAATCGTAACACTGTGTTATCAAATGCTTTGCTAAACTTTTGTATGGAAAATAATGTAACTATAGAACATAAATATTTACTAAAAGGACATACACAAATGGAATGCGAGGCTACACATTCTCTTATTGAAAGAAAAATTTCTAAAAAACAAATAAACTTACCATCTCAACTTATACAATTTATCCGCGAAGCTCGAAAAGCTCCTAGTCCACTTCAAGTTCACCACCTAGAGCATAGCTTTTTTTTTAATTTTGAAAATATTCCGAAAACGTACTCAACGATTCGACCTGGTATGTAATATGTATATTCCTAATGCGTTAAACATATCTAAAATTATATTATGGTGTTTCCTTTTCAGAAAGAATGTCGGGAGCCTCCACAGTCAACATGCTTCGTGCCTTAGGATATGATCCTTCGGGACAAATATTTTATAAAACTGATATAACATCTGAGTACCAGCCGCTACCTCAGAGAGCCAGCAAAAATTTTGAAATATTAAAGCACAGATTATTACATAATCAACAACTTCCAATCTCTAAAAAGAAATGGGAAAATCTATAGGATCTAAAAATATCATTACCTAAAGATTGCCATTCTTTTTATGAAAACTTGCCCTTTAAAAATTAATGAAATTTTCCTATATTATGTATGCATGTACATATGTGTCCTGAAATTAATATATTAATTTTACGATATATGATGTACATATATATTTACAGTCATAAATGTTATTTATGATGCGCTTTGAAGTTATTGGAATCAATTGCAGGTGAAAATTTGTATAAATATTCAAACCACAAAAAGCCCTAACTACAGTTTGTTTCTAAATTCGTAGTGTAAAAAAGCCCTATCTGACACAAAATTGCCAAAATCCAATGTATCTAAAATTTTTCTTCAAGATCTACTTCAGGGCCTTGTTTATGCAGAAACTGCATTTTTACAAACTCACAAAAGTCTTTTATTTTCATTTTAACACGTTTTTTGGCTCTCCTGTAAAAAAATTATTTTGTCAGTTAGGGCCTTTGTGAATTAAGGTAACGATATATTCGCATAGGGCCTATTCGACTCCAATCTCCTAAGTTATTTAGAGGTTTTAACTTCGTTTTCATTTCACTTTCAAAAAGTTTTCAATTATAGTTTCCATTGTACTTGCATTCGTGGCCATTTTGTGCCTACCAAATTGTCTAACAATTCTAATCTGCACAGCTGCAAGCGCCCAGTGCTGGCACAGAGTTGTGAGGTGGGAATTTCCTTTGTGTGCCTGAAACGGCGCGAGAATGGTTTGGAAATAAATAACAACAAAAGAAGGAGGATAAAAAACTAACAGCTTTAAATAGTCAAAGCAAACGGCAAAAAAAAAAATACTAGCTGCGCTGCACGCCCGAAGTGAAAAAGTGGCGTTTGTTGCTGGTCGGCAAAAAATAGAAAAAAAATCAACGCCGCTTAAATTCTTTGTTTCATCTAAATTTTGTTGACCATTTTTTGGTTTTGGCTACTTGCTGGTGTTTATTTTTGTAAATATTTGTTTAGCTGCTAAATATTTGTAACAAGCGGGCGGATTCGCCAAACTAATACGCCACACTCTCTCCGTGTTGAAGGGCGAGTTTTTTGGCATCTATTTCCATTTGGCTGAGACTCAGCCTCAGCTTGTTTGTATGCAAATTCCCACGAACAGTGAATTTTACCAACAAATTCTATACATGTTGGCTAAAAAGCATTCGATTGCTCTCGAATACATTGCAAGCTATCGGTGCAGTGCTTCCATAAGCAGCCTTTTGAAGATACATGCATGACTACTGAAAGTGCTTATCAACAAAGTTGCTGCAACATGTAGAATATTAGTTTTAACCTGCTTGGATGAAACGGCATTCTGGCGTACGGCTGCAGAAGGACTAACTTTACGATGTATTTTGGATTGAAAGATTTTATAGTGTACAAAAAGCTCGAAGATCGAATCCATGGAATATTAAAAAACGCTGATCTTTGTTTAGTGGCGGTAATTTAAAAAGGTGATAACTTTTCTCATCAATAAACTTCAAGAAGCTTTGGAACGATACTAGACGAATAACATTTGAAACACCCTGTATATTTGAAGTGCACGTATACAAATTAGCGCGCCGTTGCTTGTTGGTTGTTGTTCACTTTCATCTTTGTTGCTCTGCTTTTTTGTTGTTTTTCCGTTTGTCTATTTATTTCGTGATTTTGTGTTTGGTGATAAAACCGCACACAGAATAAATTCCAATTTCATGGCGAATGCAGTAAATTGTCAGTGAGAAAAAAGCCAAACTAAAAGGCCTTGTTTGATGATGGAGGCTGACAGGCAAACACACACACAAAAAGTGGCGAACCGGGGGAAATAAAGAACAACAAAGTGTGTTGTTGTTGATGGTGGTGGTGGAACGATGATGATGACAATGATGCTGACGATGATGATGATCATGATGCTGGTAGTGTCGGCAGTAATTCAAACTTGTAAACTGCCAACAGCGGAATGGCAACAACAACAACAAAAATAAGTTAGAGAATGCAAAAAAAAATCAAAAAAGTAGAAGAAAACAACTAGTAAAAAAATCAGAAAAAAGACAATAAACAAACAAAAAAAAGAACAAAAATGGAAAGACGAAAAAAAAACTATAGCAAAGGAGCATCTCCACATACGACCATGGGATCATGAGCATTTATACCATATTGATTGTCTGCTGCCGAAGAAGCAGTTGGGGCAAACAAAGTTGTAGTCATATGTACATACATAGTTCTTGTACTCTTGGCTTGGGCAGAAAAAAAAATTACGAAAAGCAGCGTTGCATTCTCAGGCACACAAAACACACACAAAAACAGCATGCAAATTTTATTGAGTGTATATGGAGCTGATATGTTGCACGCTTTACAAGGCAGCTTTATGTGCCCGGCACTTGGACAACAACATGGTCGTTAGTTAGATTGGCATTTGGTATGAGCAGCTGCCAAAAAAAAAAAAAATAAAAATAAAGAAGAAAAGTGAAAATTTATGACCATATGTGGGCTCGATATGTAATTTTAAGCACATACTTAATATACTCAATGGAATAATGCCATTAGATTACCAATCGAACGACGCGGGCTCGATCCTCGGTGAGGCCGCCTAGTAAAGAAGTCTGATGAAGAGATGCGGTGATCTCCGAAATGGATCCATAATCTTCTACCAAACAATTTTTTTAATTTTTCTTAAATAAAACTGGCCAATAGCTCATACAAATTTCACAGGAAAGCAAAATTTTTTCTAAAAATCTGCAAAAGCAAACATCTAATAAAAAATTTCTAAGGACTCGGACCTCTTAAACAAGAAGGGTATACAATATTTTGTTAGTGTAATTTTTCGGGTTGAGCATCAACCGAGCAAACATTTGTCATAAAAGAGTCAGAAAGTAATCCTAAACCAGAACATTATGTTCATAAGGTGGTCGCCCAATACGATCCTAATTTCATACATCATATTAGCCTAAAAAAAAGTCATAAAAGACTCCTATTGGACTCATATTTGTGACCTTTTTTTTCTTCTTTTATGACTATGTTAGGTTAGGTTAGGTTAGGTTGGCCGGATACAACGATCCTTCATATAGACCACATATAGTCCTTAGAGTTACCAACATCGTATTGGAGACGTTAAATTAAACTTTGAATGCAAAACTTCGCAAGATCCAGCACCGAATTACGGGGGGTATTTCGATTAACTTGAGCCTCTCCAACAGCGCCGCAGTGGTGATGTTGCTAAAAGCACCCGAAATATCCAGAAAGACAGCTATCGCAATCCTTGTAGTGAAGGGCCTTTTCGATATGTTGTTGTTGTTGTGATTCTCTATCCTGCTTGTCCTCCATCACGACAAGATACATGCGTTTATGCTTACCGCCAAGCACCTCAAACCATGACTGCGGCCGTTTCGCACGTCCCAAACTGGCTCGTGCATTGAGGCGACCTACTCGACCATACAGTAGCCTTTGCTAGCCCTCCGCAGTCTCCCCTCCACTCCCCCACTAGTAAAACCAACAAACTTTTTTTCGCATTTTCCTTCCGCTGACCCTGTTCTCTTCATCCTCTTTTCAGTCATCTCCGTTGTTTCTCCTCCATTGTGGAACCTTATTCAACTTCACTGCTTGCATTATTGTGTTGTTTATTCAGTATTCTCCTGCGGATTCGAACCTGATATCAACCTAACGTCATTATATATCTAGTGGGACATTAAATATTATACTGAACTAAAGTGATAGGTACTTTTATACTTCCTATTTTTCGAAAAAGCATCTATGAATTATAATTAAAATTAAAAAAAACTAAAAAAAATATTTAAAAAAATTCTATGTTCATATTTCACACATATTTCGGATCCATATCGGACTCCAAAATTATGCGGGCTCCGAGAATGTTTGCTGGGAATAACAACTTGCAATTTTATTATACGTAATTTTATGTCAACTAGTTTTTTTTTTTTTTAAAAGTACTGAGATGTCGATATATCCTACACATTAGAGCTGTGAAGAAGGCGACTTGCCGCAATTCAATTATGATAAACGGGATTCTAATATACTGCTATGTGGCCAAAAAAGCTTATGGAGCGATATATGGTCAAATGAAAAACATTCGGCAACATATAGAAAAAAGAAGGTGGGTAAAATAAAAGGATGGAGAGATGCTGCAAGACTCACACGGAAACTGGCAGTGCATTTTTGTTGCATATTTCTATGTACGTTTGCAAAATATATTGCACACAGAAGAACTAGGTATTTGGAAAGTAGAAGAAAACAACTCAGAGATGCTTTGGTAACGAATATAAATAACACCAACAACAGCAAGAGCGAATGCAGAAAAGAAAAAGTCATAACAAAAAGCTGCGTATGCCAAGAGCGGAGCGAAAAAACATTCCAACTAGTAGCAAAAAAGAGCAAACTACGCACGAGCACAAGCATTAGAAGGCTGTGTACTGCCAAATAGCTGAGCGAGGAGAAACTCCCTTTTGTAGGGAGCAACAGAAGCAGGAGCAACAGCAACAGCTCATAAACATGCCAATAGCAACAGCCGTCCGTTTGCAGCCAAGGCCAGCAGCATCACACCCCCACCGCAGCCACAATACAGGTGGGTTGAGTTTTAGTTTGAGTTTTTTATACTGTGTTGCTGTTTTCTGTTTTGTTTTTTACTTCCACACTCGATCATACATACTCGCACATACTTTCCAACAGCAATAAACGTGTCCGCCCGGGTCGTTTCGTCGTTTAGTCCTTTGGCCGTTTGGCGTAGCGCTCCCTGTGTGGGTATCAAGCTCTGTGTGTGGTGCACTTGGCAGCTCTTTTTTTTCTTTTCGTTGTTTGCTCATTTGTTGTTGGCTGAATGAAAATTGTGAAAGTTTAGTTAGCTACTAAAATAATCGGATATTTAAAAGCATGCCAGCAAAAGTGCTACGCTGCATCATCATGGCATGACGCACAACAAAATACGAACCTTCGCAAAACGCACGCACGCCCACACAACCACACCCACAAACGTACCCAAACACACACAAGCGCGCACATCGCACCCACAGCCATCAAGCAAAGTTAGTGTCTGCATGCTAAGCGCTTTCCGTTTTCCGCTTGGCAGTTGCTAGCAGTTGCCCGTGGAGATGCCCGTAGTTGGTCGGTCGGTTGGTTGGCTGGCATTTGCCATTTGATCGTTTTTGCGCATTTTGCGTTCGGGGTTTGTTGCATTTCCGTTAACGCAATTCATCGTCGACAGCGGGGGTTTATTTTGTGCTGCTGCCCAGAGTTGCAACCTAATCTATGTACATATGTATATACAAATGTGTGTATATATTCATACATATCTATTTGCTCTTACAGCACAGATGCACTACTCACACCTCGTATATGAATGCAATTTATTCTAGTAGGTACTCGTTACAAATTGTTGTTTTTTGTTCACATATTTAAAATTAATTATTTTTCATTACTCATGCAATGCATCATTTCTCAAATGGTTAAACGCACATTAGTAGTTTACACACTTCGTTTTGAGTGCCCGAGAATTGGCTTCGCTTCTGCTGAACAAGTGACGCGCGTACAATAAATATACAGAAATATACATAAGTGCATAAAGAACGCTTGCAAGCTATTACTCAGTAATATGTAATCTGCTGATGACCGTTCTTTAACACAGATTCCATAAAAAAACACGTCACTGTCAAGTTAAGCCTGCTTCGTGGCCGGATACTCTTTGCAGCGCAACTTGGAATAAATTTCAGAAGGATACTAGTCTTTGGAACAATATCACACACAACATTGCACAGTTTTAAGGCAGGCCCCTGAAACATTTAACTCATCTAATATGATAGCCGTAACTCCCCCCACATCAACCACATTTTTCTAACCAACTCTTCTTACATCCCTCCCCGTTTGGTGTAACCTTGTCAAAACGACGACGCGATTCCTACTGGTTCAATTATACGATCTCAGCTTGATAATAACATAGAAAAAAGAGCTGCTCGAACCAAAAAAGGATAACCACGATCGAGATGATATAAATAAGAAAGTGATAGATAATGTTTATAAGATAGAGCGAAATTTGTTTCACAATTAGTGCAAGAAATACTTTATATAATATTTTTGTGTAAAAAAAAAACAATGCCGTTGACAATGGGATCAACGCACACACGTGACCCTTTTGTGTTTATCAAACCTAATTGAGCTTGAAATCGGTGTCTTCTAATCAGACGTGTTATGTTCCCCTAAAGTTAATAGTGATAAATTTTTTTTTTTGGGATTTTTTTGAATTTTAATGATTATCTTAATAGTCTTATATTAATCAATTAATAATCATAATATTTTTCAGGAATCCAATCAAGAATAAAAATAGCTAATTGATTAATTAATTAATCATGTAATTAAAAAAGTGAAAAATAATTTAAAATAAAAAATAATAAAATAATTGTATTAATCATGCTATTAAAATAATTAAAATAATACAAATAATCATGGAATTAAAACTATAATTATTTTATTTTGTTTTATTTTATTTTATTTTATTTTATTTTATTATATTTTATTTAATTTTATTTTATTTTATTTCATTTTATTTTATTTTATTTTATTTTATTTTATTTTATTTTATTGTATTTTATTTTATTTCATTTTATTTTATTTTTTTATTTTATTTTATTTTATTTTATTTTATTTTATTTTATTTTATTTTATTTTATTTTATTTTATTTTATTATATATTATTTTATTTTATTTCATTTCATTTTATTTTATTTTATTTTATTTTATTTTATTTTGTTTTATTTTATTTTGTTTTATTTTATTTTATTTTATTTTATTTTATTTTATTTTATTTTATTTTATATTATTTTATTTCATTTCATTTTATTTTATTTCATTTTATTTTATTTTATTTCACTTTATATTATTTGATTTTATTTTATTTTATTTTATTTATTTTTTATTTTATTTTACTTTATTTTATTTTATTTTATTTTATTTTATTTTATTTTATTTTATTTTATTTTATTTTACGTTATATAATTTGTTTTGAAGGTGAAAGTAATCTTTCAATAATTAAAGTACTCCAAAAACATAATTAGGTGATTCACAAAGTGTCATAAAGTCATATGTCATATTAAAATATTTTACGGAAATAGTTATAAAAGACTTTTCCGAAGCCTTATGAAGAAGTAAACAAAAACAACTGATCAAATACGACGACCCAAAAACATATCGTGCAGAGTTGTATTTATTTAGTACACATATAGTATAGAAAGCAACAACAAAATATTATGACTTATGACGATATGACGCAATATGACAGGTTGTGAATCCCCTAAATATGTTTTAACCAGTGATCATTAAAATTTTTATCCATTAAAAAACAGGTCTAATAATAATAATAATAATAATAATAATAATAATAATAATAATAACTAGTATCGCCGGTGGTCGAAATTCGACCAAACAATTTATTTTTTCAACTTTGTATTGGTACAAAAATTATTCCTTTTCGCGGAGATAAGCAACACTTTCCAAATTCCAGTTGTACCGCAACACTGATTTGCCCTTTTGATCACGGTCCGACGCGAAATCATGGTCAAAATCAAGGCAGATCTAGGAAGGTAGGCCCGGTGGTGAGCGCTTTTAAATTAAAGCGACTCTTCAACTGTGTTTACGATATTTGTAAACACGTTTACGATATCTATTTATCTTAACTAAAAATTTTATTTATTAATTATAAAGAAATTAAATAATTTATAGAAAAAATTATATGCCTGTGCACTGCTCCTGACTCATACGAACACATCCATATCAATTTTATGTGGATATGAGTATGTTAAATGTGCTAAACAGCCTGGCAATTGTTTGTATGGGAAAAATGTTAGCCTCTTAATATACAGATAATGGGCACATTGCCAACGAAGCAAAAACGAAGTAAATCAAAAATGGTACAAAACTAAAAACTTTATTTATTAATTATAAAGAAATTAAATAATTTATAGAAAAAATTATATGCCTATGCACTGCTCCTCACTCATACGAACACATCCATATCAATTTTATGTGGATATGAGTATGTTAAATGTGCAAAACAGCCTGGCAATTGTTTGTATGGGAAAAATGTTAGCCTATTAATATATAGATAATGGGCACATTGCCAACGAAGCAAAAACGAAGTAAATCAAAAATGGCACAAAACTAAAAACTTTATTTATTAATTATAAAGAAATTAAATAATTTATAGAAAAAATTATATGCCTATGCACTGCTCCTCACTCATACGAACACATCCATATCAATTTTATGTGGATATGAGTATGTTAAATGTGCTAAACAGCCTGGCAATTGTTTGTATGGAAAAAATGTTAGCCTATTAATATATAGATAATGGGCACATTGCCAACGAAGCAAAAACGAAGTAAATCAAAAATGGTACAAAACTAAAAACTTTATTTATTAATTATAAAGAAATTAAATAATTTATAGAAAAAATTATATGCCTATGCACTGCTCCTCACTCATACGAACACATCCATATCAATTTTATGTGGATATGAGTATGTTAAATGTGCTAAACAGCCTGGCAATTGTTTGTATGGAAAAAATGTTAGCCTATTAATATATAGATAATGGGCACATTGCCAACGAAGCAAAAACGAAGTAAATCAAAAATGGTACAAAACTAAAAACTTTATTTATTAATTATAAAGAAATTAAATAATTTATAGAAAAAATTATATGCCTATGCACTGCTCCTCACTCATACGAACACCTCCATATCAATTTTATGTGGATATGAGTATGTTAAATGTGCAAAACAGCCTGGCAATTGTTTGTATGGAAAAAATGTTAGCCTATTAATATATAGATAATGGGCACATTGCCAACGAAGCAAAAACGAAGTAAATCAAAAATGGCACAAAACTAAAAACTTTATTTATTAATTATAAAGAAATTAAATAATTTATAGAAAAAATTATATGCCTATGCACTGCTCCTCACTCATACGAACACATCCATATCAATTTTATGTGGATATGAGTATGTTAAATGTGCAAAACAGCCTGGCAATTGTTTGTATGGAAAAAATGTTAGCCTATTAATATATAGATAATGGGCACATTGCCAACGAAGCAAAAACGAAGTAAATCAAAAATGGTACAAAACTAAAAACTTTATTTATTAATTATAAAGAAATTAAATAATTTATAGAAAAAATTATATGCCTATGCACTGCTCCTCACTCATACGAACACATCCATATCAATTTTATGTGGATATGAGTATGTTAAATGTGCAAAACAGCCTGGCAATTGTTTGTATGGGAAAAATGTTAGCCTATTAATATATAGATAATGGGCACATTGCCAACGAAGCAAAAACGAAGTAAATCAAAAATGGTACAAAACTAAAAACTTTATTTATTAATTATAAAGAAATTAAATAATTTATAGAAAAAATTATATGCCTCTGCACTGCTCCTCACTCATACGAACACATCCATATCAATTTTATGTGGATATGAGTATGTTAAATGTGCAAAACAGCCTGGCAATTGTTTGTATGGGAAAAATGTTAGCCTATTAATATATAGATAGTGGGCACATTGCCAACGAAGCAAAAACGAAGTAAATCAAAAATGGCACAAAACTAAAAACTTTATTTATTAATTATAAAGAAATTAAATAATTTATAGAAAAAATTATATGCCTATGCACTGCTCCTCACTCATACGAACACATCCATATCAATTTTATGTGGATATGAGTATGTTAAATGTGCAAAACAGCCTGGCAATTGTTTGTATGGAAAAAATGTTAGCCTATTAATATATAGATAATGGGCACATTGCCAACGAAGCAAAAACGAAGTAAATCAAAAATGGTACAAAACTAAAAACTTTATTTATTAATTATAAAGAAATTAAATAATTTATAGAAAAAATTATATGCCTATGCACTGCTCCTCACTCATACGAACACATCCATATCAATTTTATGTGGATATGAGTATGTTAAATGTGCAAAACAGCCTGGCAATTGTTTGTATGGAAAAAATGTTAGCCTATTAATATATAGATAATGGGCACATTGCCAACGAAGCAAAAACGAAGTAAATCAAAAATGGTACAAAACTAAAAACTTTATTTATTAATTATAAAGAAATTAAATAATTTATAGAAAAAATTATATGCCTATGCACTGCTCCTCACTCATACGAACACATCCATATCAATTTTATGTGGATATGAGTATGTTAAATGTGCAAAACAGCCTGGCAATTGTTTGTATGGGAAAAATGTTAGCCTATTAATATATAGATAATGGGCACATTGCCAACGAAGCAAAAACGAAGTAAATCAAAAATGGCACAAAACTAAAAACTTTATTTATTAATTATAAAGAAATTAAATAATTTATAGAAAAAATTATATGCCTATGCACTGCTCCTCACTCATACGAACACATCCATATCAATTTTATGTGGATATGAGTATGTTAAATGTGCAAAACAGCCTGGCAATTGTTTGTATGGGAAAAATGTTAGCCTATTAATATATAGATAATGGGCACATTGCCAACGAAGCAAAAACGAAGTAAATCAAAAATGGCACAAAACTAAAAACTTTATTTATTAATTATAAAGAAATTAAATAATTTATAGAAAAAATTATATGCCTATGCACTGCTCCTCACTCATACGAACACATCCATATCAATTTTATGTGGATATGAGTATGTTAAATGTGCAAAACAGCCTGGCAATTGTTTGTATGGGAAAAATGTTAGCCTATTAATATATAGATAATGGGCACATTGCCAACGAAGCAAAAACGAAGTAAATCAAAAATGGCACAAAACTAAAACTTTATTTATTAATTATAAAGAAATTAAATAATTTATAGAAAAAATTATATGCCTATGCACTGCTCCTCACTCATACGAACACATCCATATCAATTTTATGTGGATATGAGTATGTTAAATGTGCAAAACAGCCTGGCAATTGTTTGTATGGGAAAAATGTTAGCCTATTAATATATAGATAATGGGCACATTGCCAACGAAGCAAAAACGAAGTAAATCAAAAATGGTACAAAACTAAAAACTTTATTTATTAATTATAAAGAAATTAAATAATTTATAGAAAAAATTATATGCCTATGCACTGCTCCTCACTCATACGAACACATCCATATCAATTTTATGTGGATATGAGTATGTTAAATGTGCAAAACAGCCTGGCAATTGTTTGTATGGGAAAAATGTTAGCCTATTAATATATAGATAATGGGCACATTGCCAACGAAGCAAAAACGAAGTAAATCAAAAATGGCACAAAACTAAAAACTTTATTTATTAATTATAAAGAAATTAAATAATTTATAGAAAAAATTATATGCCTATGCACTGCTCCTCACTCATACGAACACATCCATATCAATTTTATGTGGATATGAGTATGTTAAATGTGCAAAACAGCCTGGCAATTGTTTGTATGGGAAAAATGTTAGCCTATTAATATATAGATAATGGGCACATTGCCAACGAAGCAAAAACGAAGTAAATCAAAAATGGTACAAAACTAAAAACTTTATTTATTAATTATAAAGAAATTAAATAATTTATAGAAAAAATTATATGCCTATGCACTGCTCCTCACTCATACGAACACATCCATATCAATTTTATGTGGATATGAGTATGTTAAATGTGCAAAACAGCCTGGCAATTGTTTGTATGGGAAAAATGTTAGCCTATTAATATATAGATAATGGGCACATTGCCAACGAAGCAAAAACGAAGTAAATCAAAAATGGCACAAAACTAAAAACTTTATTTATTAATTATAAAGAAATTAAATAATTTATAGAAAAAATTATATGCCTATGCACTGCTCCTCACTCATACGAACACATCCATATCAATTTTATGTGGATATGAGTATGTTAAATGTGCAAAACAGCCTGGCAATTGTTTGTATGGGAAAAATGTTAGCCTATTAATATATAGATAATGGGCACATTGCCAACGAAGCAAAAACGAAGTAAATCAAAAATGGCACAAAACTAAAACTTTATTTATTAATTATAAAGAAATTAAATAATTTATAGAAAAAATTATATGCCTATGCACTGCTCCTCACTCATACGAACACATCCATATCAATTTTATGTGGATATGAGTATGTTAAATGTGCAAAACAGCCTGGCAATTGTTTGTATGGAAAAAATGTTAGCCTATTAATATATAGATAATAATAATAATAATAATAATAATAATATATTTTGTTCATATATTTGAGCTTTGGCCACCATGAAAAATTCAAAACAAACTTTTTAAATTTTTCTTTTTCCTTTATTGGTCGATATTTCGGCTCCAATCTGGAGTCATCTTCAGGACTGAAAAACATATGTACATATATAAGTATTACATACATATATATATATATATATATATATATATATATATATATAAGCATAAACAAAAATAAACTTACACAATTGTCTATGTTGGATCGACTGATCATATGCGCGAAACAGATTCCACTAACAAATCACGTTTACTCACGAAGTATGTAGATGATTTATTTGCCATTGTTAAAAAAGAGGATACGGAAACTTTATTAAATACATTCAACAACCTCAACAAACACATTAAGTTTACAATAGAGAAAGAAAACAACGGTATGCTATCCTATCTTGACGCTCTCATAATTAGAAGAAATAATATAATAACTATTGACTGGTACAAAAAGCCTACTGCATCTGGGAGACTTATAAATTTTCATTCCAAACATGAAAGTAAGATAGTTATAAATACAGCCAACAACTTTATTAGAAGGGTTCTCTCCATAAGTGACAAACCTTATCATTCCAAAAATATTGAGATTATCAAAAAAACCCTGGAACATAATGATTTCCCATCAAAATTGATAAACAGAATGATTCGCCAATACTATGCTGGCAATAATATGGAGAGAACTACGATAGACCATAACAATAGAATTTACAAATCATCGACGTACGTTCCAGGTATATCTGAAAGAATCAAAAGGTCTAATATATATGATAAAGAAAAGTACACAATGGCTTTCTCTTATAAAAACACACTTAAGCAAATATACAGCAATACGAAGGACAGGATTCCGAATAATGAGAAATCTAATTTAGTTTACAAAATTCCGTGCAATGGTGACGGGTCCCACTTATGCGAAAAGGTATATGTTGGGACAACTAAATCAAAATTAAAGACAAGGATTTCCGCTCACAAGTCAAATATTAAATTACGGAACGAATCTTCAGACAATAAGACGGCCTTGTCATACCATTGTAGCAACACTGGACACTATCCAAATTTCGACGGTTCAGCCGTTTTAGCACAAGAGAAGCATTACCACAAGCGCTTTACATTAGAAATGCTACATATAGTGAACACCCCTAATGCTAAAAGGATGAACTTCAAAACAGACACAGACAACTGTGCACACGTTTATCGGAATTTACTTCTGCAGCGCAACAACAATTTGTAATGTATGTATGTATATATACGTTATTTGTTGGTGCACAGTTTCTCAGCCCATCCTGTTTCCAATGTGTTCCGGACAATAACAAAAAGGGAAGCTGCAGTGTTATGCAAACATATAAATGTATATATGTATGTCCTACTCTTCGTTTTGCTATGTATTGTTGTTCTTGCATTTTTGTTTACAATTGCGGTATTTTTAATTGTTTATATTTTCATGTTCTTATGTCTCTGAATTCGCCTTTTTAAACTTTGTTTTTCGCGCATATGATCAGTCGATCCAACATAGACAATTGTGTAAGTTTATTTTTGTTTATGCTTATATATATATATATATATATATATATATATATATGTATGTAATACTTATATATGTACATATGTTTTTCAGTCCTGAAGATGACTCCAGATTGGAGCCGAAATATCGACCAATAAAGGAAAAAGAAAAATTTAAAAAGTTTGTTTTGAATTTTTCATGGTGGCCAAAGCTCAAATATATGAACAAAATATTTTATACAAACGGCCAAATAATAAACTCATCTAAAATAATAATAATAATAATAATAATAATAATAATAATAATAATAATAATAATAAACCCAACGGTTACCCTCCACCCGCCCTACCGCACGAGAGGCGCATCCACATGACGTGCGGATTTTTTTAATTTAAATTTAAATTTAGCCAAGGTGTTGAGTGGTAGGAGTTTATTCAACGTCGAGGTCTTACACTACTCAGCTACAGAAAATAAATTCATTCAGCTGGTTGTATGTATATACATAATTTAATAATATAGAAGAAAGAACTTCCAATTAAAATAATAGTACAAATAAAGTAAATATTGATATACGTAGTAATAAGTATAACAAGTAAGGTATCTGTTGTCACTTGTTAAGAGCGAACAACAGGGATCTTCTTATTTGCAAAATAGATTCTGAAATATCAAAATTAGTATAATAAGAATTGAAACTTTTACATAAGCAACGGAATGGTTCATGTAATTCAAAATTTGTTCTACACTGCTTTAAGACGATTGGTTGAAAATATCTTGATGGGCGAGTAGGAACATTTAAGTTTACCTCGGTTAGAAGAGATGGGCTGTCAACTGATCCCTTTAACAGTTTAACCAGGAATACCACGCCTAACATCTCCCTGCGGCTTGATAATGTTGGAAGATTAATAAGCTTCTGTCTCAAACTACTTCAAGTTTGTCTTCACAACAGTGATCTCAGCAACCACACATATCCCGGAAAGTTTCATTGTCAAGACGAAAATTTTAGTAATTCCTGATAAAACTAATGAAAAATTTCCATAAGATCTCTTAGGTGTACGATTTAAAGCTATTTCTTAACCCTATAACTTTTACAAAAGTCTGCATAGAGAACGTAAAGCCTTTCTGCGCGTTTTCTAAAGACTATGTTGTTGTGAATAAATTAACCTAAAATGAGAGAAGATTTGATTTGAGGAAGGCATAATCTTTCAGGTTTGAAAAAGTTTTGTCTGACATTCCTTGTTTTTTAGCATGTGCTCGGTGTTAGTTGGGACCTGTTTATGCCCGAAAAATGTATATACTAGATTATGGAAATATCATGTATAGTCGATACTACCATCACAGATTACTTTATGAAATAGTTTTACTTACTAAAATAATAAACGCATACCTATGGTAAAAAAAAAAAAAATTGTAGCTACTTATGAAATAAAATCAAGCAAAATAAAACAAAATGAAATTATCGAAGATGATAAGAAACGTAATTAAAGAAGTGAAGAAAGAAACTTAAATTAAATAAAGCAATAAATAATTGATAAGGAAAATTAAAAGCTTAACAAATTCACAAGAAATCAAATTAAATATATAAAAGAAAAAGATTAAATACATGCAACGGAATGAAAATAAACTTTTCTGTTGTTGACTTTGCAATTTCAAATCGGAACTTAAAGGCATTATAATAGAAGCAAATAAGTATATATGTATGTGTATATTTGTATTTACTTTCGGTTTATTTTATTGTTGCTCTTTTCTCATTTTATTGTCGTTCACATCGTTAGGATTTGTTGAGTTTGAATTATTTTCTAATTTTTTTTACGTTTTTCTTTTATGAATGACAACGCACAGCTGCTTTTAGAACTCACTCAAGTGGCTATGAAATGTTGAACTAGAGCCATGGTACATGGATATATTCTTCACTACATAAGCATAGAAAGGACACATGTAAAGATAACGACTTGGTTTTGACACTAAAGTATTTAGTTGAAACTTTGTTGTTTTTTTTTCGTTTAGATTTTTTGCCTTTCGTGATAATTAATTTTTATTTTATCTTCCTCTATTTTTAAATACATATAGCACTTTAACGCGCGCTCCAATCCGTTTACTAACACAAGAAAACCGACGCGCGGACACAACCTCAAGTTATGAATCTCTTTTCGTAACTGAATTTGAATTCGAACGTCATGCTAAACATCAAGTGCAATATTTGAAATTCCTTGTATTGGAGAATCGGCAGCATCACAACGCTGTCATACAAGACGAAACGAATGTTGTCGGTATTAAATATGCTCTTGTTTAGAGAAACGAGTGGCGAGTCCTGGCCGTTTCGTTTGGCCGACTCTCTTGCAATTTCGAAATTCGAATAACTGATAACGATTCGTGGTTGCCATACCGTTATATGTGCTCGTGTTTATGTCAACAATAATCGGAGCGTGGCACGAAGTGAAGGCTACCCACATGTGCCGGTTTATTGCAATGCAGTCATTGGTGGAGCGGTGTGAGTCGCTTGGTAGACAAATATGCGTTGCGCTCACAGGTAGTGTTGGTAAAATGTATAAAGTTGAGAGGGATAGAGAGAGAGGGAGTGATACACAGTTGAGGGTGGTATTTTGTGTAGGATTCTTGCAATTTCGAATTTCAACTTACATTCCACCACGTGGTACTGATAGCTTGATATGGTAGAGCGTGTAAGAAAAAGGGTTAAAACAAAAAAATTTGTTCAATTGGAGCTTAATCAAAGCTTTTTTGTGTGCAAGGATATACGATGGAAGGGTATACGATATAACTTCAGTGTACTGCCACTCAGATACATATGTATATGCTTCCACAGTTAAAGTTAGCGTAAATTTTTAAATATATTTATGGATAACCTTAATAATAACATGTCGTTTTGAATAAGAATTTTTTTTTATCATTGTGAACGATCTAACGAAACTCGTAAGACTATATCTCATCAGGAGTTTACCAAGTTGCAACGTTGTCATCTACAATGACTTCTATACGATTTTTAACTGCTGTTGATAAAGCTCATTGTGCCATATGTTGTGAAGATGGATGTTATAACTTAGATTTCTGGTTCCTAGAACATCTGTATGTAGATAATAATGGTGTAGTGCTTATAGTGGTCGCCTGTTATGAAACATATTTCGAAACCATCCAATTTTGAAATGCGAATAAACTTACACCTATGTACATACTATGGAAATATATACATACATATGTATATCTGAATATGGTTATATGTATGTTCATTGTACATATCTTACATATATTTACAATTCACACATGCCCTGAAATTCAATTACCTACGGTCATCTAACACTCAACCGCAATTTTCCCCAAATACAAACAAAATCTACTCGCCATCATCAAATTATAGTACGAGTATTTCGATTGCCGAAGTTTGCTTATGTGGACAATTCGTACAGTTGCAGGCTAAATAAGATATAAATTATATTAGTCATCGGTGTTATCAATTGAAAGGATATCGCTCGTTTGATTGGTCACGTTTTATTTTCTTTTTCTTTTTTTGCTTTGGGAAAAGGCGAAAAAAACATACATAAAGATATTTAGTATGGGCATAAAGTTTATTGAAAGTAGGTTATTAAAGTAAAAATAAACTCTTACATTAGTGAGTGCCAACATTGAAGAAGTTTGCCGAATTCTGAGCGTTCTCATTGATTGTTACTAATGCGGTGGATATTGAATAAATGGACACTCTTCCTTTTTGGGACACTGCACTGCACTCGCGATTCAGGGACAGAAGAACTTACTTTTTCGTATTCCGGATTTTTGGGAAAAAATTAAAAGGCGGGAGAAAACTTCGGTTTGAACAAAAACGTGTATTTAGGATATGCTTGCGGACGTGCTAACTCGTTGACGGTTTTACAATTGTGTGTTTTTATTGTTAACAATATTGACACTTGTTTTGTGTGTGGTGTGTTACAATATGTGTGTGTGTTAGGTGTGTGGTGTAAATAGATGTTGTAAAGTGTGGTGTGATAATATGTTCCAATATTGAATGTGATGATGTGATTTGTAGATGTGGATGTGATATTGGTGCGTGGATGGTGATGGGGCGCTGCTGATGTAGCATGATGGTGAGGAGGGGCGGGCAATAGACAGAGTTCATGTAAACAGATATCACTGGCATGTGGTTTTAACACTATTCTACCATTGAATTCGTGTTTGTGAGGTTATGTGACTCTCTATACCCAGAAGGAGCAATTTTAGGCTTCTAGAATGATGAATTTCATTTTTATTTTATTTGCGGTGGAATTATATGGAACGGCGCTAGAGCTTGAGGTCCATTGATGGTTTGGGTGTACACCTCAACTGAACATGCTTAAGTCCGCTCCATAAATTATGATATGCTGCTGGTTCGGTTTGGTCCTGATATTGAGGATATTTAGTAGGAAGCATTTGGGTATCATGTTTGACTCAGATCTGATAATGACGATGATAATGTAATCTGTAACCAATTCTCCAACTATAACTCTCGGAAAGAACTAAAATTAGACTTACCCAGCAATCATTCTCTGAGCCCTGTGCAGGGTTGCGTGATTTTGATTTGACTGAATCACTAATCAAAAATATTTTCTGATTCTTGATTTAAAATATTTTCAAACCAAAGATAATTTTTATTTGTGATTCGTTTCAAAAAAGAATCAGAAATACCCTTTGATTCGTGATTCAAACTATTTTCAAATCAAAGATAAATTTTATTTGTGATTCGTTTCACAAAAGAATCAGAAATACCCTTTGATTCGTGATTCAAACTATTTTCAAATCAAAGATAAAATTGATTTGTGATTCATTTCTTAAAAGAATCAAAAATCTTTTTTGATTCTTGATTCAAACTTGATTTCGAATCAAGATTCTTAATAAATTTTTGATTCGAATCAAATTTTTGATTCGAATAAAATTTTTGATTCGAATCAAATTTTTGATAACGTGCATACGTTAGGCTGGGTCAATTTTCTAAGCCATACTGTTCGTAGAAAAATCGGATTCTGCATTAAATTCTATGAAAAATGTCTTCTAGAGCATGCCTCTAATATCAATTTCGAGCTTGCCCATTTTCGATTGAAGTTTACTAGGTATGTAGAATTGTTTTAAGTATAGTAACCCATATACTTTTAAATTCAATCAGTGGTTTTAAATTTATCTCTTCACATTCTTTTTCATTGTTACTTAAACGACTTTTAATAATGCATGTATATAAGAGTTTGATTTCGTTGTTGTGGTTTTGTTGAAAAACGAAAATATTAAAAACAACTCCCATTCGTTTTTCTGTTTCTTAACCCTCTCAACATTAGCTTAAAATTTAGGGGGGACTTTTATAACTTTTTTTTCGCATGGGGACCAACACTTACCTCCTGACTTCATTTCCATATAAAATACAGATGTAATCTAACACATACATATGTACATACTTACATATATATGATGTATGTACATATGTACTTACCCCTTAATATGTAAATGAATATACATATATATGTAAATTTCTCTTATACATATCCACACACATGTACTTACTTATGTACTTATATTTTATATATTTTACGTACATTTAATGAACCCAAAAAAAGAATAAAATAACATAATTTAAAAATAAATAATAATAATGCATTTACCCAAAATGATCTCGTACTAAAAGTATCTTTTATTTGAAATACATATATTTTGGATTCACTATAGGTACATACATATGCATATTTTAAACCCGTTCAAATTAAACGAAAGTGGTTTGTTGTGTTGCTTTACGAATAGCAATTCAATCAGTGAATTTATTGGTAAAATTGATTCTTATTTACCTATACACAAAATTTCTTATGTACTACTTATTTACTATAATACATGTACATATATCTACTCTAATTCTTACTTCTATGTAGATATGTACATACATATGTACATACCCTGTAAGACAGGAATGATGGAAACTCCAACACATTCTCAGCAAACACTAACACATATAGCAATGATAGTCATTTGATACATCATTTGGAGAACACATTCATCACATTTTTCATACCGTCCATATAAAAATGATGGAAACTTGTAGGCAGTGTGTGACAGAAATTTCCATCAAACGTGCACCTCAAATGATATATCAAATGACTATCACTGTGGTATAGGGTATATACATACATATGTATGTATGCATATGCACCCAAGTGCCCCCTGCAAAAAAGCCGAGTACTCCATGCACGCGTGTATAGAGTACTCGCTATGGACCAACCGAGTACTCCTCAACCTGCCACATTTCATATAAAAAATATGGTCCATTTAACATTGCGATGTCCCAGGCAGGTATCACATACTTCCATTTCCGCATGACACCCGAGTAATCCAAGGATTACCCACATGGGATTAATTTACGGAGTAGGTACTAAAATTAATGAAATTTAATAATCTCTGAACAGTTTTGAAAGACTGCCAATTCAATTTACATACATTCATAAGTAAGCTTTTCTTTAGTTAAAATAAAATAATAAAATTTTTCTAGCGCAATCACCAGCATTTTTTGTGTCGCGTAATTTTTTCGATACATCGAACATCGATGTATCGATGTTGGTCCTCAAAATTTGCATCCCTACCCTTTATTACTGAATCGTGCACGTTCAAACGAGCATGCATATGTACATACATACATACATACAAATGTATGCACTTGCTTCGTCGTTATCGCTATATATGAACATACATTTCGTTTTCGTAGCAATGTTCCGCTAACTACGAGCCGATGCAGATAAACAAGTTGCTCGCTTGGGTCTATGTTTATGATCACTTTGAAAGTACTCCTACCTACCGCAAAATGGATCATATAATCCTATGATTTTTACAGGGCCTATGCACATACATACATATGTATGTATGTACCCTGTAAAAAAGTGTGCGACGAGTCTCTAAAAAGATTTGTCCGGGAGCGCTCTCTTTCGGGTACAATTAGTCTACAATTGTTCCCAATTGTACCCGAACGGGTACATATGTATACTAATTGTAGACGAATTGTACCCGAAAGGGTATCAAACGGGTACAATTAGTCGCACAAATGGATGTGTCGCATTTGCTACCTGTTCGGGTACAAAACGGGTACAATTGTGCGCTTTTGCTACCCGTTCGGGTACAAACTGGGTATAATTAGTCTCTTCATAGGACATGCTCAAACAAAAGAGAACACTTCAACCCATATAAAGAGATACAAATGGGTAGTAATCGCATGCTCCCTTGCGAGTTGTCCCGGATGTATCCCGGAGTGATCGCATTTTTTGCAGGGTACGTACGGCGTAGCACAAACTTAAATACGACAGTCAGAAATATGTATATATGTACATACATACATACACATATACATATTTGGCGTCAGCATACAATTTGGCTGTTGTTGCACTTTTGGTGCATTTTATACATTTTTGTGTTTTAAGTTACCGAGAATGTACTTGAATATTTCTGATATGCTACAGTATTTTTGATTCTAAATAAATTTTTGATTCGAATAAAATTTTTGATTCGAATAAAATTTTTGATTCGAATCAAATTTTTGATTCGAATCAAAAATATATTTTGAATCAAGATTCGTAATAAATTTTTGACTCGAATCAAATTTTTGATTCGAATCAAAAATTTGATTCGAATGAAAGATATTTTTTGAATCAAGAATCAAAAAAGATTTTTGATTCTTTTGAGAAATGAATCACAAATCAAATTTATCTTTGATTTGAAAATGGTTTCAATCACGAATCAAAGGGTATTTTTGATTCTTTTTTGAAACGAGTCACAAATAAAAATTATCTTTGATTTGAAAATGGTTTGAATCACGAATCAAAGGGTATTTTTGATTCTTTTGAGAAATGAATCACAAATAAAAATTATCTTTTATTTGAAAATAGTTTGAATCACGAATCAAGTTGATTCTTTATTTGAAAGTTGATTTAAAATCAAAATTGATTCGAATCACGCAACGCTGGCCCTGTGGCATCAAATATTATTTTATGGTTTTGCTAGTCATAGAAGAAGGAAAAAAGGGTTATAAATATGAGTCCAATAGTAGTCTTTTATGACTCCTCTTCAGGCTCATATGATGTTTGAAATTAGGCTCATATCGGGCTACCTTAAGAATAGAAATACAAATGAGCTCATAATTAGAGTGAATGCTCTGCTTTAGGATCCCTTTCTGACTTGTTTATAACTCCGAATGTTGACTGGGTTTACACAAAATGTAATAAAAGAGCGTATAAAATGGCTTGTATATTTTAAGTAGTCTTATTTTTGTTTTTTCCTATGGTTTTATGTTCTTAGTATAAAAATTTATTCATGGTGTACCACTAGTGAAATTTTCTGACGAGTAATTTTCTTGAAAATTGTAATCCTCTAGTGACCAGTAGAATACTATTTTATTCGGTCTTCCAAATAAGGGGTAAAAAACAGCTCTTTGTGAGGAAGCTGATGGATTAAAATCATTCAGCCCTCAGGCAACGGCCCTGAACTTTTCAAACGGTAGCTCCACAAAATATGTACGTTCGAAATAGAAAGAAAGAGAAATGAAAGAAATGTAAGTGATTGCTGACGTTAAGATGGAAAGGTTTATGTAGTCAAATAATAAAATTAACCAAATAATCAAAGTGAGAATAATATATTTATAAACTTAAGCAAAATTACGTAACAAAATCATTTTAATATTCAAGTGAAGAAGCAACACCTTAAGCCTCTGGGATTGGTATATTAACTAACATTGCGTAAATACAAACAAATATATTTCGATGCTAAACGCCCAATTAAGGTTGCAATAAAAAAGGTCACCGCTTTTGAGAATTTTCAGAAAAATTCCGCTTGATTGAAAAAGAACGTATCTACTTGGTAATTTGTTTTCTTTTTGCGGGTGCAAAGTGCAAAGTTAGTGTCTGCGGCGGAAATAAAATAAAAATCTTAAATTAGATACACGTTGTCTGCTGTGAATTATAAGTAACCGGAAAGTCTTAGGCACTACTGCTACCGGTAGTAAATTCACTCCAACTTCCTTATAGCTTGGCTATATGTATCTATGTATGTATGTATGTTTATCTTTTTTTCGCTGGTAAACTATGATTGTCTGAAAATATTTTTCGCTTGATTTAACAATACGCTGGATTACTTGGCTTATGCGAGTAAAATTATAAAGGAATACATAAACATGCGTGTGAACTTACACTCAGAGAAAAGTTGCGGGCTAAAAACAAGCTATGTCGTACTTGAGTTAAGAATTACAGAAACTAACGAAAAATAAATGAAATTTAAGTTTCCCCAATTTTGAATCAAGAATTGTATTCTTGAAACAAGATAAAAAACTGAAAAAATCTTGGTTTAAGAATGAAATTCCTAATTTAAGACCACCAGAGCCAAATGTTTACCAGAAAATATATAATTTTCAATAGTTGTTGATTGTTGTGTGAAAAAGATTAATAAAACAAAAAAAGCAATTTAGCTATTCCCCGCTGGGATTGTGAATGGAGCTTCTCTTGTACATGTTTGATTGGAAAAAGGAACAGGTAAGAGTTATCGCGTTGATGAGTATTTAGCTTATGTTTTAATATGGCTTTTAATAGTTTGAAATAGATGAAGGATTATATCAAATGTGGAGGAGTGGTCAAACAAGTAAAGTGGGAATGTACATATAAGATGCGAAAACAAAACTTGTATAATTTGGAAGCCGTTGACTTTTTGAAATCGTGGCCAAAATTGTTGGATTCCAGACCATCGGTGTTGGTAAAAAACGGTTCAAAATGGTTTGGTATAGGGATACTACCACTCTAATTGGGTGGTGAAAATGTGTGTTTTTAGTGGAAGTATTGACTGGGTTTTTTATTCGTTAAAAAGATTACGGAAAAATGTATACACTTTTCTAAAATGAGTTCGGTATAAGATATGTATATGTATGTAGGTCTTTCTTATTTATAAGTATGTATGTAAAAACTAAATTATATATAGTGATAATAAGAATTGCATCTCCATATACATGTACATATGACTAATCCATTAAAAAAATATTAATATACAATGCAAAGAAATAAAAAAATTTTCTTTCTTATTTTTGTTAGGTGAGTTAAATGATTATGAATTTTGAATTTAAAAAAAAGGAAAGCAAATATAAGTATTCTTAAAATAAAGTTGAACATTCTGAAAATTAGAATGTACTTTCTCAAATCAATCATCACCAATGCTTAAAATAATTTTATTCAAGTTTGTCTCAAACCGGAAAGTTCTTAATATAAGCGTTTTCTTCTCAAAATGCCGCACAGTGGTTCAGCCGCGGAAAAAAATCATTTTTTTCAATACCTAATTTTCATATTCTAATGATGTAGTCTTATAACAAAATGTCCAAATATGAACAATTCATGACTACTTTGCAAAATGTTGATTTTTTTTTTTTTCAAAATAATGGTATCAGAAGTCAGAAAAATTTTATTCAACAAAAACTGCTTGAAATTTTTGGTAACTTTAGCTATAAATTTTCCTTATAACTTATATCTCTATTGTCCCTGTTGTGAGTTTAGCAGAAAATATAGCACTTCCTTGACTAATTAAACAAAAAATTAGTGCAATCGGCCAAATATTAAAAAAAATATAGTTCAGCAAAAATGGTACTTCATAAATGCTACCTTTTCTAACTTCGATGGACAATAAGTTTGTGTGCTACAGCGTGCTACACTCGCTAACTGTAATAAAATGAAAGTTTGGAATGTCTTTTATCGATTTCTGTAAAAAAATTTTTCCCATATTTTCCCCAATCGATGTATACTCGATTTAAATGTCGAAAGTCCCATCAAATTTTGATAAAATTGACAAAATGTAGCATGCTTTTAGGCTCATGCGTATATATTAACGTTTACATCTTTTGTGACATTTTTTTGTTTACGAATATGAAGGCACAGAGAGGATTAGATAAAAATGCAGATTGGTAAATTATACACCTAATTTGTTAGAATCAATGGTTATGCAAACAAAAATAACGATAAACACATTCGTCATAACATTGCGGTTTGCAAACAACAATAGCAACAAACACATTTGTTTAAACATTTTACCAGCTTATTTTAAGGTATTAGATGAAAAAAAAAATGTTATCCCGACGAAATTGTAGTAACAGACACATATGCTGCTGTTAATTTGCAAAGTTTACTTGATCACACAACAAGAAGACTTATTGATACTTTCTCAACAGAAAAGTTGAACTCCTTATCATTTTCTGAGTTAAACCTTACTAGTAAATGGGGCTTATGATTTCTAGGCTTATGTTTTCTAAGAAAAGTGATAGAATTTCTACCAATACAGATGTTATTAATCGATTACTTGCAAGTTCTGATCATTGTATAAAGTCCATAAGACGACAACCCAACAAAAAGTGTTTGGAATTGGATCCTGTTGTCAAGGATATGCTAAATCATTAAACATTTTTCTTATATTTGTTTTTTTTTTGTCTTTCCATATATGTATATGTACGTACATAGTTATATTTTCGATTTATGTATTATAAATATAATCACTAAGTACATCAAATTTCTACAAGGGCTCTTTTCAGTTACTGAAAATGTATATCTCCATTTGTTTTTGAATAAAAGGTGTAGGAAAAGTGGGCATGGTTGTTTGCCAATCACGCCTATATTTGGTATTGTCGATATCTTTCATGACAGTAACTTATGCGCCATGTTTCGTGAAGATATCTTAATTTTTTGAGCTGAAATTAAAATTTTTCTTTAAACATTTTTATTATAGGTCCAGGGGAGGTACCCCTAGGGAGTGGCCGATTTCAAAAATGTTTGGTGCTGTCAATGCCTTTAATGAGGGTAACTCATGTACCAAGTTTCGTGAAGATATCTTAATTTTTTTTAGCTGAAACTAAAATTTGTATTTAAATAATTTTTTTATAGGTCCAAGGGAGGTACCCCTAGGGGTTGACCGATTTCAACCATTTTTTGAAAATTTCTTAATTAGCTCACATATAACCTCTGTGCAAAATTTCAATGGCCTAGGACCACTCCTTCTATTTTTTCCGCAAAATGTATGGAGCCGAACCACTGTGTGCCGTTCTAAAAATAAGAATATATTCTTGATTTTAGCATTTTCAAGCTTAACAGACTTTCATAACGTTTTCGGCTTGATTCAATCCCGCTATACTTAAATTTAGCTTGCTTTTTCTCTGAGTGTAAGTCCATTCACATAAGAATATAATACATATGTATGAACTAATATGTATGTACGAATACTTGCAGGGACATCTGGGAATTTTAACCTCAGCAAAGTGTGAAAGATTTTCAACTTTGTGGTCTTTTATTTATTTACAAATATAAGTATGAACGCTTGTGTGCAAACTTTTCGCGTGTATGTTGAAATTTATGAAGTAACAAAATTTACGATTTTTTGGCAACACTTTTCATTCGTTTAAATGGAATGTTTTGCTACACAGTCGATCATGGGTTGAAATTGGACACATATAGCCACATATACATACATACATACATATCTCAAATTTTTTCAAAATACTTTTATAAGCGCTTGCTAGTATGGAAGGATTGATTAAGTTTTCAATATCCAACGGAAAATTAAAAAAAAAAATACTTAAAACTCGTCCAGACAATTTTTACTTAAATTTATATTTGGGGAGTGGACCTACGTAAGGACACATTAAACAAAGGCACCTTTTAAATCTCAACTCATTGCATTTTCTCTGTATTTAAACTAAAACTAACAAGTAAGGAAGCCTAAGTTCGAGTGGAATCGAACATTAGATACTCAGCTGTATGCTTTCATTGTTTGTTTGCGTTTGTTCGATTACACAGAGCCAAAAAGTTCACCTACAATCAAAGAGACTGCCTCCTAAAAAAGCTATTTGGCCGAGGAGAGGGAGAGGGGACAAAATTGAAGAAATTTTTGCTAGAAATTCTTCTGGATTTTAGCTTGAATTTCTTCTTAAATTTATTTAAAAGGATATCGTCTGAAAACGAGAAGATAACTTCTTGTTTATTAATTTTTTATGTCATTTTGTAAAAAAAATTAAATTGTTAGAAGAAATCTGCTTGTTTTTAGGAGAAAATTTTTATAAAGCAAATCAATAAGGACATCCTCTAATTTTTACTTGAACCTTTTTGAATTTATTAAAAAGGAAAACTTTTTATTTTTGAAAGAGCCCTTATTAATTCAAATTTTGCTTTAAACGTCTTAACATACGTACATACATACATACATATGTACATATATACTCGTACATACTAGAAGTATGCATAACAGTTATTGCATCAGCCACGTTTTATGCGTGCAATTACATGTTCAAGAAATTAAAAGGGAGAACTTTTTATTTTTAAAAGAGCTCTTATGTATTTCCTCCGTTCGTCAGTTTCACTACGGCTTTGCACATTTCTACAATTCTCAAACGATTAATGAAGCACTTGGTATAAAGAGTTTATTATGTCCATCTGCACTTATATGAAATGAAATTTTGCCCTTTGTCTGAATCAGAGCTGGGCGCTAAGGATTACGATTACATTTTGATTACTTACGATTACAATTACTGTAATTGTAATCCTTAAATTTTTAGGATTACGACTACTGTAATCGTAATTGAAATTTTTACGATTACGATTATTGTAATTGTAATCCTTAAATTTTTAGGATTACAATTACTGTAATCGTAATCATAGAACGTACGATTACAATTACAGTAATCGTAATCGTAAAATTTTTAGGATTACGATTACTGTAATCGTAATGGTATATTCAATGATTACGGTTACAGTAGGTACTGTTGATAAAAACATTTCACACTGAAAAACTCTCATTCAGTTTATGAATACACATACTTTCCCCATAAAGGAGCCGTCTACATACATACATATATGAAGATTTAGAAATTGAGGAACAAATGCCCTATTTCAAAGAAATATTGCAATTTTTGCCCAAGCATCAACGCTGTGCAAGTCACACTCTGAATTTGCTGGCTAACACGGACTACCTCAAAATTCTCAAAGAAAGCAACGATCTTTACCAAAATCACATTCAGGTATTAAGCAACTAACTAAAATTAATAATACATAAAAATAAAATAGAGATTCTCTTGAACTGTACATCGAATCTTTTCGCCTCATAAGCAGAAAATTAAATACTTTTGAAAAGGAATTTTGAAAAATATAAATTTTCGGACCAAACTAGTAAGCGCCTAAAAGGAAGATAGGTGATATAGTAGACCGCTGTGCGACACCCCTTAATCATCTCCGATCGGGACCAAAATATATATTTGGTATCCCTTAGTGCAGGATTATCGATTTTGGGCATTAGATGTACAAGAAATTAAATTTAATTTTTTCAGTCTCCATAGAGTTTTCTGAAATTTGACCGCTGGGCGACACAACTTAGTCGTCTCCGATCGGTACAAAAATTTATACATGATATCTTCGACTACACTCAAAAAAAAAATTACTCAGATTATGGAAAAATGGGAATGATTCGGCGCTAAAGACATATTTCCATATTTTGATGTACAATTTTCTTTAAAACGTGGTTTTTATTCCTTGATTTGAAGAAAATCGTACATCAAAATATGGAAATATGTCTTTAGCGCCTAATCATTCCCACTTTTCCATAATCTGAGTAAGTTGTTTTTTCAGTGTATATTAGCATCGACCTTGGTGGTCAGGTTCACGAAATATGATACGCAATTTGTTTCCATACATTTGGGGACCACCCTACTTAGTATACATACATATATGTACATTACCCATTTGGTCCAACGGTACTACAATCATCAATACTTTTCTCCTTACATTTCCGTTAGGGAAGATAACAACTTCCATGACTATGACCGCCTTTGCATGAATGACTTTGTATAGTAAAAAAAGCAATGAAGCGAAAGCGTCAGGTTTTCATTCTTAGCCGCATGCTTCTTTCATATGGTCGTTATTATAATCTTGTTAGGTTTTCACCATGAATGGTAGCATTATTGTGGTGATGAATATACAGCTGCCTACCATCTAACTTTGTTATGTACTTCATTCGTATACATTTTTCTGTTTCGGTTTACTCTTCTTAACTCCTACTGTAACATAAACACATTCCTGCGGTTTGTTGATACGAGGTATTGCAATTTAAACGACGATATGTAAACGTTATTTAACTATGTATATCGTACTACTAATTTAATTTTTATCATAAATCTTTGTCATATATATCTAAATACATACATACATATCGTCGTACCATAAGAAAACTAGCTCACAATTTTTTTCTGGCTGACGAATAAAAGCACATTATATTTTTGGCTGACGAAAAGTAGAAATTTCGTTTAAAAAACAACAATTTTAATGTAAAAACAATATATACATACATGTTTGCTACCTTTCGTCAGCGAAAGTCAAATGTGCTATTTTTCGTACATACGTGTATACAAACTGTCTATGTAACTACATATATATGGATATATGTACATATGTATAAGAAGTTAAGGGGATGTTCTGGTAATGTATAAGAGGTTTTACTGTACAAAATATAATTAAATCGTAATCGAAATTTTTACAATTACAATTACTGCAATCGTAATCCTAAAAATTTAAAGATTACAATTACTGTAATCGTAATCATAAAACGTACGATTACAATTACTGTAATCGTAATCGTTAAATTTTTAGGATTACGATTACTGTAATCGTAATTGAAATTTTCGCGAATACGATTACTGTAATTGTAATCTTTAAATTTTTAGGATTACGATTACAGTAATCGTAATCATAGAACGTTCGATTACAATTACTGTAATCGTAATCGTTAAATTTTTAGGATTACGATTACAGTAATCGTAATCATAGAACGTACGATTACAATTACTGTAATCGTAATCGTTAAATTTTTTAGGATTACGATTACACTAATCGTAATCATAAAAATTTCAATTACGATTACAGTAATCGTAATCTTTAAATTTCTAGGATTACGATTACAGTAATCGTAATCAAAATGTAATTGTAATCCTTAGCGCCCAGCTCTGGTCTGAATAAGTCCTAGGAAAATACTAGTTGACTAATTATGTTTTCCGATGAAAATCAAGATTCTCTTCTTAATAATATTAAACAGGGTTCTTCTTAATTTTACAGGTTATCTGCTAAATTTATGTGAAAAGGTTTCCATATTTATTCTAGGAGTCATCTTCTAAATTTTATTTAATAGGTTTTCACCTTAGTTTTATAGGTTATCTCTTAAATTTTACCTAAATTATTTCATCTAAAATCCACGGGTCATCTTCTTAATTATATTGAAAAGGTTTTCATATTAGTTTTACAGATTATCTACTTAGTTTTATTAAAATGAAATATCCAGTAATAATAAGACGGGCATCTTATTGGAGAGAAAGCATAGAGAAATCCGCTAAACTTTGTTCTAATTTATAGGGCATTTTAGGTGGTATTTTGGCTCTGTGTAGGGTGCATTTTATATGAATCGAGTGCCGCATAAAGTGGGCGCAGCTACGCCCATTTTCAAAATTTTTATCAATCATTTAACTAAGCATATAAATATTATTGTTAGTGCAAATTTGCAACCCTTTATGACTTCTAATTATAAAGATGTTACGTTACAAATTCCGAAAGGGTTTTCCAGAAATGTCTTTGTTAAAAAGTAGGCGTGGTCATAAACCGATTTCGCTAAATTTTTGAGCATGTATTACCATAAGTTATTAAAGCGTACAAACTGATTTTCATCATAACATCTCTCCGAAATCTCGTAGATTCCTTTGTCTGAAAAGAGGCGGTGCCACGCCCATTTTCCAAAAATTTTTCTACTTTTTGTTTTATGTCTTTAGTTGGACTCATGACACAAAATTTCAATGATATATCTTTATATTTGACAAAGATATCGCTTAAAATGTTTTTATTTGGCCCCTTAATAGTTCTCATATATAAATTTGGGCGTGGTCGTCAACCGATTTTGGCAATTTTTCGTCCAAAAATTTTCCTAAGTAAGTAAATTTCATCGATATATCTGCTACGGTTTCTGAATTATGGCTTATAAACCTTTCAATGTTTGCCCATTAATAAGTGGGCGCGGCACCGCCTATTTTCCAAAATTTCATCAAATTTCTTCAGGAGAGCCTGGTCCCAACACGTGGGTATTTTATAGCTCTAGCTATATTAGTGGCTGAGATACTAAATTTCCGATTTTTTCTATATACGAAAAGTGGGCGTGGTCATGGTCCGATTTCGCCCATTTTCAATACCAACCGTCCCAGTCTCGATACCAACTTGCATTCCAAATTTGATCAAAATATCTAAATTTTTGCGCGAGTTAGTGTTTACAGACGGACGGATGGACGGACATGGCTCAATCTCTCTCTCTCTTTTCACCCTGATCATTTTGATATATATAAGTTTATATCTGTCTCGATTATTTCATTATGTTACAATCCACCGTTATGTGATTAAAACTATAATACTCCCTGCAAGAACTGTGCAGGTCATTTGACCGGTTATATGACCGGCATGCATGACCAAAAGTTTTGGGATATTTACTATCACATTCTTAAGGGCATCGGTAACTTTTGTGACCGTTTCATTCATCACGTTCCCATATGTGTATTTTCAAATTCCATTCTATCCTTATCTATCTCATTGGTTTTGAACTTGGCTAGAACACATACGAGTCCAAATGTGTTGGTAATATTATATTTTTGTAATAGTGTTAGTACTTTCGGTCACACAATTCTAGCAGGGAATCCACCGTTATGTGATTAAAACTATAATACTCCCTGCAAGAACTGTGCAGGTCATTTGACCGGTCATATGACCGGCATGCATGACCAAAAGTTTTGGGATATTTCCTATCACATTCTTAAGGGCATCGGTAACTTTTGTGACCGTTTCATTCATCACGTTCCCGTATGTGTATTTTCAAATTCCATTCTATCCTTATCTATCTCATTGGTTTTGATCTTGGCTAGAAACACATATCTTCGAGTGCAAATGTGTTGGTAATATTATATTTTTGTAATAGTGTTAGTACTTTCGGTCACACAATTCTAGCAGGGCTGTGTGTACTAGTACAGATGAGTATAACAAACCTCAGCTAATATTCACAGCATACTTTTAGGGAAATGTCTCCACACTGCTTGTTTATAAACATAATCAGTAGTTGTTGACAAATATTGGCAATGTACATCCACGAATATTCATAGATTTTACAACATGTATTTACACAAATATTTTTGCATGTACCATCTTTTATAAAATTATTTTTTTTATGGTGTTGACAAATTTGGGGGGGGGGGGGTGGTTTAACCCCAAAACCCCCCCCTTGTGTGCGCCAATGTGTTGTCACATAAACATTTAAAAGGTCTATCAAATTGAGTATCAAGTAAGTATCGATTACGATAATTTGGACCAAAGAAATATGCGCCTATTTTGCGCTATTGACCCTTCGAGCTAAAATTCTGTCGTGCTGCTCTCTGCAAATGCCTCAATTTGGCTGCGCAAATTGTACGGTTTCATTTTGACGCGTGTTCACTGTAGTTATATGTATAGTGCATGATTTGAAAATAACATATATATGTACGTATAATTGCACAACTAAGTTTATATTTGTTTGATAGTAATGAAGTCAGCTCCTTTGCGACGCGCCCTAAGTGCCACTTGATGGGCAGGGCAAACATACATACATAGATATTGTGTTAAAAGGTTATGTAATTCACACTTTCTTATACATAAATATTTATGTAGTTAGATGTTCGTACATACCCAATGGGAAATTTTTTTCGAAAAAATACTTTTGAAGTGCTTCTTTGTCAGTAAGATGCGCAGCACTATTGATTGCAGGGCGGTCTCTCTGAGTGGCATGGAGCATCGAGCGTCTTGATATATAAAGATAATGTTTTTTAATTCTTCATACGCTTATTTGCAAATGTTTGAATGTTTTCACTCCCCTCTTATTTTCGGATAACGCAAGGATACAAAATAAGGCAACGTACACTACCAGAGCCTAGAAAAGAGACTTGCATTTATTAGTTTACAACGCCGAAAATATGAATTCACAAGTTTCAATAAAACCTTATTGCTTGATACAATTTTATTCAACCAAAGTCAACATTTTCACTTAAAGATTTCAAGATATTACTTCTGTATATAAGATAATTGAAGTAGAGGAGCTTTATCTTATCTGATAGAAAATTGATTTCGTCTTATTCAACTGATTAATTTAAAAAAATGTATAAGATTTTGGGGATATTACGAGTATAAGCCAGGGACCCATAATAATAATTATGCGTTACATTTTCAGTGAAAAAAATCAAATACTTGCAAACATCGTAGAAGAGTATTGAGTTTGTGTGTGTGCATGTCTGAAAGAGCACTATCCGAATCCACTATGATCGAAAAATTTTAAGCGATATCCATAAAAATCAAAAATAATCATTATTTTTTGAGTTTTATTTTTTTGATCAAAAATAACAATTATTCCTTGAGTGATATATTTATCGCTCAGAAATAAAAATTATTCTTTGAGTTTTATTTTTTTGCTTAGGTCGAAAAACTCAAATTTTCTCTTAACTGCTCTGGAACATAATTTAGAAAAAATTCTCATCGATATAACTTCGTGAATGAGTGATATTTTTGATCGAAATAAAAATAGGTAAAAAAACTTTTTAAGTTAAACGGTTTTATGTTATACATACATTGCAATGTTTAAGATAAATGTACTAAAAACCAAAAAATAATAAAATAGATACAGTCGTGGGAATTATAAACATTTGCATAGACTAGACTAAAATAAAACCGTGGGGCACGTCAATTGTCTACAATCGTTGATTAAAATGTTTGTTTTGTAATGTTACACTATAATTAGGCAGTTGTTCAACCGACAACGATGGACGTGTGATAAGTAGGGCTAGAATGTGGAAAAAAGCTAGCAAGCTTGATTATAAGCGAGTTTTAGGGTTTCATAGTGGTGAGCGAGTAGTACTTTTATCATATGTTTTGTCGATTAAAGACAAACTACGAGCAGTGAAACGATTCCTCGTGTGAATGTCCAACGATAAACTAGTTGAAACATCTCTTTTATTAACATGGAGTGTATAACTATTGGAATTTCCATGAGCAAGAAAATAATAAGTATTTTCCTCACCGTCTGCGGGCCAACTGCCTAACGACGAATTAAACGATTCTTCTATCGCACATTAAGTCGATAATTTGTAGACAATTGACGTGCCCCCCGGTTTTATTTTAGTCTAGTCTATGCAAATGTTTATAATTCCCACGACTGTATCTATTTTATTATTTTTTGGTTTTTAGTACATTTATCTTAAACATTGCAATGTATGTATAACATAAAACCGTTTAACTTAAAAAGTTTTTTTACCTATTTTTATTTTCTAGTTTTTAGTTTTTATTTCGCATTCTGTTTAATTCATTTAGTGCTTCATTATTGCAAGGTTTCTTGCCCGTTAGTTTATTGCAGTCCAACGCCTCTATAGCGACCCACGCGCCACCTATCGGAAGTTTTTTTTAGGAAAATATTTCCTTTCAAGGTAGTAATACATGTTCCGAATTTCAGCCAAATCGGACCATAAATGCGATTTTTGTAAATATAGCGACCCACGCGCCACCTAGCGGAATTTTTTTTTTAAGAAAATATTTCTTTTCAAGGTAGTAATACATGTTCCGAATTTCAGCCAAATCGGACCATAAATGCGATTTTTGTAAATATAGCGACCCACGCGCCACCTAGCGGAATTTTTTTTTAAAGAAAATATTTCTTTTCAAGGTAGTAATACATGTTCCGAATTTCAGCCAAATCGGACCATAAATGCGATTTTTGTAAATATAGCGACCCACGCGCCACCTAGCGGAATTTTTTTTTAAGAAAATATTTCTTTTCAAGGTAGTAATACATGTTCCGAATTTCAGCCAAATAGGACCATAAATGCGATTTTTGTAAATATAGCGACCCACGCGCCACCTATCGGAATTTTTTTTTCATAATATTGCATTGACATCGGGTTTATACATGCGTGCAAAATTTCAGATTAATCGGTTGACAGGAAGAGGGTGAAATTTGAATTACTAAATTTGACCCAAGAATAAAGAATAAATAATAAAACAAACGGGGTGAGCTAAATAAAACCGTTTAAAAATAAAACTCACACAATAATGATTATTTCTGAAAGATTAAATATCGCTTAAGGAATAAGTGTTGTTTCTGATCAAAAAAAAATAAAACTCAAAAAATAATGATTATTTTTGATGGAATATAAAAAAACTCAACATATAATGATTAAATGGCGATTTTTATTATAAAACTCATAATGATTACGGTCCCTGGTATAAGCATTTTAACGACGTTTTTTTTATACAATTTCCAAGGAAAGCATTAATAAATGAGATATTTTGAATGTGACCTTTTTCTCGCTGGGCATATCTTTCTTCATTTTTATCTCTCTTCATGTCTTAAAATTATTTTCCGTGAAATATGAAATATTCTTTACACACTCTGGCCAGCTCTCCCTACCAAAGCAAACCCGCAAGAATTGCGTCTTTTGACGCCGGAAAGTTTATTTTAGCGCAAAGAGTTTTATGCTGGTGTGTTATCATGAGAGTTGGAGTTGAATGTTACAAACTGAATTATGTGCGAGTGATGATGATGTTGCATGCGTGAAGACTTGACTTGGTTGTGGTCGCGTTTGTATACAGACAAACAAACATCACGCACTTAAGATGGATATGGATGGCAAAAGAAGCATACAGGAGGGAAGCCAATTGAATTAGATTTTAGTGAAGGATTGTTTGACGTTTATTAAATGATTTTGTTAGGAATTTTGATATGTTTATATATTTAGCTAAGAAAGTATATACATACATACATATCAGAGGCGGGCGCTTCATACAAGCAGAGAAGCCCGGCTTGCGTACATATTTTCGTTCATTTCATTTTACGAATTTCTTTAAAATCTGGTTATTTTACGTTTTAAATGTGTTTATTCTCAATAATATAGCTCCCACTGTAAGATACAGCGCCTAAAAGTATTCTAAGAAAATAGCGCAAATACACCACCAATCCACCTCACCAAAGAACGTAAATAGGTTTACGTATTTGACCTCACAATGTGTATTTTGTTTGCACAGCCAATCACAGCACAGTTAGCATGCTTTAACGTTTCAACACATTGGCTTTTACCTGGCTTTCAAAACAGGATAACATAGCTTGTTTTCTCGCTTTCTCTAAGGAGAAATCAATTGCTTATTTTCAGACTTAAATTGAAAAAAAACTAGCAAAGCACTTTTTTTATTTTTCACATTAAATTTGTATGCGAATGTGAAGCTGGCTTCGGCATTCAGTATTCACAGCCATATGCATATTTGATTTGATTTTCGTTTGCATGTAGGTACATACTTATGCACGTAATTTCTTACATGTGCATGTACATGCAAATATAAATATCAAATACCAGATTATAAAAGCGTTGATTGTGATATTTGGCGACTATTGGCACAATATCAAGATAATTTTAAAAAGCGACGGAAATCAAAATCAAATAAAATTTCACGACTTTTGGTAATTGGACCTCAGTTTTTCAAACACTAAAGCACCCATTTTTTTAGATATTAGATAATAAGCAAATACACTTGCTACTACTAAAATTTCCGTCGGTATAAGGAAATTAAAAATACCTCTGCGCTTTCGTGTGTGATTTCCCTATAAGTTTGGCGTCATCAATCAATTCAATTGAGTTCTTCCCAATTTATTCTAATAATTTCTCCTCCGCTTTTGTAGATAATTCTGATGGTAAAAAACTTGAATTTACTTTCGACTTAGCCAGGCTTGTTGATATGCTGACCAAAAGTAGCTACAGCTAAAATACCAAAAGTCATATAGGTACCTACATACATATGTACCTACATATCTTCATAATATCCATTGTATATAAAAACTTAAAACTTCTTTATCATCCTCATTTTCTCGATTTAATGCAATACATTCAATTTCATGTGTTATGAATATAAACAACAAACCAAATATGCAAACCGAATTTAATCAAAGTAGAGCTCTACATACCCGGGTATCGAGCAATTCGAACAGATCGTGTTTGTTTGAAGCCCGTTGTTCAAATTCCTGTACCAACACTCGAGCTTATACTCAGAGAAAAGGAATCAAAAATAAAATTTTTATTTTTATAATGGACGTTTTAAACTGTCATTTTTATTTAAAAAATAAAAATTTTTAAATTCAATGTGTTTAAGATTTAAAAAGAAAAATTTTTAAATTAAAAATTAAAATTAATGGAATAAAAGCGAAAGTTTTTGGTTCAAAATCTCATAGTGCTTAAAATAAAAATAAAGATTTTTAAATTTAAAAATGTATTGTATTTACATTATTTTTAAACACGTTTTTATATCTATTAAAAAAAAAATATCTTAAGTTTAAAAATATTTATTTTTATTTTAAGCACTATGAGATTTTGAATCAAAAACTTTCGTTTTTATTCCATTAATTTTCATTTTTAATTTGATTAATTTTTAATTTAATTTTTAATTTAAACATATTTCAGAAGTCTGATGAGGGGATGTGGTGGTCTCCGAAATGGACCCATAACTTCTACCAAAAAAATTTTTTCAATTTTTCTTAATTATAAACTGGCCAATAGCTCATATAAAATTCACATAAAATAATTATTAGAATTAAAACGGCCATGTAAAAATAAACGTAAACATGTTTCTTTTTAAATCCTAAATACATTTTAATTTCAAAAATTCAATTTGTAATTTAAAAGTTTTCATTTTTAAAATAAAAAAATGATGTGGTTTAAATCGGGCATTATAAAAATAAAAATTTTATTTTTAATTCCTTTTCTCTGAGTATTCAAACAAAAAAATGTGTATCAGGAAAACAAAGATAAAAAAATACATATGAAGACAACACAAAAAAAAAAATAAACGAGAAAAAACAAAGTTCAAATACCCGAATTGTTCGAATGCCCGTACAAACATACGGGTAATAAGCAAACAAAGGAGTGTTCGAGAATTTGAAAAGCATTTATTCGGGCTACTCGAAAATGTTAAAAAAGTGAGAGCTCTAAATCAAGTTCAATGACGGAGCGCAATCAGACTTTTAGGTAATACAGCAAAGAAAATTACATAAATGACTAATGGTTATGCTTCACACAAGGGCTTGCCCAGACAATTTATGCTAGGTCCGCCACAGATACACATATACATACATTACCACTGATTCAAGACAGCGTAAAAACATCAAATAATAAGTGACACCACTCCAATATCTACATAACTACACATGTGTAAAACGCACTACACTCCAATTTATCTAGTGGTTAAGCGCCACACTCCACACTGCTCCATTCACTTATTCACAATGCATTGATAAATTGGCCAGAGGTTCATTTGATTGGTTGTGTGCGTGCGCGCATCTGTATTCAAATGCGTTGTAATTGTAATGCCGAGCACGCCAACTGACCATAAATTCAATTACTTTTCCACTTTCATCAAATCAGCTGCGCATGTGATTGTGGAATTCCGTTGCTGAAGGCGAGGCTGCAGAAGGAAAAAACACCAATGATATTCTCCTATTTCATATCAATTGAACACCATGAAAATGCCATAAATGAATGAATATATTCAATTTAGTTTCATTACATATGTAAATCGTGAAAGGAATTATAAATGAAAGAAGAAAAAAGTTCAATTTTAGCGCTCACTTTTCATCAGTAATCAATATAAAAACACAACTCAACGAGGCGCGAGTTCTCAAAGGTTAAAGCATTTCCTCTCGTTAGCGGCTCGTAAGTCCCCAGAAGCGACATGAAAGTTTTTTTAACCTGAATATACCGGAATCGATGGCGCTGAAATGTTTATATTAAGTACGGGAAGGCTCAGCTCTTGTTGTCGTAGAGGCGGAGGAGGTTCTTGTACCCCTGAATTTCATCAAGGGCCAAATCTCTCGACATTGGTTTAACCCTAGATAGATAACGCTATTTTATACCCCTGCAAAGATAAACATACGTCATAATGACGTATCTTCATTTAATGGCTTTTAAAGAGGTGAAAAATATAAAACTTATGTGTTTTTTGACTGAGATAATTTATTTCATTTATTTCCAGTCCTATGTGGAACATTTAAACATAAAATTAAAGATAATAACTCTGTTCAATAACAAAAAATTGTTACGATTTTTTCGTAAAAAATGACAGTTCTCCATATAAAAATGACACTTTTTATGTAAAACTCGTAACAATTTTTTGTTATTGAACAGAGCTAATATGAGATTAATAAAGAAATTCATTTTTTTTGACAAAAAGCTACAAAAATTAGACAGCCTTCACAAAAAGGTGCAAATTTCATTCTTAATTCTAAATTCATAGAGGTTTTTTTGTTTACTTAACAAAACAACCCTTTACATAATATTTTAAAACAAAAAAATAAAATCAAGCAAGATTATATGCATGTGTTACAAACTTGGTTTTGGTGTTGTCCACACAGAGGTGTGTTACACTTGAAACATTATTTTTTTTGACATGCGTCTTATTTTAGAAGGACAGCACCAACAGTATTTTATTTTCTGGGAAGAGCCTGATTTCTACTGCCTTCGAGATCATTGCTGGTCAGGCGCGGATCCAGGATTTCGGCAAGGGGGGGTTTTGAAAATTTCTTTTTTTGGAAGATGTTTTTTAAGGGCAGACGCTGGTGAAAATATGGACTAATACCACCTACTATTATTATTCTATATACTAGTTGCGCCATTTCCCGCACCTTAAAAACACCAAACACAAAACCCTCCAAATTAACAATATGTATGTCATCACATAAAGTGCAGGAGATTTCAATTGAAGTTCTAAATAACATTTATAACATACATGTATTTAATAAATTCATAAATTAAAAAAGCCGGCATATGCGGGTGTTACGCCTTCAGATGGCTCTGAAGCTACTTTATTATAAACTTGACCACTGCGCGACACCTAGTGAAGGGTAGCAATTATTATATGATATAATTTGAAGCGCGAGGTCGCTATTGCGTGTTCTAAATTTTCAAACGTGCAACCAAAGAACGTATATTGTATAAGAAGGGAAAATTCGGTATTTTGGACGAGTGAGGTGGAAATAGTTTAGTCAAAAAAAGATGATGACTTCGCGAGTTGCCTCCCATCATTCTTCAAGCTCGAATTCGTTTGTTTTTTCGCGGCGAAAAATAAATTCATTTTGACATTTCTTTTGCTTGACATTTAGTTATTATTTCTATTCATACTCTACCGCCACTGCAAAGATGCAAAGAAGGTTGAAAATGAGCCGGGCTGTAAATTTTAGAATTTTATAAAAACCTTGATCTGATAAAAAGCTCTGTTGAAACTTTTTTTATCCTTTGTTGAAACATTTCAATTTTATGAATGAATCGCTTGTAGTATTTTAACTTCGTACTCGATTTAATTCTTGTTTTTGGTGGTTGATTGGATTGTGCTTATACATACGTATGTATGTATATTTTTGCATTGGTACGTGCGAATGAGTAAGTATCGTATGGTATTGGTGGCAAATTGATCATCAATTTCACTTACCCTTGCATTTAAAGCCAAAATAAATAAGAATATATGTATGTAGTACTGTTTGGTTATATTTACATTTTTAATAGAATTTTTACTTTATTGAAGTTCGTCCTTCAAGAATTTTTCAAAAAGCCTCGAAAATTGAAACATGATTGAAAGTTTGACAGAATCGAGAATATAGTACGCGCTTATTGCATTAGATTTAATTCCTCTAAATTTCGGGTATTTTCTATTTAACTATAAGTTGTAATTGTATGTTATTATTGCCTACAAGGACAACTATTTTAATGAACTGATTCAATTGTACCTGTGTCACCTTGTGGATATGTGCATATAAAATATAATCTGAAAATAAATGTCGAGTTTTGCCTTTGGACAGCTAAACCCATCCAACCATTGCTTTTGGAATGATAGAGTTTTCCTTGATCAGTTTGGGAAATTTGGGCGCAGAATCTATAAATGCATTAATTTGGGATCTATGATAAACCACAAGGGGGGGGGGGGGGTTTGAACCCCCAAAACCCCCCTTGGATCCGCCACTGTTGCTGGTGTTATTTTTTGTCGTCTTCTTGGGTATCACTAACTCCATATGAATTTTGTAGGGCAACTTGTATGGTGTTGCGCAAAGTTCTTTGCAAAGAAGATATTTTAAGTCTTGTTTTCACCCATAGATTTGTTAACAAATTAAAACTAAAAAACAAAAACAACATATTAATCTAATAAATTGAAACACAAAAGTGATAAAAAATTCATGCAATGGAAAAACCAAAATGTCACACTAAAGATAAAGCTACGTCGTTTTGACGTACGGTGTGATCATAACTCAGATAAAAAAAAAACTTATGGCAAAAAATCGAGCACCAGCCATGACCTACAACCACCGACTGAGAAAACTGAGCGTATGAAGTTGCTTCGGAAATAAATGAAAGTCTGAGAGAGTAAAAATAAAAATGAGTACGTCATTTCGACGTGGTTTATCTAATTAAGGTTAAGGAAGCTAATACAAGGTGGAAACGGTTGCAGACCTGCAGGATGAATATAAGGCATAGGATCTGCCCTGCTTCCGAATTGATATTCTTTAATCCACTCTTCTGGTCTGTTTAGTCACGAGTCGTGATATCAAAACGGTGCTTCGGCGCTAATTGGGGTCATTGGGAAAAGCCACTCTAACCAACCAAACACCATGCTGCTTGACAGCTCTTAGAAGATGGGAAACCACCGAGTTTTATTAATTATTATTATTATTTATATTTAAAGGGAACGGTAATCCTTTTTTGCAAAGAAGTACAGTACGCTGAAAACATCCATATAATTTTGTACGTTCGCAGTTGTGCGACAGCATTTTTGTCCGTATTCAGATAGAAAACTTCAAACCCTTCCCAGGTTTTGTGGGCGAGCCTTCCTTGCTTAAATTCATAAAACTTAATAATGCGCTTGCTAAAATATCATTCGGCGCTTTGACAGGATGAGGGTGTGCGTAATGCACACTCTTCCCTTAGATACCCTGTAGGGAAAATCTCTAATTCCGAACTAGATCGCTTCTAGCGCATTTTCGCAATTACTAAGGCGATGTAAATCTCTTTTGCATGTCATTAGCTGGCGAATTTAACACGCGATGTCCTAGGCGTTGTCAATTGTCACCCTCTGCACTATATTTTCGATAGTTCCGAACTAGTACTAAATTCCACACTTTGCATAAGTTCGTTTATGGGCACAATTTCGATAGTTCTGAACTAGCTGCAATATTTCATTTCATACAAATGAAGATGCAAATATAATACTGTTTATATAAAATGCTTCACTAAGCATCTGAGAATTTCAGAAATATACAACTCCCAAGGCAGTTGAGCGAACGAAAAATTTTCTTAGAATTTTTGTCACTTCGAAATTGCATACAAATCAAAGTGTGTCTTACAATAGCCGCTCAATTCACTACTTCTAAACTTGTGAGCGTCTAACAACAATTGAGCTAGTTCCTTTTTGACACCTTTTCGCTAGTTCAGAACTATGTAAAAATTTTGCTCACTAGTTATTGAGTTCCCTGCAGGGTATTGTTACACCACTTCCTATCCACATATACATATGTATGTAGATGTATGTAGTTTTGTATTTTTTTGCGAATTCCACTGCTAACCTTTTCCTCTAACTTTCTCTTTGATGGCCCATTTTCCCTTTCGCGTTGGGGTAAAATTCTGAAAAAAAATAATAGTATTCGGAAAGCTAAGCATTTTTTCCATTTTTTCAACGAAGGTAAACGTTGGAGTGTGCATGCGTGGTATCCCAAGGGTACAATATTAGCAAATATTCAAAATATTTTTTGAGAACTCGCTTGCTTGCTCCAAATGTCCGAAGGTTTGTAAGTATTTTTTTTTATTGTACATCATTGCTCATTTACATACTTATTTGCATGGATATGAAATAAGAGAGTTTTGCTTATATTATTTTAAACAAAATACGTTTGAATTAAAGGTGATAGTCTCAGTTAATGTGCGAAAATAAAAAGAAATATTAATTTTATTTACTTGGTTAGATGATCTTACAAAAGGTTAGTCACTGCTTAAGAATTTATTGCAAAGTGGAGTGTTCGCCTGTTCGAGATCACTGTCGCCTTCTACGTGCTCAGTTTGCTGTAAATTTGAAATTTCATTTACGAAACCAGAGCCATGGAAGCCATGCGGGTGGCCAAGTAAGTAATCGCTTTACTATACCCACTCTTTAAAAAATTGTAAATCTAAAGACTTTCGCTGTTAAATCAACTAATTTCCGCAGTTGAAATGTGTCCGTTGTTATTTCAAAGGTGCAAGCGTTGTTGATTTAAGTCAACCACGGAAACTGTTTGATCAAATACTTTTGCTTTTAAGTTAAAAACGGAGATTGTTGGAAAAAAATGTTCACTTAAAAATAAATTTTTGTTTCCATTTTACTCTTCATCTTCTCTCCACCCGGATCCCAACTGAAAATATGTAGCCTCCGCTTGTTGGTTTTCTCACAAAAAAATATTTAAAACCAAGCAAGTTTTTGAAACAACAGCGCCCCTTTTTGAATCAATTGTTGGATCAAAAACTTTGCTGTAAAAACAAATACTTTACCTGTTGAATCAAAGACGGAGATTCAACTACGGGTATTTTTTTCAGAGCAGTGAAACATGTTCGACTATTTGTTTCGGTTTATATTTGGCGTTTTCGATTCGCAATCAGACAAGCGAGGTCGGATCGAACAAAAATGTTTGAACCTATAATGAGTAGTAGCCATACTCGCTAACCGGTCGACAAAAATTTCCCTCTGCTCGCTATTAATCACATAAATTTGACAGAGGGAAATTTATAGCCAGCAGAGAAATTGTGAATCGAAAGAGGCTATTATCGATATATATAAATAAATGATTCGGTGTTTAATTGTAACGCTAAAACTTGAAAATGGCTGAACCAAATCAAATACTTCCTTAGGGGGGTTTGTTTGTTGTTACCCCGCGAAGGTTTAGTCGAAGAAACTAATCTTAATTTTTAAAGCTGATAGCTCTAAAAAAAGTTCAAGGTAGGGAGCTGAAAATTGGTATAAAGGTAGGTGATATCAAAACCCTTCTCACGCAGAACAGTGGGGGTGATCAGAAAAGGGGCGTGGCACGTCCCATACAAACTTATTTTTTCATGCTGAATATCTCTAAAATTTTTTAAGGTAGGGACTTGGAAATTGGTGTGGAGATAAGCGATAACAATTCTATATTAACGCAAAATAATAGGAGTTATGGCACCTCCCATACAAACTTAATTTTTCATGCTGAATATCTCTAAAATTATTTAAGGTATGGACCACTTAATTTTTTAAGCTGAATATCTCTTAAAGGATTTAAGGCAAGGACCTGGAAATTGGTACTGAACTATATGATATCAAAACAATTTTTGCGCATAAAAGTGTAGGTTATCGGAAAAGGGGGCGTGGCACCTGCCATATAATCTTACTTTTTCAAGCTTATTATCTCTAAAGGAGTTCAAGGTAGGGAGCTGAAAATTTGTATAAAGCTAAATGATATCAAAATCATTGCCACGCATAAAAGTGGGGGTTATCGGAAAAGGGGGCGTGGCACCTCCCATACAAACTTAATTTGACAAGCTGAATATCTATAAAAGCGTTTAAGGTTGGGACCTGAAAAATGATCAGGAGATTAACGATATCAATAGTATGCTTCTGAAAAAAAAACAGTAGTTTTGGGAAAAGGGGGCGTGGCACCTCCCATGCGTTCTTAATTTTTATGGCTAAATATCCCTAAAAGCGTTCATGGCATGTACATTAGATAGGGTCGAAAAAAAATGTTGTAAAAGTCCGCCCCTAAATTTGAAGCTTATGTTGAGAGGGTTAAGGGACACAAAAAAAAATTTTTTTTGACCCCGCGAAATACCGCCGAAATTGTTTTTTTTTTTGTAACTTTGTTATTTATCATCCGATTTTTAAAATTGATACGTCATTAGTTTCGTATTTTGAAGCTCTACACTTCCTTCTAATGTCCTTTTGAGCTCTGAAGTCGTTTTCACATAGTTGGGTCAGCTAACTTATTTGTATGTCCATGAATTATCCTCTTTGTATTGCCAAATGAAAGTGCTTCAAAATTCATGACAATGTTGCCTTGAAACGGTTTTACTAAATTAATAAACAAAGAAGTTACGTCACAAAGAAGTTATTTAACGTTGCTATTATTTAACTAATTTTTTTAAGCAATTCAGTTTATCTAAAGTTGTAAAAGTCCGACCCTAAATTTGAAGCTTATATTGAGAGGATTAAAGAAAAAATTTTTATTTTTTTTTCTGATCCCGCGAAATACCGCCGAAATAGTTTTTTTATTGTAACTTTGTTATTTGACTTCAGAGTGCAAAAGGACATTAGAAGAAAATATAGAGCTTCGAAGTACGAAAATAATGACGTATCAATTTTAAAAATCGGATGTTAAATAACAAAGTTATAAGAAAAAAGCCATTTCGGCGGAATTTCGCGGGATCAGAAAAAAAATTTTTTTTTGTCCGTTAATCCTCTCAATATAAGCTTCAAATTTAGGGGTGGACTTTCACAACTTTACAAATCCTTAATTGGTTAAAAGAAATTAGATAAATAAATATAATTAAATATTCGTAGTGACGTAACTTCTTTATTTATTAATTTAGTAAAACCGTTTCAAGGCAACATTGTCATGAATTTTGAAGCACTTTCATTTGGCAAAACAAAGAGGATAATTCATGGACATACAAATAAGTTAGCTGACCCAACTATGTGAAAACGACATCAGAGCTCGAAAGAGCATTAGAAGGAAGTGTAGAGCTTCAAAATACGAAACTAATGACGTATCAATTTTAAAAATCGGATGATAAATAACAAAGTTACAAGAAAAAAACAATTTCGGCGGTATTTCGCGGGATCAAAAAAAAATTTTTTTTGTGTCCCTTAACCCTGTCAACATAAGCTTCAAATTTAGGGGCGGACTTTTACAACTTTTTTTTTCGTATGGGGACCAACCCTATCTAATGTACATAGAAATCACTATGCGGCATAAATCTAGAAATGCCATGCTTTTCACATGGTCAGCTCTCTGCGGCGTGTTCCCGTGTTGGAAAACCGTCCTCGCTATTTATTTACGCTCCGGGACAGAAACCTAAAAATGTTGTGTATCGTGCAGCCTTAAACTGAATACTAAAATTATATATTTTTGAAGTTATATACACAATGAAGTAGTGAAAAATCGGTTATTTTCTAATAAAAATAATACCGGTGTATTAGAAATTACTAAAAAAATCTATTTTGGGCAGAACGAAGTTTGCCGGGTCAGCTAGTAAGCTTTATAACATTTGTTTTATTACTTTTTTTCGTACGGCTACCATGGTGTTACGTGTGTATACTTTTTCTCTCTGTTCTCCCCTCTGTCTTTTACTCCCTTTCCCCTTTGCTTGCCTTTAGATATTTAGATTTCTAAACCTTGACTAAGCTGAGATTTGACTTTTCGCAAATTCAATCACTTCTTATCACACATTTCAATCACATCAAGTGCATACATATATTATGAGCAAAACAAAATGACACAGTCTTCAAATTCTCTTAAATTCTTAAGACTTAAAACGCTTACAGTGGATTTAATTAAGTCAACAGCAAGAACGCGTGCACAACATTAGCCAACATATGAGTGCGCATTAACCCTGCTTGTGCGTTATAATCGCAAGTCCTTGAAAGTCCTCGCAGAGTCTAGGAATGTACTTACATGAAGGCGTTGTGTTAAAGTTCAATTACGCTGTCTTGGCGTTACCTCCTCCCACGTGCATGCCATACATATTTACTTGTGTATGTACAGCGTATACTTAGTACGCCGTACGGCAAGAAATACTCATAAAAAAGGCAAATCTCAGCGATAACACTGTAATTGCAGCTTAAAAGCGAAGTTAAAGTTGTTTTCGCTTCTTGCACTGATTAATCCGCAGTCATTTTCCACTTTGTGCCCGTTTTCGTTACCAGAAATTTCGTTTTTACATATTTATGTACATATGTTACATGAATACAGTAACTAATGTGCTAGTAAAAGCAGTTGAGTATGTATACACATTAGGTTGGTCCTTAAAAAAAAAAATCAAATTAGCGATTTTCTGCGGTATCACCTCCTACATCGGTAACAGCATAGTCAAAGATATAACATATAAATTTTGGTCCCGATCGGAGATGGTTAAGGCGTGTCGCGCAGTGTTCAAAGTTTAGAAAACTTTATGGAGATTCAAAAAATTTAATAAATTTTTTTGTACGAGTATTTCTGTGGTCACAAGCGATAACAGCTTAAGTCGACTTAGGAAGACTTCCAGTTATATATACCACGTTATTCTCCTTTTAAATCTCTATATTTCTGTAAAACCCCATGCTTATAACTTAATTCAATCAAAAGATATAAATAAAAACATTTACGCTTAACTTATAATAGAGGTATATTGAACTTGCTATAACAGCCAAAGTAGATGTATATACTTAATCAAATTTCTTCATGACATTTTGTTTTATTTACAAAATTTGATCGTAACATTGTACATGGCTCACCGATTTTGCGTCCATAGTTTTATGATTTGTTAAGAAACGCCTTCGAATATAAAAATCAATTTATCTCGAAATCATATTTTTCGACTTAAGCGATTATTGCAAATTACCACAGATTTAATACCCGTAATTTGATTTTTGGCGCATATGCGACACATCTTAACCGTCCCTGATCGGGACCAAAAACCTTATATTTGGTATACCTGAGTGCAGGACTATCGATTTTGGGCATTAGATATACAAAAAATTTAACTAAATTTTTTGAGTGTTCATTAAGTTTTCTGGACTCTGTTCCCTAAGTGACACCCCTTAACCGTTTTGGATCGAGACAAAAAATTATATGTGATATTTTTGACTATATGTATTAGCATAGACCTAGTGCGCGAGATTGAAGGAATGTGATATAAAATTTTTCTCCATATTTTTAGGGACCACCCTATTGTACATACATATCTATGTATAAATTTCTTCTATCCAAACCATCACGTTTTTGTTAGTAATAATAATAATAATTGAAATCCTTTTACTATATCCATGGACGTACATACATATATGTATGTATTAATTAATTGAAATATTTGTGGTTTGAAGGGCGAGTTTTTTTCTCCAGATCATGGAATGGAATGTGCCACTGTGGTGTAGTGGGTAGTATTCTTCCCAGCCATGCCAGGGCTCGTGGATGCGAACCGTGCCCAGACCAACACCAATAGAGTTTTTATTCCGTCCGTTTTCGACAGTGAGTATATTTCTGCCATAAGAAAGCTTCTTAAATAATTTCACCATTCGGAGCTGACATAAAACTGTAGGTTCACCGAATTGGTAGGAAAAACAATAATTGAGGAGCTCGATCTAAACCTAACTTGTGCTATATCCGCCCAGAGTGTTTTAGGTATTCATGTCTTCCCAAGCTTAACTGGATAACAGAAATGATGAAAATTCTGTCCCAAAAATTTATCACATACGAAAACTAGAAATTTAAAAACTCTGTACGAAAACTAGCACTTTCGTTTTGTGGCTAACGAAAACTAGCACTTTAAATTTTTGTCTGAAGGAAAGTAGCAATAACACTGTGTGACAGTGAAAAAGTACTTTTTACAAGACATATCTCGAGTTGTAGATCTCTTCAAGTACACAAAAAAAGCATAGGTACTTCGAATTTCCAATAGCTACACCCTTAAAATCTGGAGTTAGGGTCAAAAAACTATTTTTTGATAGATTAAGTCATAAATAGTTCCATAACTTTTTCTTTCAGAAAAGTTTTCAGAAACACCGCATTTAAAATTTTGTCTTGAAAAACACCTCAGTTCTTCAATACATCCAATATCTTAAATTTCCTACAAGTACTTACTCCGCCAGCATATTTCTGCAGTTATTTCAATTGGCGACTTATACTAAGGCTAAGTACTTAAATTTTAAAATAGGCAACATGTAATATTTTCAATAGCGAGTAAATCTTCATTTCCCATCATTAAACATACATATCTACATAAATATAAGGAAGAATATGTGCAACTTCTCTTTAAATGGTATAAGATTTACCCAAATATATATATATATATGCTCTGAAAAAAATACCCGTAGTTAAATCAACAACTTTCCGCTGTTGAATCTCCGTCTTTGATTCAACAGCAAAAGTATTTGTTTTAACGGCAAAGTTTTTGATTCAACAACTTTCCATAGTTAATTCAAAGACGGGCGTTTTTGATTCAAAAACTCCCTTGCTGTTGAAAAATTTTGAAGTAAATAAAAAATAGAAAGTTTTTTTTCCAAACTTAAATTTTCGGGAAAAATTTATACATACATATATGTATGTATGTACATGTAATATATAATTATAAATAAAGGTAAGTCACAATAATAATATTTATATATTATTATAATATATTAATATTATATGTACATATGTACGTTTAAAAATACATATATGTATTTTGTATTTTCAGATGAAATATGTTTGATTATCCCGTTTTTCCGATAGCGAGCAATCGAGGTAAAACGAGCATACGAGGTAAAATTTGTCGGCGATGATTGCGCAGAAACCTACAAATCTGGCGGTCGGAAAACAATGTAAGTTAATATAAAGAATGTGTTATGAAATAATAAAATAAAATCAGTTGTGTTTATGTGTGTGTAAAAAGCCCTACAGACAGTGATAGTCATTTGATATATCATTTGAGGTGCAGGATTGATGGATATTTCTGCCACTACTGCCTACAAGTTTCCATAATCTTTATATTGGCGCTGTGAAAATGTGATGCAAACCTTTGTGGCCGTGTCTCTTTCCAAGCATCGTGTTGTTCAAATGATGCATCAACTGACCATCACTGAATGGAAAAAGTTTGTTTGGTGAAACCGGGCCTTAGTATTAATATTACTATGTATGTAAACATATATTATATAAAAAACTAAATAAAATAATATCTTTTATATTAAAAAAAATTACTATTGTTTACAATTTTTTTGAGGTTAACTTAAAAGCGTAAGTATTTGCTTCAATGGTGCCCATTTTTGGACCAAAAACTTTTGCGGTTAATTCAAAAGCAAAAGTTGTTAGCTTAAATACGAAAAGTATTTAAATCAACGGTGCTCGCATTTGGACTAAAAATTTTTGCTGTTAATTCAAAAGCAAAAACTGTTAACTTAAATGTAAAAGTATTTCTTTCAACAGTTTCCGTTGTTAACTTAAATAAGAAAAGTATTTGAATCAAAAACGCTCGCATCTTTGAAACAACAACGGAGCGTTGTTGGGCACATTTCAACTGCGGAAAGTTGTTCATTTAACTGCAAAAGTCTTTGTATTTACAACGTTTTTTTTTCAGAGTGTATCACACATTGCGATTTCATGCAACAAAAAAAAATTGCTTCAAAATAATAAAATATATCAATAAACGTTTTTATCGCCAAATGTGAATGCCTCCATCTCCATTTGTGGTATTTCCAATATTTTCAAATATCGTTTTTGTACACACATTTTTATGTGTAGAAGCAGAGAATGAGTCGCGACTTTTTTGAATCTTGTATTGACAGTTTAATAACACTTGAGTTACATCTGTACATAGTTACGAGTAGGTAGTCATCATTAATCGCACAATAACACCTGTTATTTAAATGCCAAGCACTTGACAAAAGTTATTTGAACATAAAAAACGAAACAACATTAAAATGAAAAAGCTCAACGATTTAATTTGAAAAGAAAAAAGAAATAAAAAATAAAAATAGAATTTTATGTATTTCCATATTTATTTTTACCCACATAACATTTCGAAGATTGTTTTATGAAAACTGACTGCGCCGAGTCTTTTTCGATCCCCTTTGATGATCAAAAACTGATTAATCCCTTCTGCGATTAGAATAAGACTCGAAAATGAGTCACTCCAGCGATTAAAAGTAATTTTATTTTTTGTCATATAAAAATCACCTAACTGAGCCTGTTTCGATCCCCTTTGCTGATTAAAAAAAAGAATTTATCACTTTGACGATTAAAAGAAGACTGGAAAACGAGTCAAACCAGCGATTGAAAAGTGATTTTATTTTTTATCATATAAAAATCACCTAGATGAGTCTTTTTCGATCCCCTTTGCTGATTAAAAAATAATTTATCAGAAATTTATCATGCTAAAGATAGAAATGTGATCGATTACTTTGCTTTTATTTCATATTTCATATTTATTAAACATATATCATTAGTACATTAAGAACAAACTTTTTTTGTACAACAGTAACAATCTGGACAATAATATAGTCAATTACTTAACAATAACTTAAAACTAATTAATACTAGTAACAAATAGCTGAAGATATATGTAAGTAGATAAAGAAGGTAGAGATGGCGAAGGCAAGAGGAGAAAAGTAAAATAAAGTAGAGTGAAGATAAGAGATAAGAAAAGAAAAAGGAAAAACAAGAGAAGGGAAAAGAGAAAGGGTAATAAGCTTAATTATAGGTAGCACATCTCGGGGTTATACATAAGGACAATTTAATTTTTACATTAATTTTGACGAAAGTACGACAACAAGATGGTCTTAATGTTGCATTTGTTTAGGCTACTACGTATAGCGGCAGGAACAGAGTTCCATAAACGGATAGCGTTGATGAAAAATAGTCTAGCAGATGGAATAAAGTTATATTGCGGAACAATAAGGCCATGTACACGTGCAGATTTTGCAAACGTTAGTTTGTCATAGAGGTAGCTGGGTGTTTTTTTCATTTATGAGGCGGAACAGGAAAACACAATTTCTAACATTAAGATACTCTTCAAGTTTACAGCCCAAGAGACTGCTCCTCCAGCCAGAGATATGTTCGAATCTCCCAAGCCCAAACACGTAGCGCGTGACGTTGTTAAATGCCACTTCTAACTTATGAGCGGACTGCGAATCAAGCTTGCTATATACTAGTTCTGCATATGATATTACTGGCATAATAAGTTGAATAGACAGCTTCCGTCTTATTGCAACCGGCGTAAATGGGGCAGAGATTCGAAGGCTTCTAAGAGTGGAGTAAACTTTGCCGACTGTCGAATTTATGTGATCAGTGCATGTGAGATCAGAGTTAACAACAAATCCCAAGTTGGTAACTTTCGATACAGGTTGTAGAGCGTGCTCACCAATATACAGAGTGGGAACTTCTGTAGGTTTTAGACGCTTTTGGAAAAAAATGAAATATTCCTTAGCAAGCCTAGTACATAAAGCTATAATTTTTCAAATAAAATTTCAGAGAATTTTATATTAGATTTCGGTATTGATGGTTCCGAATGTTGTAGAGCAGGAACATATGGATGCATGTCTTCCGTGTTGCCGTATATGAGAGTGCCAAAATGCGCATATGCATTTTCATAGGAATTCATTTATGGATTGAAATTTTTAGATCTTAAACTCCTTATTTGCTTAATATTATTGTAGGCTAAAAATCTGTTTCAAAAGTTCCAACCAATATGGACTGAGGGTTACCGTGGGAGTTCTTTTTGCGATATTGGTAAATGTAAGGCTAAGGGTAGAATATGTAAAAGGATAAAAGATGGGAAAGAAAAGCAGTTGTAGACTGACCCCAAAATGATAGGAAAAAGAGTAGAAAAGTATTAGAAAATGATAAGAAATTGATGGGAAAGAAAAAATTCCCAAAAAAGATTGGAAAGCCAATCGAAAATGATCAGAAAAACGAAGAAACATGACCCTAAAAAGTTTCAAAACCGATCGGAAAACGATTCAAAAATCGAAAAAAATAAAATCGATAGGGACTCGAAAATGATTAAAATACGATTAAAATAATACTCGAAAACGACTCCCCAAGAAGAGTTGGACGTAGGGTACCATTTTCTACAGACGAGAGGCTCTTTTATGATCAGAAAATGAGCGCGAGTAACAACAGCATCAATCAAAAATAGCAAATACTTAAAATTGAGATTGTAAGCCAATCAGAACCAACTCAATTTGATGTTTATGTGCTGCGGCACTTGCTCACAGCCAATCACAGCGAATAAAATAAAAATCAGGTGGTCTCTTAGCACAACCTGGGTTAGTGGGCCTTGTTCGAAAGTAAGTATTTATCTATATGACTTCGCAAAATTGGTACTACATTTAGATATAGATAGACATGAGTAGTAAATAAAAATCATTTTAAATACTTTGTGGTTGCTTGTTTTCCGATAGGGTAGGATTATGATGTATTGTGGAACGATTTTCCGTCATCCCTTGTCAAGTTTGGTTTGGAGACAAACCGGTTTCGGCTAATATGCGCCATCTTCAGTGTCTTTTTTCATTCTGAGTTATTTTGTGTAAGTTCGATAGTAAGGTCAGGTACTTCATGTTCATGTGATGTGTTTGTGCATTCGTGCGACGTGCGACGGAAAATCGTTCCACAATACATAAAAAATCATTTTAATAAGTATGAGCTCTTCTGTTAAATTTGGTTTTTTTTTAGTCAGTTTTCATACGTTACATTTGAATTGCATTTGTGTGCTTATAAGTACTTAGACTGTGAATCAACTGACATCATCATCACGATTGCGTTGCCAAGTAAGTGGTGTATGTAAATAGCTAAAGGTGTAGATGGAAATGAATATGTACATACGTATAAAGAAACAAAGACGAAAAGGTGGAGGATGAGGAAAATCTGCAGTCGGCAATACAATAGCGCTAAAATCTCAGCAGTAAAAAAGCAATGAAAAATGCGCATTTAAATCGTTTGAGTGGCAACGACTTTTGCTCGTGACTTGTGCTGCTGCGCCGCCAACACACACACACACGCTCCATACTTTTCAGCTTAAAAACCGCCTACAATACGGCTTTTTGTTATTTACACACAACTGCTCTTGTGTCTCACCAAACTGCCTTTTTTGTGCAAGCGATCGGGGGTGCCCCGTGTACAAAAGGACTCTTCAACATAAAATCAAAAGCTGATTTGGCTTGTTTAAGTCATTTTCAAAAAAATGTTTGCTTTTCGGCTTGTCGCATGTTGCCGCCATGACAGTTTGCGGAAGAGGAACATGAAAATACAAAAAACTATTGGCGTAGGTATAGTTGGGAGAAAAAGGTAGAGCTGAGGGGAGAGTTGTTACGTAAGCAAAGAATAGAGAAATACAAACACTCGGTGCCCATTTAAATGATATTTAGTATGTATGTTGTACATAATCTTACCTACTTGTCAGGTCACAATTTTATTTCAAATGCACTTGATTGTCTTTTGCACCTTGGAGTAGCTTAATTATGGTATTGCATGTCTCGAAAGCAAGACAAACATTGAAAACAGAAACATTTTTTAAAGATTTTGAGAATACTTATTTTGAGTCATTCTAAAAAAGTTATAAACAGAAGGATTTTACTTTTAAGCGTTTTTACTGCATACGTGAGTTTTTTAAAGTTAATTCACTATGCAAAGTTAGGCTGACATATGAATGGAATTGTATTCCTCATTTGAGTAATAATTCATACAAAAACGCCCATATATGTGGAAAATATATACCACAGGATTTTGCACTGGCACACAACGTATTGTATAAAAATAACACAATGAAAAATATGCTAGCCTTTTGAACAGCTTTTCTTGTTCTACTTAGGACTTTTAGGTTCTTTTTTTCTAAACATATTTTCGTAAAATTTCAAGCCCGAAGGGACCTACTAAATGGTATTTTGTTCGCATTTCCCAAAGAGAAAAAGATTTGGAGGTTTCTCTATAAGACGTTCTTCCTGAGAATAAATACATAAAACTCCAAAAATCATATTTTACTGAGTTATACTTAGTTTTATTTTGAATTTTGAATGTTAGATAAAAGCAAAATAACCCTGATTAGAGAGGCCTTCGAAATGTCTAGTAACAAAAAAAACCATAAATCCTTATTAATTGTGTTGTTTAAAATCGTACTTAGGTCAATTAACGTATAGTGTAGCATTCAAAATGAGCTTAAAAATAAATTTAGATCACGGTTTTGTTTATCCATTAATAATGAAATGTTGCGAATATACATTTGAAGAGAGTTTTCACGCAACTAAAAACCACAAACGAAAATTGCTGTTTGATAGTTGAAGGCAGGCCCGACGAGAGGGGGGGGCTGAGGGGGTCAATTGCCCCGGGCCCGGGCTTTAGAGGGCCCGGGAATCTCAAAATGATATCCAAGTTTTTGCTTACAGAAAATAAACGAACAACACCTTTAATCACCTTTCGTAGATAGCAATCATTTTAAATTTCAACAAATTTTATAAATCTCTTAAAGCGTCTGCACCCCACTTAAGGAATTGTTGGTTTTTGGCGTCGACTTTGCAGCATAAATTTGAATTCGTTTTCTGTTGCAACAGAAAAATTCGGTATGATGCAAATTCTTATACAGCGATATGGGTATATCCTGGGCGTTTCGGACGGTATGTTCGCACGATTTTTTGAACTTTTGAGGCAGAAATATCGCGAAATATTGTATCGTTTTATGATAAAAGGAAAGATTTAGGCCACAGCTAATGATTAAAGTATGTTAGCGACAGAAATTTAGTTTAATGCCTCTGTTTTAGCCACTTAAACTGCGTTCCGGACGCTACAAAAACACGTCCATTTTTTTTTTTTTTGAGTGGCTAAAACAGAAGCCTGGCATAGCACTGCACCACAGCGGCCATGTATAGATAAATTAAAATTCGTAACTATATATTCATTGAATTTTGATTTTGAGAATTTGTTCATTTAGTATGGGGGCCCTTAGTTATTTTGACCCCGGGCCCGGATTTTCTCTCGGCGGCCCTGGTTGAAGGCATCGCTGCTGCTGCCGGTGCTGGCGAGTAGTTGGCCGGTAAGTTGGCAAGCTGACAAACTAAATTAATGGTGAAAATGCAGTAAATAAAAAAAATTAGTATCACAAAAGAAGAAATGAAAGAGCAAACGAAAGTGTAAAACATTATATTTTCTACTTTAAAAAAGTCCACTACGATGCATTTTCTGTCCATCTGTTTGACTTTTCATGCAGTAAATCTTTGGAGTGCGAGCAAGTGCTGCTCTTATGTGCCCGGTCATTGCATTTTTCTGTGCGTTGTTGCGTTACCTTTTTTTGTTCAACAAACATATCTATATTTATATTTACCGTAATAAGTACTTCCTTTATGTCATCGTTTATTGGAAAAGTTTTACGGAAGCCGCCGCCTTAAGTTATGAATTAAGCGGGATTCAAATCAAGAATCAAATAAAGAATACCTTACAGGGAAGCAGAGAAAGAAGGCGAAAAATGTAAGGCATGATGGAAATTTCCACTGGTATTTATTCCAGTTCATTTTTCGTGCTCCATTATTATATTAATAGGCTAACATTTTTCCCAACAAACAATTGCCAGGCTGTTTAGCACATTTAACATACTCATATCCACATAAAATTGATATGGATGTGTTCGTATGAGTGAGGAGCAGTGCATAGGCATATAATTTTTTCTATAAATTATTTAATTTGTTTATAATTAATAAATAAAATTTTTAGTTAAGAGAAATAGATATCGTAAACGTGTTTACAAATATCGTAAATACAGTTGAAGAGTTGTTTTAATTTCAAAGCGCTCTCTCTATTTTATATGCATTGGCCCAGTTTACGCTCAGATCAAAATCAACGCGGCCAAATATCTCCTATTGCTTTTCCATTAAAGCGAAAAATGAGAGAGAGGGCGGGAGAGCACACTGAGTAATTTTAATTTTGACCAAGGCATATCTAACAGGTAGGCTCAGCGGCGAATTGAAAAACTTATTTTTTATTTACAAAGGTAGAGTGTAATGTCAAAATCAAAGCGAATTCACATCATGGCCAATAGGAATGGACGAGCCCCAAGCGAATTCAGATTTTAACCACGGCGAAATATCATTTTGACATTACACTCTACCAATTACAATAACAAAATACATGGGAAATTTCTGAATTCGCCACCGGGCCTACCTTCCTAGATCTGCCTTGATTTTGACCATGATTTCGCGTCGGACCGTGATCAAAAGGACAAATCAGTGTTGCGGTACAACTGGAATTTGGAAAAGGAATAATTTTTGTACCAATACAAAGTTGAAAAAATAAATTGCATGGTCGAATTTCGAGCACCGGCGATACTAGTACTTTTTATTACGTGGAATGGTTAATGGAAGCTCATTCCACTCTGCATTACTGGCAATGCGTGAAAGAAGTGATGAACTCGCCAGATGATCCATGGCAAGGCCTTCTAACATGCCTAACAGGTAATAGCGATGACCAGATTTTTGCTGGGTTTTTGCAGAGACTCTGCATTGATACATTTACACATACATATATACACATTTATATATGTACATACATATGTAAGTATCTACATAATGTATCTATAACAAGCAATTTAATTGACTTCCGCGAATCGATCAAAATATGCGCTTTTATTTACATTGAAAATTGCGTGTAATTCGAGATTTTAATGGGAAAAACATTGAAACAGCAAAAGCACCGAGTATTTAAATGGAGTTTTTTATATGTATGTATATGTATACATATGTAAACGGTAGACAATATTGAAGCATATTTAAGCGCATATGTGGAAAGAAGAAAGCAAAGCATATGGTTGTATGTACAAACCTTAGGGGGGAAGCTAGTGAAACAAATTGACGAAGATGAAACAATTTAAATCAATGGGCAGATTATATTTCGGGAACTAACTTGTATCTAAGAAAAACGGCTTCCAACGTCACAAGAAATTAACAGTATCAATTTATATAGATTTTCTATCATATTTATTGACTCTTATTTTAACTCACTAATATATCAAATTGTTCAGAGCCATCCAATGCGGGATTTGGTAATTGTTTAACACATATATACATACAAAAAAACCAAGCAAAATATGCTATGAAATAGGCTCACTAAAAGTCGTTCTGTTGCTAATTGAAAACACTAAACAAAACTAATTCATTTATTCACAAACCTTTTCTTTCCCCCAATCACCCTTTTTTGCAGGCCAGTATAAGGAGATTAGCTTTCTATCAGCTGATTCCAGACATTAATTCAGAGTAACAAACAATAAGTGAGTAGAAATAAAGCAGTCAGCAGCGAGTGAGTTTTCTTCAGTAGTCGGTAAGCTTGCAGGCAATTTTAATTCGCTTTCATTGTTACCACTTAATTCCATTTCGCGTTTAGGCATTGGTGCCGCCATGGCGTATGAGTAACATTTTCCATACGCAAGTGGCAAGCAACTACTTACATACGTACATATTTGTATGAACTATGCATAATCGTAGATACATATGTACATTCCGTATAAACCACACGCTTGCTTATGTTTCCCAGTGATAAACCGATTTTCGGTAAAACAATAGCTTCACATACAAATGTGTACGAGTATGTGTGTGAATGCGGACAATGTTGGCAAGTACATGAGGCATGTCATAGAAGAATTGGCATGCCATTTAGACAGTGGCGTTGGTGATGTGCCACGTACTTCTAATGGTTATCTATTATACATACATGTTGAATATATGTATGTATGTATCTATACACATATATCTAACTATTTTGGACAATGTACTTAAATGTGTGCTTATGCAGATATTTACGCATGAATTGCTAAACAAGTTTTTCATTCTCAAGGTATTAGCTGGCATGCGCGCAATTCGCGAAACTTGCTCTAACAAAAAACTTTAATCTTCTTAAGACCATTGGAGTTCATAATTTTAGTTACCATTTTTATCTTTTTGCTTTTTAAAAGCAGCATATTTTACGGTGGTTTTTTTTAAATTATTGAAAAGCTTGTCACGTGCTAGCACGTTGCGAAAGTTCCTTTTGCTCTAAGTGGGCTTAGTGAAAATTTCGTGACGAAATGGCAAACTATTGATAGACGAGCATTTATGTATAGTTTACGGGTATGTTAATAATAAGTGTGATGGGACGGGAACATATACACCCATATCTACTTAAATTTAATTTATACTTCTCCTGCAGGGAAATCAACAACTAGCGAGCAATAGTTCATTTTTTCATAGTTACTATTATTTGAAATTTATTGAAAATTGTTGCCATCGCTCATGAGCAGATCAAAGTCTTCAACGATGTCCCTCTTTATTGCTTGAAGTATAAAAAATCTTCATCATAATATTTTTTTGCTTATGTAAATATCAAATATTCGCAAAATCCTTTTGATGTATCACTTTTGTAAAATACAAAAATATGTATAGATGTAGGTACATACCCCGCTAACAATTTTACCAGACAATTTCTGATTCAGACAATTCTGAAAAAAATCTGAGAACAAAGTTAACTATGTAGACAGATCTTACCGATTTTTGACAGATTTCTACCAGAAATGTCTAGGTAATTTTACATTTTTCCCATCCGATAAATCTTATAGATATCTGAACGATTTCGTGCAGACGTGCCAAAATATTTCAATTTTTTTTGTGTGTAAAAATTTCAATACACAATTCCAAAAAGCATAAAAATTAATAGAAATTATCAAATATGCCTGCCTTAACTGCTTGGAATCTTCTAATAATCTAATCAAACGTATTGTGAAAATCGGTGATTTTGGCTTGGCTCGTGATATATATAAATACGATTACTATGGCAAGTAAGATGTATGTCTCTGGAAAGCCTAATCGATGGTGTTTTTACGCAATCAGATGTGTATGCAGTGCTTTGCTGGGAAATTCTTTAGGATAGCAACCTTTTGCCGCTAAAAATAATTATGAAGTCCTAAATTATTTCAAAGATGATGGTAGACCAGGTAAACGCGAAAATTATCATGATAACTCAGAATATTTCAACTAATTTTTGGAATGGTGTTAAATCGACACCACTGAAAGATGAGAAGACACCACAAGACTATTAATCCGCATACAAATAATAATAATATATTAATCTATATGTACATATGTATCACACATGTATACTTATTTTTTATATAATAAATAATAATTAATTTGCATGTGAGACCGAATCTCAGCTGAGTTTTATTTAGAAATCTGTTAGATATATATTAGATTCGTCGGAAAATATATCAGAATTCTGCACGATTTTCTTCAGATATCTGTAAAATATCCATCAGATTCTTCGGAAAACATAACAATTTCCCCCCATTCTTCGTTCAGAAATCTGTTAGATATCTGTACGAATCGTCGGTAAAAAAGAAAGAATTTCCCAAGACATGTCTGTAAGAATTCCTGTCAACGTCTTCATACATTTCTCTTGAAGAAGTCATACAGAAATCTTATTGATTTCGGAGTTTTTTGCCGACAGTCTGATAGAAATCTAACAGATTTCGGGTGAAATTGTTTGCTGGGTGAGCACATACATAGTTGTTTACTTGGGTAGCACCATCCTCACTAATTTCTTCGCTTTTAAAACATATTAAAATTTACTTTGCGTGCATGTGCCATCTCTTGCCTAAAACGCTCCATAAATAAATTATTTTAGCTATTTAACTTGTAACAATGCAGATAAAGAGATAGAGAGTACATAGAAGCTAAATATTTTACTAAAAGATTTTAGCAATTCACTCACTATGTGCAACATACAGTTCAGTACCTACATACCCACTTCTACAAAGTGTGGAAGCAAAGCAACAACAAGCTGAAGACGTTGTTGTGTGCAGTGCCTAAATGCACAAGTTACTGTAATGAAACACTTGCAGAGATTTTATGCTACTATATAGCTATGTATGTGTGCATATATGAATACGTGTAAGATTTTTCATACACATATATTTATGTACGTGTTGCTGTATAATTTGACACAGCAGCTGAAAGAGGAAGGGAGTTGCTCTATCAAAGTGTTGTTGTTAATTTTTTGAAATACTTTCATATTAAAAATTTTCGTTTATCAACAAAATCTGTATAAAATTTTAGACACTCTTATAATTGCCCAATAAACACAGACGCGAGGATGATATCGCGGCGAATTCGAGGCGAGTTCGAGAAAGCAAATTTTCGCGAACGTAATTTCTCGGACTCGCCTCGAGTTCGCGGCAAGTTCGAGAAAATCAATTTTCGCGATATCATCTTTTTTCTATTTTCTTTTAAGTTGTTTTGCACTAAAAAATCATTATAGTTCTGAAACTTTACATTGATACCTGAACTCGGATTTAACCCATTGCCAGTAAACCAAACTCTGAACTTTTAATTTTTCGAAACGCCATTTATAAAAAACCTCGAATCGCCAACGATCAGAGAAATTAAAAATTCTCGAATCGCTAATGATAAAAAATTCGAATCGCCAGCGATCCGAGAATGAACAAATTCTCGAATCGCTAGTGATAGGTGACACGCCTACGAATTCGGATTCGCCGATCTATCGCCGCGAACTATTGCCGCGATAATATAATCAGAGAAAGCGGATCCGACGCGAATTCGAGGCGAAGCCGTTGTGTTTATTGGGTGGGTGCTGCTCCAGTAAGGAATTTTGTTTGAGAATTCTCACATACACATGTTTATATTTAGTTATATGGAAGTGCACGTTAAGTTGACATCAACATAATGGTGACTCATATGTAAATATTTGAACAAGTTGGCGCAAAATGTTCCCTTCCGGAATGCATTGCGATGAAGTTCATTCCATGGAATTGAGAAAAGGAATTGGAAAGGAATTGGAAATGCAACGCTTTGTTGGACTCGGCTAAAGTCGTTTAGGTTGTTAAACGCCAATTCAAAAAAAGAATCTTATCTTAAGGTACAGCTAGACGACACAAGAAAGTACTTACAGAAAGTGAAAAAGTAAAATTTTCTCGTGTATTTACATATTTTTTTTTTAATTTCTAATACAACAAAAAAATACAAATACACGAGAAAGTTTTACTTTTTCAATTTCGATAACTTTTAAGTCACCCGCTTTCTGCTTTGTCCATGTTTTTTATGTGCATTTTCAGTTAGCACAAAACACACACGTTTCTTTTTCCCCACACGTTTGCTTCGGCTATACAAATATTCGAGTTCTCGATATACCAAGCATCAAATACTTTTAATGGAATTAACATTAAGGTAGAAAAAACTGCTTTAAGCATACTCTACCCACACATGCATACTTACATACACAAATAATACACACATACATGTGTATATTTCCTGCCAACCCAGCGAACAAAATTGCCACATAGGCATTAGCCGATGGTAATCAAGTGGAGGTGTGTGAGTCAATTTATGGTAAGACGTCTTTTTTGCTTTATTTTGGCTTAATCTTAATTAAATTTTTAAGTCGGTTTTGGTCCTAGTGACAATCTCTTATCATTATTTCCTGAACGTCGGATGCTTTTCCTACTCTGAAAAAAATACCCGTAGTTAAACCAACAACTTTCGGCTGTTGAATCTCCGTCTTTGATTCACAAGCAAAAGTATTTGTTTTACAGCAAAGTTGTTGATCCAACAATTTATTCAAAGACGGGCGTTGTTGTTTCAAAAACTTGCTTGCTTTTAAAAATATTTTGTGAGAAAATATTTTTTTGTGAGAAAACCAACAAAAAAAAAAAAAATAATGATGGAGAGAAGATGAAGAGAAAAATCCAAACAAAAGTTTATTTTTAGCAACAATTTTCTCCCCGTTGTTGATTTAAAGGCAAAACTATTTGACCCAACAGTTTCCGTTGTAAACAAAACTAATGAGAACAAATTTTTTTAAATTTTGTTTTTACAATGATTTAAATAATTCATGGATTCTTTTTTAGGAAATGGAAGTATAAATAGGTTACTACAATTCAATATAATGTTGAATGTTCCACTATGTGATGATTGGATAGAATTTCAGGTTGATGTCATGGTTCGAATCCGGAGGAGAATATAAAATAAAGAAGAAAAATCAGAATAAGAAATAAAGATAGCAACCAGTGAATAATAATAAGGAGAGAAGAATAGGAGAACGAGCGGAGGCTACATATTTGCAGTTGGGACCCGGGGGGAGAGAAGATGAAGAGTAAAATGCAAGCAAACATTTATTTTTAGGTGAACATTTTTTCCAACAATCTCTGACTTAAATCAACAACGCTCGCACCTTTGGAACAACAACGGAGCGTTGCTGGGCACATTTCAACTGCGGAAAGTAGTTGATTTAACAGCGAAAGTCTTTAGATTTACAACGTTTTTTTTTTCAGAGTATGAATTGAAAAAGTAGGATCAATTTAGACGTTAAATCTTGGCTGCAAGGTTTAACAATAGAGTTTTTTTCTGTTATTATTACTATTCAATGAGTTTTATTTACAGGAGCAAGTAACCTAAATGTCAAAAGTAAATAAAAAAAAGTAATTTTTGAAGACTTTTTTAATGGTATTTCCGACATCCCTTGTCAAGTTTGATTTGATTATAAACCGATTTCGGCGATGTGCCATTTAATACAGAGCAGTAATAGTCCCCACATACTAATATACTTGGCAGATTTTGCCTGCTGTGTTAAGCCCATAGCTGTGAAAAATATGACAAGGCAAAAGTTGGTGCCTTGGGCATGCAACAAGAGAGTAAAATTTTTGTGCAAACAACATTCCACAGGTGACATATTTTGTTTGATTTAAGCAAAAATATTTTGACTTTATGGTAGCTAATGTCATCATTAAGGGAATTTGCAGTAACTACAACAAAACGAAAAAAAAAAAAAAAATGTTGTAAGCAATAAGGTTCAGTGATGCCAGATAATCTCAGCTAAAATTCCCACAGAAATTGGAAAAAAATCCCTAATTTCCCACATTTTAAATAAAAAAATCCCACAAAATTCCCACCGCATAACAGGCAAATACAGTTTTTTAATAGCTAAAAGTATCAGTTGTACAAATTATTTGCATTGTGCAAGTGGATATTATTTTTGTTGATTTTATATTGAAAGGCTATTCTTACTTTACTTATACTATTTAACATATCACTAGAAAGTTTGTTTCGCTTTTTACATTTAACATCCGTTACAATTGAAAATATTCTTTCTGATTCAGCGTTTGAATGGTGTACGTGAGTACAATTTCAAGTAAATATGAAGTTGGAAGTTCCAAAACTTTTAGCTGTAATTCCCACGGAATTGTAAAAAAGTCGGGTTTTAAGAAATTTCTTGCAATTTTCAACACAAGTGTCTCAGCTTCTTCCCCTAGTCGGTGTATAAGTACATTTCTGCTTTGAACAATGCGTTAAATTCATTAAGAACGTACTTCAAAAATCTAAACTAAGCCTTGTTTCGTTCTTTCCAATTCTCCATAAATAGTTTCTGCTTTTTTATGCTTATCTTCAAATGAGGCCAGGCGAAAATAGCTTTTAAGTGGCTCCCGATTCTCCAAATTCTTTCGATTATTAACAATACAGTACGAATGTGCACAATGAAAAATAAATTATATAAGAGTGGCGATTATTACCACGCTTTTATTAGTTTCACCTGTATGTATGTATTTATGTAAACAAGTTACGTATACGCAGTGTAGTTCACTGTATGTTTACTTGTACGCATGTATGTAACCGACTCCTTTTTGCATTGCATAAGTTAACGCGAAGGCGTGTGTATTCATACACTGAATGGGGGGTTTTCAGTGTGAGATGTGCTTAATTTAAGTTATACTATAAATTATACATATGTAGTTATGTAAACAGTTCTGCAACAAAAAAATCCCTTTTTTTATATGGACGACAACTAAATGTCCCTTTTTTCCCTCTTTAAAAATTTTGCAGTGAAATATCCCTCAAAAAGGGAAATTTCCCTCAATCTGGCACCACTGATAAGGTTATGCGAAATTGAAAGTATTTATGAAACAAGAAAAAGCAGTAAAACAAAAATACACAAAAAGCTTTTAGGTAATAGAACTCTATGAAAAATGTCTTTAGGAAGGTCCTTTGCTTACTCATTTGGCATACTTTACGTACTGAATAATATGTGCTTTGTGGGCGAAAATATGAAAATATGATATTTTTGCGAAAAGTTTGAGGAATTTGAGAATGTGTTGTTTGTATGAGAAAGAAAAAGGAAGACATTTTTTTTTAATTTAAGGATACTAAAATATCTATTTCTATCATTGCTTGCTGTTGATTTTGAAACTATTTTTAAATAATTTTGAGTAGAAATACTATATTGATATTAAGGAGAGAAAAATTAATAAAAAAAAACATAATTAAAACCAGCGACTCTTAACAACCTCCACACCACTAAAACATTAAAAATCATGAAAATCATTAATTGGCGAAAAAGCGAAAAAGTGAAATGTGAAGAACAATCACGAAAGCACAAACCAAACAATTTTTTGTGGATTTGTAAGAAATTAAAATCAAAAACGTGTAAATTTGCGCAATTTACAATTTATTCGAATTTTTTAAGGTTTTATTTGTATTCCTTCTATTTTCTCTTTTTTATTCTGCTTCATACTCTTCCCATGCAGATTGCGGTTATTTTTGCTTGTTTCAGTTGATTTCTGCTTCAAAGAAATGTAGAATATTTTTACATGAATATGTCGAAAAGGGAATTGGGAATTGCTGAGGACGCATTTGCTTCAAATAAAAATCCATATATGTACATACAAAAGCACATAGGTATACATATCGAGGTGGCGGGCGCTTCACACAAGCCGAAAGCCCGACTTAACCCCAAATATTTTCGTTTATTTCATTTTACGAATATCTTTAAAATCTATTTTTATGCTTGAGTTGTGTTTACTATTTAAGTTCTCATAGCGCGTTAGTCCACCAAGAAAATTCAAGTGTGTTTTGTTTGTACAGAAAACCACAGCACAATCTGGATTAGTGGGCATGCATTAACCTTTCCTGACAGCTGCTTTTGTGAGGCTTTCAAAACAGAATAATGTCGGAAAAGCAAGCAACAAAAAAGTAACAATTGATAAATTGAAAAAAAGTAGCAAGCCACATTTTTTTCACATCAAATTTTTTATGCGAATGAGAAGCTGACTTTGGCATTTTTTATTTGACATTCAAGAGTGTTGTTCACAGTCTCAAACGTAAATATCAAATACCAGACGGTGAAAGCGAGCCAGACTTGTTGACAATAGTCATATACATAGTATCTTCATATCTTCATATTGTATATCAAAACCTAATTTCTTTTCATCAGCTTCATTTTCTCGATTTATTCCAATACATTCAGTTTCATACGGTATAAACATAAACACCGCGTCAAATATGCAAAACGAGTTTAATGAAAGCCAATGACGAAACCGCAATCAGATTTTCAGATAATACATCAAAGAAAATTACATAAATGGGTAATTGCTATGCTTCACACATAGGCTAGCCCAGCCAATTTATGTATGGTAGAGCCGCCACTGAGGTATTTGTGTACATATTTACTTGCAAATTATATTTTTTCACAAATTTCCGAACGGAAGGTGATGGAAAATTTATGGTGACATACACTGAGAGAAAAAAAATATATGGAGGGGTCAAAGAAATTGTTTACCTATTTTGAACACTACTTTCTTTGTTTTGAGTAAATTTTCCTTAAAACTTGTTAAAAGGTTTATAAAATATTGTTGTTACATGCGTTACCATGGTTTCATATACTTGTTTTGAAAAAATTCATACATTAAAATAATGAAAAATTCTTTAAGCGCCATTCCATTCCCAACATTCCTTGTTTTGAAGAGTTGATTTCTTTAATTTTGAGAAATTAAATTCCCATACAAATCCCCATGGCAACGAATTTGTTTGAATGTTTTTTTATGTTTTTTCCACATTTTTGAGAAAATTTTCACAAAACAAAGAAAATTTTGTATTGGGACGCGTGTTCAAAATAAGGAAAATTATGTCTTTGATCGAGAGAAATTTTTTTTTTGAGTGTAGTTTTCACGTTAAGTTGTTCTGTGTGGAACACACAAAAAAAAGTAATAATAATAATAAAAGACGAAATGCTTAACCCCTTTCGTGACAATTCAGCAAAAAGACCGCTACTATATTCGTAATAGTTTCTTTTGTTATTTTTTTGTTGTTTTTTATGGAATGAGAAAAATTTGCCTTTTTGTTAGGAATCAATATCCAGCAAATGATAGTTATTTCTAACATCATCTTATTATCCCAAACAGCATGCCACTGAGGCTAATTGTGCGACTAACAACACCATTATTAAGTTGTTCAGCCCCATTTAAAAAAGCATTTTGTCCAACATTATTTCGGTAAAATAGCCAAATTTATGGTATCACATAAGAGATACATACGAGTACATACATACATGCTCGTGTGAGAAAAAGCACCCCGCGCACATATGGGTTAACATGTATCCGTTGTTGCATTTCACACGCATTTCCAATTGCCTCTTTGCGAGTGTGTTTTCTTCGTTTGGCAGCGTTGACATGTCACACGGAAATCGAATATGAGCTTATCGTGTACAATTCCAATCAAATTCAGCGAGAAATTAAATTCCACATAAAAATATGAACATCCACAAAAAAAATTAAAAAAATAAACTTTCCACACATGGCATCAACACATACCGGTGACAGTATATACTTATGAAAGTAAATCTTCTTATATAAGTACACACTCATCCCCATATGCTTATACATATATATGTATGTATGTATGTACATTTGTATGCATGATTTAAGGCTCTTACCAGTCTATATTGACAGCAATTTAAGATAACATCGCACCTCATCCATTTTCATATTTCTATGTATGTATTTCCATGTGGATGTACATACATACATACATACATACATACATACATACATATGTATATGTAAGATCCTGTAGTGTGAATGAAAAAATATTATTTGTTGCAAAAATAATAAAAAACGGATGACTAAAAAATGCTATATTCGAGCATCTAGTGTCAGCGCATTTGAGAGCATTCCGAAGCGCTTAAGCCACTATTAGCCCGCTTATGTCAGCACATACATGTATCTTCAAATTGCATTACGCACATTCATTCATGCGCTCATAAATGGACTATGAAGATGTATGCACATACGTGAAGATTTTAAAGTAGATACATGCATATGGTCAATTTTCTGGCTGCTAACGTTACATTCGCATGGAGTTTTTATTTAGTTTATATGAAATAATAACAAAAATGTTAGAAACGTCCAAGGTTCTGCTACTTATACTATCAGGTAGACCTATACCTTCATTTTAAGAGTAAAATTATTCTGATGGCTACCATAACGTAATAGTTATAAGCGCGTGAAACGCACTGCTAACGTTACATCATTTGGAAGTGAGATCAAGATACAGATCATGTTTGGTTTAATTTCTGCGAACTTGCTGAGACAATCATCCCAATTTTACTTCATGTTATATAGCAAGGATGTCACAAGGTCATGGCATACCGCTTTACCAAAATCTTTAGGATTTTTTAACTTAATTTAACATAAAACGTTACACAAATCACTGCTAACGTTACACGTGCGAAACCCGAGTATCTCTACATATAATAAAATTGTAACCGTTGTTCTCTGTACATTGCAGATATACAGAAAAAAAAGGAGCCAGAGGAATCCAAATGAACTGTTTTTAAAATTTCTGTCGGTCTGACCGTCTGTCTGTCCTTATGTTTTTGCGCGGGTTAATAAAAATTGGAATGATGGAATTGAATGAAACTAGTCAGAGTTATAATAGCGCCATTGTATTATTATTATTATTATAGATGTCTACTTTAAGATTTAAGATATCCCTTATTTCTATAGCTCAACCAGTTTTGGAGTTATCGACCAATATGTGGACCAAGGGTGATCCGAAATGTGTTAGTACAATATGGGTATCGAATAAAAGGTGCTGATGAGTGCTGCAATAAGTAATTCTATTAAATTCAATATCTCGATTGGTTTCGGAGATATCTTCCTACCCCTATCCCTATCCCTCCAAGTTTTGATATCCTACGGAAAACACTTCCTGAGATATTCAGCATGAAAGATTAAGTTTGTACGGGTTGTGCCACGCCCCTTTTCCAATAGCTCTCGTTTTTTCATCCAGAAAATGATTATTGAAAGTTTCATTCATTTCTATGCAGTCGTTTTTGTGTGACGCGGGCGTTATGGTAAAAAAACTCATTTTTGTCAAATTTTTCCCACATTTTGGTCAATAACTCGGGAACTGGATGAGATATCCAAATGAAAGTTGTCCTGAATTTTAAGTTAGGCGTTGAGTGGTAGAATGGTGAAAGTTTCATGCAATTCTATTCAGTAGTTTTTGCGTGATGCGCGCACAATCATACAGACGGACAGACAGACAGACAGATAGACAGATAGGCTTCTAAAAATTGTAGATTTGGGTTCCGCTGGTCCAATAACGACCTCTCCTATCAGTTTTTCTTGAATATCTTCAATGTACAGACATCGACCTGTTACAATTTTATTATATGTATGATATAGATAAAAAATCACTGCTAACGTTACATATTATTTAGGCTAACAATGTCTTCAAATCTTTGGAAGTTTAACTTTTTTTAATTGGAACGTGAGATATACGTATAGTATTAAGAAAATATATAAACAAATTAAATTAAAACGTATTTTAGCATGTCTTAAAAAAACTTTTTTGGTTTTGCACTGCTAACGTTACATAAGATTTTTGCGGCACATTTACTTTTCACATAACTCCTAGTTGGAACATAACTTTTTTAAAAACTTTACGTGTTATGATATTATAACTAATTTTCTAATAGATAAAACTTGAACGGCTAAATTTAGTCGCAACAAACATGTTATATTTAACTTTTTGTTTACTGAACTACTTCCGACCATATTTTTTTTAATCACAACGTTTTATAAAAAGAGCGAAAAGTTTAATTTAAAACGACTAAAATTGAATGCCACTGTTTTCAACAGCTACTATAATATGTCACGAACCCCGCAAGACCCCAGTGCACACTGGTCAGCCCCCATACACAAAAGTCAAAACCGTTGGTGCTTGAAAAAGAAATTTCTGTCATGCATTTCCGTGGGAAATATATTGAATTTTATGGAAAACCTCCTTTTATACGCAATAGCCACCATTAAATGTTACTTTGGCTTATTTAAAGTCAACACATTTGAAAAGAAAATTTTCTGGAAAAGTTTGTGTAAATAAGTGTATTATGATTTTTGCGATATTTCAAGTTTGAGTGCTAAAAAAATGCGGATAACTATGGAATCGCAAGAAAAATGTATGTTTCATGATTTAGCGAAAGAAAACAGTGAAAACAATTTCTTTTTAGCAAAATACAAGATGAAGAAATCTTGGCTTTTGTATGAGCGTAATTTTCAAGCATTAGCATTTTCATTTAAACTTTTAACAATTAAGGACCACTCTGGACCAAGTCTTATAAGCAGATTTGAGTTCTTTCAAGTCTTCTCTTAACCCATTAGTGGTTGCTGTGCCAATTTGGGAACACCCAATGATATATTTGACATTTATTGTAGGTTGGCTTTGACCACTAATGGGTTAAGAAGCCTGTTTATACATTTTTCCTTTTTTCCCTTTTTCTTAAAATATCATATTAAATGTAACTAGTCTATACAAAATATTGTTGCCCTTTTACGATTTTTGTACATATTTACATCGACTATATTCGATAAAACTTTGTTTTCGATAAAATCTGAGTAATTGAGTTTTGTCCCACTCTCCATACAATTTTTTTTTAAGCTCTATATTTTCTTCTAATGTCCTTTTGATCTATGAAGTCGTTTTCACATAGTTAAGTCATGTATATCAAATTAAAAGAAACCAAAATACCTATCGAATAGTATAAAAATATTCGAAATCGGTTCAGTAGTTTTTGGGTAATTGCAATTTAAAAAATGCATAATATAAACTTTGAGGTTTAATAACTTTTGTTGTTGTTGTTTCCAAAAAAAAAATTCACTTTAATACTCAGCTTAGCCATCTTTATCAATCCTCATACTTCGTTTTTTGATTTTATAATTTTCAAAATTTCATATTTGTACCAGATCGTGCTATTTTTTTCAACTTTGTGGGCCTGGGGGCACCTCTAAACATGCGAGTAGGTCAATAAAATTTTACAGGCTTATTTCTGGGCTAGAAAGGTGCCGTTCTGGCTTTGGAACAAATTGAATTTCGAAAAAAAAATTTTCACTCCACCTTAATCATGCATATTATGTGGGTTATACATATGTATTTTCAGATTTCTGAGCACTACTTCATCTTCATTTACGCCTTAAACTTTATTACACCAGCTGCAGCGTGAAGGCGCTGAATGCCGAAGCTGCTTTGCAAGCAAACATAACATTTGCTAACCACAACATTCTTCTGGTAGAGAATAATCTTATTGAAGAAGCTTTTTCACATGCCAATATTCCAGTGTTGTTGGCAGCTACTACTTTTGTCGCGTTGCATTGCGAAGACAAACATTTTCATGCCGTTTTATAAATAATAAGCTTTCTTGGTCACAACATTGGACATTGGAGTGGCTACCTGGAATTAAGTTTTCCAGAAAACTGTATATTCATGTACATATACATATGCGCTCAAACGTCATCCTCTAGACACAAATGAAACATACATACATATTTTTCTCTCTACCAACTCAAATTCACTCCAAACACGACTCGTTTCCTCCTCATCCTTATCGCATTATGAGTTTGGCTGTTTACACTCAATGTGTGCTGCAAAGCAAAATGTTTTCTCTATCGACACAACAAAAAAAAAAACAAAAACAAACAAAAGGATAACAGATGATGGTTTTGAAATGTCTTCATTTCGTTGAATTACAATATCCTTTTATGACAGGAAAGGATAAGGAAATGTGTTCAAATTATATTTAGAGCTCAACGTGTGCCGGGTTTCACACACTTCGGTGGAAGATTGTTTGTTTGCAACAAAATGTGTGAGTGGGAAATAAATGCAATTTAACACATGTACAAAATACCAAAGTAACTATTGAAGGCATAGAGAGATGTGATGGTGGGAGTATTTATTTTTTGTGGTTTAATATAGCGATTGGAAAAGAAAATTTTGTCTGAGTTTCGGCTGAAGAAAACTCAAGCCGATTTTAATGGTTAGTAAAGCACCACAAATGTCTATCATAACTTGAAAGAGTGATTATTTCGAAGACAACTCCATGTCTCCATAATCAAACTTCTTTCCCGAAGAAGCAATTGAATCAAAGTTCGTTCAGGTTAACAGAAAATTAATTTCAACTTTTTGTATACGGGCATCTAATGCCCAAAATCGATAGTCTTGTAAGTACTGAAGCGTACCAAATATAAGTTTTGGTCCTCATCAGACAAACATTTTTACATATGTTGCATTTTGGACTCTTTTGTTATCGACCTAGTGGGTGAGGTGGAGGAAATATGCTGTAAAATTTGTTTCCATACCACCCTAATGTCATCCAAAAAGAAAAAAGTTAGTAGCTCAAATAAAGTTGGAAGTTATTTAGCTACTATATAAATGTAGTCGTACAGGTAATTACAGAGACTAATTTTCATAATAAGTGCTTTGTTTTTGGATACACGAACTACTTACACATGACTGCCGTCAAATTCATGAACAACTTTGGAAAGAGTTACACATATGTATGTATGTTGAATTTTGCAGCGAACGAAAAAATTACGAAAAGTGAATGGTATGAAGAGAGAAAATGTGAAATGCAACCATTCCACCCGCACTAAAATGACAAATAAATGACAATTATTTTTTGTGAAAATGTACGAGAACTCCTCATTCGCCGCCACTTATTCCATATTTTCAACTTTTTCGGTGTCTTTTGTTTTTCTCTTGCATTGCTTTTTATTTAAAATTTAATGTAAGCAGCATATAATTTTTGTTGTACACAATGCTTATATGCTTATAATTTCCACTTGGAAGCATAAAGTAAAATACCTCATTTTGTCTTTTTTTCCACATGCTCCTCCATGTGCTGCCTTACTTAAAATGATGTGCTGTGAAAGTTAAACCCAATTTTGAAGAAGGTAGAAGCTAGAGAATATGAACTGTGGTTACTTCAATGCTTAAGGAACCTGTTAGGTAGAGTGTATTGAAAAATTAGGGATCTGATTGCAAAGCCCTTAGACGAGGAACAAACCAAGTGTTTCGGTTAATATGATTGTTATTACTATATAGAGGGTTGCTTATATGTCGCTTTGATTCAATTCCAAATGCAAATTATATTTTATTGATCAGGTAGATGGAGTTTGAAAACGATGTTTTTTTGTCTAAATATTTTTAATGATGCTGAGTTTCTTATACGCAGCCAAGTTTTAAAATGCAGACGTGTTCTGATAAATGAAACGAGCATAAGTCGCGTGTGAATGTTTATTAGCAATCACTTTCTTTTTATACAAAATTTCTTACACTAGCTTACACTAATACTTACAAACTACAAAATGTGTGTACACATTATGCTATGTCAGCATATGAGATTCATAAATATTTCGTTAGTTACAGTGACAAACTGTAGTCAACTATATATATCTATTTGAAAGACTTGATGACCCACTTAACGTTTGCCCGAGTTGGCAGAATTTTAATTGTTTTTCGGCTCGTATTGCCATTATTGCATAAATTTTTTTTTCTTGTTACATTTGTTTTTCGTTTGTCTTTATTGCATTCATATTTTTTTCTTGAACATGAAAGTTGTTTTTTTTTCACATTTGTTTCGTATTGTATCTTTATGTTTTGTACATTATATTTGTTTTTGTTTTCTTTGGCTTGTGCCTGTTTGTTAAAGTGAGTAAACTGGAATGCCTATCTATTCTTTGTTATTACTAAATTATTATGGATAAATTGCAATGCTTATTTTTAAAGGTTTTAAATTGGTTTAAGCCTATTCTTATGAATTACGATTTCCTTTTTGTTTTTATTGCTATCTCCTATGCTATGTGGAATTAAAGTGAAGTTATTGTTCTTATCAATTGTTTTAACTTTATAGTGTCCTGTATATCCATTCTCTAACTTATGGGAGGCCTCTAACATGTTTATCATAAATAAGATATAATAATAATAATAATAATAATAATAATAATAATAATAATAATAATAATAATAATAATAATAATAATAATAATAATAATAATAATAATAATAATAATAATAATAATAATAATAATAATAATAATAATAATAATAATAATAATAATAATAATAATAATAATAATAATAATAATAATAATAATAATAATAATAATAATAATAATAATAATAATAATAATAATAATAATAATAATAATAATAATAATAATAATAATAATAATAATAATAATAATAATAATAATAACAATAATAATAATAATAATAATAACAATAATAATAATAATAATAATAACAATAATAATAATAATAATAATAATAATAATAATAATAATAATAATAATAATAATAATAATAATAATAATAATAATAATAATAATAATAATAATAATAATAATAATAATAATAATAATAATAATAATAATAATAATAATAATAATAATAATAATAATAATAATAATAATAATAATAATAATAATAATAATAATAATAATAATAATAATAATAATAATAATAATAATAATAATAATAATAATAATAATAATAATAATAATAATAATAATAATAATAATAATAATAATAATAATAATAATAATAATAATAATAATAATAATAATAATAATAATAATAATAATAATAATAATAATAATAATAATAATAATAATAATAATAATAATAATAATAATAATAATAATAATAATAATAATAATAATAATAATAATAATAATAATAATAATAATAATAATAATAATAATAATAATAATAATAATAATAATAATAATAATAATAATAATAATAATAATAATAATAATAATAATAATAATAATAATAATAATAATAATAATAATAATAATAATAATAATAATAATAATAATAATAATAATAATAATAATAATAATAATAATAATAATAATAATAATAATAATAATAATAATAATAATAATAATAATAATAATAATAATAATAATAATAATAATAATAATAATAATAATAATAATAATAACAATAATAATAATAATAATAATAATAATAATAATAATAACAATAATAATAATAATAATAATAATAATAATAATAATAATAATAATAATAATAATAATAATAATAATAATAATAATAATAATAATAATAATAATAATAATAATAATAATAATAATAATAATAATAATAATAATAATAATAATAATAATAATAATAATAATAATAATAATAATAATAATAATAATAATAATAATAATAATAATAATAATAATAACAATAATAATAATAATAATAATAACAATAATAATAATAATAATAATAACAATAATAATAATAATAATAATAATAATAATAATAATAATAATAATAATAATAATAATAATAATAATAATAATAATAATAATAATAATAATAATAATAATAATAATAATAATAATAATAATAATAATAATAATAATAATAATAATAATAATAATAATAATAATAATAATAATAATAATAATAATAATAATAATAATAATAATAATAATAATAATAATAATAATAATAATAATAATAATAATAATAATAATAATAATAATAATAATAATAATAATAATAATAATAATAATAATAATAATAATAATAATAATAATAATAATAATAATAATAATAATAATAATAATAATAATAATAATAATAATAATAATAATAATAATAATAATAATAATAATAATAATAACAATAATAATAATAATAATAATAATAATAATAATAATAACAATAATAATAATAATAATAATAATAATAATAATAATAATAATAATAATAATAATAATAATAATAATAATAACTAGTAAACCCGGCCACGCGATGCTGTGGCTTTCAATTACACTGTGCGACAATTTGAGGGTGGAAGACCACTTATTGCCACATTAGAAAATTTTTTGATATACCTTCATAGCTACTGGTTATTTTTATTTTCTGTGGACCTAGATTTTTTATACATAGATTTTGACCAAGGAGCCCCATAGTGAAGTTTTGTGCCGAATATTTTTCTAGACTATGGTAACCTTAAAGCAACATACAAAAGGCCATTTGGCGCGCTCCTCCTTTTCTTTCTAGTTCTCTTTCTCTTCCCCTTTCCCCTTTATTTGCACTTTATTTTCCCTTTATCCATTTTATTTTTCATATTTCCTCTTTCGCTTCCTGTCCTTCGCCATTTCCGTCCCTTTCATTTTCCTCTTCCCTTTCCTTTTATTACCCATCTTCAGTGCTAGGCCTTGCATGACGCTTCAAATTTAAAAATGAGATAAACTGTAGCGTAAAAATGGATTATTGAACGTTGGCACCCTTTTTGTAAAAATTTTAATAAATTACTCATTTCCATGCCAAGTCCTTTCATATGACACCTCAAATTTAAAATCAAACAAACTATAGCGTAAAACTGAATTTTTGAACAGGTGGCAACCCTTTTTGAAAATTCAATTCTCTCCGAGGGATTTTTCCGGCAAAGTTACTTACTTACAAATTTGAAGCCGTTGAGTACTGTATATATTTGAAAACCAGCATTAACAGCAAAAGCAATCTCATCCATGCTATCCAACGTAGAGTTAAGCTTGCCAACAATTGCTGCTTTGGACTAAGCATAGACGACTTCAAATGAGATGAAACTGGGAGCATTCGACAGAAGATTTCTTCAGTAGATTTACATACCAATATACGTTGGCAACGGCGAGACATCCACATAGTACAGCGAATGAAAATTCAGCAGCTGCGTTGGCTACAACATGCAATGCGAATGGAGAAAGATTATCCGAGCCAGAAAGTAATCGTATCGACATGCAATGGTCACAGCAGGTTAAGGAAATTACGTGGAGAAGAATTTGGTGAATTGATCTATTTTGGAGTTTTTAATAGGTGGTTGTGCCAAATGAGAAGAAAAGGAAGAAGAGAAATTTACTAATCTGCAGAAGTTGAGCCCCTTACAAACCTTCTAGGCCTGTGGCTTTTAGTCGACTCCTACGACAGGCATTCCTTACCACGGATATATTCTAAGCCCCCTAATCCACTGGGGTCTTGAGCAATTTGTATTTATGACACTGCTGAAGTTTAAGGTTGTAAAGTGAAAATTAATTGCATAATTTACTATTTTATAATTTTCTGCGCATGGATACATAAATCCATGTTTCTTAACAACATAGCGCAGTTCATTTTTTCCATTTCCGGAAACGAATGTAAAAATTCTCTTGAACTGCAAACATTCCGGAAATTCTTTACACATATTATTTATTGTAATATTACTTATGTACATATAAGTAGATATTTATATGCATTCATTGGGATGAATATATCAACATATGTATGTATGTACATATACGACAACAAATTAATGCTCATCCATCTGTTTTTGTGCGTCTCTTTTTTGTGCTTTCAAGCAAGATTGTGCATTTGCCATTTCTTCTGGTCCTCTTATTTTGCAATTAACATCATTAAAGTGCTTGCAACATAACATATGCTACTTTTAAAGTACAAAAAATTGCATATAAAATACAATAACACTTGGTTATAATTAAAGTATATATGGGCATTAGACCGTGTCACAAAAAAAAAAAAAACAAGTAAAAGCGCGGCTGTCTTCGGCCGTACCGAAGACTTCATACCTTTCATGAGTGGGGAAATGAAAATTTACCTATATATACATAGCCTGATTTAGTATAATTTACAATTTCAATTCTGTTGGTTATTTATGGAAGGATTTATTAGGAAAAATGGTGTCTGGGCTATTTAAATGGAGAAGTTATACCCAAAAATGTCCATATCTGAACAATCGGTTTTAAGGGAGCTATATGTTATAGTGGTCCGATCTTGACAATTTTCGGTAACCTTGTTTGGGCCAAAATGGGTACGTTTACTTCAAAGTTTTATGTCCTTAGCTGTTTAAATTGGGAAGTTATGCACAAATTACATCCAAAAATTTCATGAATATCTGAATAATCGGTTGTTTTCTATATGTTATAGTGGTCCGATTCGGCCGGTTCCCACAAATGATCAGCTGCATATAACAACATACCTGTATTCCGAATTTCATTCAGATATCTGAAAAATTGAGAGACTAATTTGCGTTCACACAGACGGACGGACGGACAGACAGACAGACAGACCGACAGACGGACATGGCTTAATCGACTCAGCTCGTGATTCTGATAATATCGGTATATATTTTGGTAGGTCCCCCACGCTTCCTTCTTGTACTTTCGACAAAAATTTTTTGGCACAAAGTTATAATACCATTTCATTCTCATGAAAGGTATAAAAAAGAATTCGCCGTACGCACACAGCAACAACAACAAAAAACCAAAGCAAAAACAAAGACAAAATCCAAAACTAAAAAACCAAAACAACAAATCAAAAAAAAACAAAAAAAAAACACAAATCAAAGACAAAAAAAAAACAACAACAAAAAAGCAGCGAAAATACTTATCTACAAAAAATTATAAAAAACTTTAGTCGCATTTTAATGCCAAGAAAACCAGAAAGGGGTTAAAAATCCAATTTTGGAACTGTTTACACATCAATGTTCTTGAATACTCGTTAGTTACGCTTTAATTTTTTAAATATGTGTATTATGTACATATTTATGTTCCGATCCCTAAATCTGATACACCAATATCTTTGGCTTGAGATGAGGGTTTCTACTTTATAATCATATTAACCCTATTATCGCCATTGGGCTCACTACCGCCCAGTAATCTTAATGTACCTTTCTTTGCCTGCACGTTAAACGCGTTAAAAATCAGTAATCTTTTGCAAAGAAGTATTTCGATCGCTTCAGTAGAACCCGAAATAAAACATATTCAACATTCCGAGGAATATATGTATGTTTTTCGCTATCTGGGGTCTTTTAAGTTCATTTTCAAAGATTTTTTCTGCGGAGGCCCCGACTACTAAAATTCTACGGCGAATAATTTTCTAGAACATGTTAACCCTCCACCGAACTTTAAAATACCATTTTTTCTTCAATATATAAAAATGGTCCAAATAACACTTTCGTGGATGTGCTAGAGGATTAAAATATGTATATATATATATTGCTTTAGCAAAAACTAAAAAAAATTACTTTTATTTTTTTTTGTGAATATAACAGAACTGAGCAACGTTGCTTTTCTGATGTTATGATGAAACTATGAAATTTGGAGCTACACAAAATTTTGAAGCCTAAAAAAATTATATTTTTAGATACATAACACTAACTTAAAGATTAAATTTCTTCAGGACATACATATGTATGTACAAATAAGTATTTAATGAAGCGCCAAAACATTATATTACATAAAAAATTCTAAAAATTTTTTCAGTGACACTTGTTCGTTAAATTGTATGTTATTTAGACCAGATGAGGCCTACATAAATATGAAGCATAATTTACGTACAAATGTACATACATATTTATGTAATTTTATGTGCTATTAATATTTCTTATGAAAAAATTCGTTTTAGAAGATATTTTTATTATTAACATGCCAATCGCGTATCACTGCCAGTTGGCTAATCCAACTCGAATAACTTTGATGGACAAAGCAATTGCCAAGTTTTATATATAATAACCTCCCCAACTTTACTTTAATGCTTTTACTAGGTACATTGCTCTATTACGAAGCGCTTCAGTGGATTACCTATATAAATCTCTTATCCGACTGCAAATTCTTATTTTTCTATGCTCAAAAAAATACTTATGTACGTATTTATGATTGTTACAGTGATATTTTAGAGTACGAAGCGAGTTTATAAATCGAAAGCGAAACGGATAAATATTGAAGGATATCAGATAATAAATGGCCACACGCGCACAACCAACGCATTGTTGTTGTTGCCATGCCTAAGGATAAGGTAAGTTTGCCGGAGGAGAAGGGGGGATAAAGGGAACGGTTGACTACATGAAATTCAATTATATGCGGATTAGTGTCTAAAAGTGGTTTAAAATATTTTTCAATTTTTTATTGAAAAATCTGAAAAATATGGGAATTGTATGATTGTAGTTATGTGGATGTTATTTGAAGAAAGGAATTTAAAAATTAGAATATTTAAATTATCCAAAAACAAAAAAAAAAAAAGAACTAGGAAGGCTGACTTAAAGCACTGTTTTACTTTTCACTATATGTAATTATTAGGGCAACCAAAAATTGGCACAAATCGGTTTTTTTCTATGGTAGCTATCACATAATGCTTAATTTAGGGTAGTTTTTAACAAAAGTTATACATTCTGACCTACTTTTGATAGAGCTAAAAATTGTCAAATTCATAATAAATGCTCATTTATGCTAATTTCACTATTAAATGAAAATTAAAAAAAAAAATCGGAAAAAATATGTTACGGATTTTCGGCTCTCTGATTGGCTAATCGCTTCAATTTGTCAATTGAATTGCTCCAGATATGGTATGTATAGACGTCGGGTAATTTCAACAAAATTTTATTGCACATCTAACCCCCCATATATATTTCGTTTAATCTTCACAACCAGGGCATCGGAGCAAAAGTTTTGTTTTTCTTTAGCTACGTTCATGCTCCATTCTCAAACATTTTTTTTTCCTGGCTCTGCTCCTAACTCCCAATTTTTTTTTGCTGCGAGCTCCGCTCTCGCTCCCATTTTTTTGTTGTGTTGATCGGGGATGCCGTATGTCGCAATATGAATTAGATTTTTTATACCGGAATCCAAATTTGGCGTTCGGTCGGCCGCGCTTTTGACAGGTGAGTAGAAATGTATGGAAATATATGAAGCATTATCCCCCTTCATAAAAGCGGGAGTAGGTCCTCCATAGAAAATTATCGAGGTATAGCAAATATTTCGGCTATTCCTAAATTATTTGAAGCAATAGTTACCAATAGATTGTCTCATTCAACGTCCTCATTAATTTGTGATTCCCAACACGGTTTCTGTAAGGGTAAATCAACGGTCACAAACCTACTGGAGTTTACCACGAGTGTTTCTAATGGATTTTCTCAAAACTTACCCACTGATGTTATATACACGGACTTCAGCAAAGCATTTGATAAAGTCAATCACTCCTTGCTGATTCTTAAACTTGATCTTCTTGACTTTCAGCCCAGCCTTTTGCAATGGATATCTTCATATCTTTTAAATAGAACACAAAGGGTGATTTTCAAAAATGCTTACTCGTCTATTATTAATGTTACTTCAGGAGTTCCTCAAGGCAGTCACCTTGGCCCGATTCTGTTTTTGCTATTCATTAACGATATAACTACTACAATTAAACACTCAAAAATTTCATTGTATGCGGACGACGTAAAGCTTTTTAGATCAATCTCTTCATTTGATGATAGAACTTTGCTTCAGGAAGATTTAAATTCCTTAGTTTCTTGGTATGACACTAACTTAATGCCACTTAACCTCAATAAATGTAAATTCATGCGCTTTTCCCGGAAAACCGTGCAGCCAGCTTCTTATGCAATAAATGGCTTAGGTCTCGAACAAGTAAATGAGTTTGTGGATTTAGGTGTAATAATGGACTGCAAACTTAGTTTTAACATTCATATTAATGCTACAGCAAATAAGGCAAGAGGTGTCTTAGCGTTTGTAAAACGTTGGTCAAAGGAATTCAGCGACCCATACATAACTAAAACACTCTTTACAACTTTAGCAAGACCTATATTGGAATACGGTTCGATAGTTTGGAATCCATACTATCAGATTCACTCTGATCGCTTAGAGTCAGTCCAAAAACAGTTTTTGCTTTTTGCTTTAAGAAATTTGCCTTGGGATTCCGGTTACAATCTTCCACCGTATACTAGCCGTTTAAAACTCCTTAATCTTCCGACTCTTGCAAGTCGACGAGAAATGTTAGGGGTAATATTTATCGTTAAGCTTTTGAATGGCTTAATTCTTTCTCCTTTCTTGCTAGCTGAAATAAACTTTAATATTCCTTCTCGTTCAACAAGACACTTCAACCCTATCTATTTAAAGCAGTGTAAATCAAACTTTGAATTAAATGAACCTTTCCGGGGTTTATGTAAGAGCTTTAATTCCTATTCCAGCTTTTTAGATATTTCGGACTCACTTTTCATTATAAGGGAAAAAATACTGTCTTATCTTAACACATGGTAGCGATTATTCTGTTATAATTCTCAAGACTAACTTCAAATGTACTATACTCAGCTGATGATTTTATTTCTCTGTAGCTGAGCAGTTTAAGATCTCGACGCTTAACAAACTCCTGCCACTCAACACCTCGGCGTTTTATGTAAATAAAAAATATCCGTACGTCATGCGGGTGCGCCTCTCGTGCGGTCGGGCGGGATTGGAGGGCGTGGGTTATTATAATTATTATTAAATCACATTGTGACCTCAAGCGTTTGACCGTAAATTTTTTGTAATATCGTATGTTTATTGCAACCCTGTATAACGACTGAGTTGAACATTTCTCTACTAAGTCGGGCGTTTGACATTAAGTAAATTAAAATTGTTTTTTTTTTGATGAAAAATTATGAAATTTATGAAAAAATTGAACAAAATATATTAGTGGCAGTGAATACGTTTACAATCCAACATCTAATATCGAATGTGAAGCGGCTTTGAGGTACGATCAACGCGCGACCGACCTAACGCCAAATTACGATTCCGGCATATTGTCTTTCTCTTTTGAAACATGTACCTAAGAGTTTACATTTTTTTACTTTATTTTATTTTAGTTTACTTTACTTTGTTTTATGTTTTAAGAAAATGAACTGAAATAAAATAATTTTTAAGGCTAATTCTTTAAGTTTAACGAAAATTTGAATTAATTTTTTTTAAAACATGTACCTAAGGTTTACATACATTTTAATATTATTTATATATATATATAAAAGCATTTTTTAGATCAATTTTTTGGTTGCCCTAGTAATTATATTTAGCCATGTTACTCGATTTAAAAAAATGAAAAATATTTCTGCCTAAGTTCATTTTATCACTTCGAATTTGATAGATAGGAATACCTCTAGTTATTTTCAAGTAAACCAGCAAAAATGTGCACGTGCTGGGGCGTATCAAAAAAGGGAAAGAAGAAAACAAAATGACAAATGAACTTCAGCCACTTGCTTGTGTTAAAATCGCCGGGTAACAAATGATTAAAGAATAAAAAAGCAATGATTGTCAGTTATGACAAATTCGTTGCACGTTCATCAAATCACATCGCTTGCTCACAGCTAAATAATATATAGTGCTTAGAGAAGTAGGTTTGTTCATAGCTGTTGACAGCAAAGAAATATTCTTTGATGATGTTAGTAATACATAAATAAATTATATTCTCTGCACGTTTCCTTTATTTGTATTTGATGTCAACAGGCGCTCAAGCGGCAAAATTGTTTGCAAACACACGTTAGGTGTTAAATGTATTATAATCGAGGTTAATATGTAGTTTGTTTGCGCTAAATGTTGTTTTAAACTATTCTTTTCTCTATGCTCTTTTCATTCGCAGAACTTGACTATGAAAATAGTTTCAGGGGAATTGATATATGTACATACATACATACATATCGACGGCCCTATTTTGCCCTATTTGATAAATGTTTTCAATAACGTCCTATTTCAGAAGATTTTGCTTCAAAAACGGCCTACTTCAGAGAAAATTCCATATATGTATATTTCTCTGAAATAGGACGTCATTGAAACAAATTCTGAAATAGGGCGTTTTTGAAACAATTTTTGAGATAGGGCGATCTTATTCTTAACCTTAATGTGACACTTGGCATTTTGCTGCGTTCGTCCCATTTTCAACCATACACATTTGTACTACTTCTACATAGTAATAAACCAAAAAAACAAAAATAAAGACATACAAAAGTGTTACGTTATACAGTTATCCAGTTAGCTGGCTATTGATTTATTGGGCGTGTCACTAAGCATTTATTCAATCTTTTTTTCTGTCACAATTATTTTGCATGGGGTGTGTATTGTCAAGCTAGAAACCTTTTACAATCGCAAATAACAAAGTTAATCGGTCAATCTGAAAATTCAATACACAATAATATGCACATATGTACATTAGGGTGGTCCCCAAATGTATGTAGACAAATTGTATATCATATTTCTTCAACCTCACCCCCTCGGTTAACTATAATATAATCAAGGTTATGTATACATTTTTGTCCCGAAAGGAGACGGTTAAGGCAAGTCGCAGAGGGGTCAAAATTCAACAGCTCTTAATCGTCTCCGATCGGGAGCAAAATTTATATGTGATATCTCTGACTGTGATTTCAAGTACCACCCTAATGCACATATGCATGTATGGCTATAATTTTCAGTTGAATTGTATCACCCACATCAAATTCGACATACAAATGCATTCGTACCACCACTCGTGGACACTCGCACAAGTCATGTTCCCGATTTTCATTCAGTGATTTCAGTGTCAAGCGCCTGTGGCGATTTTTCACGCGTTAGTAGTTAGACTCTTTTGGAAAATTCAAATTTTATTTTATTCTTGTTGCTGTGATGTTTTTTCTACAAATACATTGTTTGTGGGTATTTGGCTTCTGGTGGCATCGTTTGGCTTTGTTAGATTCGATTGGCATATGTTGCTTCACAGATATTTGAAAGTGATAGGAAAACAATATAAATAATATATAGTTATTTTAACAAGTTTGACGGTATGGACATATCAATGGAACTAGATATCGAACGCATTATCTACTTACTTGCAGGAATAGACCATAAAGTTATATGTGTATGTAGTGGCTGAAATCTGCGATAGAAAAGTATCCAGCAAACTAAGCCAATTGTCCAAAAAATCGCATTTCAACTCGACCTTTCCCATATTTCCTCAAAATATTTGTGCAGAATGTCATGGACTTTGTGTAGGGGGAATCGGTGCCCCTACAAGCAAACATATGTACATACATACATAGTATATATTTATCTGCATACATTTTAAAAATTGCACGCATGTTTACAATGCTTTTTGTGTGCACTCCAACTGCGTGGGAATTCAATTGAATACTCAATGCTGGCTTTTGACAAACCCCATCATATTCTGGATTGCGTCTGTTATCTGAATTTAGAGATTTAAAGGATTTACGCATTTCATTTGCTAATTTTGATTTTGGAAGTTTTGGAAATTTTGGATTTTTGTGCACAAATGCTCAAGTTCATATGTACTTGTATGTATGTATAGATGCAGGGTTTTAAATTTTTTTTTTTTGCGTACATTCTAATATATGTATGTAGAATTTCATCAGCTTTTACGTCATGCTAAAGGGACTGCAGTTTCTTCTATATACCCAATTGCAGGAATAACCAACCAACTTGTACCACTATAAAGTTAACAAGCGCTCAGAACCATAAGCACCCCGTCGGAAAAAACAAACAAACGACGGAAGAGAAGAATTAAAAAGATATATGACACCTTGAAATTTGAAACAATTTTTATATTTCTTTTTAAAATTTTTCTTGCAAAAAAGCTTGAAATCTTTTCGAGAGTGACGGCTCGGGACATGGGCGTTCCTGGTATCACAAAATCATCACATGAAACCCGCATGCAGTCATGCTGGCCCTACGCCTCCCTGTTCAGTGTTTTCTATAAAAGTATTTTTGTATAAATGTTTACTCATGCAGAACATAGTATCTTTAAATTTAATGTAAACAGTTTATATTACTACACTGAGAGAAAAAAATTTACGGATATGTCAAAGAAATTGCTTCCCTATATTGAACACAATTCTCTTTGTTTTGAGTAAATTTTCCCTAAAACATGTTAAAAGGATTATAAAATAAAGTTTTTTACATGCGTTGCCATGGTTTCATATACTTTTTTTTAAAGAAATTCATACATGAAAATAAGGAAAAATTTCTTAAGCGCCATTCCATTCCCAATTTGGTCTGTTTTTGAAGTTTTGGTTTATTTAATTTTGATAATTTGAGTTCCCACAAAAATCACCATGGCAACGAATTTGTTTGAAGGTTTTTTCGATGTTTTTTCCACATTTTTGAGAAAATTTACTGAAAAAAAAAAAGAAAATTTTGTATTGGGACGCGTGTTCAAAATAAGGAAAATATGTTTTGATCGAAAGATGTTTTTTTGAGTGTAATATTTCCTGAAATATTTTAAGGGAATTCAAGATTTTATTAGCTAAATTTTAAAGTAATATATTCTAACGAACGAAACCAGATACTGAAGATGGCACACAACCGAAACCGGTTTATAACCAAATCAAACTTGACAAGGGATGACGGAAATTCGTTCCACAATACATCGTAATATATTCTACTTAATAATCCCGCTTAAAGTCTGTCTCTACACTGAAAAAAAAAAATACTCAGATTGTAGAAAAATGGCAATTCAAAAAATAAAAATCTGAACATAATCGTTATGAGCAACAGAAAAACAAAATTTTTAAACATAATAGTTATGACTGAAAAATATTTTTTTTCTGCTTGAAATAACTCTTATGAAATGAAAGAAAAAGATTTTTTAAAATTTTAATTGTTATGAGGCAATTTTTTTGAATATTCCTTATAACAGTTATGTCTCTGAAAATGGGAATGATTTTTGTTCCTTGATTTGAAGAAAATTGTACATCAAAACAATGAAAATAGTATGTCTTTAGCGCTGAATTATTCCCACTATTCCATAAACTGAGTAAGTTTTTTTTCAGTGCACATAACTTAATTCGTATTGAAATAAATTCCCTCCCGAGCCAATACAAATAAAAAGGAGCGAACGACGTTGTTAAGTGGAGACATGCTTTTAAGTCAAATAGTGAACCGAACTTCTACGATGTGAATTTTCGTTGAGACTAAACTGATTTAAATTGCGTTAAGAGCACAAGTTCTTCTACCTCACTGCGTTCTCCTAAAACAAAGGCAGCTTCTAATTTTTCTCAAAGAAGTAAATTTACAACTTCTCAGCAATAATTCACAGAAAAAAGGTCGAATATGCAAAGCCTATAAATGTGCCAGTTAATCGCCTCTTAGTCAAACCAATTTGGCAACATAAAAGGCAAAAAAAATATACTTAATATGTACACAGATGTATGTATATATGTACATGTGCTCGCAAGGGAAATTTTTAACATTACCTTTATGAGAAACTGTTTAGCCTCAAATCATGAAATTGCCTTTTTTGTATGGCTGATTGGACATTCACAAAATTTAGTTCCTTTTTCTTTCAATTACTTAGTCCTTTTTTGTCCAGATAAATGCTGTAAAGCAATTAATGTCAATTATCACACTTTATTAATTGAAGATAAACGTGATAACTGATAACGATAACTTTATACTCCTAAAGGAATTAAGGCAATGTTTGAAGTGCTTTAAAATGTGTGTACTTAGTGTGTATAAATGAGTGTGTGCACATAAATGCGTTGAATATATAAATTCCCCAAAAATATACCACTTCACATACCGGCTTGCCATTGCATTTGCAGAAATCAATGCAATTCATAGTCGACTTGACGCCCCCATTTGACTTTTAGAGCACCTCTGGCAATTTTTGAAGCGGCCGCTCTTCAGCAGCCGCCATGCTTAGCATTCGCTGCATTCAAAGCTTCATTGCTTAATCGAATTTGCAGCGGTTGCTGTGGGGATTTTGCGGAAATGTTGGCGCAATAAGTGCCCAGTACCAGTACCAAGCGCCTCGACGGTAATGCGAAACCAATGGCAGCTGCTTTGAAATAATAGCGGCTACATTTTGCACGGACGGTCATGCCTCCCATCATTCCCTGCAGACTTCAGCAAATAAACTACATGCCCTATGCCTCATTTCCCCGGTGCTCATTACTTTTCGCTCGCGCTGTCAGTTGCAAAACCGCAATTGTAACGATTGCATTCGCATCGATTACATTCACGTCGTCCTTATTGTTATTGTTGTGTAGGTACTGCGTGACTGTGTGTAGTCACTGTAATAGAATTTGTTGCTGCTGTCGCAAAAGTTACAAAATAAAAATTATTTTTGCTAACGAAATGAAAACAATGGCCCCAAGTAAATAAATGCGGGAATGAAGTCAAAATAATGCACTCAACAGCCAATAAAAATGGCTGTGAATGGATGGTGAGGCTGTGTGAAAGATTTGCATTTTGTTTGTGTGTGCTTTGGTTTCGTTTTTGTATTTTTTTTTTGTGCTCAGCACTTATTGCCGCATGTGCTAAATAAAATTGAATATTTAATTTTCTCTACTAGCCATGCAAGTTAGAGTGGAAATAAAAAAAGCAAAAACAAAAAAAAAATTCAACAAATGCACAGAGAAATAGCTGTGGGTGCCAAAGCATGTGCTTTAACACAGTCAATGCTGCGGTTGCACTTGCATATGAATAAAAAAAGTAAAATTGTAAGTAAATAGTCTAGCCATTTACAGGAAGATGCGCTTAAAATGGTAATTTTTGCTGATGTTCAGTAAGAAGAAGTGCTACGCTGCGTATGAGCAATATTATGAAAGAAAATACATACCAAGGATGCATCGTAACGTTAATATTATCGTTTACCGAAAAAAAAGCAATCGTTTCCGTTGAAACTATTCAGGTTTTTACGGTTTACGCAATTACCAAAATAAATTATATTCGCAAAATAACGATAATGAAATTATCAAAATAATTTAATTTCGTTGATTAGCGAAAAGAAATTATCAAAGTAATTCCATTTCGTTGATTAGCGTTATCATAACCAAATATATAACGTTGAAATGCTTAGTGCGCTCGCAATGCCGCACAGCGGGGGCACCTCCATACAAACGCGGCCAAAAATAGTAATAATTAAGGTAGAAACTTTGAAACTCGGAACTTAAGCTTCTTTGGTTGAAATTAGTAAACTGTGAAAATTTGAACAAAATCCACCCACAAATACGCCCACCTCCCATATAACGGTATTTTTGAAATTTCAGCATTTTCCTAACTATTATAGCTAAAATGCTCCATTTTGATTAGGGTATAATATAATACAATGGCGCTATTATAACTCTGACGAGTTTTATGGCCGAGCTTCTCTCCCAATTCGAGGTGTGCTCCTTTTTGTTTTTCCTACTAATTGGGTGGACCTACAGTTTTATGCCGGCTCCGAACGGCGAATGCATTTTTTGTGAGAAGCTTTTTCATGGCAGAAATACACTCGGAGGGTATGCCGCCCACTGCCGAGAGGTGACCGCTGCTCTTAAAAAACCCAATAATTGGATTTTTACTAATTAGAAAAATTGTTTTGGTCTTTGGCTCGGACCGTGGTTTGAACCCGAGACCTCTGGCATAGCAGGCGAGCACTCTACCCACTGCACCACAGCGGCCGCAGGGTATACATTTTTGAAATATAAATCAAATGCAGTAATCATTTTGGATAAGGGGTAAAGCACTTCACCGTTTTTAAATTAAAAAAATATATGCACTTTTAAGTATGCTATAAGTATTTATTATAAAACTTTCATACAAAAAAATCGCATTTCAAAAAAATTTTATACCAGAAATGAAATTACACTTTTCTAAAGTATTTCAGTGTGCTAAACCTGAATCTGGAGTCAGATTTTCCAAATTGGTTCTAGTTTCTGAGATATTCATGTCCAATTAGGCAAAATCACGTTTTTTGGCTCTATTCCCTGCTTAATATCTTTTATGTAATTACTTTCTACTCAAATTCGATTAAACCAGTTGAAAGCCCAATCATTGGCCTTGAAAACAGCGTTTAGTTTCTTCGAATATCTTAATTAGAATTGGAAATATCGATATTTAAGTTTCACCGTTTTGACAAATATTTCCCATACAAAAAAATTTAAACTTTTTGAAGCATACTTCTGGGCATTTTGTATCGGAAAAATGTATGAAAACTCAAAAATCACCTTCCATAAAAATGTTCATAAAACAAAATGGAGCAAACGAATTTTTACGATTTTTTCTCCTGTTTATAAAAGACATTTAGGACTATGAAATATTAAAAAATTGAGGAGGTCATATTCTTTGTTTTGTTTTTTTAATTTCATTTTAAAGTTTTACAATATTTACACATTTTTTTTTTTATATTCCAAAAGAAAAAAACTGTCAAAGATATGAATTAACGCTGATAAAAAAGATTACCTCATAATTTAAAAGTATGCACCATTTACTGCAAGACGATAAAGAAATATTCGATTATTCGCCTAAATATAAACGTTTTTCATAATGTCAAAACTAACATAATTAATGCGTTTACAAAAACGCAGTTTTAGGCCAATGGGAAAAAAATTATAAAAGCAAATGGAGCAAGTAGATTTTTAAAATGAAAATGTAGTTTGATTAAGAATATATTATTTCAAAGCATAAAAAAAATTTGAGGAGGTCATATTTTTTGTTTTTTTATTTTTTTATTCAGAGATGTAGAATAATTATTATTTCATTTTGAAATTATAAAAAAGTCTTACAAATTTTCTTCAGAATCATAAAAGTCTTTTGATAATATTTTTTTTCTGCTGAAAATGATAAAAATCTTCTATAATTATTATTCAGAAACTTATATTTTAAAAATCTTTCCATAATAGTTATTTCAAATATATATTTTTTAAGTCTTCAGAGACATTTATATTGAGACAAATTTGAAAAAAGTCTTTGCGTAATTATTATCAGTAGCAAATTGTTTTTTATATCTTCAAAGACTTTTTCATTGAGACAAAGTTCAAAAAAGTCTCAGAAAATTTTCAATAACTTTCATATAAGTATAAAATAAAAATAACTTTCATATAAGTACTTCAAAATTCAAGCAAATTTCCAATTTGAAATTGTATGAAAGATTTTTATCGAAGATATAAAAAATAAATTTGTTACTCAAAATAATTACTTAAAGATATTTTTGAAATTCGTCTCAATGAAAAAGTCTTTGAAGACTTAAAAAACAATTTGTTACGGATAATAATTACTCAAAGACTTTTTTCAAATTTGTCTCAATATAAAAGTCTTTGAAGATATAAAACAAAATTTATCATTTATAATAATTACAAAAAGACTTAAAAAATATCTCAGAAATAACTATTATGGAAAGACTTTTAAAATATGTTTCTTTCAATAATAATTACACAGGCCGACAAGAAATTTGACCATAAACCAGACCATACTTTCCTAAAGGTTTCCGATGCGCTGAATTCAAATCTGGACGCAGAATTGCTCTATCACGTCAGGATTTTGAGATATCCTAACCTAAATGTGCAAAAAACACCGTTTTTTCCTATTTTTGAGGTTATATATAAACGACAGATTATTTTAAAAAAAAAAGCACACATAGCATCTTAAAGAAGAAGTCTTTCTCTTAAGAATGGCGTTGAGTTTGCTCAAATATCTTTTTTTTTTCGCTAAGATAGAGCAATTTAAAGTTTATATGAATTAACGTAGGTATGATGCAGTAGAACACATACCTCTTACGATAAGTCTGCAAATTTCAATTGCTCCATCTTATCGAAAAAAAAAAAGATATTTGAGCAAACTCAACGCCATTCGTAAGAGAAAGACTTCTTCTTTAAGATGCTGTTAGTGCTTTTTTTTTTAAATAATCTGTCGTTTATATATAACCTCAAAACAGAGCTATAAAAAGCTGCAATCAGATTGTATTGCAATCATAAAAAGTGTATATTATTGCAAGCAACATTAATTGTAAATCATATTGCTAGCAAATTTTTTGATTGCAAAAATAAAAATTTCAAAAAATTAGATGTATGTTATTGCAATCGACCTTCACCATGAATCATTTTGATTTCAGAAATTAGAATTGCAATAATTTACAAAAGTTTCATTGCAATCAGCTTTCACCGTAAATCATTTTAATTGTAAAAATTACAATTACAATAATTTAAGAAAATTTCATTGCAATACATTTTTCTCGTAAATCATTTCATTACAATAATTTACAAAATTTTTCATTGCAATAAAGTTCAAACGTAAATCATTTTCATTGTAAGAATTACAATAGCAATAATTGTATTGTAATAAATTTTCATCGTAAATCAAATTTGATTGAAAAATGTTTGATTGCAAGGCTTGCAATAGCAATCATTTTCCTCATAACTTTATACGTATGCATTGGGTCTGATGAAAGGCAAGCGCCTGGGTAATTCGAGTAATACCGGGCATTTATATCACACGCTTAGCCGCGTAATAACCCATGTCCCGGGTACATACAAATGTATGTAGTTGTGTACATATTGGATGGTGCCGGGCACACGGTACTGGTAATATTTGCAGTCTTCAATTTGTATAAAGTCTGGATGATAGGATGATGAGAAAGAGGATGAGGGTGCGGATGGGGATAAGGATATATATTAGACTGGGTTGGTCCCCATACGAAATAAAAAAGTTGTAAGAGTCCTCCCTTAAATTTGAAGCTTATATTGAGAGGGTTAAGGGACAAAAACAAAATTTTTTTTTTGATCCCGCGAAATACCGCCGAAATTGTTTTTTTCTTGTAACTTTGTTATTTATCATCCGATTTTTGAAATTGATACGTCATTATTTTCGTATTTCGAAGCTCTATATTTTCTTCTAATGTCCTTTTGAACTCTGAAGTCAAATAACAAAGTTACAATAAAAAAAACTATTTCGGCGGTATTTCGGGGGATCAGAAAAAATACAAATTTTGCCTTTAATCTTCTCAATATAAGCTTCAAATTTAGGGTCGGACTTTTACAGCTTTACATATACTGAATTGCTTAAAAAAATTAATTAAATAATAGCTACGTTAAATATTCGTCGTGACGTAACTTCTTTGTTTATTAATTTAGTAAAACCGTTTCAAGGCAACGTTGTCATAAATTTTGAAGCACTTTCATTTGGCAAAACTTATCATGGACATTCAAATAAGTTAGCTGACCCAACTATGTGAAAATGACTTCAGAGCTCAAAAGGACATTAGAAGGAAATGTAGAGCTTCAAAATACGAAAATAATAACGTATCAATTTTAAAAATCGGATGATAAATAACAAAGTTACAGGAAAAAAACTATTTCGGCGGTATTTTGCGGGATTAAACAAATTTTTTTTTGTGCCCCTTAACCCTCTCAACATAAGCTTCAAATTTAGGGGCGGACTTTCACAACTTTTTTTTCGACCCTATCTAATATATATTTATTTTTGTACCATTTGCTTTTTCATTTACTACCGGATATCTCATTACTGTCATACATATGTATGTATGTATGGTTGTTTAACATAAATATCCCCATCCGCACCCTCATCCTCTTTCTCATCATCTTATCATCCAGAATTTATACAAATTGACGACTGCGAATATTACCAGTACCGTGTGCCAATATGTACACACATTACATAGAATATTTTCTCAACCTCACCCCCTAGGTCAATGCTAATATAGTCCAAGATACCACATATAAATTTTTGTCCCGATCGAAAACCGTTAAGGGGTGTCGCACAGATGCCGAAGTCCAGAAAACTCTATGGAGGCTCAAAAATTTAAGTTTAATTTTTTGCATATCTAATGCACAAATCGATTGTCCTGTACTCAAAAATACTAAATGCAAATTTTGGTCTCGATCGGAGGTGGTTAAGGGTTGTGGCAGATGGGTCAAAGTTCAGACTACCATATAAAGACCAAAGAATTTAATTAATTTTTTTTATCTAATGGCCAAAGTCGATAGTCTTGTACTCAAGGATACCAAATATAAATTTTGGTCCTGATCGGAGAGGGTTAAAGGGTGTCGCCCGGGGTCCCATATGGTTATCTAAACTTTGACATGTTTGCGACACCCCTTAACCGTCTCCGATCGGGACCAACATTTTTATACTCAGCTGTACTAGTACACAGAGTATTATAATTTTGATTTCATAACGGTGGATTGTAACATAATGAAATAATCGAGATAGATATGGACTTATATATATCAAAATGATCAGGGTGAAAAGAGAAATCGATTGAGCCATGTCCGTCCGTCCGTCCGTCCGTCCGTCCGTCCGTCCGTACGCAGGATAACTCGCGTAAAAATTGAGATATTTCGATGAAATTTGAAATGCAAGTTGGTATCGAGACTGGGACGGTTGGTATTGAAAATGGGCGAAATCCTATATAGAAAAAATCGGAAATCTGGTATCTCAGCCACTAATATAGCTAGAGTGACAAAATTTTACCCACGTATTGAGCTCAGGCCCTTATGAAGAAATTTGATGAAGTTTTGGAAAATGGGCGGTGCCACGCCCACTTATTAAGGGTCAAACATTGAAAGTTTTATATGTCATAACTCAGAAACCGTTGAAGATATATCGATGGAATTTGGTACGCGTAATGTGCTTACTTAGACAAATGTTTTGGAGAAAAATTATCAAAATCGGTTGACGGCCACGCCCACTTTTATATATGGGAACTATAAAGGGGCCTAATAAAAACATTTTAAGCGATATCTCTGTCAAATATAAAGATCTATCACTGAGATTTTGTGGCAGGAGTCCAACTAGGGACACAAAAACAAAAAATATAAAAATTTTGGAAAATGGGCGGTGCCACGCCCACTTATTAAGGGGCAAATATTGAAAGTTTTATAAGCCATAACTCAGAAACCGTTAAAGATATATCGATGAAATTTGGTACGCGTGATATATTTACTTAGCCAAATGTGTGGACGAAAGATTACCAAAATCGGTTGACGACCACGCCCACTTTTATATATGGGTGACCTAATAAAAACATTTTAAGCGATATCTCTGTCAAATATAAAGATCTATCACTGAAATTTTGTGACATGAGTTCTACAATAGACCGGAAACAAAAAATAAAAAAAAGTTTGGAAAATGGGCGTGGCACCGCCTCTTTTTATACAAAGGAATCTACGTGCCTATTACTCGACAAATAACTGAGATATTATGACGAAACTTGGTTTATACACTTTTATAACATGTGTTAATAGACACGCAAAAATTTATTGAAATCGGTTTATGACCACGCCTACTTTTTAACAAAGAGATTTCTGGAACACCCTTTTGGAATTTGTAACGTGAAGTCTTTGTAACTAAAAGTCATTTTGCACTAACAATAATATTTATATGCTTATTTGGATGATTGATACAAATTTTGAAAATGGGCGTGGCTGCGCCCTGTTTATGCAGCACTCGTGTCATTTAAAATACACCCTATATCGAACAAACGCAAACAATGAAAGCATACAGCTGAGTATCTAATGTTCGATTCCACTCGAAATTAGGCTTCCTTACTTGTTTTATGGTATCTTTGATCATGCTGTTAACGATGTAGGGGGTGAGATCGAAGAAAATCGCTAATCTAATTTTAAGGACACCCTAACGTACATACATACATATGTACCCGGGACATGGGTTATTACGCGGCTAAGCGTGTGATATAAATGCCCGGTATTACTCGAATTACCCAGGCGCTTGCCTTTCCTCAGTCCCAATACATTAGTATAAAGTTATGAGGAAAATGATTGCTATTGCAAGCCTTGCAATCAAACATTTTTCAATCAATATGATTTACGATGAAAATTTATTACAATACAATTATTGCTATTGTAATTTTTACAATGAAAATGATTTATGGGAAATGTTTATTGCAATGCAATTTTTGTAAATTATTGTATTGAAAATTTGTACAATCAAAAAATTTCAATAAATTTTATTGCAATGAACTTGATCCCCAAAAATTTCAATAAACATTTATTGCAATAAATGGAAGGTAAATTATTGCTGATTGTAGTTATTTTACAATCAAAATTTTTTTACAAATGTTTATTGCAATCTATGGAGCATAAACTATTTCAAATTGCAATTTTTACAATCAAAAAACTGCAATAAATTTTCATTGCAATAAAACTGGTAGAGCAATCAATGATTGCTGGGACGATTGATTGGAGCTTTTTACAACTCTGCCTCAAAAAGAGGCAAAAATGGTGTTTTTTGCACATTTAGGTTAGGATATCTCAAAATCCTGACGTGATAGAGCAATTCTGCGTCCAGATTTGAATTCAGCGCATCGAAAACCTTTAGGAAAGTATGGTCTGGTTTGTGGTCAAAAAAATCGGTCTCATTTTGTCGGCCTGTGTTATTTTTTGATTTTTATTTTTTCTCTTATAATAATTACAACTCTGTTTTTATTCAAAGTCGAGCAAAATTTTTTTCTTATCGACATTTTTGTCAATATTTGAAAATTCATATAAATTCAATAGTCACAGGTATTTATAACTACGTTATAATTTCTGAAAGAGAAAATCATTATCTATGTAATGATGTATTACTCGAGTTCGTATGTTAACAATTAAATGTGATAGAGCATTTTGTATGAGGTGTGTTCATTGAGAAAAAAATAACCTATTTTTTGCTCAACTTTGGGCACCCTGTACGGCTAAACGAAAAGAGACTCAAAAATTTTTATATAAGCCAGGGCTGCTCACCTCATAGGCACTCAAAGCACAATTGTTTTTGTTTTGTACCCAATCATAGGCACAGATATATATTTTCACTTCAAATATGAAAATAGAATTTTCTTTGCACTCCCATAAGCACTCAGATATAAAAAAAATTTTATATGTATGTGCCTATGATTCATATTGAATGTGCAGAGCAAAGGCACTTTGTATAGGAGCTCGAGCACTGCCGTAAGAAATCGAAATTTACAATAACAAATGTGTAATGAAAAAAAATTCAAAAAATGAAAGCACTGTAAAAAATTAGTATTCAAAAAATTTTAATATAGAAAATAAAAAAAAATTTGTATGTATGTGATACTACCATTTGAAAATAAATTCTAAAATAATATTTTATTGGAATTCATAAAAAAATTTAAATGAGCAAAAAAATTTTTCAGTGCATATACAAAATTTGTAGATGTATTGAGTTTTGTACTTTCAATACGAGAGCGTTGAGCAGCCCTGATATAAGCTTTTTTATTACAATTAGATCAGGCATTTTCAGAGCCTATGCACGCGGTACAAGCTTTTTAGAGCTTTCACACCGACAGCCTCACACCGACACTACAAAACTCTTCGTGCACGAAAAGAAATTTTGCAAATTGGGTCAGAATTTTTCAAATCAGCACAAAAAATTTTTTTCTCTTTGATTTTTATGATTCGCGTCTTAATCGATAGCTCTCCATGTCAAGAATTAGTTCCCGAAATATGTTTGCAAAATGAACATTTTTGCAATATTTATTCGCCAAGAAAGTTTTACATCAACTTCTTTAAAAAAAATTATTGTTAATCGACGGTACAATTAAATTTAACGCGAACTACGCCAAATGTTAGGTAACTATGTATATTTTAAAATAGTTTTTGAAAAAAATTAAAAAAAAAATTTTCTGTATCCTTTTTAAGGATAATTGTTGTTATCAATGTTCTCCGCCTATGAAAAATTCGGAAAAAATATTGTAGATGTAATGATGCATCGTAAGCTGAATTCCGAAGAAAAAAAGATGGGGACTCTTACCGTTTAAATGCAAAATGCGATTGAACGATTCCCCTCTTCAGCTTAGTAACATTACACTGCTCTAAAATTATTAATTTGAAATAATTCCAAGAGATTCAGGTATAGGGGAGTTGGTCCGGTCTTCCTGATCTCAAAAATTGTTTTCTTTATATTTTGTATGGTTAGTTTTCGAGATAACGGTAAATTTTTGCAGTTTTGGGTATCACTACATTCAAACCTATTTTTCGCTAAGGTTGCAAGTGCGATAACCGCAAGCAGTACCTTGTTAGAAACATAATTAAAATACGCTTCTAACGACATGCAACTTGCAGTGATTGAACAAACCCTTGCTCGTCAAAATCAGAATTTTGTTATATTTTCTGATTCATTTTTTATTCAAATATTTATCGTTTTTATAAAAAGGATTATGCACAGTATACACAGTAGATTCTCTACATTACAAAGTTTTGGCAACGGTTGTTATGAACGAGTGGTACGATCGAGTTCCAACTAAGGTCATGGTTTACTAGAAACGAGTGCTTAAAGCATTCTTTTCGATTTATGCTCCTCTAGTGAGCATTTAATTACCTACCACTTTTTCCCATTTTCTGGCTCACTTTTTTTATTTATCCTTTTACGATCTACTTACTATCAACTGTGACCATAGTTGGAACTCGATCGTACCACTCGTTCATAACAACCGTTGCCAAAACTTTGTAATGTAGAGAATCTACTGTGTATACTGTGCATAATCCTTTTTATAATAAAAATAGGTAAAAAGACTTTTTAAGTTAAACAGTTTTATGTTATACATACATTGCAATGCTTAAGATAAATGTACTAAAAACCAAAAAATAATAAAATAGATACAGTCGTGGGAATTATAAACATTTGCATAGACTAGACTAAAATAAAATCGTGGGGCACGTTAATTGTCTACAAATTATCGACTTAATGTGCGATAGAAGAATCGTTTAATTCGTCGTTAGGCAGTTGGCCCGCAGACGGTGAGGAAATTACATACTATTTTCTTGCTCATGGAAATTCCAATAGTTATACACTCCATGTTAATAAAAGAGATGTTTCAACTAGTTTATCGTTGGACATTCACACGAGGAATCGTTTCACTGCTCGTAGTTTGTCTTTAATCGACAAAACATGTGATAAAAGTACTACTCGCTCACCACTGTGAAACCCTAAAACTCGCTTATAATCGAGCTTGCTCGCTTTTTTCCACATTCTAGCCCTACTTATCACACGTCCATCGTTGTCGGTTGAACAACTGCCTAATTATAGTGTAACATTACAAAACAAACATTTTAATCAACGATTGTAGACAATTGACGTGCCCCACGGTTTTATTTTAGTCTAGTCTATGCAAATGTTTATAATTCCCACGACTGTATCTATTTTATTATTTTTTGGTTTTTAGTACATTTATCTTAAGCATTGCAATGTATGTATAACATAAAACTGTTTAACTTAAAAAGTTTTTTTACCTATTTTTATTTTCTAGTTTTTAGTTTTTATTTCGCATTCTGTTTAATTCATTTAGTGCTTCATTATTGCAAGGTTTCTTGCCCGTTAGTTTATTGCAGTCCAACGCCTCTATACGTAGTCCCTGCAAATAGGATTTTCAGTTTTAATTACCCCGATCTCAGCTCCACCTAGCGGAATTTTTTTTGAAGAAAATATTTCTTTTCAAGGTAGTAATACATGTTCCGAATTTCAGCCAAATCGGACCATAAATGCGATTTTTCTAAATATAGCGACCCACGCGCCACCTATCGGAAGTTTTTTTTTAGGAAAATATTTCCTTTCAAGGTAGTAATACATGTTCCGAATTTCAGCCAAATCGAACCATAAATGCGATTTTTGTAAATATAGCGACCCACGCGCCACCTAGCGGAATTTTTTTTTACGAAAATATTTCTTTTCAAGGTAGTAATACATGTTCCGAATTTCAGCCAAATCGGACCATAAATGCGATTTTTGTAAATATAGCGACCCACGCGCCACCTAGCGGAATTTTTTTTTAAAGAAAATATTTCTTTTCAAGGTAGTAATACATGTTCCGAATTTCAGCCAAATCGGACCATAAATGCGATTTTTGTAAATATAGCGACCCACGCGCCACCTATCGGAATTTTTTTTCATAATATTGCATTGTCATCGGGGTTATACATGCGTACAAAATTTCAGATTAATCGGTTGACAGGAAGAGGGTGAAATTTGAATTACTAAATTTGACCCAACAATAAAACAAACGGGGTGAGCTAAATAAAACCGTTTAATAAAAACGATAAATATTTGAATAAAAAAATGAATCACAAAATATAACAAAATTCTGATTTTGACGAGCAAGGGTTTGTTCAATCACTGCAAGTTGCATGTCGTTAGAAGCGTATTTTAATTATGTTTCTAACAAGGTACTGCTCGCGGTTATCGCACTTGCAACCTTAGCGAAAAATAGGTTTGAATGTAGTGATACCCAAAACTGCAAAAATTTACCGTTATCTCGAAAATTAACCATACAAGATATAAAGAAAACAATTTTTGAGATCAGGAAGACCGGACCAACTCCTCTATAACTGAATCTCTTGGAATTATTTCAAATTAATAATTTTAGAGTAGTGTAATGTTACTAAGCTGAGGAGGGGAATCGTTCAATCGCATTTTGCATTTAAACGGTAAGAGTCCCCATCTTTTTTATTTCTTCGGAATTCAGCTTACGATGCATCATTACATCTACAATATTTTTTCCGAATTTTTCATAGGCGGAGAACATTGATAACAACAATTATCCTTAAAAAGGATACAGAAAATTTTTTTTTTAATTTTTTTCAAAAACTATTTTAAAATATACATAGTTACCTAACATTTGGCGTAGTTCGCGTTAAATTTAATTGTACCGTCGATTAACAATAATTTTTTTTAAAGAAGTTGATGTAAAATTTCTTGGCGAATAAATATTGCAAAAATGTTCATTTTGCAAACATATTTCGGGAACTAATTCTTGACACGGAGAGCTATCGATTAAGACGCGAATCATAAAAATCAAAGACAAAAAAATTTTTTGTGCTGATTTGAAAAATTCTGACCCAATTTCTGTTCAGTCAGCATTGAGCTGTTGAGCTAGCAGGTAGTGCTGCTCTAGCAGTCTCTGAATGCTTGTAAATGATTGTGTGTTGGGGGTGGTTTTTTCTTTGGATTTTTTTACGTAATATTTTTATTACGAATCATGATTTTGCATTTCGTCTCATATTTTTTTTATTTTAATTTTTTTTGTGAAGTTAGGAATAAAAATACTATCCATTTCCAATTTAAAAATTTTAATTTTCGACAATGGTTGAGTTTCTTTTGAGTGTAGGCAAGAGCTTTTGTGCTTTTAACACATGCACAATGTTTGAAAGTATTGGTGTGGTAATCCCTGAATTAGATGTATCTGTCGATCTCTATTTAAAAAAATTCTTTTACTCATACTTTAATTTTAAATTTATTTTTGGCCGCAATCACCCATTGTGTGCCGTCGCGAACAATCGGCCGATTACTCGCATACATATACATATATGCATATGCACACGAACTGTTACGAATTGAGTGACAGCTGTGTATGTATTAGAGGGCTGCACGAATGGATTCGAAACGACCAACAAAATATTCGCGGCCGTACAATTACAGTACCTACTTGTTTCTGTCGTTTGCGAATAAGCGCAAGTAGAGCACAACCATAAACAGAACCAATACAATACTTATTCTCAGAGACAATTACATGACCTTAAAAAGGTTCTGCAAATAGTGTACACTACTTGCGAATACTTCGAATATAATCGAAATATATGTACATATGTACATGTTTTCATAAACACACATTCAGATGTTGTGTTCAGCAAAATTACGCTGCTAGTGTGAGTGTGTGTATGTACATATGCATACACACTAGGGCGGGTCGATTAGTAGGGTCCAAAAAAAAATTAACAGGGACACATGGCAATTATGAAAATTTGGGTAATTTCAATAGCCCAAGAAACCATATGTCTAAAATAAATTTCGAACCGGTAACCTATGCTTCGATTCTTTTGATTTTTTCGGCATTAGTTAGGAAACTTATTTGGCAACAAGTTTTTGAAATTAAAAAAAAAAGCATTACACAAAAGTTCAATTTTTGGAAATAGTCGCTGTTTTCCACGTTCTCATATGTTTATTTTTTGCTCCACCTTAATGCCATATGCACATTAAATAAACAAACAAACCAAAGAAGCAACCAGGTTTTGCGAATACTTCATAACATGGTTATTATTATGTTTTACTTGATCGTGGCGAATAGTGTACACTAATCGCTTCAACAGAGCAAATAGAAATAGTATTTGTATTCCAAATGAAAAGTATGGGTTTTATTAGTAGCTGCATTGAAATTGTGCTATCACTAATTGTACAATGTATAGAGTATTCGCAAATGTAGAAGAGGCAAATGGTATTGTGCAGAGGTCTACATAGTATGTATGCGCCTCGTGCAAGCAATCTTTTTGTTGATTTACTTCGTTTCAACGTTACCGGTTGCATTTTGATAATTTAGTTTTGTGAATTATCGAAACGAAACGGTTTTGATAATTTAGCTTTGCGAATTAGCGAAACAAAACCATTTTGATAATTTACCATTGTGAATTAACAATACGAAATAGAATCCGTTCATTCGTTAAGCATCTCTGATACATACCTAATTCTAATCATTGCTGCGCTCTCTTGCTACGTGTTTTTTAATAAATCTGTGAAGTTGAAAAAAATTCATGGCATCACTTCATACTAAGTAAATTTGTGATCGCCCTAATCCCCTTGACTATGAAATAAACTAAAAACATTTATTAATTTAACAAATTCATACACAGTTCATTCACATAGTACAGGTCACTTATTGCGAGTCAAGTAACTAATATTCCACAATTGCAATTGCTTTGAAATAATCAAGGTAATAAAGTAAAACTTTCTAAACAAGCATAAAATGAAATGAAATGCAACAGCTGAAAGTTCAACAAAAGGCAAAGTTCGCTTAAACGATTAATATAATAATACTCGTAATACACTGACGCGGATATATGTAACTCTAACGATTTTCTGGCCGAGCTTCCTCCATAATACAAGGCGTGCTACTACCATTGTGTCAACAGCTCTATGCTAGCTGTGAACGTCGAAAGGATTTATTTTGAAAAGCGTTTTCCTGACATAAATACACTCGAAGGGTATGCTGCCGACTGTCGAAGGGTGAACTTATTTTTGGCGTGGGCTCGGTTCGAACCCGGAACCTCTGGCATATCAGGCAAGTACTCTACACTCTACTACACTAAAGGAGCATCGTTAAAGCTGCACGGTGAAACAATATAAAAAATAAAGCATAAAGTAACAAAGAAAGAGTTCTTGCAAGTGCTTCTTGTTTCTCTATCAATGGTTACTGTTTTCTAAAGCGCTTATTTAACTTTTTCCTGCGCAGACAAAGTAAGATAGACCTTAAGTATTTTATGTAAAAATGAAAAATACTAAAGTGGAATTGTATAATTTCAATTTTACCGTTAAGATTTTTCTTCGAGGAAAGGTACTGCCAGACGATGCAATGAAAGTGCTTTCCGAAAGTGTTAAATCATTGAAAGAACTTTCATGAGTATCCACACGACTGCTTTCAGAAAGCACTTTTTACTTCCACTTTCCGAAAACTTTCAGGAATTACTTTTCGTTTGTCCACACGGTGAAAGGGAAATGAGTTTTTGAAAGTACTTTCTGGCAGCTGTCAAATTAAATTCAAACAGCTATGAGAGCAAGACAGATGTAGGAGAGCAAACAGCTTGTTGTGTGAGAGCAAACAGCTGTGCGTGGAATGGTGATGGTGGAGACTTTTGTGTTCATATGAAAAATATAACGTGATAATTAATTATTTTAATAATAGTATTTACACGCTGGTTCGATCATTTAGACAACACTCGTATCAGCTAGCAACTTTCAGAAAGCAAAACACTTTCAGATGTAACAATTGAAAGTGAAAAGTATTTCTGAAAAGTATTTTTCTCGCAGCTAGACGATGAAAGTTTTTCGTAAGAAAGTAATTGCTGAAATTTCGGAAAACATTTTCGGAAAGTACTTTTTTGGTGGCTACACGAGCAAATTTTACTTTTTCACTTTCTGAAAGCACTTTCATTGCATCGTCTGGCAGGACCTGAAGAAGCTAATCTGAAGCTAAGCTGCGAACACTGCACAAGAGAATGTCTTCGACGAAGTTTGTCAACCACTACTTCATCAACAGCTGCATGTGCTTGGTTTTCAGCCTACCTTACTTCGTTGTATTCCCTCCTAACTAGTAAATAAAGCAAACACTCCTCTTTTTAAAAATAAAATTTCCGATGTCATTGCATTTTTGCTGAAGGGAGGCCATCTTGGACCGATTCTGTTTTTGGCTTTTATTAATGACGTTTCAACAATAATAAAAATTCTAAAATTTCTTTTATTTTAAAATCACTCAGACGAAATTTCGTAAATTTTAAATGGCAATAAAAAGAACTGACCTGGGGTTTGCGGGTTGTATATGAATCACAATTCATATGTTGGTCTTTCGTTCTGTATAAGAATTATGCCGCCCCCAAATGTGCTGTTGCACAGTGTTATTAAGAGAAGCAATCTCTAGCTCATTTATTTTGGCAGAATTCAACTTGAACCTACCAACTAGAATATCAAGATACATATTACAAACCTTTCTTCCTAAAACGCTGTAGAACAAATGCAAAGATTCTGGTGTACTTCATCAGGTTTTTAAACTGGTTTAAAAAATAATAGCTTAAAAAACTAAAAAACACGCTTTAATCTTAAAAATCGTACTAAAAATTGAGAAATAAATTAATTAGAAACAAAATGATGAACGAAAATATAAGTATTTAAGGAAAAGCGTGGGGTGCTCAGTATGTCAAAAAATATTTAAAATCGGTGTTTTTTTACTAATAATTTTATTTTGACTTTTTTGAGATTTCATATATCGTACTCTTTAATTTCGCAACTAGGTATATTTTTTTACTAGTTGTACGAATCGAATATTTTCATGTTCAAATATTATTGAGCAGCCCCACGCTTTTCCTTAAATACTTATATTTTCGTTCATCATTTTGTTTCTAATTAAATTATTTCTCAATTTTTAGTACGATTTTTAAGATTAAAGCGTGTTTTTTAGTTTTTTAAGCTATTATTTATTTTTGACTTTTTAGTGAAATTTTTCATTAAAGGATGTTTTATGCGGACGCAAGAATAAAAGTAAAAAGAAGTCTGATGGGATGTGGTGTTCTCCGGAATAGATCTACATACATATGTATGTATTTATAACTTCTACCAAAAATCCCAATTGCAGTGAAGTAAACTAGCTTATTATGCAATATTTTCCAAACCCTTTTATTCAAGGTTTTCCAAACTAGTTTGGAAATACAAAATTTCCCAAACGTTTTGTTATATTCAGGGTGCGAAGAACGCTCAAAATAAACTCACTCAAACGAATTATCACTCTATAATTCTGAGCTATGCCACGCTCTCATGAGCGCAAATACACAGTGACAACGAACGCAAATGAACGCACGTCAACAGCGATCGATGGGTCTCTGCAGTGGCGATAAACTCTTACATAAATTCATTTTAAAATGAGAGATCGTTTGAAAATTCATTCTATGAGTTTATTTTATAATTTTTTCCGCTAGCGATAATTTTTTGAGTTTATCATTTTTTGATTGCTCTTTGAGTTTATCATTTTATGCCAGTGGTCGGCGAAATCTGAAATGAGGTTGTGTTGGTGAGAACAAAACAAGTTCTCAGCATGCGTACCCCAGTAGGAAATTGATCCGCTTCAAGTGGAATATACATACGTATATGTAGAACCTTTTGTCGTTTTTTGTTGTGTTTGTTTTTTTATTGTTATTGTTTTTTTGTATTGGGTCATATTAATAAAAGCCAAGCATTTGCTTTTGTTTAAGATTTCAGACCTTTTACTCAAATTTTGAAATTTGGTTCATACAAATTAATGTCAAATTTCTGAAATTTTGAGTAAAAGCATTTGCTTGGATTTTATTAATATCGCCCATTGTTTGTTTTTTCGCTTTTGTTGGTTTTTTGCTTTTTTTTTATTGTTTTTTTGCCGTTGTTGTTGTTTTTGTTGATGTTGCTGTAGTGTTGAAGAGTTTAGAGATTATGGGGACGAGAAAGGAAAAGAAGTTTTTAATAAACAAAAAATTAGCTCTTCTGAAAAAAATTAAAGGGTAGTTGGCTAAAACAGAGTGTTTGGAAGACAAAAGTCATCCAAATAAGAGTACAAAAACTCTTTGTGAAATACTTCGCAATGCCTTTGTAGTGCATAATCATTTGTATTATTTTTAAATACTTTATAGCAAAAAAGGCACTGCATATCGCCGAAGACATTTCCACCATATAAAATTTCTCGCCGGGCATTTTATTTGTGGACATACATACATACATCACCTGTATAAAGTCAATGCTTGCGTTCAACCACGAAGCAAGGCTGCTCAACGAAATGAACAAAATAATTTTGTTTCAAAAAATATCAATAAAAAATATCCAAAAATTATTTTGTTTTGCTAATTAACAGAAACAAAATTTTTTCGTTTAAAAAATTATCAATAAATCTTTAATCAGAATAATTTTGTTTCGTTGATATCAAAAAAATTAACAAAAATTGTATTTGTTTTTATTTATGTACGTATGTACATACATACAAACATATGTAAAATTTATTTTCTTCATAGAAAACGAAATTATTGAAAAGTCAATTTTTTCGTTTAAATTTGAAACTATATTTTTTGAAATAATTGTTTTGATAATTATCAAAACAAAAAAAAATTTGTTAATTTTTTTTGATAACAGTTGAAACCAAATAGATTTTGTTATGCTTTTTACGTTTATAAAATCGAATATTTCAACAGAAACAAAATTTTTTTTTGTTTATTGTTAAAAATAACGTTATTTTGCAGCCTTGCCACGAAGCGACATAGTCAGGCGCAATGTTTATCGTTCGACAGTTGGCAAACGACTGATGAAGAGAGTAAGAATACGTGTGAATCGACTTCCCACAATTGTGGTATGGGCTGCCTATGTCTGTTTTATGCGTTCACAAGGGTTTGTTGTGCAGCGGCTAATGGCATTGTGAACAGTGTTGCCACTGAAAAAAAAATTTTACAGACCAAATTACCGCCCAATTCTGCCAAAAAAGGCCCAAAAATCAGAAGTCAACTTAAAATGGAATTACATATTTATTTTTAAATACATATGTACATACTAAGTAATCTTGACTCCCACTCATTTCAGAACTCAGAACTAACACTAGACTGTCGCCGATCTCTAAAGGAGATGGCCAAACAAACCTGTCTGCACCTCGTGTAAGTCCCGGGATATAGGGATATCAATGGCAATTGTAGGGCGGATGAACTTGCGAGGCAGGGCACTACCGAGCAGGTTCTTCCATAAGGCATAGGTATGCCTTAGCCACAAACAAGCTAATTCTTAAACAGCATGTCTATAAACTAGCAAGCGATAAATGGCAACAGAAGCCAGTATGTCGAACATCAAGGCAAATCTGGCTGAAACGGGTTCACAAGCGATCCCATCAAATAAGTACTCTAAGGAGAGATGACATCTCGAACCTTGTGGTGATACTCACACGACACTGTCTCATCGGGAAACACGCAGAGAGGCTAGGTGCACCCTACCGCAGATGCTGCATAAGCTGGAAAGATGATGAGGCGAGGAGACAATCGAACACCTCATCTGCCACTGCTTTGCTCGGCTCTTAACAGCGGCAGACAACGCTTTCTTGGGGCGTCCTTCCTGGATAGCTTATGCAAAGTCACTAAAGTGAACTAGTTCACTGAAGAGAGCGCTCACCAATTACGCGCTCAATAAAGTGCACTAAATTTCCCAACTCTAATAGATATGCGAATAGTGTGTTTCACTAACAATAAAAGAACTTTACACGGGAAAGATAAAATGTTTAGCATCCGAGAAATTGTCTCCACTAAAAATATTCATATTACAAATCGGACCAAAATTGATTTTAGCCTCCCAACAGCCCAAAGTAAATTTATCGGACCAGATTTGGTCCGAAAGGCCCAATTTCGGCATCACTGATTGTGAAGGCGCAATTTTTGGATGATGGCGTGCGTTTATTAGACCATAAATATGATGTATGTATGTATGTATGTACATACATATTCATGCATGTGTGTACGTACATATATCCCTGCAAAAATCATTGGATTATATGCTCCATTTGTGGTAGGTGACCACTAACATAGCCCAAACGACCGATTCGTGTATCTGCATCGGTTCGTACCCTGCAAAAATCATTGGATTATATGCTCCATTTGTGGTAGGTTGGAGTACTTTCAAAGTGACCACTAACATAGCCCAAGCGACCGATTCGTGTATCTGCATCGCTTCGTAGTTAACCGAACATAACAAAAACCAAATGTTTATCGCGACGACGACGAAATGTGTATTAGAGATGAGAGAAACTGCGATTTTTCGATATCTGTGATTTCGGTGATTGCTATTTTTAAATCACTGCGATTTTAAACTGCTATTGCGATTGCATGGACTGCTATAAAATCATCAGTTACCGGTAGAGATTAATTTTGCGTTTTCTAAGCGATATAACCTGTCTTCATTTTATGTTAATAAAATGATAGCAATAAAAACGTATTCCGCAGTAATTTCGCTGTTTGTAAACATTTTTCAAAGATAAATTGTAAATTTAATAATTATTTTTTTTTTTATATTTCTATATACGTATGTGGTCTGCTCAAAAGTATAAACAAAAAGAAATTTATAATGCTTTTGCGATTGCGATTCACATAGGTGAACTGCTTACTTGGTACATCGATAGCAGGTCCCAATAAGTGGTGAACTGCTATTTTGAAAAAGTGATCGCAATTGCGATTTGCGATTTTTTATTCACAGTGAAAAAATCACCGTTTGCGATATATCGCTCATCACTAATGTGTATACATACATAACTACATACATACAAATGTTTGAATGTATGCACGTCATTCGTCGTCGTCGCGATAAACATTTGGTTTTGTTGTTATGTTCGGCTAACTGTTGGGTACTCCATCAATTAATCCAATGTAGGTACTCCATGGATTAATTTGAATGTTATGCGGGACTGGAGTATATACTCCATTGCAATGACATGCAATGTTAAATGGACCATATTTTTTGTATGAAATGTGGCAAGTTATGGAGTAATCGGTTGGTCCATAGCGAGCAGTCCATGGATTAGCGATTGGAGTACTCGGAATTTTTGCAGGGTAGTTAGCCGAACATAACAAAAACCAAATTTTTATCGCGACGACGACGATATGTGTATACATATATAACTACATACATACATATGTTTGTATGTATACACGTCATTCGTCGTCGTCGCGATAAACACTTGTTTTTGTTGTTATGTTCGGCTAACTGTTAGGTACTCTATCAATTAATCCAATGTAGGTACTCCATGGATTAATTTGTTTGTTATGCGGGGCTGGAGTATATACTCCATTGCAATGACATGCAATGTTAAATGGACCATATTTTTTGTATGAAATGTGGCAAGTTATGGAGTAATCGGTTGGTCCATAGCGAACACTCCATGGATTAGCGACTGGAGTACTCGGAATTTTTGCAGGGATATGGATGTACATACCTATGTATGTACATATTTATAATATTTTAAAAAGCCTTAGCTCCCATAGCGATAGGTATGTATAATATACTAGCTAGCTGGTCTTAGCTTGAAATTCTTTTGTTCTAATTACAGATGCCAAACAACAAACAAAAGTACGAAGATCTTGCATATAACGTGTGTACACAAATGTAAATATGTACGTGTATATTTGTGTTGTTTCATAATTTCGCAAAGCGTAAGCACGTGACCCTGCTCGCTCAACATCTGCAAGCAGACTGATTATTTTTAGTAATTTTTCACTTTGGCATACGGTAGGCGCACCAACACACATTCATTTTTCGGTCGTTGCTTGATTGTGGTAGTGAATCGCATTTGGACAGCCCTGATGTATATGTATGTAGGTATATCGAGTTTAAATTTTATTAAGTATGTATTTATTCAAACTAATTAAATTATTCAATTTATTTAAATTAATATTTATAAAAATTTATATTTACATACCGATGTACCTACATATATATTTATGTACATTTGTAGTCTATATGTATGAGTTAAGGGTTGTTAAATATTTTTTTTAACATAAATACCTACATATATATGTAAGTATTTAGTTCTTACTTGACAACTAGAATACAACAATTGAGCGTTAAAAAAATAAGTTCGCATTTTATTCATTTGTACACATGTACTATGTATATATATTCGAAATGGAAAATATCATTACCCGCATTCCATTATTGAATAGACATACATATGTGCATGCATTAATATTATATACATACATACATACATATGTACAATTTAATAAAATCCGAACTTGTATTTTGAACGTACGCTCAGTTGTTCAATTCCAGTTTTAAAGTAAAATCTAAAGATGTAGGTACCTATGTTAAATAAAATATTTATATACCTACCTAGACTACATATCGACGGCTATTTCAAAAATTGTTTGAAAAACGTCTTATTTCAGAATTTTTTTCAATAACGTCCTATTTCATATGCATATACATACATATGTATATATGTGTCGAATGAATACAAATACATATGTATGTAAATTCATACATATATAAACTTTTTATTATATTGAATAAATACATAATAAAATTGTTAAAGTGCAACTTCAATAGACATATGTACATACATATATATCACTATAAGACCTAAGGCTTTTTAAAAATATTATAAATATATATGTACATACATATGTACATACATACATATATACGTACACAAATGCATTCATATGTATGTACATACATATATATATCATATTTATCATCTAATAAACGCAAGCCATCATCCAAAAACTGCGCCTTCAAGATGCCATTAGCTGCTTAATCCTCACAAAAAACTAGTGATGAGCGATATATCGCAAACGGTGATTTTTTCACTGTGAATAAAAAATCACAAATCGCAATTGCGATCACTTTTTCAAAATAGCAGTTCACTACTTATTGGCAACTGCTATCGATGTAGCAAGTAAGCAGTTCACCTATGTGAATCGCAATCGCAAAAGCATTATAAATTTCTTTTTGTTTACACTTTTGAGTAGACCACATACGTACATGGACGTATATATATGTATATATAGAAATATAAGAAAAAAAAATTATTGAATTTACAATTTGTCTTTGAAAAATATTTACGAACAGCGATATTACTGCGGAATACGTTGTTATTGCTATCATTTTGTTAACATAAAATAAAGACAGGTTATATCGCTCAGAAAACGCAAAATTAATCTCTACCGGTAACTGATGATTTTATACCAGTCCATGCAATCGCAATAGCAGTTTAAAATCACAGTGATTTAAAAATAGCAATCACCGAAATCACAGATATCGAAAAATCGCAGTTTCGCTCATCTCTACAAAAAACCCTTGTGAACGCATAAAATGATAACTCAAAGAGCGATCAAAAATGATAAACTCAAAAAATGATCGCTAGCGCAAAAAATTATAAAATAAACTCATAGAATGAATTTACCAGAGAAATTGTACGATAATTCATTTTTGAGTGAATTTATGCATTGAGTTTATTGCCACCGCTATGAGCGATCGATTGCTGTTGTGCGTTAGTTCGCTCGTTATTTGAGTGTTTATACATTTTTCTTTGAATATTTGTTTGTGATATGAGTAGAATGTATTTTTGAGCGTTCATGAGTGAGTTTTTCCGTACCCTGGTTATATTTCACAATCAGAAAGTGAAGAGAAGTTGAGGAGAAGCATTTGAAAAGAACAAAAAAAAAAAGAAACCTGATTAAATAAATTCGAATTTAGACAATAAAGCTCCGAATACGTTTGTAGCGTAATGGTGAGGTATGCTGCCTACGGACCAAAGAGCTCAGGTTCGAGTCCCGAGTGGCGCATTTTTTTTTTTATTTTTTTTATTTTTATTTTTTTTTTTTTTATTTTTAGAGAAATTTTTTTCACCTCACGTTTACAAAACATTGTATAAAAATGTAATTAGGGTTCCTTTTCGTTGATTCAGAACTTACTATTAAATGAATTAAAAACAAAACTAGTTCTTGCTTTGCATACATATGTATGTACATGCGATTGTTTTTATTGCAAACACAACAAAGACAAAACAGAAAGACAAAACACAAAACCAGTTCTTGCTCTCCATACGTATGTATGTATGTACATTGTACATGCGGTTGATTTCATTGCAAATACAACAACCCAAAACAGAAAGCTTCAAGCTTTATTTTTGAGTGAATTTATGCATTGAGTTTATCGCCATCGCTATGAGCGATCGCTGGCTGTTGTGCGTTAGTTCGCTCGCTAATTGAGTGGTTATACGTTTTTCTTTGAACATTTGTTTGTGATTTGAGAAGAATGTATTTTTGAGCGTTCGTGAGTGAGTTTTTCCGTACCCTGAAAGCTTGTTACTTATTGGCCTGTATACGGGAGTGAATTGAAATTCATAGAGGCTATTTTGAAGAAAGGTAACATAAAAGCCGCAATGAAGCCGGAGGAGAGTAGAAATAATAGAGAGAACACAAAAAAGTGAATGTTTGAAAGATATAATAATTTAGTTAAATGTTTACAACTCTTAGGATGGGATGAAGTTACATACATACATACATACATACATACATACATACATACATACATACATACATACATACATACATACATACATACATACATACATACATACATACATACAGGTGAAGCTAATAAAAGCGTGTTAAAAAGGAGGAGTTACGTCTTTTTCTCGTGATATCACAATGCGCATCCACACTGGCTCAGGTGTGCCGCTGTGTATGAAGAAACCGATTTATTTTTTTGTTGTTGAAATTTTACTCTTATGGAAATTTTTAGGTTACAGACTTTCAATAAAAATAGCTAAATATAAACAATGGTATGAACATCTGATTACTGCGAAAATAGTCTTAATTTTTTCAAATTAAATTCTCTATAAGATAGCAGGGCTAACTATTCCCCCATAAATTTTTTTATGATTTTAAGGCAGTCGAGGCCACAATAGAGGCGAAAGGCTGGCGTAAGGGTGTAGACATGAACGAAAACGCTATACATGTGTATACAGATGGGTCTAAGATAGGGCTGCCAGACGTCCCGGTTTTCCGGGACATGTCCCGGTTTTAGGCCATTTGTCCCGGTGTCCCGGTCCAACCCTAAAATGTCCCGGTTTTTAAATCTAATCGATTGTAAGGAGCCATGAAATCTACCAACTATTTGGTTTGCTTATAATGCGCCGCTCCAACTAGTCTGAATAAAAGTACCAACTACCGACTTCAATTGTAAAACTCTAGCATCGCTAGATAGTTGCACATTGCATAGTATACATATATCGATTATCAATGTAAAGTGTTCTTCCTAATAAGCTACAGCTGTTTTTGTTTTGCGCTAAGTATTAGGTTCTTCGAGTTGAGTGTTTCTGATTTCATTGTAAGTTTTCTCACAAAATTTATAAAATAGATATGTTTATAATACATTAAACCACTTTTAGAAAATGCCAAAAAGGAAATGTAAATTCCTTCTCTCATACACAGAGGAATGGTCTTTTATGAAACGTGGGAGATAGGGTTGGGCGATATATATCGATATATCAATATATCGATATTTTAAAAATAGTACAGCCGATAATATCGACGATATTTTGAACTACCGTGCATCGATAATCGATAATTTTTCGTCATTTCGAGCCAAATTCGATATTTTTCATACATTTCAGATTCGCTTTGAATTTAACAGCAGAACATTTTTAGGAAGTGGTATAACAATAATGTCCGGGTGCTTGAATTTACATTACTTTCTTCTTCACGCAATTCTTAATGATTTTTATGTTTATACTTCAGAATTGGTAGAATATATGTAGACACGTCCAACTTTAACAACAAATATCTAGGAAACTATAAGTCTCCGGCAAGTTTTGATATCAGTTTTGAGATCTGCGAGAGCACCTCTAACCCTGTGCAAAAATGGGTTTTCGCGGGGCGTGCTTCCTTAATGTAAAGCCGACCCTTTCGATATATTGATATATCGATGTTTTTACACGGCATAAATCGATGTTTTTTTTAATATCGATATATTTTTCCAATTTGCCCATCCCTAGTGGGAGAAGTGACATGAGTCGTTGTGCACAGTTTGCGATTGTTTTATTGCCATTGGTCACGGTGGTCGCTCAGATATTCTTGATCATATCGGCAGTTCCAAGCACAAATCAAGGTTATGCGAGGCGTCTACTTCAGTAGCAAACTTTGTAGATATTTTAATAAAAAATGTGCCTTTTTATGGAATTTCAACGGACGCCAGCAACCACAAAGCCGAAAAAATTTTTCCATTGCTTGTTCACTTTTTCACGGAAAAAGAAGGTTTACAAGTAAAATTATTAAAACTCACAAATTTACCTAATGAAACTGCAGATTCTGTAACGTCATTTTGTGTAGACTCATTAAGTCATCACAACATACCATTACAAAACCTTGTAGCTTTTGGTGCTGATAATACCAATACCAACTTTGGTGGAAGAAAAAGACAGGGACTAAATAATATATTTTGTAAAGTAAAAGAAGTTTCAGGGAAAATCATTGACGGCGTAGCACAGTGCTTCGTCCCATAGACAAAATTAAGATAAAATAAACTGCGTAATTTATTCAAGTAATATATATTTTTGTGAAGCTAACATATCACCTGGAATAAATATATAAGTAGAATTTAAAATCTCATGCTTTTGTTGCCAACAGAGGTCGCTAAAATCAGTACAATTTTGAGGCAAAACTGTTTTAAGGTAATACGATTTTTAGTGTGTTACAAAAAAAATTGCCAAAAATTCATTTTAAATCGTATTACTCTGAAACTTGCCACATTTGCTTACCATTATATGTCCTAATAGCTGAAATAACTTTTGATAAATGATTTATTTCAGAAAGGTGACTAGTTCCATCGAAACATTTGCGACTGTTTTATTGGAGTTCAAAAAATTACTAAAGTTTGATAGAGTCAAACAAAAAAATAAAAAAGAACGACTATTTTTTTATTAGCGAATTTGTTTAACTTTGAAGTGTTCTAGTAGAATCTGTAAAAAAATTGCATTGTTTTTTGCCGGAAATGTAGAAATTGTACGATTTTGTAAGGCCATATTTTTAAAATTTTTAAAAATTCTGCAGAACCTTATATATATGGTATGGAAAAAATTTAGCAAAATTAATGTATGTAGTTACTTTTTCTCTCATGCTATAGGAAATTAGCCTAATTATGCTAAAACATACAGTTTTTATTAATATGTGACAAATACTTACAAAAAAACATACATGTAATACTAACTTTTTTAGGTGAGACACATAAAATTTTACAAAATTTGACAAAATTTAAAAAAAAAACAAGAAAAAACGACTTTTTTTTTTATTTTAATTTGCGATTCTATGCTAGGAGGTCTTGCTACCAAAAAAGAAAAAGTTTCAAAAATTATGCCGGAAATCGCTAATTTAGTACTTTATTTAACATCCCAAAAATTTTATTTTTACATCGAAAAATTTTATAATAAAAAAGTATTTCTGTGTTAACTCTAATAATATTGCGCTTTTAAAAGTTACAATTTGATATGTGCCAAAATCGTATTGATATTCTGCAATAAAATAATGCATTAAACTATAACAACGAACATATTTTCTGAACAAATTTAAGAGTAATTTTCTTTAGAACCATTTTTTGCAATAACTAACGGGAGTAGTCCATCCTTGATTCTAAAAGGATAAATATATATGTTATAGTTCGTTTTTAATGTATTGTGATTACATGTTAATCCAAAAATTACTTTTTGTAAAAAAGGATATATGGGAGGTAGTCATGTCCTTGCACTGAAAAGGACGAAACTTCTCACCTAGTTTAAAAACATAATTCTACAAACATACACTAAAATTCATTTCATTCTGTTTGAAATTGAAGTTGAAATCACAATTTTAAAATTAAGGATATATGGGAGGTACTTATATCCTTTCACATAAAAGAACGAAAGTTATAACCTAGTTTAAAAGCATAATTCTATAAAGATATGCCAAATTTGATGTCATTCTGTTTGAAATTGAAGTTGAAATCACAACTTTAAAATCAAGGATATATGGGAGGTAGTCATGTCCTTGCATCGATTTGGCCAAAACTTCGTTTTTTTCTTATCTCTATTATTTTATGCCTGTACACAAAATTTCATCGTTCTGCGATTACTCCCCTAATTTTGCCGATTCACTATATTGAGACGAAGCACTGTGCGTAGGTTGCCCTGCTCGTAATATGTGCGTAAATAAAAATATGTAAATTTTTTTTTGGGGGGGGGGGGGGGGTGTTATTTCTTGAATTTTCAAAGTGTCCCGGTTTTGCCGCAGGGGGACCTGGCAGCCCTAGTCTAAGACTTCAGAAGGAGTAGGGGCTGCAGTGAGCTGAATATCAGTATCAGTATTAGGCTGCCAGATCACTGTAGTGTAAAGAGGGCAGCGGAAATGTTAGTCTGTAATCCCTTACGAAGGGGACGTATCAACTTATATATAGATAGTCAGGCGGCTATTAAGTCGATACTGTCGCACAGCACCTCATCTAGGTGTGTAGAGGACTGTAAAGCGGCCTTAAGGGTAATGTGTAGGGATAATAAAGTCCATTTGTACTGGATCCCAGGCCACAGGGGGATATACGGTAATGAGCTAGCAAAGAAAGGAGCAGGTCTCGGAGCGGAACACTCTTTCGACGTCCCGATTCCACTCAGTGAAATTAAACATAGGTACTATAGGTATATGATGGACCAGGCTGATAAGGCGTGGAAACAATCGCATGGCTGTAGAGTGTCCAAAATTATGTGTAAGTCGCTCTATCCGAAGCTAATGAAATGGTTGCTTACCCTGAAAACGGAAGAATGCAGACTTGTAATCGGGGTCCTCACAGGACACTGTCTTTTAGCATCACATGCGTTCAAAATGGGACTGGTTGATGAAAGTGAATGCAGAGGATGCGGACTGCAGGAGGAGACAGTGGAGCACATTCTGTGCTCCTGTCCTGCGCTTTCTAGGCTAAGACTTCGGCTACTAGGGAAAGTCTTCTTCAATGATATTAAACATGTATCCACAGTAGAGGTAAAGAAACTTTTGGCATTTGCCAAAGGGACGGGAATGTTCTTCAGTTTGAGTTCGGGCTGAACTTTCTGGTAACACTACGGACTTATCTAGTCTATGTGAGGCTATTAGTGGCCAGCCAGTATAACCTAACCTAATCTAAGGCAGTCGAATCTGAAATTTCCTAAAAGAAATATTGTTTTTTTTTTCAATTTTTTTTTTCATTCCTTTTGCCATTTTCCCGACACTACTTGACCAACTTTTAGGTGTGAAGGCAAAAAATGTTTGTTGGAATCCTCTCTACCAATTCTTCGTAGTTGTCAAATCGCTAGGATGTCTAATAAAACTTTTTCATGCACTTATGTGATGCGAAGTCTTGCATATGACCCACTCTTTTACAAACCAGACGGATTTTGGGAAAAAATAAATGTCATCTTTCCGATTTGCTTCAAACTCGGTTTACAGGTTCTCCACCTAAAATAAGCTTACACATATATTTTCTAAATTTTTAACGATATCTCAGAAAATGGGTCTGCCACAAAAAAATTTAGATGATATTCGGAAACAGCGTAAAATTTCGCTTATTTTATTCTTGATGATTTTTTTTTTGTCGAGTAGTGTAAGTATCCATTCGATGTAACGATCTTTTTTCCTGTTCTCAACTGATGATATCATTCTGCAGCTGAGCATGTTTAGAACTCGATGCTTAAAAAAACTCGTGATTTTCGACCCGCCTTGGCATAAAAAAAACAGCGGATCCGTACGTTAGGCGGATGCGCCCCGTGTCATGTGGTTTGGGAGGACGGCGTGGGTTATTATTATTATCTTTTATTCAGGTCTTCTCAGATGAAATATGATGAGGCACTACTCAGAAAATCCAAGTAAGAGGTCGAGCACTTTTTATGTTTACTATACGAAACGGAATCATTCTAGGTACATATGTACATAATAATATTTCTCAATCTCAACTTGTTTAGTTTAAAAAATTTGTAATTGGTTTTTAATAATATCATAACTATATTTCAGCCAAATTTTCTTAACATCCAATACCACCAAATCGATAATTTTACGAAAAAATGGCCAGCTACCAGCTCTGACAGTCAAAGCCAACAAAACCATTCATTTAGAAACAACCACTGACCATTTCATCAAGTACAAATATAAATTCATCAAACCAAACTAGAACTTAAGCTAGTTCAGTTCGTATAAAAAAAAGCTTCACATAAAAAACACACACAGAATTGTATTGCCTTATTGGGCGATCTTATGTTCAACGAGGGAAACAATAAAAAATGAAGTTTGAGTTTGTGACTTTCTATTTTCCAAATCATTTATCGCAATGTGAATGCAATTTCGTCATATTTCAATTACATTTCACAAGTTATGAGTGCGTGGTGGTTACTGCCTCTGCAAAAAACTGCAAATTTCTTATCGTTTTCTCGTCAGAAACGTACATAAGTATGTACATATTACAAATGTATGTATGTACGATTGTATGGCTGTTATGTTGCTGACAACAATGGCATTATTGTTTATGTTAGCTCTCGGTATTTGGAATGTTTGCTTTGTGAAATACAAATGTGTTTAAGAGGAAGAAGAAGAGAAGTATTAATGCTGGCATACAAAAGCTTTACTGTTAAGCTCTCTTTTTGTACGAGATTATTTGTTGTTAATAAATTGGTATTTCGGCAAGCCTATTTCTGAAACTAATTTAGCTGACGAATGCGAAGTTAAGTTAAGTTAAGTTAGGTTGGCCAGAATGCAGTGATCACTCACATAGACGACATATGGTTTTTAGTGTTGCCAACATCGTATTGGAGGCGTTATACTAAACTTGGAATGAAAGACTTCGCACGTTTGAGTATTTTCTGAAGAGAATTTTGTTGATCACTAGATTACACGAGTCTATGAAATAACTCCCACGAAATAAGTCCCACTTTTAAAACCGAAATAAGTCCCACCAAAATGAAATGATTTAAGGTCCCCACAAACAGACGCGATACGATACAGTCCACATATGCAAATCGTATCGCGTTCTACACGATTTTGCTGTGTGGGCTGTATCGTATCGCTCCTGTTTAAAAATTTACTTGAAATGAAATAACTCCCACTCAAAATGAAATAACTCCCCTTGAATAATATATTTCTTAAATGAAATAAGTCCCACTTTCATAAACGAAATAAGTCCCACTTTTTCACTGTTTAATGCGATTTCAAATAAGAATTATTTGGCTCTTCGAAAAAAAAACACGCGTCGAATAATATGAATAACCAAAGCAGAGGAATAATAAAGAGAAAAGGACAAAAAATTATGGTTGTCCCTTTTACGAAATGTCCAATATATAACTTTTTCCATAAGAAAAAAATGAGAAATAAAGCCATAATGGCCTTATATTTCATGGCTCTATCGCACCCCTCCATAAAAAAATTATTTATTTATCAGATAAATATTTGAAGGGGTATGAAATAACTCCCACTTTGCAAAACGAATTTATTCCCACTCAAAACGAAATAAGTCCCACTTAAAATAAAAACGCGTAACGAAATAAGTCCCACCAATTGACGAAATAAGTCCTACTTTTAAAAACAAAATAACTCCCACTTTCAAAATAGCAATTTTTGGTGGGACTTATTTCCTTTTTAAAAGTGGGTCTTATTTCGTGGGAGTTATTTCATAGACCCGATTACACAACAGGCGTGAGTGAGAGTACTCCCCCTTGTGAGGTGCCCCAATGTGCCCTCTTTGGCATCGTCAAAATCCACCACCCGCCCGCCACCGTACGATAACTCAAAAGGTCCTCGATCTAGCGATGAATGTTTGGGGGTATACCGATCCATTCGAGCCCTTTAAAATAGCACCTCAGCAGAGACGTTGCTAAAGGCACCCGAACGATCAAGAAAGACACCTATCGTACTCCCTGTAGTGAAGGGCCTTTCCGATATATTGTACAACATTTTGATTCTTTATCCTGTATTACAACAAGATAAATGCGCTTTATGCCTTCCGCCAGTCACCTCGAACCACGACTGAGACCGTCTCACACCTCACCCTGCCTCGCGCCTTGAGGGGGTGTACTCCACCGAACAATAGCCTTTGCAAGCACTTCGCGGTCTCTCCCCGCAGTCTGCCCCGGCGTAACGCCAGGAACAGGCATCCGGGAGGAGAGGCGGAGGTTCATTGCCCAGGCAGAATTATCTTGGAGGTTTCAGCCAAGGGTTTTTTATGCTTTAGATACAATGGCGAAGGTTTTTCAATCGGAAATTTATGACATACTAAAAGCAGCAGAATGGATAAGTGGTGAGAGTTGGCGTGGAAGCCACATTTGTATCTGCAGTGACAGCCATGCTGCACTGAAGGCACTGGAAACTGCGCGAATCTCTTCAAAAATTGTTCACGAATGGAAATTAAAGGTTTGGTCCTTGGAAAAATGGAATAAACTTCAACTTATGTGGATAGCCGGACACTGCGGTGTTGAAGTTTACGAACAGGCCGATAAATTGGCAAATTGCAGATATGCAGAACAACCAATTGGACCGCAGCCAATCACAAGACCAAGTATAGCGGGCACTGTGAAGTATATCAGGGACTCAATGACGGAAACTCACGGCAGACAGTGGAACTTTACAGATTCCTGTAAAATTACAAAGTATCTGTGAGAAAGCCTAACATAGTTGGTTGGTTAGAGCGGCGAGTCCCACTGACTCCAATTAGCGCCGATGCGCTGTTTTGTTACCACAACTCGTGACTAAACCAGTAAAAAGGAGAGGCAGAAATAGACAAGAATATGCATTCTGTTGAATTTAAGTATTTGAACAGCCCCTCAGGCCTGACGTCTTTGAGTTTGTCGGTTTGTGAGGTTGTCGAAGAAAGGTTTTCCAAGGAACTTCATTCTGCCCAGGAAGACTGCAACTGCGAAACAAGTTGTTGTGGTCCAATCCCAATTGGGCCGTGTGTGTACCAGTGGTAAAATGTTCCGTCAATATACTGCAGTTAGGCGGGATATGTCCCTACTGTTCATCTTTAGAATAGCTGAGGTTCGCATCTCATTATCCGCAGGCCACAGACTTCTGCAGACTTTGCAGACAGCGTAACAGGGAGGTAGAAAACTTTCTCCTTAAGTAAAGAAAGAGAGAGCTTCGGACCCTTGTCGGATTGATTACAGGGTAACATACATGGGAACATCACATCTCCACCATCCAGAGCTCATTATGTCTATTTTGTCTGGAGGAAGACGACGTCGGCACAGGCCATTTTCTCTACACCTGTCCAACCTTCTCTAGACTAAGAGTGCACATTCTCGGCGCAGATGTATTGAGAATGGCGAATGCACATTATTTTCCTCTCGACAAACTTCTTATATTTATAAAAAAAAAGTGTGCATATGAACAGGAAATAGTTTTGGTGCCTTAGAAAAAATCACTTGCTAATATCGATACCAACCTTGCGGCTGCGCGATGATTTTCAGAAAAGCTCGATGCTTTAGTGTATTACTTGCCTTATGCTTGGAAAATAAAACACAATATGAACCAGTTTATTTCATTATCTTTAGCTAATTTCTACACCACAAACGAGCAAATATTCTTGCAACGGAACTCAGTCTCTTGTTCTCCAACATACAATAGGCCTTGCTTATTTAGATATTTGCTTATAACAAACAAATACGTACATATATATTTGTTGCCATATTTGCTTCTGTCGTTATCTTTTTTTTTATTCAATTATGGCTTTACAACTTTTGTTTTGGATGTAAATATACAACTACTTAGAACAAAAGCACAAAGCATTTCCTTCCAAAGAAGACAATAGAATGAGAGAACTAAGAACTTAGAACGTAGGAGGAGGAATGCAACAAACTATTTTAAGTACCAAAACACAAATAATTCCGATGAAGAACAATCAAGGCCACAAAATGAAGTAAATACTCTTAGTAGGCATGTGAGTGTTGGTGCAATGAATCTGCCTTTTGTGCGAATAATCGGAAACTAAGATTGAAACAATTTTGTTTACTTGTGCTTGCAAGTGCTTTGGAACATGTAAACGCAAGTATTTGCTGATGACAAACAATGTGCATTTGTACATAACATATATTTGTACATACATGCAAATATACTTACTTACTTATAAGTAGGGCAACAGAAAATATGCCCTAAAAGACTCGTTTTGAGTTAGTCCAAAAAAGTTACATAGAATAATATCATTCTTGACGTCAAAGATAGTTTTCTTATTTTTTTGTCCGTTGAGTACGTAATTATCTCATATGCCCAACACCAATTTTCAGTACCCTACTATAAATATTTCAAGAGATTTTCGCTGTAAAAATTTCAGTCTGTATGGGAGGTGCCCATCCCTGCTTTACCAAGACCTAGCGTTTTTACCCGTTTAATACATAGTTATCTCACATGCCCTCACACCAGTTTTCAGTACCCTACTACAAACATTTCCAAAGATATTCGCTGTGAAAATTTCTGTTTGCATGCGAGGTGCCCATCCCTGCTTTACCAAGACCTAGTGTTTTTCCCGTTTAATATATAGTTATCTCACATGCCCTCACACCATTTTTCAGTACCCTACTACAAATATTTCCAGAGATATTCGCTGTGAAAGTTTCAGTTTGTATGGGAGGTGCCCATCCCTGCTTTACCAAGACCTAGCGTTTTTACCCGTTTAATACATAGTTATCTCACATGCCCTCACACCAGTTTTCAGAACCCTACTACAAATATATCCAGAGATATTCGCTGTGAAAATTTCAGTTTGTATGCGAGGTGCCCATCCCTGCTTTACCAAGACCTAGTGTTTTTCCCGTTTAATATATAGTTATCTCACATGCCCTCACTCCATTTTTCAGTACCCTACTACAAATATTTCCAGAGATATTCGATGTGAAAATTTCAGTTTTAAATAAAATTAGAACACTTTGTAACAAAAAATTATTTTTATTAAAGGTACATTTTATAGGTTCAAAAGACGAAATAAAAAAATTCACATTTGCGAAACACATCTTCGTTACCAAAAGAAAACAAGTATTTGTACTTACGAAAATATATACATACATACATATATTTATCTGCATGAATTTAAAATTTTATGTGTGGATGGCAATCAAAATTCCAGTGCAAAACTTGAATACTTATTTATTCAAATTGCTGTCAACTACAAAATTTTGCGATAAATTTTCAAATAGAAAACTATGTCGATTGTCGCGGTAAGTTTTTAAGCGTAGAAAAAGATCTTTCCACGTCAACTGAAGTTATCGGGGCGTATTTAAAAGTAAGAATTTCAGTCACTATGTAGCGTGTAGTGCTACACGTTCAATATGAATATTGCGATATTTTTCTCGCTCTGAGGTACAAGATATTTTACTTCCGTCCTTTTCGCACTTTCACTTTCAATTCGCTTATTGCCAATATTGCGATCCGAATCGCGGATTTCAAAATTTCTAAACATTCTGCGATCCAGAATCGCGATCCATCAATACTCGATGCTAGACTGTCAATATGAATCGCGATCCACAGATTTCATCAATATATATTGACCGTCTGACGTATGCCTATGTACATATGTAGATACACAGCTGATTCGTGTAACACATTTGAATGAAGCATTGCGAAAATTATTAAATTCGCCTTGAACTTGTCAGAAAAAGAGGAATGACAAATAGTATGCGCATATACAAAACAAAGTTGCCAGAGTAAAAAATGTAAATAAAAACAATTTTACGAGTGAGATGGAAAAATATGACGAAATACTATGCTAAAATATGAATTTAAAGCAAAATATGCCAAAAATATGCAAATAAGTCAAAATATGAAAAAATAAGCCTTTTGACCTAAATATGCGAAAATATGCCCTAACAAGTTAGGCTTATTCTCTTCGTCTTGAGCTAAAACGCCTATATATATTTATCATATGTAAATAGGACTGCAGCAGAAAAATATGCATTTGCATATCTTCTGCTGCCCTACTTATAAGTATGTATGCAAACAAGTTAAGGCAATCTTCTCCATGCCAATATGCATGGCATGTTTTGCATCAAAAACCTCAACTCAATTCTTATGTTTGCAATGAAATTTTTCCTTTGACAAATGTGCAGCACACCATTTGTTTTTGTTCAATTGAGGAACAACTTGATGTTAATACTGAAGAGTTGATAAAATAAGAAATATTATACATATTTATTTGTAAATAAAATAAAAATTTTAAACTTTCTTATGCCAAATTAATTAGTTTAAAATATTCGTAAACTTTTTATGACTTGAAAGTTTAATTTATCTTATCGCAGGCATTCATTTCATTCAATTTGGAAATTATGTAGGCATATGTAAATACATAAGTAAGTATGTAAGTAGGTACTTCCAGTTAAGTGTTCCCTAAAACTGAATGGAGCGCTGCACTTTTAAACTGCCTTAAAAATGCTACTATTTCCTGGCTTTATAAAAAAAGGGTCAAAATAATCCCTTCGTAGCGGTGCCAGAGGGTTAAAATGTTATAGAAAATTCTTCGCCGTAAAGTTTCAGTAGGGGTCTTCTCAGAAAAAATATTTGTAAAATGAACCTAAAAGACCACAGGAAGCGAAAAAGTTATGTTCCTCCACGGTGGGCAGGAAGCGACGATAGGTTGCATGAAAATGTCGACAAAAAAGGAAAGTGGGGTTGTGTTATGTGATGTTTATAGATGAAACATCCGTTGAAATTAAAATCCGAGCTGCTCCTTTTTCAAGGATATCCACATTTTTTGTTTTTTTTTGAAAGGATCAAATATTGACGAAATCGAAAATTCGCCAAAGTCCCAATTTTTCCGATTTCAGTACATTATCTGGTAGCTAAAGGATGCAAGGAAAGGTATTAAAAAGAAAACAGGACACCTGTAGTGGAAAAATCCAATGTGAACAGGACCTAAAGGATAACCACTGAAATACAAAATAACACAAAAAGTACCCACTTTAATTTGCGTATAACTCCTTAAGTGTTAACTCTACGTACGGATTGGGCTCTGTTTAGTCAGAAATTGTCTGATACGCTCCTTGAGCACGCTTCTCTCGGTACGTTAAGCCTACCCTTAACAACTGATGTAGAGCCTGTCTCCAATAACGGGTCTGTTTCTCTCGGTGTGCTGGACACATCGTCTAAAATCGATGAAGCAGTTGACTTTGTTACTAAATCCTATAATGCTGCTTTCAAGAGTGCCTGCCCGGAGGTCAAAGTTCGGGGTAAAAAGAAACCTTATTGGTGGAACCCCGAGATCTCCAAGCTTCGGCTTAACAGCAGAAAACTCTTCAACCAGGCGAAAACAACTGGCAACTGGCACCCCCAAAAAGAATGCCTTAAAAATTTTCAAGAAGTCGATCCAAAGAACTAAAAGAGACTCATGGAAAAACTTCGCTAGCGACATAGAAGAAATCTCTGAGGCCAATCGATTACGTAAGGTCCTCTCTACTAACCCAGTTCCCCCAAGCTGTATCCGAATGCAAAATGGGGACTGGGCCACATCTAGTACTGATATTCTGAACATCCTGGTCACCACACACTTCCCAGGGTGCACCTTGGAACCTTATAGAACCTACTCTAACCCCAGGGCATCTAATGACTTGGAGCACATAATTACTAACACAAGGGTAAAATGGGCTATTAAATCCTTCAAACCCTTCAAATATCCGGGAATAGATGGAATCTTTCCTGCTGAATTACAGGCAGCAAGTGATATTCTAATCCCTCTACTTGTTCCTATCTATAAAGCCTGCCTCAACCTGTCGTACATTCCTCTGGAATGGACCAAGGCGAAGGTGATCTTTATTCCTAAAGGGGGCAGAGCCTCCTACAGCAGCCCAAAGGATTTCAGGCCGATAAGCCTGACCTCTTTTCTACTCAAAGTTCTTGAGAGATTGCTGGATGTCTATATCAGGCTCCGTGCGAATACTCTATCTCCCTTTCAACACGCTTATTCCAAAGGCAAGTCCGTAGAGACTGCTCTACATGCTATCACTTCCAAGATAGAAAAGGGGCTAGCCTTTAAGGAATTCACACTGGGCATATTTCTCGACATAGAAGGAGCATTCAACAATGTTCTCCCGGGAGCCGTTACCACCGCCCTACGGGACTTGGAGGTAGTGGAGCCTCTCGTGAGGTTTGTCGAATTTATTCTTAGTAGAAGAGCCATCATTTCTGAAATGGGTAATTCATCGATAATCACGTATGCCAACTGGGGAACACCCCAGGGTGGAGTTTTGTCTCCTCTGCTTTGGAACCTAACGGTGAATACCCTGCTCTCTAAACTTCAGCACACGGGCTGCCAGGTCATTGCGTACGCCGATAACATCGCCCTGACAGCGACTGGCAAGCATATACCGGTGCTGAGCGACCTTTTGCAAAATGCACTCAACATTGTAAAAACCTGGTCTCTGAAATGCGGGCTCAGTGTCAGCTCTGAGAAAACGGAAATGGTTCTGTTTACCCGCAAACATAAGATACCTGAATTCAAACCTCCGTCCCTAAATGGGAAGAAGATTAAACTCTCTACCGAGGTTAAATACCTTGGTGTTATTCTAGACAGGAAACTAAACTGGAAACGGAACGTAGAAGTACGTTCCCAAAAAGCCATGTTAGCACTCTACGCATGTAAATCAGCGATAGGCAAGAGATGGGGACTTAACCCCCAAATTGTCCATTGGCTGTACACAGCCGTAGTGCGACCTATTCCCTTCTATGCAGTCACCATATGGTGGCCAGCACTGGAATTCGAAACCAACAAGAGCAAATTAACTAGAGTGCAGCGAATGGCTTCCATGCTTATTAGCGGAGCCTTTCCCTCCACCCCAACTAAAGCTCTCGAAACCATCCTATTTCTTCTCCCCACGGATATACAGGGGAAACTCATTGCCAGCTGCAGCGAACCCTGGAGGGACACCAGATTCGGGCACGCTCAAATTCTTAGTAACGTCCCTGCCAATTTTCTAATGCTGGACTATGCAATACCAGCCTTCTGTTGGGATAACAAATTCTCCACAAGTATCCCGGAGAGGAGCGAGTGGAAGAACTTGGGGATCCCGACCCTAATACACTGCACCTTTACACGGACGGCTCCAAATTGAACAATAGAGTTGGAAGTGGATTTTTCTGCCAAAAGCTTCATCTGAAAGTAAGTTTGCGCATACCTGACCACTGCAGCGTCTATCAGGCTGAGCTCATAGCCATATGGGAAGCAGCGCGTCGCCTGACTGATCTGCCAGACATAAATTCTATCAAAATCTTCTCTGACAGCCAAGCTGGCATAAAATCCTTACAGAGTAACAATGCTACATCTGTAGTTGCAATGAAATGTAGGGAGTCTTTGAACAAACTAGCCGAAAGGTGCGACCTGAATGTCATTTGGGTTCCAGGCCATAGCAACGTTCGGGGCAACTGCATTGCAGATGAGTTAGCAAGGGAGGGCACAAGCTTGCAGGATATCACATCTACGACATGGGCTGGCACCCCGCTTAACTCATGCAAGCATTGGTTGGGATCTCGCTTCATTGAACAGGCTAACGCTAGATGGGCCAGGGAGTCAACTTGTGTGATTTCTAGGCAAATCTGGCCTAGACTGGACGAGGCTAGATCTGTATCGGTGCTGCATCTGAATCGGCTCTCTATAGGTCCGCTGGTGGGACTTCTAACAGGCCATTGTCTTATGGGCACTCATGCCTCTCGCATGGGCCTGTATAAAAACGACTTCTGCCGCAGCTGCAGGGACGTGGAGGAAATAGAGAGTGTTGGGCACTATCTATGCCACTGCCCCGCACTGTCGCTATCCAGGTACCGCTTTCTCCATAAACACTTTTTCGAGTGTCTGGCGGAGATGGAAAATGCAAGGACACTAGATTTTCTGCGCTTCATGAAACAAACGCGCTGGTTTAGCTTCACGGGCATCTAATCTTATCATACTATTGAATCTAATTTTTCCGGAAAGGTTTGTAAACAGGGATAAGGAAGCCAGGGCTCCCGCGTGGTATCACAATGGGCCACCTCGGCCTGTGTCCCCGCTTTCATGAATTGCGGGACAGCCACCTCAACCTAACCTAACCTAACTCTACGTGAAAATTCCTTATGATATGTTTCATTCAGAATAAATAAAGCAATATTTCTTTAATATACAATTTTGATGTACCTGCAGTGCTTAATGTAATTTGGTGCATCTAAAGTGAAAATTTCAAAAAAAAGTACGTTTTTTTTATGGTGGTAAGTTCAAATATTTTGCTAGTTTATGTAAATATTTTAATCTAATGATCCAATTCTCATTCTTACATATTTATACGTTAATATTAAAGAGAATTAGGGCTGAAATACGCGCTAGCTGTACACGGTGGGCGGTAAGCAACAATAGTTTGCATGAATATATCGAAAAAATGTTTTTCGGGTTCTACAGAAGTGATTGAAATACTTCTTTTTGAAGGTATTAATGATTTTTGTAGACGTTTAACACGCCGAAAAAAAGTTAGATTAATGTGATATAAACTGAATACTGCGTGGAAGTGACCTCAATGGCGCACATAGGGTTAATACGATTACATAGTAGAAACCGTACTCTCAAGCCAAAAATATTGGTGTATCAAACTAAGAGATCGGACCATACATACTGAAGAAAGCGACGCTTTTTTTTGGCGATACGGTCTAATCTATGTACATATGTACATTAGGGTGGCCCTTAGAATCAAACTGGCAATCTTCTTTGGTCTCACCCCCTTAATTGGATCAGAACAGTCAAAGATATCACGTATAAAATTTGGGTGTCTTACTCGTGTCACATATGGTAATATCAACTTTGACCCCAGTGCGACACCGCTTAACCGTTTTCGATCGGGACAAAAATTTATACTTTTGTTACTTTAGTGCAGGACTAGCGATTTTGGGCTTTAGATATACAAAAAATTAAATTTATTTTTTTAGTCTCCATAGAGTTATCTGAATTACCCCTGTGCGACACCGTCTCCGATCATGACCAAAAATTTATATGTGGTATCCTCGACTATAACTATTAGCATCAGTATGAAATTTGAAATTTGTCTCCATGCATTTGGGAACCACCCTAATGTACATCCATAAGTACATACTACTTATTTTCAAATTAAGCCTATTTGTTGAAGTGAAATAGATTTTGAATGCTTCTCCGACCAAACCTTATTTTTTATTTTTTTATTCATCAAAATATCAATCATATTAAGTCCTTTTGCAATAATCGATTACGTATGTAGTCTTAAATAAACTAGTTTTTTTTTATAAATACTCACATACATACGCACATTTATAGACAAATGCATACGCACAAATATTAAAACGCCCAAATGAAGTGTAATCCTCATTTAATGAATGACATTGATTACTGCTGCGGTCAACCGTCATATAACTCAAGTCTAACAATCCGATACAATGAGTCAAGGAGTTGCTATAAGTAACAATGAAAATTCTTCAGAAGATAGGCAATTTGAGAGAGCCACAAATCCGCTACAATCACTATGGTTCAGCGGCTGTCACAATAACTGATCTCCTTCTTCTCCTTAGCTGGCTGGTTAGTCTGTCTTGATAAATTTCTTATAATTAGTTAACAGCTGACTTAACTTCAGCTGCGTAACAATTCTAATCATAAACCGCTAGAGCTGTTCAGATCAATCTTTATTGTTGCCAACTTGAGTTAAATTAATCTGCGTACGAGTTTTTAAATGGCTTAGTGGTTAGCGATGGTTTGGTAGGCTTGTACAGTTTTACATTGAAGATAAATCAACAAACGAATGAATAAACTCTTTAACATGCGCAAGTGGAAATGTATTTTGATGGCAGAGGAATTGGCGATAAAAATTTCAAAATGCCACAATAGTGGCCCTGCAAGTGAAAGTCTAATTTATGGAAACTTGAAGTTTTCTATTTTCATGCCAGCTTTTGTGGAAAACTTTACGTTTTCATTTGATCCTTTTTTTGTGTTTTTGTAAAAAACTAAAAATAGTAGCGATTACGTTAATAAATTTCCATAATTGTCATGCATAGATGCTGGCAACAGCAACAGAATCAGCAACCGAATTCAAAATTTGAGTAGGTTGTTTTTTTTTAGTTGTGACTGTGGTTAATTTTTCGGATGTAGAGTAATGGTTAATATTGTTAAGCCCTACTGAGTTTAAATAAAAACATTTTAATTTTTTGCTTGCTAGATGCCCGCTGTGTAACCTCTAAATCATAGATGGCCAGCCAATGGCTCCAGTGACTCCGTTTGTCTCCCAACAACATCGCTGTGGTTCCGAGTGGCTCCCAACAACAAGCAAATCAATTTCGACAGAATAACGCGCATTTCTTTTTTTCACAGAAATCGTTGTCGCGGCGAGCACTCAAACCTAACGGTCCAGCACCGACCGACATTCATTGCGTAGATACAGCTTCGACATTCATTTAGGTGATTCACAAAGTGTCATAAAGTCATATGTCATATTAAAATATTGTACGGAAATAGTTATAAAAGACTTTTTCGAAGCCCTGTGAAGAAGTAAACAAAAACAGCTGATCAAATACGACGACCCAAAAACATATCGTGCAGAGTTGTATTTATTTAGTACAAAACACAAACAAACAAAATATTATGACTTATGACGATATGACGCAATATGACAGGTTGTGAATCCCCTAATTGTGTAGTTACGCCTTCATACATACATACATACATACATATGTATGATGTACATTTATATCAGGGGTCTTCGTTTCATAGCACTGAGGTGCAACGCTCAACTCACACAGATTGTTATACTCTCTCGTTTTGTCGTAGTAAGAGCGCAAAAGTTAGGTGACCATCTACGACCGTGCGACGATTCAGTTGCTTGCGGGCAAGCAAAAAGATAACAACGTACACGCATACTTCGTTTTCATACGAACGTACACGCATACTTCGTTTTCATTGTGCGACGTGGTATAGCAGCGCATAAAAGCGAAAAATATATGCGTGCTCGTTGTTGTCTTTTTGCTTGCCCGCAAGCTACTGAACGATGCGACGGTAGTAGCTGGGCACTCAACTAGTCGTTTTTCACTAATACTGCTGCAGTTACTAACACTGCTGCAGTTAGAGTTTTGGGGATCTCTGATTTATATGAATCTGCTACCTCTTTTATGTTGTTTAGCAAAATATTTGAATGCCTAGCTGCAGCATATCTGTATGTAAATATGTAAGTACATGTTATTGCAATAAACCGTTATTTGGCAAAATAATATTTTTATAATTCCGAGAAGAAGGTTATTGGATTTTTTATTGATGTTCTTGTCGTGTGGCTCCCTTACGCTTAAATTCTTTCCACCTATGCTCTAAATCTATCCATTCATAGATATTTGTGTTACTGGTAAGTATCTATGTAAATATGTGTATTTAAGTGCTCTGTAAAATGTTTTCATGTCCAAATAAGAACAGAAAAAAGAAACAAATTTCAACTCAAAATAAAATTCATGCATTCACAAAAATTCTTGCGGACAGCATTAGAAATGGAGGAACATCAAATGCTGCATATATAAATATGTATGCACGTACATTAGGGTGGTCCCCAAATGTGTGGAGACGAATTTTATTGCGTATTTCCTCAGCCTCACCCCCTAGCTTCCTGCTAATATAGTCGAAGATACCACGTATAAATGTTTGTCCCGATCGGAAAAGGTTAAGGGGTGTCGCACGGGGGTTCCATATGGTCATCTGAACAATGAACCGGCGGGGTGCAATACCGCCTTGCGAAATAAGCCCTTTAAGGCCTTATTACACTATTTATGAAAATTTACCCAATTGTGCAATAAAGCCTTATTTTTTTTATTAAACATAAGTGACGACCAACTACCGATATGATTGGGGTTATCACGAAGATTTGATTTCCGGCTGTGCGTCCGCCCCCGCTCCCATCCGCGTCCGCCGGTTCGTGCGTCCGCGCACATTAAGTAAATAATTGAAGAACACAAGTGCATAATTTTTTATATTTATGATTTATTGTGATCAAAATTGTACTATTTTACATTAAATAGAACACATTTTTCTTAAAAACTAAACAACATATAATTATTTCTTCCTTGTTATTGTAATACAATAACATCGTCATTCTTATTCCCTGAGTAGTTTTAATTTTTTTGTTTTTTTTTCGTTTTTGATACTCTTGTTACACTGTTAAATTTTTTGTTTTTGTTGTTGTTGATAACAGCATTTCGTTTACTAAACTGTGTTATAATAGCTGCGTTCTAAATAGCAGACCTGTTTCGTGTCACGGTCATAATCTAACCGGAACGATGCGGGTCAGCTGCAGTAGAGTTGTTTGTGTATATACGTGTGTATACATATGTATGCATGTGCGCCCAAGCAAATAATGCCGCCCATTAACCATACAATTTATCGTACTACACCGTCGTACGATAAATCGCATGCTTCGCCACCAACGCTCCAACTTCAACGTCGATTTATCGTCAAACATAATTTTTACCAACGCTTTGAACAGTAAACAACAAGCCAATGCATACGGATTGTACACGTAATAATTAAAAAAAGCTAATTTTTGTGTTATAAAAATATATAAGTTAACTGTTTACATTTTTCGCACTTAATATTGCACATTAAATTTTGCCACTTTTATTTCTTGTTTTCAAAGTGATGCGCGCGATGCTTTCACTTCAGCGAGAAAAAAATAATGAAGTTTGCCAAACATATCCACTAACCTTCCAATTTGTTGTACAACGCGACAAAATATCAAAATCGTTTGATCTTCATCCTACCGTCTGTCCAACTTGTACAACAGGTCCACTAATGTGGCGATTTGTTATATGAAATTCTTTTTCTGAATTATTTATGTTCTATTAACTTTGCTTAACGTGAAATTTGTGTGTAACTATTCAATAAAATACAAAAAGAATTAGAATTGTAAATAGAAATCGAAGTGTAATAAAGCCTTTTTTGAAATAAAGGCCTTATTTCACTTTCAATAGTGTAATAAGGCCTTAAAGGCTTTATTTCACAAGGCGCTATTGCACCCTGCCCAATGAACCCTTTGCGTCACCCCTTAATACTATGTTCACGTTGGAGAGTTAACTAGAGTTAATGGTTTGTAGTTAATAGATAACTGTCAAGTGTTCACGTTGAGGGGTTTATGTAACTCAGAGTTTAATTTGACATATAGTAGGTGGCCGCAATACTACATCTTATGTACATAGATTTGCTGCGAATATTACCTATGTCAAAATTACACATAACCTTCATAGAAGATTGACATAAGCATCCCTATCATGCGTCTATTGCGACCACCTAGCTGTTCAATTAATGCCAATGTTTCAAAAGTGCTACAAAATTTTGGCAAAAAACAGGATTGCATTCCATTAACTCAAAATAAACTCCAAATGAAAGTAGAGTTAATTGGAGTTAAAGGCGATTTTATCAAAATAATTTGTATGGTTAACTCGCAGTTAATGAATCGGTTTAGTGGTTAACTCGAATTGGCCCATTAACTCCAGTTAACTGTATAACATCAACATGGTATAACCGTCTCTGTTCGGGACAAAAATTTATATGCGGTATCTGTGAGTACAGCAGTATCGATCTTTGGTATTAGATTTAAAAAAAAAATTAAAGAAATTTTTTTAGTCCTCATATAGTAATCTGAATTTTGACCCTTATGCGACACCCCTTAAGCGTCTCAGATAGGGCCAGAGTGTGTATGCGGTATCTTTGACCTTACTTTAACCGATCTAGGGGGTGAGACTGAACAAATCGTCGCTGCGCCAACAAAAAGAGCTATACGTTTTTCAGCAACTTTTCAGGAGAGCAAAAAAACCGTTTTCTGGTGATCCTAGAGAATATTTTTTCTAGTTTGAATTGTTAACTAATGATACTACACATATGTAATAGACTTATGCAATTTTTTTTTACTTTTTTTGACCAACCACTTCGCATGAAGCATTTGCGCCGTTTTACAGCACATAGCTCTTTTTACAAATTGTTTAAATTTGCTAGTGGGGGTAAGAAATCGTGAAAGATGTGTATACAATTCTTCGCTAGGGTCCGATGCAATTAGCGATAGCTTGGAAATGCATTATTTAATTGACCAGTGCCCCTCCTATTTTGAAAATTGGTCACATACGCTTTTTTTAAATAATTTTTTTACACAAAAATAACCTGAAATCAAAAAACAATTATACGAAAATAGATGTATAACTGATTTTACAGAGCATTTCTACTACTGAGAGCATATAGCTGCGTTTGATAACTTCTAACCAAAGAAGGATATCAGAAAACGGGAAATGCAGAAATGTGGCTAGCGGATAGCGCTAAATAAATATGTAATAAAAAAAAATCGAAAAAAACATATAACTGAATTTGTTGGCGCAGCGACGAAATATTAATTTCATTTTAAGGACCACCCTAACGTACATATACTACTATACACCCTATAGGAAAAATCTCTAGTTATGATTTAGTGTGCTCTTGGTACTAATTCAAATTAAATCTCCTTCATGCAAACAAATGGCAGTTCGATGGCGGTCTAAAATTGCAAACATAAAAAAAATGAATTCTAACTCTCATTCTGCTTAGAATCACTAAAAGCTTATTCAATTGAGTCTCTAAAATATTATGAATTTTTTTGGCGAAATGTTAAAATTTATGCAAATAATAAGTTTCTATTACGTTTTAATTTTAAACAGAAGTGAGAAGATGTCTTGCAATGAGTACCTACTGCACTTTCTGTCCATAAACGGATAAGGAGCTACCCTGCAGTAAATTTGTTTCACCGCTGAGTGATCATTAATGATTCTTTATTGTATATTCATCACTGTCGTCATAACTGAGTACAATTTTTATTTTTTTTTTGTTTTTTTTTTTTTTTTTTGAGGAAAGCAGTTTATATGAAAGTATTAACTGATGCCTCCTCAGTCATATGTAAATTTCATCAATGATTCGTAAAGGATTCGGATTTTTGCTGCAGGATAGTTGCAATTGAACTTGTTTAATTCTGTTGCATTAGTAAAAGATCTCGTCAGAAACTTTTGTGACTGCCTAATCTTAAATAATTCCCTGCTGGGTATGATGAGTATGTACAAGAATAACTAGATAAAGGATTTAAAAAGCAATTGCTTTCGGACATTATCTTGTAGCTCGTAGCTCAAGCTTGTTCTTTTTCTTCTGCTTCCCCTTCTCTTATGTGAACTTTTGTTTCTTTAAATGGACATACAAACCTTTATACATACATATGTACATACATATATACCTAACAGTAAGCGCATCCTTTTATTTGTTGCATGCGACAAAATGGGCAAATTCTAGTTCCATTAAAGTGAATCAAATTAATATGTAATTTGGATTGTTTTACAAAACTTCTTATAAAACGCAATTTTGGCGGCGCGCTGGTGGCGAATGATGACAACGCGACGCAATGCAGGCGGAAATGTAGAGAAAAATATGGAAAGGGACATGACAACACTGGATTTTTGTTCACATATCGCCAACTGCAGGCGTTTTGGCAACGCACATGGACTGGAAAGCTTTTTTTTGCGTTGCTGGCATCCGCCCTCCATTTAACTACTACATACATACTTGGACTGCAAGAAGTTTCCCTGCAGGGAACTCAATAACTAGTGAGCAAAATTTCTAGTTCCGAACTAGCGAAAAGGTGTCAAAAGGGAACTAGATCAATTGTAGTTAGACCCTGACCAGTTCAGGAGGAGTGAATTGAGTAACCATTATAAGAAACACTTTGATTTGTATGCAATTTCGAAGTGACAAAAATTCTATGACAACTTTTCGTTCGTTCAATTTCCGTCGACTTTGTATATTTCTGCAATTCTCAGATGTTTAGTGAAGCGTTTAATATCGTCGGTGATACTGCAATACGTTCCATGTCACTTTTCACTTCTTCCTGAATACACCTAAATAACCTTTTTACACTTTTGTCAATCACATAGATTTTGCTTTTATATATAACTTCGCTTTTATAAATACTATAAAAATGTAAAAAACACCGCGAAAAGTGAAAATATATATAGTTTTTTCTCCTTCTTCAAAAATTTATTCACGGCGACATAGAACGTCTTGCAGTATCACCGACGATATAAAGAATTTTCTATTTGCATATTAACTTGTATGAAATGAAATGTTCCCCTAATTATGCTCTTCCGATCCCTCAGGATTATTTTTTATTTTTTTTTATTTTATTACTTTTTAAATATTATTGGAAATTTTTATTAAATAAATAAATAAAAAAAAAATAATTAGTTAAAAAAAAAAATTATCATCCACCTTGACACAGACAGGATTCGAAAGGCACATGCGTTAGCCAGTCGGCCATCGCGCCACTTGCATGAAGTGTGTCAAAGGCTACACTTAAGCGGCAGATGTAAAGCTGTAGAATTTGTAGATGCTTGTAGCTAGTTCAGAACTATCGAAAATGTGCCAATAAACGAACTAGTGTAAACTGTATAATTTAGTACTAGTTCGCAACTATCGAAAATGTAGTGCACAGGGTGACAATTGACACCGCCTAGGACATCGCCGTGTTAAATTCACCAGTTGATAACATGCAAAAGAGATTTAGCTCGCACTAGTAGTGTCGACAAATGCACTAGAAGCGACCTAGTTCGGAACCAGAGATTTTCCCTACAGGGTTACGTATGGCTGTATGTATGTACATACTTATGCGTATGTATGTAAACGGATGTGTGCTTGTGCATACTTGTAAGTTTTAACTACTAAATAAAGCACTCGAATGTACATATGTATGTAAACGCCTTACAAACGCTTTCACCGCGCTCCCAAACAATTCATCTTGCGTATGACATCGGCAGAGCTGCTGTGATGCGGATTCCTAACGTTTGAATGCAAGTGGTTCTCTGGGTTTTTATGAGGTAATGTGGCAACTTAAAAAAGAGTGTGGTAAGGGAAATTGCAGGATTACAATTAGTTAGAACAAGTAAAAGAAATGGTCTCGATTAAAAAGAAATAAATCGATACATTTTATACTTAGCAGTAAATTGGAAAATCGTGAAAGTGAAAAGAAATCTGTTGATCTGGATTAGGTCCAATTTAAGACCCCGTATTTTCTAACAGGGCATGGGCACAGTTGTGCAATATGTTTAAGATGTCGCTTTCATGAGGATGGCAGCAAAGCGCATAGCAGTGAATGGCAATGCCGGCCGACAAAGAAGCTCTAAATAAGAGAATGTGTGATATGTTGTGCCTACTCGTATTGGTTATCTATATATTAATAGGCTAAAATTTTTCCCATACAAACAATTGCCAGGCTGTTTAGCATATTTAACATACTCATATCCACATAAAATTGATATGGATGTGTTCGTATGAGTGAGGAGCAGTGCATAGGCATATAATTTTTTCTATAAATTATTTAATTTCTTTATAATTAATAAATAAAGTTTTTAGTTTTGTACCATTTTTGATTTACTTCGTTTTTGCTTCGTTGGCAAACGTGCCCACTATCTATATATTAATAGGCTAACATTTTTCCCATACAAACAATTGCTAGGCTGTTTTGCACATTTAACATACTCATATCCACATAAAATTGATATGGATGTGTTCGTATGAGTCAGGAGCAGTGCATAGGCATATAATTTTTTCTATAAATTATTTAATTTGTTTATAATTAATAAATCAAATTTTTAGTTAAGAGAAATAGATATCGTAAACGTGTTTACAAATATCGTAAACACAGTTGAAGGGCAGGGATACCACTTTTGGGCTTTTCCTACCAAAACTGGTAGGTTTTATTCCTTTTGGTAGGTTGGTAGGACGATTTGAATTTTGGTAGGTTTTTGCCTTCGTTCAATTAACATCACTGATTTGGTACATTTGATCACTTTACCACAACACTGTTGAGAAAACGTGTCTTCTCAGTAGAGTTTTGTGACAAAAATAAAAACGGTTTCTTTGAGCTTCAAGTACACTTGCCCCCACAGACACAACTGGAGGAGATTGAAAACAGAAAGGCATCAGACATTCTACGATATATGAAGCAAACAAGGTTGTTCGTCCATGTGGTATCACAACAGGCCATCAGGCCTACCTACATATGTAGGTAGTAAATGTGTTTGCTGTACCAAGTGGAAACACTGTCCGCTATTTCTCTCGATAAATCTTCTTATAGGGCCCACCAACCATCCAATTTATCGTACGATTTGGGCTCGTTGACAACAAATCGTGACATTAGTGGGCCTGTTGTACAAGTTGGACAGACGGTTGGATGAAGATCAAACGATTTTGATATTTTGTCGCGTTGTACGACAAATTGGAAGGTTAGTGGATATGTTTGACACACTTCATTATTTTTTTCTCGCTGAGGTGAAAGCATCGCGCGCATCATGTTGGAAATAAGAAATAAAAGTGGCCAAATTTAATAAATTGCTACAAAAATATTGCCAAAATGTACAATATTAAGTGTGAAAAATGTAAACATTTAACTTATGTATTTTTATAATACAAAAATTAGCATTTTTTCAATTATTACATGTAGAGCCAGCACAATCCGTATGCATTGGCTTGTTGTGTACTCTACAAAGCGTCGGTAAAAATGATGTTTGACGATAAATCGACGTTGAAGTTGGAACGTTGGTGGCGAAGCATGCGATTTATCGTACGACGGTGTAGTACGATAAATTGTATGGTTAATGGGCTGCATTACGTTTCGTTCAGGATCAGTTGCTTGCCCTCATTATTCCTCAAATGTTATTCAACAAAATGTAAATCCTGATTTCCTCCGCACTGGACGAGCGGTGGCAGCCAACCTTGTCCGAATATCATTTAACGCCAACTCAAGTTTTTGTTTATCTGGAAACTGCTGCTTCCTCCTCTTTTCCTTCACATTTTTATCATTCATTCTAAGATTAATTGAAATTTGTACAAATAATACTAAAGTTTTCAAAATCAAAAAAAAAAAAAAATAATAAATAAATAAATAGTTTTTTTTTTTATTTTAAGCAGTAAAAAAACAAAAGTTCCGGTTACTGCAGGGTGGTCGGTTACTGGCACAGTTGCCCTAAATGAATTCGTTGAATATGGTCAATTCCATTGTGACGGGTGTGACCATGATACTCATAATTTTCGCTATAATTTTGAAATGGAAAGCTTGCATTTCAAAAAAAGGCCATTATTCCCAGCAATGGGAAAGTTAAAAACGGTGGATAGCAGATATATACTTAAAGGACACCATTTCCGACCAGAGTGGCCATTAGAAAGCTGGGACGGGTGTGACCTTATATATTTGAGCTTTCAAAAAATCCCACTGCATATAAATTTTGTAAAACTTTTCACAGAACGCATACAAAAAATTTAGTCCAGCACGTTGTTCAAAGTCTTTTTGATTGTATAGCATACTTACTATTTTGAAATTCACGTTTTTCTTGCGAAAACCCTGTTTAAAAAATTGGACGGGTGTGACCTCTCTATGTGACGGGTGTGACCCAGTACCAAAATTCAAAATTTTTGATGAACTAAAAGTTTTTATTGACTTCATTTATAACTCGTAATATGAAAAAAAGTAACATAACATTGTTTGCTCGCTATCATAAAACTCACATTATTCCAAAGGTGTATGTTTTAGGAAAATTTGTTTAAATTCAGATAAATATGAATCGCAAGCATACACAGAGACCGCATCTGCTCTTTTAAAGTTGTGCATTTTTTGAATATTCTTTATTAATTTTACGTTTTCCCACCTTGCGTTCAAGAAATTACTGTCGCGCTCAATATCGTCTTTTGATGCTTAAAAAACGTCGATCTTATTAAGTTTCTTTGTTTCAACTAGATATTGGAAACAGTCAACGGGTGTTTTCATAAAATATTCTCTAGCCTTAATGCCCGTACTTAAGGTTCTTTTTGCAGCTGCAGCTATTCCATCTACAGCGCCTTTACCATGGCCTGTAGCGAAAAAATTCCAAGTCATTTCTAATCAAAAATCCTTAGGGGCCTGGCAAATGTTAAAAATATTGTATCGATTTTTAAACTGAGATGCGCAGTTTTATCTGTTATCATTTTTTTTAGCATCCCTCCTTCTTTTATATCTTATTCTCTCCTTAGCTAGATGCAATTCATATTTTTCTTTGTTTTCTTTAAGCTTCTTCCTCTGTTCGCGCTTTCTGTTTTTCGAATCTATTAAAAAATATATGTATACTTCGCGTTGGTGTGACGGGTGTGACCAAATATTTTTTAGAACTGAATACTAAATTACTGCGATAAATTTTAAGAAAATTTCACTAAGTATTTATCGCGACTACTTTGTTATTATTGGAGAGTGTCAGGTGGTTAAAATGTAAAGTACCAATATAATTAAACTTTTTCAATTTTTTCTGTGACGGGTGTGACCGAAAATTTAAGTATATTAAACACGCCATAAAATTGTTACTATAAAACGTATAATATCGAAACTTCACAGAAATGTAAAACAAGGACCTAGTCTCTTCAGAGGTAACGGTTTTTATTAATATTGAGAATGGAAGAGTATAAAAATGTTAAATAAAGAGACACCTTGCAGAGAATGTGAACTGAATATTCAGTATAGACAAAGTTCAAAGTGTTTCCGAACTTATAAAAATTTACATGAATCCAATTTTTTTTATTCAGCCATAAGAATCATCCTCTTGTGCATATTAACAAATTTAATTTAATTAAAAATAAGTGATTTCTAATTTTGCTGGATAGGGCCGTTTTAGGTGGAATTGACCATATGGTTAAATCTCACATTAAAAAAAAAAGAATTGGTAGGCTCGAAGCCATTTTGGTAGGTTTTTGGTAGGAAAAAAATTTTCTTAGTGGCATCCCTGTTGAAGAGTCGCTTTAATTTAAAAGCGCTCTCTCTCTTTTATATGCATTGGCCCAGTTTACGTTCAGATCAAAATCAACGCGGCCAAATATCTCCTATTGCTTTTCCATTAAAGCAAAAAATGAGAGAGAGTGCGGGGGAGCACACTGAGTAATTTTAATTTTGACCAAGGCACATCTAACAGGTAGGCTCGGCGGCAAATTGGAAAAGGTAGAGTGTAATGTCAAAATCAAAGCGAATTCACATCATGGCCAATAGGAATGGCCGAGCCCCAAGCGAATTCATATTTTAACCAATATCATTTTGACATTACACTCTACCAATTACAATAACAAAATACATGGGAAATTTCTGAATTCGCCACGGGGCCTATCTTCCTAGACCTGCCTTGATTTTTACCATGATTTCGCGTCGGACCGTGATAAAAAGGGCAAATCAGTGTTGCGATACAACTTGAATTTGGAAAGTGTTACTTATCTCCGCGAAAAGGGATAATTTTTGTACCAATACAAAGTTGAAAAAATAAATTGCATGGTCATGGAATTTCGAGCACCGGCGATACTAGTACATAATAATGCGTATTCACTTTGCGGCTACCATTAATAATTCCCTTCCTCCTCGCTATTTATTACATTAAGAAATCAAATTTGATTAATGCTGTAACAAAATTAATGTGATAATTATTAAATTACATGCAACTGCGGCTGACATCGTTAGCATTTATGAAAAATTGTATTGAAATTCAACGAAGGGTAAATAAATGTGCAATTATTTAGTTGACAAGTAAACAAGTAATTGGTAATTGGTCGATAGCGATAAAGAGCAAAAATATTAAATTAACCTTACTACTTTGAATTAAAATAATAAACAATGGAACAAATGGCATAGTAAATAGATACATACATTCATAGAGGTGAATCCAAAGATTGTAACTTATCTTCCAAACCCCTAATTCCCCCACTCCCTGCAGGCAATAGGCAATTTGAAAGTAATACAATACTTTATATAAAGTTTACTAACATTTACATTATTACATTATTATTATATATTTCGGCGTTAATTGACCAAATATTTACTTCACGTTTTCCAATCACTTTAACAAATTTTCATTATCGTAGAAATATTCACTTTCACTTTGATTTGCGTAGCATAAACTTTTGAATAGAAAATTTGATAATTGCCTGAAACAATTTTGTCAATTATCGGATGCGCCCTCCAGCAATTCAATTTATTCTTAACTTACTTACCTACATGTATGTACATGTTTATGTATGTACTCGTTTATATGCATAGTTATTATGGGATATGCCTATGTATATCCTAGCGGCAACTAGTTGTTATAATTGCAGTCAAAATTAAATTGAATAGAAATAATTTTAAATATAATATTTTTTAAATATTTATTGTTAAACTTTAATTGTATGCGTAACAAATAAATTGAAAAATTGAGACAATTTTATAATTAAATTTCTTCTTATCTTCAGCTTCTAAAGCTTAATCAACCAATAATCAAGACAAATGATAAAACTTAGAATGAGATAGACTCTAAACTCTACTTTAGTGCGGAATTTTAATTTCATATAAGCACAAAAATGACAACAAAAAAAATCTATTTTTAAGCAAGAGTGCTTATAGAGTATTTATATCGGTCTTCTGGTCGAATAAGAACCTTTTGGAACATGATGAGAAGCAAAGATGTGTCGAAGAGTGATACATACAATGAGTACAACAAATATCTGTTCCATAAAAGCCTCCACTTATTCGACAAGTGAGCATATTATTATAATATAATCATATATATTATTTCTAATTGGTTTTTTTGCAAATATCCCTTTTTCTGCTCACATAATTTACCAAAATTAATAAGTAAGGCATCGTTTTAAAAGTATAAATTAGCTATGCATGCTAAACGGTGCTTTATTGGGCGTGGTACTTTTTTTAAATAGTATTTTGCAAAAATAAAATGTTTAAATTTAAACTAAAAGATTTGCGCCTAAAACTATGCCTTCAGAATTATTTTATTCTAACAAGAGCGCAGAGTTAAATACAAATTTCAAATGTAGATGTCGCTCCAGTTGAACAGTCGTGTATATTTTAAAACACTTTTATAAGCTTCAGCTGTATGTTTGTATGCAAACATCACATTATTTTAGGCGAACACGTGTGTATCCATAAAATAATTGAGATAGGTATGGACACATGATAATTAAGTCACTAATAAAGCCCGAGTGATGGAATTTCATCCATGAAATGACCTTATGCCGTTATGAGGAAATATGCTAAAATTTAATAAAAATTGGCCAAGAGGGGCAAATTTTCAAAGATTTATAAGGCAAAACTCAGGAACTGTAGCAGATAAATCGATTAAGCTTCGGCCACTGATTTGCTTGCCAAGGCAAACGTGTGGAAAAAAATTACCCAAGTCGGCAGGAACCACATATATGTACATAAAAATATATGTAAAATATATAAAAAAATAATGCACATACCTATATAGGTATAATAAAAACATTTTATGCGATATCTTTGTTAAATATATAGGTAATTCATTGAAAGTTCCATAAGTTCCACCAAACCAAATAAATAATAAGATTTCTAAAATGGGCGTGACAGCACAAAACATACCGACTGGCGCCACTTATGTTTTGTTATTTTTTGCGCGAGATGCGCACGGGTCCGGCTAGTAATATTATTATTAGATATATGAAATATGGAATAACAAGAGAATTTTCAGCCACACGGAAACATAAGCATGTATAATTGTAGTTGTAAGTGTTCAAATTAGTACATATCGTCGTTGAAGATGCATTTTTGCGTAAGAGGTATGTAATTTAATACCTCTTACGCAAAAATGCATCTTCAACGACGATATGCATGTTTTAATTGTATCAAATGCATCTACATATAATTATGCGCTTACATACATAAAGTAGGAAGCTACAAGAGTTATGCTAAATAATATAACACACGCCATTGTAATTAGCACAATACATTATTACTTGTATATGTTTGAATATCTTTCTCAATGAGAATATGTATAAGGGTACAGCCAGACGACGAAAGAAATTACTTTTAGAAAGTAAAAAATTCAAATTTTTGTTATTGTTTCTTTAAAAAAAAACAAATACAAAAATTTGAATTTTTCACTTTCTGAAAGTAATTTCTTGCATCGTCTGGCTGTGCCATAAGAGGCATGAGTAGGTACGCATTTGGCAGCTGCCCAACCCACTACGATTCTCTATAGAAGCATATTTAAATATGTGCATACATACATGTATCCTTTAAAGGTCTTCTACTTGCTCTATTCATTATGTTACACTTGTCCAAGTAAGTATTATCCTACATCGGAGGAACAGTGAAAGGGCGTGTCTGCTGGGATTCAACTACTGCTGGACTAACTACTGGACAAGATGGCAACAAAGCATGTGCTTGCTTTAATAAGTGTTAAGCTTCTTACCGAAAAATTGTTGACTTTGTAGAATTACTCAACTACGGCCGGATGCGAACAACTACATACATATATACAACAAACAGTAGAAATTGTAATATTTTGTTATTATTTGTATTGCTCATTGCCACAATTTGCATGCGTAATTGGCAGTTCATGTTTTACTAATAACACTGGATCACAAAATGAAATTTTTTGTCTGTACTTTGGACGTGACCATCCTATCTATATGTAAAATCGGTCGCTGATTCCGAAAATCGGGCTCATTTTTAATTCTATGGGAAGGTTTTTGAGATATCGGCAATTTACCGTTATTTGGCCACTGGCTCCACTTAATCCTGTATACCTTTTTAACGCAGTGAGCTATCTTCCTTGGAGTGACACTCAACGAAAGAAAATTAAATTTCCTTTTCATCGCTGCTATAACATTTTTCTGTAACTCTTATAGTTTCTGAAATATTGACGATTCAATTTGAATTTTTTCGATTTTTTACGATTTTTTGAAGAAAAAATTGAATTTGTCAGGCAATATCTTTTAAACCAATGTCTTCACCTTCGGTTTTACTCCTTTACATGAAGCTCCATTCTATTGGGAAAAATATAAGCTATCAACGAAGAAAATCCATGGTAAAATGGAAAAGTTATAGGCGATCAAGTAAATACATCCAACTCGCGCAATGCCTCTGCACGGGTATAATCTATGCATGTTATACCCGTAAATGGATGTATTTACTTGATCGCCTATAACTTTTCTATTTTACCATGGATTTTCTTCGTTGATAGCTTATCTTTTTGGAAATGGAATGGAGCTTCACGCAAAGGAGTAAAACCGAAGGTGAAATCATTGGTTTTAAAGATATTGCCTGACAAAGTAAATTTTTTCTTCAAAAAATCGTAAAAAATCGAAAAAATTCAAATTGAATCGTCAATATTTCAGAAACTATAAGAGTTACAGAAAAATGTTGTAGCAGGGATGAAAAGGAAATTTAATTTTCTTTCGTTGGGTGTCACTCCAATGAAGATAGCTAACTGCGTTAAAGAGGTATACAGGATTAAGTGGAGCCATTGGCCAAATAACGGTAAATTGCCGATATCTCAAAAACCTTCCCATAGAATTAAAAATGAGCCCGATTTTCGGAATCAGCGACCGATTTTACATATAAATAGGATGGTCGTGTTCAGAGTATTTTTTGGCTGTAGAGCAGTGTAATTATTGAAGTGTTAAACGCTTTCCAGTGAAGAAGAGAATGAGAATAATATGCAGTGAAGTCAAAAGCTAATATAAAATACAACGATTTTATACATTCGAATCTGTAAGTATATCGGTTGTTACGAATATACGAGTACCAAATACAAAATAATCCCTACAAACAAATAAACAGTTGCAATATCAGTGGAGTCTGTGGACTGTAAGTATCTATATTTGCATACATATATACATATATGTAGCTACATATATATGTAGCTATAAGTTGTAATCAGAGCAGTGGTGCCAGATTTTTTTTGTCTCAAATCGTCAATGTAAAAATATAAATCGTCATCCATTTTTTGCCCCATCTGCGGCAAACTCAATCATGTTGTTTCCACAAAGCACATTGTTCTCGATGAAATACTGTTTTATCGCATTATGTAAACTGATAGCATCGCAGGTTTCAACACGGACCAAACCAAAAAAAATCTTTCACTGAAAAGTTTATACTTACTCTCACTACAAGACTGAGAAGTTCGTATTACTTATATCAGTGGAGTTATCAACGCACAATGAAAATTTAGTTGTTCGGAGTATGGCACATAGCGATTCTAGCTGACACTGCCCAAGAGCGTTCTGAATAATACTTGTTGCTTTTGTTCTTCCACACGATAAAGCTTCCGCCGTTTTAGAATCGTCGAAACGGCTTTTTATACATTTTACAAGATCATCTACGGCGGAGAATGGTAGATTATGTTGAGCAATGAATGCACTTATTCTATTCGTGTGGCAGTGCACTCAGAACCAAGGCAATGTTGCATTTTAATGTAGTAAAAGGATTTATGAAAACAATAGTACCAGTGTTGGAAAGGGATTGAAGAAAGCCAATTTTTAATTTGTTTTTCTAATTATGTAAATTTGTATAAAGTAAATAATTTTTATTACGAATAAATCTATATTTCTCTGTACTTACTAAAATCGTCATTCTGTGACATGAAATCGTCCCATCGTCATGGAGTCCAAAAATCGTCAAAATGACGATGCCATCGTCATTCTGGCAACGCTGAATCAGAGTTCAATTGCTTTCGAGGCTTTGGAACGTAACTATACGCATTTCTGTTGTTGCCAATTTGACGTCGATTGTTTGCGCAAGTTTCTGTAGGTTTGAGAGTGGCATGTACACGCATAAAAGCTAGAGTAGCAAATTATTCTGAAATAACTACTCGTACGCACGTGCAAGTTGATTGCAGCTGAGTAGTGCTATAGAGGTGATGAAGGGTAAAAGAGGTAGAAACATTACCAACATATGTACTACTTATTAGTTACGCTTAAATTTAAGAGATGGTTAGTGATCGAATCTCTATATTAATATGGTATTATAGATACTCGAGAAACCAATTTCAATTTTCATTTGGTTACTACATATTCTCTGGAATAATTCTAATAGAACATAAATAACACTGGATCACAAAATGAAATTTTTTGTCTGTACTTTCAACGTGACTATCCTACCTATATGTAAAATCGGTCGCTGATTCCGAAAATCGGGTTCATTTTTAATTCTATGGGAAGGTTTTTGAGATATCGGCAATTTACCGTTATTTGGCCAATTGCTCCACTTAATCCTGTATACCTCTTTAACGCAGTGAGCTATCTTCTTTGGAGTGACACCATACGAAAGAAAATTAAATTTCCTTTTCATAGCTGCTATAACATTTTCCCCTAACTCGTATAGTCTCTGAAATATTAACGATTCAATTTGATTTTTTTCGATTTTTTACGATTTTTTGAAGAAAAAATTGACTTTGTCAGGCAATATCTTTAAAACCAATGTTTTCACCTTCGGTTTTACTCCTTTACGTGAAGCTCCATTCTATTGGGAAAAAGATAAGCTATCAACGAAGAAAATCCATGGTAAAATGGAAAAGTTATAGGCGATCAAGTAAATACACCCAAGTCGCGCAATGCCTCTGCACGGGTATATTCTATGCATATTATACCAATACCTACACATCTGCAGTAGCAGCACATTGGCAGCGCAGTAGGTAACAGCGCATTTACGGGTATAACATGCATAGAATATACCCGTGCAGAGGCATTGCGCGACCTGGCTGTATTTACTTGATCGCCTATAACTTTTCCATTTTACCATGGATTTTCTTCGTTGATAGCTTATCTTTTTCCCAATAGAATGGAGCTTCACGTAAAGGAGTAAAACCGAAGGTGAAAACATTGGTTTTAAAGATATTGCCTTACAAAGTCAATTTTTTCTTCAAAAAATCGTACAAAATCGAAAAAATTCAAATTGAATCGTTAATATTTCAGAGACTATAAGAGTTAGGGAAAATGTTATAGCAGCCATGAAAAGGAAATTTAATTTTCTTTCGTTTGGTGTCACTCCAAGGAAGATAGCTTACTGCGTTAAAGAGGTATAAAGGATTAAGTGGAGCAATTAGCCAAATAACGGTAAATTGCCGATATCTCAAAAACCTTCCCATAGAATTAAAAATGAACCCGATTTTCGGAATCAGCGACCGATTTTACATATAAATAGGATGGTCGCGTTCAGAGTATTTTTTGGCTGTAGAGCAGTGTAATTAATCTTTAAATGGAAATAGATAAAAAGGAAAGAAATAGCAGCCTAAAGAACAACTACAGAAACCAGCAACAACAAGAAATCTATAGTCGTTCTTTAGTCCTATGAAAAACTATCAGTTTCGGCAGTTGATGATACCCTAATACATATTCGGATATAAATTTGTATGTTCTCTAATAACACTGTGTGACAGGGAGAAAGTACTTATTTATGCCCTTGCTTAATATTTTGAGTGAAAGATACACTGTTGTCCAAATTTAATATAGGTGCCAAGAAGCGATGAAAGAAAATCTTCACATTTTGCTACATTATCCCATTATCCCTGCTAGTATACAGCAAAGCCCATATTCGATCCAAATAAAAAGGTTAACTCATGTTTCTGAACTTTATTTCATTTATAACAAGCTGTTTAATTTAATGCCACTAAATAGTTTTAATGTATTTTCTGCCTCGTTCTTCTTTACTTATATCCATGGGAACACCTTTGAGTACGGATTAACAGATTATACACTTCTCTGATTCTTTTCTACTTGACATCACGCGTAGACGTTCAGTTGAGCTGTAAGAAAAAGGCATAGAAAAAGAGGAAGATAAAAACGTTATATATAAAGCAAATCAAATAAAACAAAGTGATAAAAGGCATTTTAAAATATACATACATATTTACGTTCTAAAAATCATTTGGCTTTAAAACAAAAAAATATTAAGAAATCAATCCACTCAATATTGTCTTAGCCCTAGTTCGGCCGACGAGTCACCTGGGTGACTATTTCACAGTTTTCGCACAAAAAAACATATTTTTAATAAAGTCTATTACCTCATGTTCCATGACATCTTAAAGTTGTTAATTTTGAGCAGAAAAAACACGAAATAAAGTTTTAAGATTTAATCCATAGAACACTGTTACAGTTTGAGCTCTTATATTCTTATTCTGGCCGACGTAGTCACCTGGGTGACCACGGGTAAATTCAAACGTAATATACATACATATAAATGGAAATGTTGGCATATGATTATTTCCTACACTCAACACATTTCACAATTGATTGAATGTGCTCCTGACACCCTGGCCGTTTACAAACTGAGCAAACTTTTCGGGAGTTCCGTTGTCTTTAGTTCACATGCTGACAAACATGACACCTGCCTTTGATTGCCATTTGACCAGTTTCATCACGGTGCTCAATTCGCGTTTCTTATGCGATGGACTGAGATAAACGAGTATTCAGAACAGGTTGCATATCGGTAGATATGTACGTGATAATGCTGCAGGATACGAGGGTTTGATGCGTGGCGACTTATAGCTCCAGTGGCCAATTCACGAGCAAGTCCTTTTAGATAGGTTGCTGGCGTAAATACAAAATATTTGTATGCCATATTTTGCTGGGTTTGACGGGTTACATTGACGGAATGACACTCGATCACGAAATGGAAAGTTTCTCTGAATGGTAGAGTGGAAATGAATAAGAAGTCCATAGGGCATCAATCGCCTCCATGCTGGTCTTATGAACTCCACAAGCTATGCAATAAAATTCCATAGAATTCAATATTGTCAGTTTTGTCATCTTCAACATCTTTGCCATTGCCAAATTTAACATCATGGTCATCCTCGTCGAACAACGTATCAATATCCGCTCCCGTCAATCTATATCTATCTATATATATAAGGATGAAAGTTTGTTTGTTTGTTTGTTTGTTTGTATGTTTGTTCCCTATGGACGCCGAAACTACCGGGCCGATCACATTCAAATTTTGACACAATGATCACCTGGTATTATATTGAAATTATGACCACATGTAATTCTGGTATCTCAACCCCTTCCCGAGATATAGGCCAAAATATGGACCCAGATTCCTCCGAAATATTTTTCTGCATTATTGGTATCAAATTAAAGATATCAATCAGACCTTCAATAGAGAGTTCATTCCATTTCAATTTTCCAGTCGGTTCTCTAGATAGAGACCAAAACGTGGACCCGGATGACCCCAAATATTTTTTCGTAATATTGGTATCAAATTAAAGGTTTCTGATCAGGGTACCCATATATATTTTACACTATACGAATATCTCAATCGGTTCCCGGGATTGAGGCCGAAACATGGACCTAAATAGCCCCCGAAATATTTTTGACCATTATTGGTATCAAATTAAAGGTATCAATCAGAGCTTCAATAGAGAGTTCATTCCATTCCAATTTTCCAGTCGGTTATCCAAAATATATTAGTAATCATCATGTACACCGATATGTGCACCGGATGGCCATGGAAATTTGTTGATAAGGAACATGAGACGGGGAGAGAGAGTGAGAGTAGTATAGGAGGAGGAAGAGATAGGGGGAACGGGAAATGCTGACTGGTGGGGAGACCGATAGGGAAGGGAGTGGCATAGTGTGATTTGTCGCAGCGAAGTGGGACGGGTATTTGCTAGTGTTCTATATAGCATAAATATCCAGTACAAATTTCATCTGAAATCGATTAACGGTGTTCTGCAGTCGGTTATGTCTACAAACCGCTGAATTTCAATCCTACTGTCTGTATTTTTATCTTTATTGGTTGAACAGATTGCGTCCTCGTATTTTACACGCTTAGAGCTGGCCATTTTCAACAATTTAAAATAACTGAATTACATTTTTTAAAATTGTACCAAAATGAACAGTAAAAATAATCAGCTTTTAATCTTTTCAGATGCCTATTTTCACTTAATTTCACTTGTTTCGCAATTTTTCAGACATTTTTCTTTACTACCCTCCATTTACAGCTGAACTTTCAAATTTTTAAATATGGTCACCCGGGTGACTGCATCGGCCGAAATGAGTTGTAAAAATTGTCGGCCGAACTAGGGTTAAATCTCCGCCATATTCGCTGCTACAAGAAGAAATATTAGCCTAATAAAAATCGCAACAAGGTAAGCCATCGATATTGAAAAGAGATTTACACGCAGGTGGTACACCAAATGATGATGAATTTGCCATGTTACAATGCAATAAATCAATAAATTTCCGCCGCTGACTTTTATTTGACTAACAATTGTTATTTTTATTAGCCACTTAAATCATTCATATTTAATAGATAGTTGTAAAAAACATTTTCACTTTCTCACAAAAAAAAAAAAAAAAATACAAACAAAAGGAAAAAGAAAAGAGAACATCCGTCTGCATAATTCATTGATCCTTACGCGGCTAAGACCGGAGGCAGAATAGACGGAATGGATTTCGCTTGCTTTTCATAGACTAAAGTGAAATAGCGCATTTTTTTATTGTTCTAGCATAGTAGTTGACTTTTCCTTTAAGCAAAATTTTGCACTTCATTTGAAATTTTGCCACCCGTTTATTGAATGGGAACAATAGGAGAAGGTGGAAAATGGAAAAATTGCTTAAAAGGAAAATGACAATAAAATCTAGTCAACATATGCATGTAAATTCATTCGTTTATAAATAAATTTTTTAGAACTGGTGGGGACAAGGATTCCTTTCCAGATAAAGAAAACTATTTTTATAATTCTATATCAATACATACATACATTGTTTGGGTCCAATTAAAAACCAGCTTTGAAACTACAAACAGTGTCGGCTTACTTTATCTCAATAGGCTCAGTAGGCAATTGAAAAGTAAAATCCTCTCACGACGAACAGAACTCTTTTGAAAAAATGCGTTTACCTGATTGTAAATATTGAAATCGCCCAGTAGGCCCAAAGGTACAACAATCATCACAATACCTTCCTCCCTAAATATCGAAGATAACAACTTCCATGACTATGCCCCATGACTATCGCACGGCGATGGCCGCCTTCGCATAATGATGACTTTGTTTAGTAAAAAAAAGCAATGAAGCGAAAGCGTTGGGCTTTCATTGCAAACCGCATGCTTTTTTCATATGGTCATCATTATAGATAATCCTGTTAGGTATCCAGCATGAATGGTAGCAGTATTGTAGTGCTGAATATACAGCTGCCTACCATCTAATTTTGTTATGTACTTCATTCGTGTAAATTTTTCTGTTTCGGTTTACTCTTCTTAACTCCTACTTTAGTCAGTGAAGAAATGATCTGTGCTCAATTTCCAATCCAAAAATATTGTGTGCATTTGAATTGGGGGGGGGGGGGGGGGGGGGTGGGGGGAAATCATCGGGTAGAGAATGTGAATGCAGCAGAATCATTCCCAATCAAAGAAGAGTGCAAACTTAACCGAATGGAATCAGTTTTGTCATTCAATACTACAGCTCGCGCTCAATGTACAACGAGACTGTATTGTAGATAAATAGATGGAAAACATGTTTATAAAAGTATCCGCTAATATTGAACCAGTCGACTTAGTTAAACAAATTTACACTGTGGCTCGCCAGACACTTGCTTCTGTTTGCAAAGCACAAATACTTTTATTACCTAAGTGAACATTATACTTGTGCTTAAACCCCACACGAAACACGCCCACAACACACACACTCGCATACGAAGATATGTCTATCACGCCTCCTTATTATTTTTTCCCCCTCTCGCCAAATGCATGTCCAGCAGCACTCCAACACTTCACTCTCAAGTGACTGAGTACTTAAGCGATGCTGAAGTGGTTGATTGGTGTGTTTCAAGCTTTTTTCTGCCGCCTTGTGTTGTTGTAGAAGCATATAGTTTCAAGCTCAATTAGGATGGTGTGGGTCACTTTTAGTAGAAAGCATTTAATAATAGTCATCAAGGCGAATTATCCTTTGCGAACTGAACTGAATATTGAAGGGTTGTGTGTAAATACATTCTTTATTTAATTGCGATCATTTAATATACATACATAGATACTAAAACGTCAAACTGCTTTTCCAGTAGAAAACGAATATGGAACTAGTCTTAAAAAATGCCTTACGCTAGGTCTGAAAAAAAAAACAAAGGACTTTTCGATTTCTAGTGATTTTAATGCACACCTAAAAATTAATTCGATTTATGTCGATCTTGAATTATAGTTTAAAATCGCTAGATATAAGACAATAATACAGGTTCACTTATCTCGGTATCGGCGCTTTCCAAACTTATATGTCATAAAAGTATCGACGGTCATAAAACTCTATAAAATTACCCTTGGAATTTTGCTTCAAGAACTAAAAAACTATTTGGACTATTTGGTAAAAAAAAACTCGTCGTAGGTCCTAGGTACTCAGAATAAGGCTTTCAACCATCACAGTGTAGCAATTTTCAGTGTCGAGTAATTACAGAACAGAATAGTTCTACTTTATTTGACTTAATCATCCCTATAGTTTATAGTCTAAGATACGACAGAACAAATATATCCCCTCATCTGTTCTTTACCAATGGACAGTGGTAACTGACAGTTCCTAAGCATATTAACACATCGCACATGGGTTGCCTAGCTAAAACGCGTACGAAAGGTACTAAATATTTAAAACAAAAACTAAAATTTTTAGGTATACTCCCCTTTTCTGTTATTTAAAAAAACGATACACCAGACGAAAGACGGCAATTAGGAGAGTTCAAAAAACATGGGTTGCCTATCGAAATCTGGGGCAAACTGGAGGGTTGCCAGCTTTGAAAAGTGTAAAAAAATAGGTTTTCTCCCCTTTTCTGTTATTTAAAAAAACGATACACCAGACGAAAGACGGCAATTAGGAGAGTTCAAAAAACATGGGTTGCCTATCGAAATCTGGGGCAAACTGGAGGGTTGCCAGCTTTGAAAAGTGCAAAAAAATAGGTTTTCTCCCCTTTTCTGTTATTTAAAAAGCGATACACCAGATGAAAGAGGGCAATTAGGAGAGCTCAAAAAACATGGATTGCCTATCAAAATCTGGGGCAAACTGGAGGGTTGCCAGCTTTGAAAAGTGCAAAAAAATAGGGTTTCTCCCCTTTTATGTTATTTAAAAAAACGATACACCAGATGAAAGAGGGCAATTAGGAGAGCTCAAAAAACATGGGTTGCCTATCAAAATCTGGGGCAAACAGGAGGGTTGCCAGCTTTGAAAAGTGCAAAAAAATAGGTTTTCTCCCCTTTTATGTTATTTAAAAAAACGATACACCAGATGAAAGAGGGCAATTAGGAGAGTTCAAAAAACATGGGTTGCCTATCAAAATCCGGGGCAAACTGGAGGGTTGCCAGCTTTGAAAAGTGCCTGAGTGATTTCTAAATAAAGGAAAAAAAGGGTTAAATACATATCGTATAGAAATATGTTGTTAGGAAACATATAGTAAAATTTCACGAACTTTAATTTCGTGGAATACGTTAACCCGCTAACACCTCTACGAAAGGGTCGTTTTGACCCCCCTTTTTTTAAAGTCCGAAAAAAATACTATTTTGAAGGTCGATAGAGGGTTGAAATATTTTAGAAAATTATTGGCCATAAAATTTCACTAGGGGTCTCCTCAGACAAAATCTTTGTATAAATAACCCACAAGACCACAGAAAGCAAAAAACATATTCCTTTGTTGTTACTTGAAATAATACAAAGGAATATATTTTTTGCTTTCTGTGGTCTTGTGAGTTATTTATACAAAGATTTTGTCTGAGGAGACCCCTAGTGAAATTTTATGGCCAATAATTTTCTAGAATATTTCAACCCTCTATCGACCTTCAAAATAGTATTTTTTTCGGACTTTAAAGAAAGGGGGGTCAAAACGACCCTTTCGTAGAGGTGTTAGCGGGTTAACGTATTCCACGAAATTAAAGTTCGTGAAATTTTACTATATGTTTCCTAACAACATATTTCTATACGATATGTATTTAACCCTTTTTTTCCTTTATTTAGAAATCACTCAGGCACTTTTCAAAGCTGGCAACCCTCCTGTTTGCCCCAGATGTTGATAGGCAACCCATGTTTTTTGGACTTTCCTCATTGCCCTCTTTCGTCTGGTGTATCGTTTTTTCAATAACAGAAAAGGGGAGATAACCTATTTTTTTGCACTTTTCAAAGCTGGCAACCCTCCAGTTTGCCCCAGATTTCGATAGGCAACCCATGTTTTTTGAACTCTCCTAATTGCCGTGTTTCGTCTGGTGTATCGTTTTTTTAAATAACAGAAAAGGGGAGTATACCTAAAAATTTTAGTTTTTGTTTTAAATATTTAGTACCCTTCGTACGCGTTTTAGCTAGGTAACCCATGTGCGATGTGTTAATATGCTTAGGAACAGTCAGTTACCACTGTCCAGTGGTAAATAACAGATAAGGGGATATATTTTTTCTGTCGTATCTCGGACTATTATATAGAAAGTATTTCTATCGAAACATGCTAAGGGCAAAAGAAAAGGGGGACCTTCACAGCGTTAGGAAGCTCAGGTGAAGGCAGACTCGTCTTCGCTTGGTATTTTCAATTAGTACCAGGTAGCACGAAACAGAAACGATGGTCGCGCTTTATTGGACTCGGCCAAAATCCTCTGCACGCCAATTAAGAAGAAAAATAAGTTTCTACAATATCTCGTGAAAGACTTACTTGTATTATAATCGGAAATTTTCTTCACATCAATGGATCTGCTATTTTAGAACGAATCTCATATATACTTATACTAAAATAATATTTTACAACGTTTCCATTTGCATAATTGTATATCGAGGGCTGAGAATAAGATCGCCCTATTTCAAAAATTGTTTCAAAAGCGCCCTATTCCAAAAATTTTTTGAATATCGTCCTATTTCAGATTTTCTTCAAAAACGCCCTATTTCAGAATATGTTTCAATAACGTCATATTTCAGACAATTATTCAAAAACACCCTATTTCAGAGAAATATATATGGAATTTTCTCTGAAATAAGGTGTTTTTGAAGCAAAATCTGAAATTGGACGTTATTCGACCAATTTTTTAATAGGGCGTTTTTGAAACAATTTTTGAAATAGGGCGGTCTTATACTCAGCCGTCAATATACATATGTACATATGTTTGCATGTAAATAAATTTGCTATATTTTCAATAATGTTCCCATTATGCATATTAAAGCTCCTTGTTCTACATATTTATTGTTTGTTATGCGGCTTAAAGGCAGGCGTAACAATTTTGAATGGATTAATTGTTGTTCAGTGCATGCAAATGCATGAGTTGTTATGTATGTTTGTATGTACATATATCAACTAACGAATCAATTAATTCTTTAAAACTTTCAATATGATTTGTGATTATGTATGTACCTATACATATATAGAGCATATACTCTAATGCGAAAATTTCAATTACATATAATTTAGTTATTTTATTTATCTACTTAAATTAGACCGCATTTTAAAGCCCTAATTAATACCTTTTGTACCTCCAAAATAAAATTTCGACCTTTCCTCACCATTCACTTAGGCGTGTCACATGCATAATTGTATAGAGATGTATAGACAATTGGAAGGGCGGAGAAAAAGAATATCCCAAATAACTAGAAAACTGCTTATCCACCCGCAAGGAAATGAACAATGGCGTACCTCTACCCAAAAATAATCAAAAATAACAAGGTATTTATAGTTGCTAATAATATGAAGGAGAAAGCAAACAAGTGTTTAAATATTATCATTTGTAGATACATACATATATGTATATATTTAAGTGGATATAGATATAATATCTACTCCCGTCCCCTTCAAGATTTAACTTTCCGCTGCTACTTTCGATAATAATAATATCGCTTTGCCACTCAAGTACTGAAGATTTTATTGTATATGTGATTGCACATCAGCATTAAGGTACTAACTTTTATAGAAAATTTAGGAAAATTATGTGTTGACATATTGATGTCAAAGCATGCGGGGAGCGTTTCTGTATGCTTTTTGTTATTGGGAAATCAAGCAGAAAACGCTTAGAAGACGGCAAAGCGTGACGTTGCGAAAACTACGGTCTCTTAACAGCAAAATATCACTTAAAATCCAGTCATGCAAACATTTGGCAGCACCCTGGACTAACGGAGCACAATTTATGATGTTTGAAGTCTAGGCTAGGTTAGGTTATAGTGGCTGCATCCGTTCGTCCGAAACGGGGACACTCATACGCCTGGTGGCCCGTTGTGACACCACGTGGATCGCTTCAAGCCGAAAACGTTATTAAAGTCTGTTAAGCTCGAAAATGCTAAAATCAAGAATATATTCTTATATCTAAGACGACATTTTTTGAGAATAAAAAGCTTATATTTAGAATTTTGCAGATTTGAAACAAGTCTGCATAGATTTATTTTAAGCATTACCCGTGATTGATTTAAGAATGTACAATCTTATTTGAAGAATGTACAACTTTGTTTTATGAATATTTATTCTCGATTTTCCACTTTTTCGAAATTCAAAATCATTTAACCCACCTAACAAAATAAAAAAAAAATAACAGTGGTTATTTAAATGCATTGTACTTTATTTCTTGTTTTATTTTCAGACATGTATCTATGTATATATATAGAAATATATAGATATGTGTAATATATACATATAACTAGCTGACCCGGCAAACTTCGTTCCAGTGATGCCAGATAATCTGCGCTAAAATTCCCTCAGAAATTGGAAAAAAATCCCTAATTTCCCACATTTTAATTTAAAAAATCCCACAAAATTCCCACCGCATAACAGGCAAATACAGTTTTTTTAATAGCTAAAAGTATCAGTTGTACAAATTATTTGCATTATACAAGTGGATATAATTTTTGTTGATTTTAAAGTTGAAGCAATTGATATTTTTGGATTGAAAGGCAACTCTTACTTTACTTATACTATTTAACATTTACTTATACTATTAAATTTAAATTTTTTAAATTTAACATCCGTTACAATCGAAAATATTCTTCCTGATTCAGCGTTTGAACGTGAGTACAATTTCAACCAATTATGAAACAAAAAATTGTCATTATAGTTTTTAAAGTTTATTATTTTACTCCACATTACATCAACATTTAATTTTTTTAAATCCTCTTTTTGTGTTTCGGTTAAAACTATACAAATACTTTTGTATTCCGATTCTGTGAGATCAGGATTAAGATTTAATTTTTTAGTTAGAGCAAGAAGTGATACACGATTGTTTTTAGAGAAATCAAAAACAATATCGGGATCTAAAAACTGCAATTCTTCGAAAACACCATCAAATGGAAAACGTGATATTATCTGAAAAGCAGAAGCTTCATAAAAGCGCAAACACTTTTTTTGAATACAATCTTTTCCTCCAAATTTAAATTTGACAAAATATCTTCGCATTCACAACGAACGTAAACGTTATACATGTCAAGTAAATATAGAGTTGGAAGTTCCAAAACTTTTAGCTGTAATTCCCACGGAATTGTAAAAAAGTCGGGTTTTAAGAAATGTCTTGCAATTTTCAGCAAAAGTGTCTTAGCTTCTTGCGCTAGTCGGTGTATAAGTACATTTCGGTTTTGGAACAATGCGTTAAATTCATTTAAAAAGTTAATAACGTACTTCAAAAATCTATAATAAGCCTTGTTTTGAATTCTTTCCAATTCTTCATAAATAGTTTCTTCTTTTTTACGCTTATCTTTAAATGAGACCAGGCGAAAATATGTAGCTTTTAAGTGGCTCCCAATTCTCCAAAATTCTTTCGATTATTAACAATACAGTACGAATGTGCACAATGAAAAATAAATTACCTAAGTGTGGCGATTATTAACACGCTTTTATTAGTTTCACCTATATGTATGTATTTATGTAAACAAGTTACGTATACGCAGTGTCGTTCACGGTATGTTCACTTGTACACATGTATGCATCCTACTCCTTTTTCATTGCATAAGTTAACGCGAAAGCGTGTGTATTTATACACTGAATGGGAGTTTTTCAGTGTGAGCTGTGCTTACTATAAATTATACATAGTAAGTAGGTATGTAAACAGTTCTGCAACCAAAAAATCCCTTTTTTTATATGGACGATAACAAAATGTCCCTTTTTTCCCTCTTTAAAAATTTTGCAGTGAAATATCCCTCAAAAAGGGAAATTTCCCTCAATCTGGCAACATTGCTTCGTTCTGCCCAAAATAGATTTTTTTATTAATTTCATTTCAAAAATTGTTATTACACCGATATTATTTTTAATAGAAAATTAACGATTTTTCACTACTTCATCTATATATATAAAAATGATTTGGTGTTTAATTGTAAGCTGCCAAATGGAATGACCGCCTACTACGCTCCAGTTTATTTTCACTGAGTATTGGCTATTTTAACTAAGTAAGTAAGAGTATTGATATAGTATACCTCCATAATGGTTTTCAGGCCCCTCCTCCAACCCTCATAGATATATTCAGCCTCAAAAGTTTAGTACGTATGGGAGGTGCAATGCCCCATTTTTCGATAAATCTTTTTTTTTTTTTGGTGTACATGGTATTGATATCGTATATCTGCATAGTGATTTCTATGTACATACGATGAACGCTTTTAGGGATATATAGCCTTAAAAATTAAGAATGCATGGGAGGTGCCACGCCCCTTTTCCCAAAACTACTGTTTTTTTATAAGCATGCTATTTATATCGTTAATCACCTGATCAATTTTCAGGTCCCAACCTTAAACGCTTTAATAGATATTCAGCTTGAAAAATTAAGTTTGTATGGGAGGTGCCACGCCCCCTTTTCCGATAACCTACACTTTTATGCGCAAAAATTGTTTTGATATCATATAGCTCTGTACCAATTTCCAGGTCCCTGCCTTAAATCCTTTTAGAGATATTCAGCTTAAAAATTAAGTGTGTATGGGAGGTGCCACGCCCCCTTTTTCGATAACCCCCACTTTTATGCGTGGGAGTGGTTTTAATATCATTTAGCTCTATAGCTATTTTCAGGATCCTGCCATTTATACTTTCTGATATATTCAGCTTCCAACGTTAAGTATGTGTGGGAGGTGCCACGCCCCATTTTCGTATAACTTCTATTATTTTGCGTTAATATGGAATTGTTATCGTTTATCTCCACACCAATTTCGAAGTCCCTACCTTAAACTGTTTTAGAGATAATCAGCTTTAAAAATTAAGGTTGTATGGGAGGTGCCACGCCCCCTTTTCTGATAACCCCCACTTTTCTGAGTGAGAAGGGTTTTGATATCACCTACCTCTATACCAATTTTCAGCTCCCTACCTTGAACTCTTTTAGAGATAATGAGCTCTAAAAATTAAGGTTGTATGGAAGGTGCCACGCCCCCCTAATATTTTTTAATTTTTTCTTCGACTAAACCTTCGCGGGTTAACAACAAACAAACCCCCTAAGGAAGTATTTCATTTGGTTCAGCCGTTTTCAAGTTTTAGCGTTACAATTAAACACCAAATCATTTATATATATATAGATTAACAATTAAATTTTTACTTACATATACATACATACACACATATATACACATATACCCTCCATTAAAAATCCTCAATGAATCCTTAATGAATCACTGATGCAATTCACCTATCACCAGGAGGCATCAGTGAATATTTTCATATAAAGACTGCTGAATTTTTCATATAAATGATTTGCTTTCCTCAGAAAAAAAAACAAAAACAAATAAAACAAGTAAGGAAGCCTAAGTTCGAGTGCAATCGAACATTAGATACTCAGCTGTATGCTTTCATTGTTTGTTTGCGTTTGTTCGATATAGGGTGTATTTTATATGAAACGAGTGCTGCATAAACAGGGCGCAGCCACGCCCATTTTCAAAATTTATATCAATCATCCAAATAAGCATACAAATATTATTGTTAGTGCAAAATTTCATCCCTCTATGACTTTTAGTTACAAAGACTTCACGTTACAAATTCCAAAAGGGTGTTCCAGAAATATCTTTGTTAAAAAGTAGGCGTGGTCATAAACCGATTTCAATACATTTTTGCGTGTCTATTAACACATGTTATAAAAGTGTATAAACCAAGTTTCGTCATAATATCTCAATTATTTGTCGAGTTAAAGGCTAAGAAATCTCATATATCCCTTTGTCTAAAAAGAGGCGGTGCCACGCCCATTTTCCAAACTTTTTTATTTTTTGTTTCCGGTCTATTGTAAAACTCATGTCACAAAATTTCAATGAATTATCTTTATATTTCACATAGATATCGCTTAAAATGGTTTTATTAGGTCACTTTATAATACACATATATAAAAGTGGGCGCGGTCGTCAACCGATTTTGGTAATTTTTCGTCCACACATTTGGCTAAGTAAATATATCACGCGTACCAGATTTCATCGATATATCTTTAACGGTTTCTGAGTTATGGCTTATTAAACTTTCAATATTCGCTCCTTAATAAGTGGGCGTGGCACCGCCCATTTTCCAAAATTTTTGTAGTTTTTGTTTTATGTCCATAGTTGGACTCCTGCCACAAAATCTCAGTGATTGATCTTTATATTTGACAGAGATATCGCTTAAAATGTTTTTATTAGGCCCCCTTATATTTCCTATATATAAAAGTGGGCGTGGCCGTCAACCGATTTTGATAATTTTTCGCCAAAACATTTGACTAAGTAATTATATTACGCGTACCGAATTTCATCGATATATCTTCAACGGTTTCTGAGTTATGACTCATAAAACTTTCAATGTCTGCCCCTTAATAAGTGGGCGTGGCACCGCCCATATTCCAAAATTTTTGTGTTTTTTGTTTTATGTCCATAGTTGGACTCATGCGACAAAATTTCAATGATAGATCTTTATATTTGACAGAGATATCGCTTAAAATGGTTTTATTAGGTCACTTTATAATACACATATATAAAAGTGGGCGTGGCCGTAAACCGATTTTGATAATTTTTCGTCAAAACATTTGTCTATGTAAGCAAATTACGCGTACCAAATTTCATCGATATATCTTCAACGGTTTCTGAGTTATGACATATAAAACTTTCAATGTTTGACCCTTAATAAGTGGGCGTGGCACCGCCCATTTTCCAAAACTTCATCAAATTTCTTCATAAGGGCCCGAGCTCAATACGTGGGTAAAATTTTAAAACTCTAGCTATATTAGTGGCTGAGATACCAAATTTCCGATTTTTTCTATATAGGAAAAGTGGGCGTGGTCATGGTCCGATTTCGCCCATTTTCAATACCAACCGTCCCAGTCTCGATACCAACTTGCGTTCCAAATTTCATCAAAATATCTCAATTTTTGCGCGAGTTAGAGTGTTTACAGACGGACGGACGGACGGACGGACGGACAGACGGACGGACGGACGGACGGACGGACGGACGGACGGACGGACGGACATGGCTCAATCGATTTCTCTTTTCACCCTGATCATTTTGATATATATAAGTCTATATCTATCTCGATTATTTCATTCTGTTACAATCCACCGTTATGTGATTAAAACTATAATACTCTGTGTACTAGTACAGCTGAGTATAAATATACTGAGTTATGACGACAGTGATGAATATTCAACAAAGAATCGTCACTGATCCTTCAGCAGTGAAACAAATTTACTGCAGGGTATATTCCGCACACAGTTCGAACTTACCTCCCAGAGTTGTATTGCATTTTTATTCGATTAAAAATTCAATTAATTAGTAATGAATCCATTAATAATTGTTGAACTTCTGTATGGAAAATCGAGTTTCATTAATTAAAATGTGGATAATTACTCCATTAACCGCCTGTGTGAAATCAGTATAAATCTGAGAAATATTTGTTTGAATACTATCAAAGCATCTCCATTAATTATTTAATTTTTCACTTAGTTCATAAAATTGAAGCCCGGAGACACCCTGATGTTAAGCTGTACATACATATGTATGTATATATGTATGTATGGCCATATGTGCCCTGCAGCGAAAGTAACCAGTTGCAAACTAGAATTATACCAGTTTGCAGGGTACAGTCAACTACTTGCCCGACTGTAAATTTCCCATGTAAACATCTGTTATTTTTCGTGTGTTAATGTCCTACGAAATGGCAATTGTCTTCCTCTGCATAAGCTCATACCAGTTAAATACCAGTTTGTATGGGTCAGAAAAATACTAGTTTTTGCAAATGTACCTATGTGGGCTGAAAAATAAAGTTCCTATTTTAATGGTATAATTAGCTTCGAGCTCTAATTCAATCTATGGTTTTTATTTTGCCCATCATCAAATTTCTTTATACTGGATAAAATAAACTGGTATGATGCTGTCTTCTGGATACCAGTTGATAAACTAGTATTTTGATAACTAGTTTGTGGTTCCACTGCATTTAACTGGTATAATACTAGACAAAATAAACTGGTATGGTATTGTCATACGAATACCAGTTAATATACTACAATTTTGGCATACTAGTTAGCTGTGTCGCTGCAGGGTGATTATATGAATTCACACATCAGCAATTACATATCTGCGGTTGAACTTTAACGAGCTCAAATATGTGGAAACATACAAATATATATATAAGTACATACATACATATCGAGTATAAATATGTATCTATATCTATTCATACACAGTAAAAAATTATAGTTTATTTCTAATACGATTTGGTACTTAGTTTAATCATTCTCGGAATTAAATTTGAATTTTAATGCCAAAAATTCTTATTTTTAAACTATGAGAAGTTTTACAATTTTATTTATTCCAAAATAGTTTCAAAATAAAGTCTTGAAAAGTATTAAAATCCTCTCTAAAGAAGTTTAATCATTTATGGTTTAAAAACAAATCCTGAAAAGTATAAAAAACTTTCTCTTTCTCAATTATGTTACCATCAAAATATTTTTGGTTTGAAATCAAAACCACAAAAAATATTTAAAAAAAATTATCAGAAAAAAGTAAAAATAAAATCAAACAAAATGTTTTCAAACCTGCAATCCGGAGGAGTAATCAAATATACTGAAATAAATGGCCCGAATCTAATAATGGTATCAAATAAGTAATTCAGGAGATTAATTAAATATCATGAGGGTAAATTTTGCTTTATTTTTTCAGTCGTAAAGCAGTATCACTGCAAGAACCGCGACGGTGCCGAAATTTCCCTGGACAAAGTGACAATATATATATATATATATATCGAGCCCTAACCGCCATAAAAGTGTATCCAACAAAATTATCCATTTCACCTTTTTTATGGAAATCAACAATTTACTATCACATGCATCAACTCCCAAAATTTCATGGCTGTGAAATGTGCAGCTTCGAAGTTAGAGACTAAATAAGTTTCAAGGCTGCATACAAACTGTATGCAAAAAAAATAAAAAAAAAAGTGTCTAGTAAAATTTACTTTTCGTTGGATACACTTTTATGAGGATTAGGGCTCGATATATAAGGTACTTTAATGTTTGCTACTACTGTTTTGGATTTTTATGTAAATAAACTATGTTAACGTTATTCAATTTCTCATTAATCTTTGGGATAATAGGTTATTTGCGGCATATCAACTGGAAATTTTAATGGGGTTTATTTTTAAATTCAAAAAAGTATACAATTTATTCCAATTTTCGGATAGATTTAATACCATTTAAAATATTTTTATTACCAAAAATATTATAAAACTAATCAAAATTTGGTTTTGATTTAATTCCATAAAAGTATAGAATTTATTCCAATTTTGGATTGATCTTATACCATTTCAACTATTTTTAATACCAGAAATATTCTAATGAAAATTTGGTTTTGATTTAACTCCAAGAAAGTATTAATTTGACACCAAGAATAATTTCTGTCTCTCAATATTCTCTTCTTTTTTTTAAACCAGAATGGTTTTAATTTTATGCTTTTTGGCATTTTTATATATAAATACCAAAATGGTATTAAAATTAAACTAAAATTTTTACTGTGTATGCATGTAAGTCTTATCACCAAACGTATTATTATTTCAGACCGAAGGAGCTTATGCATGGCTTGAGAGAGCAATTTCTTGGAAATGTGAATGTGCAAATATCTAATGGAGCTGAACGGAAGCCGTAGCGCTTTTCTTCTTGTTTTTCTTACACTTATTACCTACATATTTGCTTTCTTGTTTGCTTTCATTTACAAATTCGACTTAAAGCATATTCACGTTTGCGTGTGTGGGGCTGAGTTGTTATCCTTTTGGATTAAGTATTACGTATATAAAATAGAGGAGAATGTATGAAACAACAATATATATGCATGTATTTTCAGATTAGCCGAGTTATTTCCCAGCAGTATTTATCAGCTGGAAAACAGCACATATTTCCTACTGAATATTCAGTAGAGATGTAGTTCTAATATCTGAACTTTCCCTTTCGTTTTTATATAGAGGTGGCGTCGAAAATCAACTACCTAAAAACTGCCGAACGAGAAGGGAGAGTTTCTGTAGGAAAAAAGGCCTGAATACGCAGGGAGAACTTCCATAGCATGTATTTCAGTACACCTGATGTCTTCACTGCGTGTTCAGTTATTTTTTCAGCAATGAATTTTGAACTTACTTTCAGGCTATTTTTCATAATGAATATTCTATTGAATATGCACCACCTTACCTCAAATACTGCTGGGTTGTCGATAACAGTGCTTTTCACACATGCACAATCACACACATTTGTATGTATTCTTACCCAATAAATATTTTTCTTCATTTTCAATTTGAGGTTCATTTGAGAAGTAACCCTATTGTCAAATATCAAACGTTTGTTATCAAATGCACCTCAAATTTCCCCTGATAGCGTTCTCAAACAAAAAGGCTCATTTTTAGAATGGGATTTTGGGCTGATTCTCAATTTGATAAATTCCATTTTCTCAGACCCATTTCAAAGGTGGTACGAAATTGAATGCAATCAATATATGTCTGTATGTATTACATATATGTACTCTAGAGTGCAGAAAAATTGAGGGATAGTGAGAGTGAGATAGTTTTGATGTAAGCGCAGAAATGGAATGGAATAAATAGATGTAATTACATGAGTATATTAATATCTTTTTTAATATATGTACATACACACATATCGGAAACCAACTACGTATGTTTTTATTAAATTTTGTGTAACTTCACAAAAAGCCTCAAACAAATAAAATAAGAGTAAGAAATGCAGAATCATTATTACACACAATCATTTTCAACCATCATCATTTCAACCGTTAAGGGACTGCTCGAGTAGAACAACGAACGCTGACTGAAATTTGCAAACACACAAAATTTCTTCGTTCCTTCACATGCTGAAATTCGTGAAATGGTACAAAATACGAAACAAGTTTTTTCAAATGTGTTGTAAGTTAATCTAAAATTGATAAACAATGTTTGATGAACACTTGAAAATATGCTTATTTTCAAATGATATATATGATGATTCTCAACTTTAGAAACAATATTTTCTCAAACGTTTGATAATTTATTTTTCAGTGTTCAATGGGTATACATATGCACATATTTATTTATATGTGATAATACTTAATTAATTGTTGTTGTTGTTGGCGGTGGCTTAAGCTTTTTTGGATGATGAGCCTGCTGGACAGCTGTGTGGGTGATATATCTATTTAAGGCTTACGGGTGGAGTAGAAAGTAATAGGAGCATTTACCTACATGAAAAACTTTCTACGAAAATTTTACTATGTACTTTATTTTATGCGACGCAAAAATCAAAGCTTTTTTCTCAAAGCTCTACACTGTCAGTATGCACTTGCATTCAAAAATGTCTTACCAAGTATTTTTTTTATGTTTTAAATCTCTCATTTTGGGAGTCACTTAGCCCCTACATTCAAAGTTTAACTCTATGCTGGTGTTACTTACATAAATAAATGGAGCTTTATCTGAAATAGCTCAGCTTACAGGTTGACAAAATCCATGTTCTCATCTGCATATACCAAAAATTACTAGATGACATTTGTGTACATCACTTACACAAAAACTGTAGTCTCTACTATTAGTTGAACCAAGCATCTTATACTATATGCATTAACACACGCGCTCTCAGCAACTTCTAGCACACTGTGCTTTTCAAACTATTTCATTACTATACAAAAACGCTTGTCCGTCTTCCCATATAGTTTTCCCTACTTTAACCTTTTTTTTATTTAACACATTGTATCCTTTTATGCGCATTAATTGGCGGTTAGGAAGAGTCTGGTTGCGGACATTTGTCGGTCAGTGAGTCATTGAGGTGATGTGAGGTCAGCTGGATTTTTTTACTTACTACACTCTACTGCATGCGTCCGTTCATGTGACACCACATGTGTTGGCAACTGCCTGGAATCCTTGAACTGTACATCGTGTCATATGTGTGGCCTGCAGGTGTTGGCGACCATTTCGTGTCATAGATATTCGCTGGATTTATCGTCACCATATGGGTGGGAATGTGTCGGGTATGCCTTTATAGCTGAGTTTAAGCTTGTGGAATCTAAAAATAGAAATATACATATATATTTATAAATATATAGATGTGTATATGTCACTAAAATGGTATGAGTGTAAGTGATATTTAGTAGAAAGACACAATACTTTGAGTGCTGCCATTCAGAGTTTGCTTAATGTAAAATTGAAGCTAACCTATAAAAAGAAAAATGAAACTAAGCTACATTAAAATGTATTCAATAAAATAAGAAAATCAATTTGTAAATTTAAAGGTATCAGCTTATCTAAAATTATAATTGAAACTGAAATTTTAAAATCCATGCAAACGATGATCTTATAGTGCCGTCAGAATGAATACTTTTCCGTCAATCCAGCAATCCGTTTAACCCTTTCGGAACTTCTTTTTTGTTTTTGACCTTAAAAATCTATATTTGCATTTTATTTACTGTTAAGGGGTTTGTTATGAATAATCAAAAGGAATTTAAAAAAAAAAATTTTTTAAAAGTGGTTTTTTGGCACTATGCCATATGGCATAGATTTCACTCAACGGAAATAAAAATATGTATAGAATGAAATCAAGTCGCAGTGAATTCGTGTTTTTTGATAACACAATCAAGCAAAATTGTGGCCCATAAACTAGAATATACTTTCCCGAAAGTCCAAATATTTCAATTTACTTTAGTTTTCGAGATATCCTTATCCAAATCTGTAAAAATTACATTTTTTGTCAGTTTTCGAGATCATTTAGCATCAAAGTTTCTCTTTCAGTCAAGATACTGTTAAAGTTATCTAAAAGTATGAGTTTTTTCCTTCTAAATTCCGTTGGCCGTTGTAAAATATCATTTTTCCTCGCTGAGTTATTGTATTTTTAAATGTGCATGTTTGCAAAAGATACAAAGGATATTCGAGATACAATTTCGATTTAAAGGTATAATGTATTTATTTTAAAAGGTAGAAGTCATGCATAATAAAATACATTGACATAAACCATTCATAAAACAAAAAAACATTAAAGATAAGAGCTTAAATTCGCTTTAAAACGTTAGAATTATGGTGTAAAGGATTTCAGCTCTTCTTCTAGTAAATTACTAGATCCACCCCTGTATCAGTCCTGAAACAAAGAAAAAAAGATAAAAATGAGATAAAATATATATATACATGTCGCTTAGGAGCAAATATAACTTACTTTATCTTTTATGGTATCCTCTGAAACGGTTCCTCGGGCCAGTTAGAATGCGCAACACGAATATCCTTCGAATCCTTTGCAAACATGCACATTTAAAAATGCAATATCTCAGCGTAGAAAAATGATATTTTAGCAAGCTCAATGGAATCTGGAAGGTGATAACTCGTACCTTTAGATAAACTTAATTTTCTTGACTGAAAGAGACATTTTATGCTACATTACCTCAAATAAAGGGAAAAAAAACCAATCTTTGCACTTTCAGGTCAGGATATCTCTAAAACTGGAGTGAATTGAGATAGTTGGACCTTTGGAAAAGTATACACTGGTTTCCGAGTGAGAATTTTGTTGGCCTCTCAAAAAAACACGCAATCGCTGCGACTAATTTCATCCCATACATTTTTTTTATGTCCATTGAGTGAAATATGTATATGCCGTATGGCATAGTAGGAAATGAAAAAAATCCTACAGCCTTATTAAAAAGTCCAGGGTCCTAATTTTTTTCGAGATGTTAAAATCAACAATTTTCTACTAATATATGTACAAAAATTTGCCAAATAAATTTTGTTTCCGTGAAATAACTGAATTTATGAAGTTCCTTTTTTTTTTCAAAAAGCAAGACTCAAAAGAGATGATTGATTTTGTAATTATCGCGAGTTACTGGTTGCAGTAATCAAAAATTTTTCAATGCTTTCTAATTCAGAATTTTTCAAAGAAAAAAAAAAATTAAAAAAAAAAATTGGTTGTTGAAGTTTTATATCATAAATCTGCCACTGAAGTGCGACTATACCGTACGGCATAGAATATCCGAAAGGGTTAACTGACAACAGAGTAAAATTACATGTAATTATTAGAATTAAATGGCCATGTAAAAACAAATGTAAACATGTATTTCAATTACGATCGACACATTAGGTAATTCAACTTTGCCGTAAAAAATATATGAAATTGAAGTATGTGTCAATTAAACGGAGCCGGATTGCCGGAAAAGTTTCCATTCTGACGGGCCCATTCCTTATGCCTATATGACACTACGTTTTTTCTCTGGTATTTTTGGGTTGGAAATCCCACCGAAAGTCAAAATACAAAAAAGAGACAAATACACCCTCAAAAGCAAGTTGATTAACATTAAACTTCAAACTAAATGAAAATAATATTTATTTCAAAAATTAATTTTTTTGGAAATTTGAATTTAAATTACTGAAATAAAAAAGTTATGAAATCCAAAGGGCAGGATAGCTGTGTATTCAATGTTAAAAAGGGAAGCCAGTACGCAATATAATTTTTCTACCGGACTTCTTCTTCTTACGGCCAAAGCAGAAGCTTACAAGAGGCAAATTTAAAATTTGTATTTCCATATACATACATACTTTTTATTTTAAATATAATTTATTTTCTAGTTGTCAAATTGAAACAATTGTCAGAAAAAATGACCGAATGCCAAAAAACTTACCGAAATACAAGCTGGTTCGTTGGTTTTTAACCGCCTAGATGGTATTTTGTTTGGGTTTTTTTAATATAGCTTGCTCGCTTGCACCAACGCAAAACTATATTTGACCATCTCCTTCACACAAAACCTGGTATAATACCAGAAAAAAAAACGTAGTGTCATATGGGCTTTACTATACTTTGTCTGCTTGTTTAACTTCAAGCATAAGTTATTGAATTGACAGTTTTATTTATGACGTTGCAAAGCCCTCAGAAATTGTTGAATAGGAGACCAGGCTAACAAATAACTCACAAAAATTTTACGTACAACAAAATAAACAATCGATTGCAGCAATAATGGCTAATTTGTTATACAAGTTGGATTGCTTAATTGCTTATATTCATTTAATGAACATATCGATTTATATAAATTAAGTAAGCAATAAATTGAAATATATATACATGCATATACGAAAATATATATGCACATACCCTGCAGTAAAAAGCCAAAATGAATCCTTTATGAATCACTGATGAAATTCACCCCATGACTGAGGAGGCATCAGTGAATACTTTCCTATAAAGACTGAACTTTTCATATAAATGCCCTGCAAAAAATTGTGTGTATACTTGGCTACAATTACTCCCAATTGTACCCGGAACGGTAAAAATGTAGAGTAATTGTTGACAATTTTACTCAAAAGGTTATAAACGAATTTTGAAATATGCTTTTGTAATTGCATTTTTTTCGCCATTAAGTATATCTATGTGTGTACATACACTATAAAAGGGCACAACTTCCATTTGGTATCCCATTGGCATCAAAGTGGAGTTCTCTACTTTCGTACTCGTTCAGGTATAAAAGAGTACAATTAGTCTATCCATAGGACATGCTCAAACAAAAAGGAACACTTCATTCCATATAAAGAGATACAAAAAGTGAGTAGTCGCATGCTCCTTTGCGAGTGATCCCGGATGTATCCCGGATTAGTCGCATTTTTTGCAGGGTGGTTTGCTTTCCTCAGAAAAACAAAAAACTAAAAAATAGAAATTTTACTCCGTTATGACGACAGTGATGAATATTCAACAAAGAATCATCAATGATCATTCAGCAGTGAAACAAATTTACTGCAGGGTAGATATGCACATATAAAAATTTAAAATAAAATTTGCTTGTCAATAACAATAAGGCAATATTTTGTGGTTTAACGTTAATTAATAGTTCATATGTAGGTAGATCATTAAAAGTATGCATACGGACAGGTATTGGCATAACACTCAAATGATATTTGAAGGCTCATTCAGTTAATGAAACAGATAAATTTGTTTAGAATATACAAGTATACAGGCTAAACCGATACTTTTTTTTATCTAAGAGAATGAGTTACAGACAAAATTCTTTCTTTTCTTTTTTCAGTTAAATTTTTTATTGAGTATTACCGCATTGCCATCCAAACTGTCTGTGTAGAATAAGAATACACGAATTTTTATCATTTCCTTGTTGTTTAATTACATGCATAGATGTACATATGTGTTTAGTCACACATTAGTCTCAGAAGTCATGCGGTATAACAAAAATGTATTGAACTACCAATAGCAGTAAGAAAATCGAACAAATAGACAAATGTTGAACAAGTTAAACGAACGAGCGATGAGACATATGAATTGGTTGAATGGCTGAATGCTTGACTGTTTGCTATCAGAGAGAAAAACGTGGAAACGGACAAATCCACAAAGCACAAAGCAAGATGAAATGGGAAAATGTGGCAAAGCAAACAACAGAGTGATTTGAATCCTTTGCTGCATGCAAAGCTCAGAAAACTTGTGCACTTTTACATACATATCTAGATACACTGTAAAGTAAAAGTTGCGAAAAAAATGCAAAGAAATGCAAAATAACAGCAAACAGAACAGAAAAGTGATGCCGGAACACGCAACTAATTGTGTGCTGAAATGACGCGATATCTTCGTTCTAGAGTGACGACGCAAAGAAAGTCGCGGAACAGCTACGACAAAGCGGCAAGGCGATGCAATTGAGTTTGTAAAGTTTAAACTGTTCGACAGGTTGAAAAACGATGCAATAGTCATTTAAAAATAAAGTACTGGAACGCGTTGTTTATGGTTGCAAGGTCATTTTAAATTTCGGTATAACCCAGATAGCACAAAATGCATCAATACTCGCTTTAATAAACAAAAATGTGGAGTAGGTAAGCTCTTTTCAGCGAGTTCGCCGACAAGTAGGTATTTAAACTAATCATACAACTTAAGCTTAGAAAATTTTACGCAGTGGCGGACCTAGCATAAATTGCCTGGGCAAGCCTATGTGTGAAGCATAACCATTAGCCATTTATGTAATTTCCTTTGCTGTATTATTTAAAAGTCTGATTGCATTCCATCATTGACTTTGATTTCTGTTTAACATTTTCGAGTGGCCCGAATAAATGCTTTTCAATGCTCGAACGCTCGTTTGTTTGTTTATTACGCATATGTTTGTACGGGCATTTGAACAATTCGGGTATTTGAAGATCGTTTTTTCTCGTTTATTTTTTTTTTGTTTTTTTTTTCATATGTATTTTTTATTTTTGTTTTCCTGATACACATTTTTTTGTTTGTATACTTAGAGAAAAGGAATCAAAAATAAAATTTTTATTTTTATAATGCACGTTTTAAACCAAGTCATTTTTATTTTATAAATGAAAATTTTTAAATTAAAAATTAAATTTTTTAAATTAAAATGTATTTAGGATTTAAAAAGAAACATGTTTAAATCAAAATTTAAAATTAATGGAATAAAAACGAAAGTTTTTCCTTAAAAATCTCATAGTGCTTAAAATAAAAATAAACATTTTTAAATTAAAATTGTATTTTCTTGCTTTTGCAATTTTACTCTGAACATTTTTAAAATAAAAAATTTCGTATTTACATAATTCTTAAATATAAAAACGTGCGCTAGGGAAATCTTACACAAATGCGCAGAGGTATTTTTAGTTTCCTTATACCGACGGAAATTTCAGCAGTACAAGTGTATTTGCTTATTGCCTAAAAAATGGGTGCTTTAGTGTTTGAAAAACTGAGGTCCAATTTGATTTCCACCGCTTTTTAAAATTATCTTGATATTGTGCCAATAGTCGCCAAAAATCACAATCAACCCTTTTATAATCTGGTATTTGATATTTATGTTTGCATGCACATGCAGATGAAGAAATTATGTGCATAAGTATGTACCTACATGCAAACGAAAATCAAATCAAATATGCATATGGCTGGGAATACTGAACTTTTGAATGCCGAAGCCAGCTTCATATTCGCATACAAATTTGATGTGAAAAATAAAAAAAGTGCTTTGCTAGTTTTTTTTTTCAATTTAAGTCTGAAAATAAGCAATTGGTTTCTCCTTAGCGAAAGCGAGAAAACAAGCTACGTTATTATGTTTTGAAAGCCACGTAAAAGCTAATGTGTGGAAACGTTGAAACATGCTCACTGTGCTGTGATTGGCTGTACAAACAAAATACACATTGTGAGGTGGATTGCTGGTGTATTTGCGCTATTTTCTTAGCAGGCTTTTAGGGGCATGTTACAGTGGGGGCTATATTATTGAGAACTTAAATAGTAAACACATAAAACGTAAAATAACCAGATTTTAAAGAATTTCGTATGAAATGAACGAAAATGTGTACGCAAGCCGGGCTTCTCGGCTTGTATGAAGCGACCGCCTCTGCTTTATAGCTCACCAAAATTTGTTGTACCGTTCCACTGATACCTATCGCGCAACCAACCAACCTATCGCGCAAAGTTGGATTATTTTGTTGCACGCAAAATGGCGGCCAACAGCGATGCACTTTATTGGAATTTTTTGGTGTGTTTGCAAAGCGGTTTATCACACATTTTGCATTTTTAATGCTGCTTTAGGGATGAGTACATATTAAATAATATAATACACTGGCGCAGCTATAAATTTAACGAGTTTTATTTAGGCCGATCTTTGCTCTCAATTCGAGGCGCGCTATTTACATTTTGTTTTCCCTATTAATTGGGTGCATCTTCAGTTTCATACCGGCTGCGAACGACGAATGAATTGTAAGAAGCTTTTTTATGGCGAAAATACACAAAACAAACTCGGTATTTAACTAAATACAATTTTTGGTGTTGTTCCTGGCTTGTAGTTGAACCCGCGCGTCCTGGTATGACAGACAAGCACTCTACCCACTACATCACACCGACCACTTTTCTATGAATATGTAATACTTACAAGCATGCATGCAGGTGAATAATAAAGCTACAAATATCTATGTATCATAGTCAAATCGTCGATGATTTTGCAAAACCGCTTATTTACCAAAATCCAAATTTGGCAGCAGAGCAAAAAGATGTGCTTGCTTTGCCGTAGAGATGGTGGGGTAGTATTTCATTAACTAATATTTTAAAAACTTGTTAATGAAATAATATTTTCACGATTTGTTTGTGTTGTCATCGATGTGTGGAGCTCAGTGTTTCCAAATTTCATTTTTGCCACAAATGTTAAACAGCCGGTTTTACAAATGTTCAATGGGCGGTTTTACAAAGGCATCGACGATTTGTGCTACTAGTATTTTCTAGCAACCAAAAGAAGTTGGTGTTTACAGGTGTGGCATAAAATTATCAGCTTTATTTTCGCACTTTTGTGTAAGGCGTATAGTAGTACAATGGCGCTATTATAACTCTGACGAGTTTTATGGCCGAGCTTCTCTCCCAATTCGAGGTGTGCTCCTTTTTGTTTTTCCTACTAATTGGGAGGACCTACAGTTTTATGCCGGCTCCGAACGGCGAAAGCATTTTTTGTGAGAAGCTTTTTCATGGCAGAAATACTCTCGGAGGGTATGCCGCCCACTGCCGAGAGGTGACCGCTGCTCTTAAAAAACCCAATAATTGGATTTTTACTAATTAGAAAAATTTGTTTGGCTCGGACCGTGGTTTGAACCCGAGACCTCTGGCATAGCAGGCGAGCACTCTACCCACTGCACCACAGCGGCCACGTATAGCATTCTAAAAGCGACCGCTGTGAATGAATAACAAGTGGGATATTTCAGCTGTCAAACAGCGCATGGAATATGTTGATGAGGTGGCAAATGTGGCAGGCTTTCGAGGTCTGGCGAATATTACAATAGTTTCGAATAATATTTTGCGACGATTGTTAGAAGTATCGATCGAAGTTTCTTCTCTACTGACTACTGAGATTAAGTTGCATTGTTACTCAGGGTTTTAGTCCAAAGAATGCGGTGCATCGCTTTGAAAGGTTTTAATATTGTATATGTTTACATATATATATGTACATATGTATGAGTATAACATAAGTGTAGATATTTCCAATTCCTCTGTCGACAATTTTGACTTTACTTAAGTCTATACCTACCCATTTTCGAATTTACATTAAGTCCTTTTAAGCCTCATTTAAAATTCGAGGAAGCCATAAAGAAACTTTTCTCCTGTTACCCCGATGATAATTCAATATTTGCGATAGGTTATTTAGCGTGCAATAAATATGGTTTTCATAATAAGGATGATTTTCAGTGATGGATTCTCTGTCAAAATCAGCTATATTTCAAAAGCATCTCGGCTTATATGAGATAACTGTACACCCTCTCTACGTCAAATAGGTGTCTGTGCTTCTATTGATGCACCTAAAGCAACACAATTACAGTCGTGTGTTTCCGCTGCGCGGCGCATAAACTTGTTAAATGACAAATCAATTTATTCTCACTTCATTCCGCAGCAGAAAAGCATTTTCATGTTCACAAAGTGTTAACAATAAGTGTTTTGGAATAACTTTATTCCACAATTTGATGTCGCAGTTGCATATGGGTGAATGTGCACCAGTGGCGGACCTAGCATAAATTGCCTGGGCAAGCCTATGTGTGAAGCATAACCATTAGCTATTTATGTAATTTCCTTTGCTGTATTATTTAAAAGTCTGATTGCATTCCGTCATTTACTTTGATTTAGAGTTCTCGATTTCTTTTTAATATTTTCGAGTGGCCCGAATAAATACTTTTCAATGCTCGAACGCTCGTTTGTTTGTTTATTACGCGTATGTTTGTACGGGCATTTAAACAACTCGGGTATTTGAAGATCGTTTTTTGTCGTTTATTTTTTTTTTGTTTTTTTATATGTATTTTTTATTTTTGTTTTCCTGATACACATTTTTTTGTTTTTATACTCAGAGAAAAGGAATCAAAAATAAAATTTTTATTTTTAAAATGCACGTTTTAAACCAAGTCATTTTTATTTTATAAATGAAAATTTTTAAATTAAAAATTAAATTTTTTAAATTAAAATGTATTTAGGATTTAAAAAGAAACATGTTTAAATTAAAAATTAAAATTAATGGAATAAAAACGAGTTTTTCCTTCAAAATCTCATAGTGCTCAAAAAAAAAATAAACATTTTTAAATTAAAATAGTTTTTTCTTGATTTTGCAATTTTACTCTGAACATTTTTAAAATAAAAAATTTCGTATTTACATAATTCTTAAATATAAAAACGTGCGCTAGGGAAATCTTACACGAATGCGCAGAGGTATTTTTAGTTTCAGCAGTAGCAAGTGTATTTGCTTATTGCCTAAAAAATGGGTGCTTTAGTGTTTGAAAAACTGAGGTCCAATTTGATTTCCACCGCTTTTTAAAATTATCTTGATATTGTGCCAATAGTCGTCAAAAATCACAATCAACTAGAGCTGTCAAACTATCGATAGTCACGACCATCGATGTTTTACGATAGTCCTAAGGGTGACTATCGATACTATCGATAGTATCGACCCATTTTATATGTTTTTTTCAAATCCATTTATTTTTCGCTGCCTTACTTTTAAAAATACCAACTGATTTTCCAATTCATAAAAATTTTTTTGTAAGAATAATAACACATCGACTTTTTTTGGTTTTAAACTCGACCGCCTATCACTTACAATTAAACCAGCTTTACTGAACATGCGTTCAGACTCTACTGCGCTGGTTATAATAGCGGAACGGGACGGAAGCCGTACCGATAGAGAACGGTGACAAACATAAGGCAGTTATAATAGTGCGTTAACTGCCGTCTTTGACATTTGCCACAGCTGTAAATATTGTACTTTGTTTACCAATTTAAAACAGGAAACTTTCCACTTACCCCAACAAGGAAACTTTCAATTTGTTGGTGATTTCATGACGACACACGCCGTTATTAAGTCTTTCCTCGAATTCGCTCATATTTATTTTATAAAATGTTTAAAAAAAATTTTTGCTAACGGTATTCTGTTTTGTCACAGCAAAGAGAACTGTCAAATTGCCGTAAGAATACGGAAGAAATCTAAAATCAACAGATGCTTACGGTTCTCGCCGCTTTCTACCGTTCATTGTAATCAATCACATGCCTTTCACATACAATAGATATTAAAGTCACAGCTGCATCCGTTGCGTTACGGCTATTATAACCAGCGAGTACAGATGATGCCGTGATACAAAAAAAATTGTTTGCAGGTGGGTTTGTGTTTGGTGCAGAGTTAACTTGCTCCAAGTACTGGCTCTTCTTCAGGATTACATCGGTTTTTTTGCTCTCTGTATTTGATTCAACACTTCGGAAATTTTTGGTTTCTTATACGGCAATGTGTTCTCAATAAAAAATTGTGCTTTGAGAATTAATGTGGAAATGGGTAAATGTCAAATGCGCTGGGAAAGAGTATATACGATAGTCGCGATAGTAGTAAAACTATCGATAGTTATTTAAAGTGACTAGACTATCGATACTATCGATAGTATCGTCGATAGTTTGACAGCTCTACAATCAACCCTTTTATAATCTGGTATTTGATATTTATGTTTGCATGCACATGCAGATGAAGAAATTATGTGCATAAGTATGTACCTACATGCAAACGAAAATCAAATCAAATATGCATATGGCTGGGAATACTGAACTTTTGAATGCCGAAGCCAGCTTCATATTCGCATACAAATTTGATGTGAAAAATAAAAAAGTGCTTTGTTAGTTTTTTTTTTTCAATTTAAGTCTGAAAGTAAGCAATTGATTTCTCCTTAGCGAAAGCGAGAAAACAAGCTATGTTATTCTGTTTTGAAAGCCACGTAAAAGCTAATGTGTGGAAACGTTGAAGCATGCTCACTGTACTGTGATTGGCTGTACAAACAAAATACACATTTTGAGGTGGATTGGTGGTGTATTTGCGCTATTTTCTTAGCAGGCTTTTAGGGGCATGTTACAGTGGGGGCTATATTATTGAGAACTTAAATAGTAAACACATTTAAAACGTAAAATAACCAGATTTTAAAGAATTTCGTATGAAATGAACGAAAATGTGTACGCAAGCCGGGCTTATCGGCTTGTATGAAGCGACCGCCTCTGATGTGCACATAACTGTACGTATGTAAATGGTTACATTTAACAACACTTTTATGCATAAAAATGAGTTGTAAGTTTCATATTGACACCCAATGTGCAGCTTGTTCCGTTTAATCAAAGCAAACATATTCAATCTTTTACTCGAGCAAGCAAATAAAACTTTTATATAAAAGTGAAAAATTATTACATGTACATAGAGTCGCACCAAGATTATGAGCGCTTACTTTAAAATTTTGATTTGATATGAAACGAGTTTCATTACCTTCACCTTTAATCGTTTGTCCTTCTACCAAAAATTTAGCTAGCCAATGTTGCCCTTCCGCTTCTCCTATAGTTATTTTTAGCTCACTGAACGATCTCTGCTCACGAGGCGCTGAAAGAACCAGAATGAAGAAAAGCAGATACCCGCGAAAACTGCTAGAGTACTCTCCAGAGTTCTTTAAGTGAAATCAGGCATCTGGAGAACATTCGCAGCACGATATTAGCGTTTTTTCTTGAAAAGAAGAAAACGTCCTATATCCCCCAAATAAGCCTTTACCTGCTGAAACGTAGTAATCTGTCTTGTTTTGAAATTGTTGTCTTAAAGATAACTTCCTAACATATAGAATTTCTTCTATAATGCTGTTTTGGTTTATTTCTAGGGATCATACATAAGTACCTAAACTTCCTTTAAGTTATGGTAAATATCTGAATACTTCCTAAATTTATACCTACAAATGTGCAATTAGAGTTTATCAAAATAAAATATAAATGCCTTCCGCAAAACAATTGCACACATGCAGTGGCGTAGTAACGGGGGGGGGTTTTTTTGGGACAACCCCCCCCCCCCCCCCCCCCCCCGAAAGATTCGTTTTGACCATAAAACCATCTTTGACTTTATTAGCATACATTTCTTTTTCAGGAAAAAATCAATGAGAATAGTAATTTTTCGAAATTGGTAATTCGAAATTTAGCGCTTTTTCACGAAGTATTACTTGTAGCGTTTGTTGAGCCGTAGGAAAGTGCAAGAACCGCAGGAATTTTACCACAATTTACATTCTTTGTACTTATATTCGCTCTTTTGTGGTAAAATTCCTACGGTTCCTGCACTTCCCTACGGCTCAACAAACGCTACAATTATTATACGGTATTGCTGTTATTAACATGCTAATAACAGAAAAGTAACGCCAATTATTTAAATTTCAAGTTTTCTTTCAATTACTTATCATCTTAATCAAATAATATTAGTATAAACTACAATGGGAATAAATATGCAATGTATAAGAGTATCTGAACTTGAGATTTCACTTAATGTCTGTCAAAATGGAATATTAAAAAACTAAATTATATTAGAAAATTATTATTTATAACCGTAGCACATAGGTAGAAATATTTCATTGTGTACATCTATTCCAAATTGCTTGTTTAATGCAAAATTTTAATAATTTGTGTTAAAAGTAGAGCTCTCGATTTTTTTTTGAACATTTTCGAGTAGCCCGAACAGTTGTTGTTCAAATGCTCGAAGAGTTGTTTGTTTGTTTATTACCCGTATGTTTGTACGGGAATTTGAACAATTCGGCTATTTTGAAGTTTGTTTTTTTTCTTTTGTTTATTATTTTTTATTTTTGTTTTTCCGATACACATTTTTTTTGTTTGTAAGCTCGAATACTCGAATGTTTGTACGGGCATTTGAACAACAAACGGGCTTCAACAAAAACGATCAGATCGAATTGCTCGATACCCGGGTATCTAGGGCTCTAGTTAAAAGTCGATTTTATTGAAAAATATATACAGTGACTCAAAAAAAAAATCATACGCCAGAGTTTTTAAATTTATTTCAAACAGTTCTGTCGAAAATTTGACTCTCTTATTTTCGTTTAAAAATGTAAACAATTTTTCAACAAAAATCGCCTTAAGCAGGATTTCTAAGCTTATGGAAAAATCCGAAAAATCGTAGAAATTTCTAAAGGTGGATTAAAAATTTCAAAGCGCGGCCAGAATTTAAAGAAGATTTTGAGGAGATTTCTAAGTGTACTGTTATGTAGCCAACCAATTTTAGTGTAAAAAGTGCTATTCTCAATGCTGTAAAAATTTCCGTCGATTTTAGTAATTTTTTTCTGTAGGGTGTTTGCGTTATATGTACGTGAGACCGTTCCAATTATAATTTCCGAAAAGCCAATGAAATTTTTCAAAACGTTGAATGTTGCATATTATTACAATTGAATGAGCTGCAAAAGTGCATACTCAAAAATCTTCTAAAAAATGTAGCTTTATAATTAAATACTTTTTGGTTGCTTGGTTTTCCTTTATAATTCTTAGCCCCTTTTTATGATAAGTACTTCCTTAACTTTGAAAAATTGGAAATACTAAAAATGCTGCCTAAAAAGTTAACATATCTGGGTTACTTTCGAGCATCACCTACATTAACCAAGATATGCGTTAGAAATATAAACATTAAAATAAAGCACAAAAAGAAAATTATTGTAGGTACATATGAAAAACCCTGTATCTAGTAGTGAAGTGCGGCTTTGTGCGACGTAATTTTTTGTCGGCTAACTACTAATTGTACTAGATATCATGTCCGAGGGTTAATTTGACTGAGTCTGACAGAGCAACATAACAAAACCAATTTTTAACATGAAAAAGAGTGATAATTTTTTTTTAAATATCCCAACTTTAAAAGCTTAAAACTATAAACTTAGAATTATTGGAAACCAAGGATATTATTGAAAAGTGTTACTAATTACTTGAACCTTTAGGATTCATCACGATTACTTAAATGAAATGCTTTAAATAATAAATATTCAAGTTGAAACTAGCACTTAAAAATATGTAAGAAAAAAACAAAAAAATTAACTTCAGATATGCTAAGTTACGACCATCTGGGGCAAGTGCAGAGTATGGGGTCGGGAAAAAAGCGATGAATTATTGTTCCCCATTCTATTTCCAATATGTGGGTATGTTTTTTTTTTGTAATTGTAACAATTTTACAAAATTCAATTTTGGGCGCATAAAACTTGAAAATCTACCTATGCGCGTAGATTTCCAGAAGAGAATATGAGACTTACTTTTGAAGTGTAGTTAAAGGCCCTTGGCAACTGACAATCTGGCATGTCAAGCAGTGTGTATGTGTGAGTTTTTTTGTGTGTGTTAGTGCAATCGGCAGTCGTCGTGCTATACGTTCTTGTTTTCGGGCTCGCGTTGATGAGAATCAAATCTTTTAGATATTTGCGTCAATCACCCGACACTCACACATATGTATACTACACTTCTTAACATTCCAGATTTTAAGTGGCCAAGGGCCTTAAGAGTTTGATATATGTATTATAAGCCATATTTGTGTACTAAATTAAATGTTAAATTATAGTCTGAAAAAATTACATTTCGCTAGCTTAGAGTGCAAACTGTGTAAGTCCACTTTTATGAAAAAGTGTATTTTTATGTAGAACGCTAGAAAAATCAAATACGCACCGCGCTAAACAAGTCTGAGATACTTGGCATATTTCTACTCGTTGTTATTCAGTGATACGCAAATTGTGTAAGTCCAAAAAGCGAAAAAAATTGTGTAAGTAAGTCCAAAATATTTATATGAACAGAAATTTTCTTTCATTTCGAATTTTTTTTTTCTTTTTTGTTTTTTGTCTCTCCTACAAAGTTTTAAAAAAGGACTTACACAATTTGCATTCTAAGCTAGCGATTTTTATCATTTGTAAAAAAAAATTGTAGTTTTTTTTTTTTGGTAATTTTAATTTTGGTAAATTTTTTACATTGGCTGTAACCCCCCCGAAAAATTCTCTAGCTACGCCACTGCACACATGGGAAAAAATGTAAAATGAATTGTGAGGCAATTACTGAGTGCGTAAAAATAAGTAGATAAAAAGGGGAAGTGGAAAAGTGGCAACGGAAAGAATTATGCATTCGTCCACAATTGGCCTTTATCTTCGCATTTTGCCATAATGCTTCCGAGGCAAATAAGTACATACGAGTAAATAGGTGCAAATTCGTTAGTGGACAAAGCTAATATTCTAGTTGGAAATGAAAACTGTTATGGAAAAACATACATATACTTCAGTTTATGTGCATAAAAAGTAAATATACCTCCAGTTACCGGTGCATATGTGGTACACATAAAAGTGTGTGAGTACGTAAGTATCTGTGTACAGTCCCTGCAAAAAAATGTGCTATTAATACCGAAAGAGATTTGTCCCGGATTGATCTCTTTCGAGAACAATCGGTCCACAATTAGTCCCCGATTGTTCCCGTACGGGTATAAATGTAGACTAATTGTAGACCAATTGTTCCCGAACGGGTATAAATGTAGACTAATTGTTCCCTAACGGGTATAAATGTAGATTAATCGCTTTCATCCCGAACGGGTACAAATGTAGATTAATCGCTTTCATTCCGAACGGGTACAAATCTAGATTCCTTAAATGTAGAAATTTTACAAAAATATGCAATGTATTTAAAAAATTGTAGAACAACCGGTAAAACGAATTGAACACCCTTTCTTTTAATAACACTGATGAATAATAATTTTAACAAAATGTTGCCTAAAATATTTCATGAAAAAATCCTTTACATTACGCTCATATAATGCATACTCAAAACTTACAATTTTTTTTATTTATTTATTGAGATTTTTTTCAAAAGTAAAACATTATATAATCTTTATTTATATATGCATGAACATTTACAATTTTTTAAAGATTGTTATTAAAAATTGCCTTGGCGAACAACTTGGAAAAATCTACATTTGTACCCATTGGGGATGAAAGCGATTAATCTACATTTGTACCCATTGGGGATGAAAGCGATTAATCTACATTGGTACCCGTTTGGGTATACAAGTTGAACAATTAGTCTCTTCATAGGACATGCTCGAACAAATGCGACCAATTCACTCCATATAAAGGGATGTAAAATTGTATTAGTCGCATGCTCCCTTGCGATTGATCCCGGACACGTGCCGGCTTAATCGCATTTTTTGCAGGGGCGATTTGTATGGAGGGAAATTAATCGATACCGCGCCATAGAAATTCGGATTCGTCTCATTTTTTCGACGCGACATCTGTCTAAAATTAATTTTGATGTTCCGGATTTTGGTTTTTATGGACCAAGACGGATTTTTGAAAATAAAAATTGGGCAAAAATCGAAAAAAAATATCCAGGCCAATATGCACATCGAATTGAAGCAGAATTTTATGCTGAATCCAGATATGAAATCAGAATTAAAATCCGATAATCAGTTTTCGAGATATAGCCAGATTTCTTGTTATGGAGGCTGAATTCCCAAAATCGCATATTTTCGCGACTATCTCTTTCTGTGTACAATATATCTTAATTGTTTTCCAAATTTCTTAAAAATAAGTCAATACAATATATGAACAGTATTTTAAAATATTAATTTATCTTCCGGTATAGGAAAACTACAATGTCATCCGATACCGATGATTTTCGCCGACAGCACTTTGTATACAATAAATGCTCTAAAATTTAGAGTGTAAATACAAAACTTTCATAATTTTAGCTGCAAAAATTGAAGAGTTATACCCCAAAACGTAGACTTAAGGTACTGCCAGACGATGCAAGAAAGTGCTTTCAGAAAGTGAAAAAGTAAAACTTTCTCGTCTAGATACCAAAAAAGTACTTTCTTAAAGTGCTTTCCGAACTTTCATCAATTACTTTCTTAAGAAAAATTTGCATCGTCTAGCTGCGAGAAAAATACTTTTCAGAAAAATGAGTGGAATCCAAATTTCAATGGCGCGATATGGATTACTAAATCGCCCCACCCTAGTGTACATGCCAAAATGCTGTTGGCTTTCTCTTCCTCCATCCGTCTTTTGTTGAGCTAAATACAAGTAAATAGTTACAATAACAAATACGTATGTATGTACACACTAATTGGTGTGATATTAAATAAAAAATGTATAAAATTCAACATAGAGTTAGCTAACCCAACAAACGCATAACCACAATTGGCCTTCAGGGATTTTTCGTTAAAGAAAAGAATGCAATCAAATTACCTCAACATCCATGTGCTTTTAGCACATATATCGCCGTTTAAACTTCATAACTGCTTCAGTTAGACCAGGGCTGGGTAAGTCGACTTCGACTTTAATCGATTATCGACTTTTTGCTAAAAAAAATCGACTTCTACAATCGATTGTTGTGTGTGAAAGTCAGTCGGAAATCGACTAATTGGCTCGACTAATCGACTTTTTTACTACATATATTGGCGGTATAATTTTGTCAGAACTAATATATAAAAAAAGCTTCTCACAAAAAAGCATACAAATTCCAACAAGCAAACCAAAAAAACAAGCATTCGCCCTCCGGAGCCGGCTCTGTGAGTCCCCTTAATTTGTAGGAACGTTATTAATTATGAAAGAGGTTGTCTCCCAGGCCAACTTTGCCGAACAGAGTACTAGCCCAGAGGGTCTGAGTTTTATTTTAGAAGGGGGTTAAAGTTTTATGGTTTTATCTGGAGTTGCAATTATTTTATCGAAATTATGTTATAAAAAATTACCTGAAATGAAGTTTTTGAGCTCGGACTTCTGCTACAGAATTCAATATTTTTTTTTTTGTGGCTTTGGGTTACTGTCAAAATGACAGTAAAAGGAAAATGGCAAGGTCTATAATGAAGACCAATAAAACGGCCAGGTTGTGCTTATATTTTTCTGATGTTGAAATTTCTTATGAGTTGATTGTTGCAATTAGTTTAGGGTGTTGATGATTGCTTGAATGTGCCATGAGGGTGAGGTCGTAATTACAAAACATGATTTTTTTACAAATGAAATTAAACGATATGTAGGTAATACATAATTAATACTTGTTTCGATTTTACAATGAAAGGTATTGTAACGAGATACAATTATACAGTTATATCTTTTAAAATCGTCATACATAAATTTTTGTGATACAAACAGAATTCTATAAGGAATTTCTCTGCGGTAGACTTTAACCCTCTAACGCCCACGCAAATGGCTGTTTTTAACCCTTTTTTGGAAACACATGTAGAAAATATCAATTAACAATACAGATGGAGGGTTGAAATGTTCTAGAAAATTATTCGCCATAAAATTTAACTATGGGCACCCTCAGACAAAATCTTTGTACAAATACCACAAAAGACCACAGGATATATAGTCACAAATTACGCCATGAAATATGTAACAAATTTTATATGTATACGCACTAGATACATTTTTTGTTCTTTGGATCCTCGCTCCGGAGCCGGAATATGAGAATAGGTTGTTGTAAATAAGTAAGTTGTAAAAAAAGTTATGATTAATGAGTTAAATTCTGTAGAAGAAGTCGGAGCTCAAAAACTTCATTTGAGGTTATTTTTTATTAGATATTTTCGATAAAGTAATTGCACCTCCAGTTAAACCATAAAACTTGAACCCCCTCCATAAAAAACTCAGACCCTCTGGGCTAGTACTCTGTTCGGCAAAGTTGATCTGGGAGACATCCTCTTTCATAATTAATAGCGTTTGTTCGTGTTGAGTAAAATTTTTGTAAATCTGTTGGACTGTGTTATTAACGTCACCGCTATGGTGCAGTGGGTAGAGTGCTCGCCTGCTATACCAGAGGTCTCGGGTTCTAACTCCAATCCGTACAAACACCAACAAAATGTCTAATTAATTAAAACCCAATTTTTGGGTTTGTAGAAATAGCGGTCTCTTTTCGGCAGTGGGCGGCGACCCTCCGAGTGTATTTCTGCCATGAAAAAGCTTCTCACAAAAAATGCATTCGCCGTTCGTATTTGCAAAAAAATGTTTCGTTATAATATAATAGTACGTCTTCGATGCCTAAAAAGGTAAGTCAATATGGGCCGGATTTACATTGGTTGAGCGCGCACCGATACAAATATCCTTTTCAGGGGGCAGAGGGGAAATTTTAGGAGATCATATCCGGCCTAGAAAAAAATGAATTTAAGGGGTAGGAGAGGGTGGTTGGAGGATCATAAAACTGAAAGCCCCACCCTCCGGAGGCCTATGGTTCCGAAGATAATTGCCGTTAAATTTCCGAGGCTCAGATTGGATATAATGAACCAATTTCATTCAATTTACAAACTTGTTGGAATTTCACCTAAATTTAACACTTTCAACTATTATTAAATTATAATATTTAAGTTCTCCAGAAAGAGATTTTTGCCGACTGAGGGTTATTTTATTAAAGCGCGGCCGAAGGCCTCCAACGCAAATAGATGTTCTGCACACATATACACATATGTTCGTGTGTTTTTACTTGAAAAATTTAAGAAAAAAGTCGAAAAATCGACTTAAATCGATTATCATAGCCGACTAATCGACTTCGATAGTCGAAATGATAAAAGTCGAGTCGAAAGTCTAAAATCCACTTTTTGCCGAGACGACCCAGCCCTAAGTGAGACTTTTATAACCGCATGATCGACATTTGTGCGAAATATTAAAATGAACTCCTGAGCCCAACTGTACGACTTCAGCACTAAAAAGGACATTAGAAGGAAATACAGATTAATTAAAAAAATCCATAGGCGCAAAACATAACTCCCGCGTCAACACTGAATACCCTAGAAACCTTTGAGAATCATTGGTATCAAATGAAAGATGCTAACTAGGATTTCAATACAGATTTAGCTCCAGTTCTTTGCCTCGCCCTGTTTTCGAGGTACAAACCAAACTGTGGATTCGGAAGGCCCTGGAATGCTTTTGAATGATATCGGTGTCAAATAAAAGTGTCTAATTAGGGTTTCAATCTGAACCTATTTCCATTGTAATCTCTAACAAAACGTGGACCCAAAATACCTCGGAACTTTTTGAACGATATTGGGATAAGCATAAGGATAGGGACACAGCCAAACGGGACGGGTATTCCCTAGTACGTACATAACACAATAGGATTATCATAAAAAGCTGCAACTCCACCTAAAGACTCTAAAAATAACGCAACAATTGAATTAAATTACTGTAGTTTCGACTAGTTATATGTAAGTAAAAATAGGTTTCTTATTGAAATTTCTATTTTAAAGTTTACTCTTTCTTCTTCTATCAAGCAATGCAAATTTGATCAAAACCGAAAGTACATTTGTCGTGGTTGTTCAGCACAATTCAGAAGACAAAAGTCTCAACCGCAACTAGGAATTGCTTAATGTGGTAGAACACAAAAACATATCATAGACAATTAAACAAGATTTAAGACAAGCACACGTGTAGATATATATTTACAGACATGATTCTTAAGTACATATGTATGCTTTGCTAAATATACAAATGTATGTGTATAAATATTTTGGAATGCTTGGTTTTTGTATAGGCATGTTCTGTAATTTCCAAATCAATCAATGTTTCGGTAAAAAACAAAAGCACGCTTTTAGGATTTTGCACAAGAAAAAAGTGGATATCTACGCATACGTAGAATTAATCGCTAAATCGAATGGCGTATTTAGTTTCTTGGTACACTACCCAGGGAAGGTAATATCGCGGACCAAATTGATAATTTCCTTTTTTTCTCATGAATCTTCAATTTCTTGCCCTATACTTTTCCTGAAAGCGGACATTATTTTTTATTTAAATCACACGATAGGCTGCGTTATTTAGCCAGAAATGTATAGCTATTAAAATTCGAATAATATTTGGATGAGTTCATCAAGTTTAAGTGAAGTAAAGTCAGGTATAAAAGGGTAACATACCTTAAATTTGACGGCGGTTTTTGAGTTATTAGTGAAAGTTTTATGTGGATGGATAACTCCACAAATGCAAAAAAAAAAAGAAAGTTCGAGACCGCGATTAACGGGCAAAAAGTGAAGCCGGATGGCGCCAAAATAATTGTGGGCAATATGGGTATCAAAATAAAGATTTTAGCTAGGACTTCAATGTGCCATTCGATTTAGCGGTTAATTCTACGTATGGATACATATCAATTTTTTTTCTTGTGGAAAAGTCCAACTTTTTTCGAACATAAATCTAAACATACCTTGAAATTCTGGGAATTTGCGCGGTTTTTGGTGTAGCTCCATCTAGTGTTTGGAAAAGTGAAATTTTTCTTTCAGTTTACTTCATATTCCGATGCCGGAGGGAGGATTTGAGAAGGTTAAAAGAATCCCATACAAAAAAAAAAACTCATCTAATTTACATATATATGTAGATACACAAGTTCACGCAAAATTTTTCATTCAAAATTTTTCTGTAGGTCCTTGCAGCTTATTTTACACTTGAAATCCACTGCAACAATTTTTGGAATTGAATATATTTTTGCTGAAATTTAGTTTTCTTTTTACGGACGATTTCTGTATAGAAGTAGAACCTACATACATATTTAATTTAAAACTCAAAACTTGTATTTATAAAAAATCAAAAATTACACATATTTTAGCAAATTATTTAATATTCTAAAAAAATAAAGTTAGAGTTTGTTGAAGTTGTTTTCACCATGAAAAAAATAAAAGTAATTTATACATATGCATGTATATAAATGAAATGAGTCAAAAGCATAATGAATTTAGAGAAAGTTTGAGTTTTTGGCCAATGTCGCAAAGCATAAAAGCACGTGCAAGTGAGCGGAAATCACATGCTATTATTTAGTAATTTAAAAGCCACTCTCAATTTTCAGTAAACTACATACATAAGTGTCGAATTTTCATGAGTAATAATAACGGAAAGTATTAATTATTCACCAAAGAGCTCCATTGGCATAACGTCAATAATAATAAATTATATTGCGCGGTAAAATCATTTGAGACACTTTCCGTTTTGCATTTTCATTTTATTTCCCCTGGAAACGCACTTCACTCACTAATTAGTTGTACAAATATGGAATTAATGAGAAAATGCATAAAATATTCAAAAGCGTCGAGATAAAAAAAATGAGGAAGAACATAAATCTTGGTTGGTGTGAGTGTGAGTGTGTTTGTCAATGTAAAGAAGCTTAAAGCAAGGTCGCAGGCAGACAATAAAACAAAAACAAACAAGAAAATAGTAAGTAATAAAAAAGAAAAATATTTATGTATGCAGTTGAGTAGCGCATCAAGGCACCGACGACCGGAAATGATAGTTTTAAGTTTGCCCGCTGCATATTCCCAAGCGCATTCGAGCTGCCCTTTGGCATTTGTGCGGTATTATTACTTTTTTTGTGCTGTTTTTTTTTATGGGTGTGCGTATAAATTAACGCGTTTGGCAATGCCAGTAGCAGGCGAGAAGGACACTGTTTTTGTAGTACAAGCTACTTTTCTGCGGGTATGCACTGCTGAGAGCGGCTATTTCTTACGCAACTATTCGGAACTGACCAACATAAATTCATAGTACCTTTCGAAGGTGTTAGTTCAGAAAGTGGGTGTCAAGTATCACAATTATCGATATCATCACAATTGAATTTGAGTGACTGGTGATGTCCATGTACATGTGTCTCCACTGCTGGTATTACCAGTGGCGTATGCTTCATACAAGCCGAAAAGCCCGGCTTGCCTAAATAGTTTCGCTTCTTCTTTATTACAAATTTCTTTCAAATGTGGTTGTTTTACCCTTGAAAACTGTTTACTATTTAAGTTCTTCATTCTGTTTTAGCTGTAATCGTTTATGATTACAACTACTATGGGCTAACGATAGCCCACCAAAACCACTCACGCGCATGTAATTTGTTTGTGCAGCCAATTACAGCGCAGAAGAGAAAAAATTAGTTTTTCAAACACTGATTAAAAGTTAAGCTAAAACACATATTTTTTAGATATTCTCTTATAGTGCTATAATAAGCAAATCCACTTGCTGCTGCAGAAATTGCCGAAGGTTTAAGGAAACTAAAAATACCTCTTAGCTTTCGTGTGAGATTCAGAGGTTTCTCTATAAGTTTGGCGCCAGCAATAAATTCACTTGAATTCTTCAAAAATGATTATAATAATATTAGGTGAATTTTGTATGAGCTATTGGCCAGTTTTTAATTAAGAAAAATTGAAATTGATCCATAACTTATTCCCAAAAAATTTTTTTTTAAATTTTTCTTAATTAAAAACTGGCCAATAGCTCATATAAAATTCACATAAAATAATTATTAGAATTAAAACGGCCATGTAAAAATAAACGATTATAATAATAACTTATCATCCGCTTTTATAGATAATTCACATTCTGATGGTGAAGAAATTCAAATTTACTTCCGACTGAGCCAGGCTGGTTGACGTGCTGACCAAAAGTACACCTAAAAATATAAAAGTCATATACTTACATATCTTCATATTATCCTTTATATATCAAAACTTAATTACTCTTCATCATATTCATTTCCTCGATTTATTACAATACATTCAGTTGCATACGGTATGAATATATGTATACAACAAGCCAAATATTCAAACCGAATTTAATCAAAGTCAATGAAGGAACGCAATCAGATTTTGAGATAATACAGGAAAGAAAATTACATAAATAGCTAATAGCTATGCTTCAAACATAGGCTTTCCCAGCCGATGTATGCAAGGACCGCCACTGGGTATTACTGCTCCTTATGCAAAATCTGCAAATTTCGATTTTCTTATACCTACATATGTATACATTTTTCTTCGGAGCTCCTCGTCATGTACATATGGATTCTATGCGACAGTTAACTTTGCAATTTTAAAATGTTTTGCCTACATAAAAAATAAACCAAATAAAGCTCGCAAAAATACATATGTACACACGCATACATACATTAAAATATATGTAGATACATTAAAAAATTTACAAAAACAAGAATTGGCAAACGGAAACGCTTTCCTTGTTGCATGAAGGTAAATGTTATTTCGACTACGTCGCTTAAAAGCAGACAGCCTTGACAAAAGTTAATGGAGCATTTGAGCGTAGGGTTGGGCGATATATATCGATATATCAATATATCGATATTTTTAAAATAGTACAGCCGATAATATCGGCGATATTTTGAACTACCGTGCATCGATAATCGATAATTTTTTGCCATTTCGAGCCAAATTCGATATTTTTCATACATTTCTGATTCGCTTCGAATTTAACAGCAGAACATTTTTTAAGAAGTGGTATAACCATAATGTCCGGGTGCTTGAATTTACATTACTTTCTTCTTCAAGCAATTCTTAATGAATTTTATGTTTATACTTCACGATTCGTAGAATATCTGTAGATCCATCCATCTTTAACAACAAATATCTAGTAAACTATAAGTCTGCGGCAAGTTTGGATTCCAGTTTTGAGATCTGTGAGAGCACCTCTATCCCCGTGAAGAAGTGGTTTTTCGCGGGACGTGGTTCCTTAATGTGAAGCCGGCCCTGTCGATATATTGATATATCGATGTTTTTACACGGCATAAATCGATGTTTTTTTAAATATCGACACAATATATATCGATATATTTTTCCAATTTGCCCATCCCTATTTAAGCGAAGTGAACTTGTAATTGTTACTAGTATACGCGTGCATACCCTCTAAACAAATCTACGCCTTTTTTAAGATTTATTACAGATGATTTAAAGGCTTATGAAGTAATGCCTGAAAATTCTAAGCGAACAAAAGTTGTATGGACGACGGCTCGTAATAAAGTTGCTTTTACGGTGTTGATGTCATCAGGCTGTAAGGACTACTCTCTCTCTGAGAGGAAAACTTATTGCCAAGGCTTATCCGCCATGGAAATAAGGCTTCTTTAATTCCTTATAATAAGGCCCACGAGTTGTATCTATAATAAGGCCTATTCACCGTGGGAAATAAGACCTAGATAATTCCTTATAATAAGGCCTTTTGTGGTGTTTGAATGCCTTATAATAAGGAATAATAAAAAGCTGTACTTTGTTTAGCTGCATAATTCACAATTTTTGCGCAGCTTAAGCATTGCGACTTATTTAATTATGATTTAAAATATATATTCTGCTAACTATTCTTGAAAGGTTTCGTACTTTCAACAATCGTGTTTTGGCGCAAAGTTATAATACCGTTTTATGAAAGGTATAAAAAGGTAAGAGCAAATTTTGATTCTTGACAGGAAAAAACCTTGGGAAAATACGATATAAATTTTTTGTAGAGCTACAAATATCAAAAACCTTAAAACTTACAAAAAGAGTAAGATATCACAACTGATTTTTAGTTCTATTTGTGTGAAGTATTTTAAATTCAATCGCTTGGCGGAAAAATTTAGTTTACTCCATGAAAATAACAACGTATGGTTTCTAATTAATTTAAACATTACAAGTTCTCCTATAAGATAATATGTATGCAGTTCATTTAGATGGTTATTTAATGCATGCATTTTCATTGCGCAGACTGAGATTTTTCTAAAATTACATAAGAACATTTTTCAAACATATTCGTACACACATTCACAAATTGAGTGCCATTTTCACAGTAGAACTTTCGCTACTTTTACTTGCCTACATAAGGCATGACATTTCGCTTCTTCCAATCGGCAACTTGAAATTTTAAAAATTGATCGAAAAGAAAAAAAAAAATAAATAAATGTTAAGAATTTCAATAAACTGAATTAAAATTCTGCGAATGTTCTGGAGTCTATCATAGAGCATTGTGTAAGAAGTAAATGGTTAGCAAGCCAAAACGCGGATGCTGTGAAAAATTCACAGGGAGAGGAACTTGTATGCCTCTTAAAATAAAATGAACTCCCGACTGCAAAAAATATGTATAGGTTCAAAAAATATTTTAGGTAAAAGTATTTTTGTTTTACTTAGGAATATTCATTCGACTTGGTTGACATGAATCATTAAATAAAGGTTAAATCAAGGTCATACACGTATTTTAGTTACCTGTAAAAAAGGACAGGTGCGTAAGACACATTTTTTGAAGGTCATCTTATTAGGGATTATCCGTGAGCAGATGCAAGTGAGGGTATAAAAGCTGCGCATGCGCTCGCAGTCAAATCAATCTGGTTTCAAACTTCATAAGAGAACATTCTTGCTACATATATTTGAAAATCTAAAGCAGTTATAAAATGGAAACAAAATCATCATCGTCATCTTTAATACCATTAATGGTATACATCTACCGTGAAGAACTGCATCACCACCACAAGAACAACATATTGGACCTGATCGATCGCAAACTGGACTTAACCAGTCTACTGATAGCAGAAAAGGAAAGATGTCTTTGGCGAGCGGGTTCAGAGGATAGGGAAGCGCTTGCAAATCAAAGAGCCTATAAAAAGCTGCTTCAGCGGCGACGATGTGTATATGTTGAGAGAGGAGGCTGCATTAATTACACTGAGACAGATGTCTTTGATATAGAATTTGAACCGGAACCAAAGCGTTTACGTCAGGAGAAGGAAGAGAACTTCGAATTTGATTTTGACATCGAAAGACTGGATTGGATTGATTTTGAGCCCGTACACGTGGAAAAGCACAACGAAACAGCGGTAGAAAAGGCGCCAAGTGTTGCGAGAAATTTCTCCAATATCGAAGGAGAAATGGAGAGTGCAGTTGATTTCAACTGCGATTATGATTGGTTTAGCGTATTGAATGAGGAGAATTTCGAATATGGAGCAAATCGTGGAAATATTATCGATCTAAATTGGTGGGATGATTGTGATCTCGGTAGAAATAAGTTAATGAATGAGAGTCTTTGAAGTTTTTTTTTTTATAATTTTATTCGATTTTAAAAACATCTAAATTTTTATTGTTGTAAATTAATTTTTGCTTAATTTTTTGTATTGTCTATTCTAAATAAAAGTTAAATAAATTTAAACAAATCTACATTTATTCATATAAATTTATTTTTGAGTGCCTTCATATTATAAGGGATAGATGTAGATTAAGTTGAAAAGAGACGGGTGTTTAGATTAGTGAATGTACAAAAATAATAGCGCAGCTCGTTAGCGCACAACTTTGATGCATTTTTAACGTCCGGTTTTTCTGCTCTACCTAAGTTAACGAGCGGGTGTTTTTCAATTATTATATAGCCTACCTGCCCCTTTTGCTCTCTCTCCCGCTCTCTACATTTACCTGTCTAATTCTCGCTCTCAATTTTTTGTTATAAAGTGAGAACAATACCTTGAGGAAAATAATCCTTCAGCACATAATTAGCCAAAGATGATCTAAGATTCTAAAACTTTAATACACCTGCAGTTAGCAAGAAACAATTAGGTAGCCTAAAGGAGGATTCATTGTTTTAATTGAGAAATATACTGCGATGTGGTTGTTTTTGTGTTTTCCGAGTGTGACAGGAACTCCGAAAAGTTCTGAACTCTTTTTATTAGTTAACTCGGGTTTAACTTAAGTCCAGAACTAAAACGATGAATCCGCCTTAACGGAACTAAATATACATACATACATATATGAGAGAATTAGAAATATGTACTAGCAAAAACTGTTGAATCAAGAGAGATGTACTTGAGTTATCTTACTTTTCTTAGCTGCGGAGGCATATGAGGAGTCGTAACAATATTTTATATGTAAAGAGTATACCTACTCAGGGAAAAAATCAAAAATAAAATTTTTATTTTTATAATGCACGTTTTCAACGAAATAATTTTTATTTTAAAAATTTAAAATTAATTTTTTTTAAATTAAAAGAGTATATGAATAGCCCACTATTAAAACTGGCTATATGAAATTTTTTCGATATTAAGTTCTGGATAGATTACACTATGTTACAGCCAAAAATTCCAAGAAATTTAGGTGTGGGGAAGATAGGCATGTGCCTGCTGAGCTCGGAACTATTTTTTTTTAATTTTTTGTATGGTTATGTTTTTGAGATAATGGTAATTTTGTGTTTTTTGGTTATCCCTTGATTCAAAAATTATTTTCGCGGAAGTCGCAAATGTGATAATCACAAGCAGTACCCCGTTCGAAAGGCAATTAAAATGCGCTGCCAACGATGTACTAATTGCACGAAACTTCGCCAAATGACAGATGGTCAATGTCAAAATTGCGATTTCTTTTAAATTTTGATTTTCAAATTAAGTTTTTTATAGCAAGCTGTAAAAATCAGTAAAGTTTTATTCTTCCAAAAATTAGCTCATTTATTAGCAACCACCCTGAGCGTAATATTATCAAGATCCGACGAATATTTTATTTTTGCCGATTTTTTCAAGTGAAAGAAAAATGTTATTTTATGTGCGAAAAACTTGTGAAGAACTATGTGAAAATGACTTCATAGGTGAAAATGGCTTTAGAGGGAAATATAGAGCTTCCAAAAACTAAAATAATGACATTTTAATTTAAAAAATCGGATGTCAAATAACAAAGTTACAATAAACAAGTAAGGAAGCCTAAGTTCGAGTGGAATCGAACATTAGATACTCAGCTGTATGCTTTCATTGTTTGTTTGCGTTTGATATAAAGGGAGTGCTAGATAAAGTGGGCGTAGCCACGCCCATTTTCAAAATTTTTATCAGCCATCCAACTAAGCATATGAATATTATTCTTTGTGCAAAATTTCATTCCTTTATAACTTCTAGTTACAAAGATGTCACGTTACAAATTCCCAAAGGGTGTTCCAGAAATATTTTTGTTAAAAAGTAGGCGTGGTCATAAACCGATTTCAATAAATTTTTGCGTGTCTATTAACACAAGTTATAAAAGTGTATAAACCAAGTTTCGTCATAATGTCTCAATTATTTGTAGAGTTATAGGCTAAGAAATCTCATATATTCCTTTGTCTAAAAAGAATTATCTTTATATTTGACAAAGATTCTGCTTAAAATGTTTTTATTAGTCCACTTTATAATACACATATATAAAAGTGGGAGTGGCCGTCACCCGATTTTGACAATTTTCCGTCAAAACATTTGTCTAAGTAAGTAAAATACGCGTACCAACTTTCATCGATATATCTACAACGGTATCTGAGTTATGACTCATAGAACTTTCAATGTTTGCCCCTTAATAAGTGGGCGTGGCTCCGCCCATTTTCCAAAATTTTTGTGGTTTTTATTTTATGTCCATAGTTGGACTCCTGCCATAAAATTTCAATGATATATCTTTATATTTGACAGAGATATCGCTTAAAATGTTTTTATTAGGTCACTTTATAATACACATATATAAAAGTGGGCGTGGCCGTCAACCGATTTTGACAATTTTCCGTCCAAAGATTTGCCTAAGTAAGTAAATCACGCGTACCAACTTTCATCGATATATCTTCAACGGTTTCTGAGTTATGACTCATAAAACTTTCAATGTTTGACCCTTAATAAGTGGGCGTGGCACCGCCCATTTTCCAAAATCTCATCAAATTTCTTCATAGGGGCCTGAGCTCAACACGTGGGTAAAATTTCATCGCTCCAGCTATATTAGGGACTGAGATACCAAATTTCCGATTTTTTCTATATAGGAAAAGTGGGCGTGGTCATGGTCCGATTTCGCCCATTTTCAATACCAACCGTCCTAGTCTCGATACCAACTTGCATTCCAAATTTCATCAAAATATCTCAATTTTTGCGCGAGTTAGAGTGTTTACAGACGGACAGACGGACGGACAGACGGACGGACGGACATGGCTCAATCGATTTCTCTTTTCACCCTGATCATTTTGATATATATAAGTCTATATCTATCTCGATTATTTCATTCTGTTACAATCCACCGTTATGTGATTAAAACTATAATACTCTGTGTACTAGTACAGCTGAGTATAAAAACAAGTAAGGAAGCCTAAGTTCGGGTGGAATCGAACATTAGATACTCAGCTGTATGCGTTCATTGTTTGTTTGCGTTTGATGGAAACACGGATTATTTTATATAAAGCGAGTGCCGCATAAAGTGGGCGTAGCCACGCCCATTTTCAACATTTTTATCAGTCATCCAACTAAGCATATGAATATTATTCTTTGTGCAAAATTTCATTCCTTTTTGACTTCTAGTTACAAAGATGTCGCGTTACAAATTCCCAAAGGGTGTTCCAGAAATATCTTTGTTAAAAAGTAGGCGTGTTCATATACCGATTTCAATAAATTTTTGCGTGTCTATTAACACAAGTTATAAAATTGTATAAACCAAGTTCCGTCATAATATCTCAATTATTTGTCGAGTTATAGGCTAAGAAATCTCGTTGATTCCTTTGTCTGAAAAGAGGCGGTGCCACGCCCATTTTCCAAAATTTTTCTATTTTTTGTTTCCGGTCTATTGTGGAACTCATGCCACAAAATTTCAATGAATTATCTCTATATTGGACAAAGATATCGCTTAAAATGTTTTTATTAGGCCCCTTTATAGTTCCCATATATAAAAGTGGGCGTGGTCGTCAACCGATTTTGCTAAAATTTTGAACATGTATTACCACAAGTAATAAAAGTGTACACACCAAGTTTCGTCATTATATATATAAATTATTTGTCGAGTTATGGGCTTCGAAATCTCGTATATTACTGTTTCTAAAAAGAGGCGGTGCCACGCCCATTTTCCAAAATTTTTGTGTTTTTCGTTTGATGTCCGCAGTTTGACTCCTGCTATGAAATTTCAATGATATATCTTTATATTTGACAGAGATATCGCTTAAAATGTTTTTATTAGGCCACTTTATAATACACATATATAAAAGTGGGCGTGGCCGTCAACCGATTTTTAAAAATTTTCGTCCAAACATTTGCCTAAGTAAGTATATCACGCGTACCAAATTTCATCGATATATCTTCAAGGGTTTCTGACTTATGACATATAAAACTTTCAATGTTTGACCCTTAATAAGTGGGCGTGGCACAGCCCATTTTCCAAAATTTTATCAAATTTCTTCCTAGGGGCTTGAGCTCAACATGTGGGTAAAATTTCATCGCTCCAGCTATATTAGTGACTGAGATAACAAATTTCCGATTTTTTCTATATAGGAAAAGTGGGCGTGGTCATGGTCCGATTTCGCCCATTTTCAATACCAACTGTCCCAGTCTCGATACCAACTTGCATTTCAAATTTCATCAAAATATCTCAATTTTTGCGCGAGTTAGAGTGTTTACAGACGGACGGACAGACGGACGGACGGACGGACGGACGGACGGACGGACATGGCTCAATCGATTTCTCTTTTCACCCTGATCATTTATATATATATAAGTCTATATCTATCTCGATTATTTGATTCTGTTACAATCCACCGTTATGTGATTAAAACTATAATACTCTGTGTACTAGTACAGCTGAGTATAATAAAATATTTCAGCGGTATTTTGCGGGATTAAAAAATTATTATTTTTTTTGTGACTTAACCCTCTCAACATAAGCTTCAAAATTAGGGGCGGAGTTTCACAACTTTCTTCGTTTTAACGTAGTTGAGTAACCAGGTTTTTCGCCCACCTTGTTCCACCTGAAAAAATCGCCAAAAATAAAATATTAATCGGGCCTTGGTAATATTACGCTCAAAGTGTTTGCAAATAAATAAGCAAATTTTTAAAAGAATAAAACTTTCCTGATTTTTACACTCTCTTTTAGTTAACTGTCATATGAAATAAAATATAATGCACATTTTGTGCATCAGGTATATGTATACATATGGGCTAATCCTGGGTAACGCACGCGACATTCGTACGCATATAATCAATGCTAAAGGAGGGAAACAACGAGAGGATTACATGTTTATTTTATTTAATGCAAAGCACTACCAGAGTACTTTTTGGTTGCTTGTTTTTCCGACAACGTAGGACGAAAAAAGACACTGAAGATGGCGCATATTAGCCGAAACCGGTTTGTCTCCAAACCAAACTTGACAAGGGATGACGGAGGATCGTTCCACAATACATCACTACCAGAGTACTACCTTCACGAGAAAATTTAAGCTGGAGTAACAGTTAAGTTCTGATATATACGTAAATTTATAGCGGTAACGCACGCGACAAAAAATAGAAGTTTTTTTTTAATGCGTCTGGAAGTATGCAAAATTTTGCGAATTTTGCACGATAACATATTTACTTAAAATGAGGAAATGAAGTTCGAAGAATAACCTAGGTTCGTAGATTTACGAAATATTAAAAATAGTTATCTAATTTTGTTTATGAACTATAATAGTAGTACTCACGCGACAGTAACGCACGCGACAAAATTTCCCAATGAAAAAAATATAAAACAAATTTTTTTTAATTCTCATTTTTAATGAATTTTTAGCAAACAATGAGTAAAAAAGTACATTTAAAGTATTTTGATAGAATAAATAAAAGATAACTTAAAACTAAGTACGTTGTACTTTAATGTTTTTCTTCGGCGAATAAGCTGTTCGAGTAACCTCAATAAAGTCGTCATCGATGTATGAACCCAATGCAAACTTTTAATTCTGATAATGTTTGGAACACTTTTCCATAACTTAGAGAGATTAAGTTTGTATCGGAGATGCCACGCCCCCTTTTCTAATAGCTCCAATTTTCTTTCGTAAGTATGGTATACACTCAGCAAAAAACGCACGTAAATCTGACTATTTACACCTTGATTTGACTATTTTTACCAATGGTTTTGCGCCTAGGATGAAAATAGTGATTCTGACTACGTTGCACTTCATACCATCATAATAAATATTAAGTAGTAAAAATGAAAATTAACCATACTCGACTTGAAGTGTTCTCATAGAAAAACCACTATGAAAAATAGTTGTCCTAAATATGTTGAAAAATGCAGCATACTCAAATTGAATATTTTATAGTCAAGTTAAAGTTACAACATAGTTGTTTTAAAAAATGTTCATATTGAAGCTGACTATAACATATTCTTAAGTTTACTATGATTCATATTGAAGTTAAATATGTTTTTATTCAATTCTAAGAGACAGCGTATTTGTTTTAAATATATTTCATATTGAATTTAACTATGTGTCTAAACTTTGTGTGTACATATGCACATACATACATATGTATACATATGTGTTTTTTAAACCCTTTTATGTATTCACGTGGGGTGAGCGCCGTGGCTCCAAGGTTCGGCGAGAGTGCCAACCTCTGGGGTATGAAAAATGGCTTTAAATAAGCCAACTCATTTCCCTTGTGGAAAATGAGTTATATTTGAGTTGATCAATCTTGCTATATAGCTCGAACAATGTATAAACCATCTAAGAGTTACGGGAATTTGAAAAGCCGCATTCAAATGAAGGAACGAAAATCTACGCAGCATAATTTGCTTTTACTGTGCAAAATATTTAAGTTTACTATGAATCATATTGAAGTTCAAGCATCAACAGTAGTTAAAATAAATATGTTTCAACTTGAAGATGACTATTACAAATTTTATAATGACAGGTGTTAATACTTGTCCAGTTGGATTAGTATTTACTAGTCAACTCAAAGTTTTTCATATTCAAGTTGAATATCTTTCATACTTGAACGGTTGAAATAATACGTTTATATTCAGATTAAGTTGTTTCATAGTCATATTTCCGTATTTTCATAGTAAAAAAGAGAATAGTAAAGCTGAATATTTTTATAGTCATTTTTACGATGCGGATTTTCTCTGAGTGTAGATATTGTTTATCTCTATACCAATTCCCAGTGTCCAACCATGAACACTTCGAGAGATATTGAGTATAAAAAATTTGGGATATATGGGAGCTGCCACGCCCCTTTTTGTAATAATGCTCATCTCTATTTGTGAACTTGGAATCACGTTATTATATCGTCCCAAGTTCTAAGCCTTACAAAGAATATTTTCAGAAATACGTATACAGTATAAAACGTTTTGTTTGTATGTGAGGTGCCACGCCCTTTTAACTTTTTTGAAATCATTTTCCAATAGAACCTTCTTCAGACAATACTAAACACAACAAAAAAAGAATTATCGAAATCGTTCCATCCGTTCAGGCGTGATGCGATAACCAAGGAAATAGTGATCCATTTTTATATACATAGATAGATTGAATTTTTGCACTTACGGTAACGCACGCGACAAATTTAAAACCCACATAAAGTTGTAACATTCAGCTTTCGGACAACACTGACTTTGTTTTTGGAAAAAGGTACACAAGCTTACTTTGTCACTGAAATTTCTTTTTATTTCACGTGGTTTCCTAGATTTAATAACTATTTATATAGTTTTATGGTAACACACGCGACATAAGGATAAGCGAAATTTTAAAGTAAAAAAACTCCTTTATTCTTACTAGCTTCGCAAATTTTATAATCTTAAATTAAATTACGTTCTATGTAGAATGATTAGAGCGTGTAACAATAATATAACTCTCTTTTCAATAAACTAAACCCGCGAAGAAAAAAAATGATACTTTGCTAATAAAAAAGCCTTAGTGAAAATTATTTTTTTGGCGATTTTTCTCAGCTCGAGTTTAAGAACGAATAGAAAATGCTTGTGTACATGTATTATCTTTACTAATAAATACCAAAAAAAAAATTCGGACCATTTTCAATTTCATGCTCTTGGTTGACTTTTTCAGGAGCATTATCCCATATGTATATATTTTTTTAGTCATTTATGTGTCTACGATTTGCATTCATTGCTGTTTAGGATGACGAATTTTGGTTTAATCGCTTTGAATTTTATTTTAGTTGTCGACATTGTTTTGTATAACCTCATGGGTTTATCTGAAAAAAAAAACCTATGAACAAGTGCTTTAGATTTTTCAACCTTGACATATGCTAAAGCGAGCCATCCAACCCGAACCTCTCTTATTTTCATAAACTATGTATGCCAGATCGCCGTTATTACTTTGGCAATATCTACTATGCTTTTGCAAGGTATGCTTTACCTATCTCCAAACCAAATTTGACAAGGGATGAGGGAAAATCGTTCCACAATACATCTTAACTTATCGATTTACTTTCAGCAATTTTTGAATAAAAAATTTCATGCACAACTTTTTATTTTAGCTCATTTTTCCTGTTGAGTGATAAAACATTCATACTACATACCTTTTAGAACAGCAAAATTCTCATTCTTCAAGGCAATGAACATCTACCAGCAATCTTATATTATAAATGTGAAATGGAAATTGTGTTTAAACTCAATTGGCGAGAAAACCGCTGAACGGATCCTCACGAAACTTTGCACACCTAGGTATCTTCACCCGGTAATTGCTATAGGCATATTTTTAATCTGATTAAAAGTCAGGGATGGGCACCTCCCATACACAATTTTCCTTTTTTTCGTAATATCTCTTGAAATATTTGTACTAGAATAATGAAAATTTTTGTGAAGGAATAATACAAAAATATATACTCAACGGATAAACAATTTGGGTCTTGGTAAAGCAGGGATGGGCGCTCTCCTCCCATATAAACTGAAATTTTCACATCGAATATCTCTGGAAATATTTGTAGTAGGGTACTGAAAACTGGTGTGAGGGCATATGAGATAACTATGTATTAAACAGGAAAAACACTAGGTCTTGGTAAAGCAGGGATGGGCACCTCCCATACAAACTGAAATTTTCGCATCGAATATCTCTGGAAATATTTGTAGTAGGGTACTCAAAATTGATGTGAAGGCATGTGAGATAACTATGTATTAAACGGGTAAAAACGCTAGGTCTTGGTAAAGCAGGGATGGGCACCTCCCATACAAACTGAAACTTTCACAGCGAATATCTCTGGAAATATTTGTAGTAGGGTACTGAAAACTGGTGTGAGGGCATGTGAGATAACTATATATTAAACGGGAAAAACACTAGGTCTTGGTAAAGCAGGAATGGGCACCTCGCATACAACTGAACCTTTAACAGCGAATATCTGGAAATATTTGTAGTAGGGTACTGAAAACTGGTGTGAGGGCATGTGAGATAACTATGTATTAAACGGGTAAAAACGCTAGATCTTGGTAAAGCAGGGATGGGCACCTCCCATACAAACTGAAATTTTCACATCGAATATCTCTGGAAATATTTGTAGTAGGGTACTGAAAATTGGTGTGAGGGCATATGAGATAACTATGTATTAAACGGGTAAAAACGCTAGGTCTTGGTAAAGCAGGGATGGGCACCTCCCATACAAACTGAAACTTTCACAGCGAATATCTCTGGAAATATTTTTAGTAGGGTTCTGAAAACTGGTGTGAGGGCATGTGAGATAACTATATATTAAACGGGTAAAAACGCTAGGTCTTGGTAAAGCAGGGATGGGCACCTCCCATACAAACTGAAATTTTCACATCGAATATCTCTGGAAATATTTGTAGTAGGGTACTGAAAACTGGTGTGAGGGCATGTGAGATAACTATATATTAAACGGGAAAAACACTAGGTCTTGGTAAATCAGGGATGGGCACCTCGCATACAAACTGAAATTTTCACATCGAATATCTCTGGAAATATTTGTAGTAGGGTACTGAAAAATGGAGTGAGGGCATGTGAGATAACTATATATTAAACGGGAAAAACACTAGGTCTTGGTAAAGCAGGGATGGGCACCTCGCATACAAACTGAAATTTTCACAGCGAATATCTCTGGAAATATTTGTAGTAGGGTTCTGAAAACTGGTGTGAGGGCATGTGAGATAACTATGTATTAAACGGGTAAAAACGCTAGGTCTTGGTAAAGCAGGGATGGGCACCTCCCATACAAACTGAAACTTTCACAGCGAATATCTCTGGAAATATTTGTAGTAGGGTACTGAAAAATGGTGTGAGGGCATGTGAGATAACTATATATTAAACGGGAAAAACACTAGGTCTTGGTAAAGCAGGGATGGGCACCTCGCATGCAAACTGAAATTTTCACAGCGAATATCTCTGGAAATGTTTGTAGTAGGGTACTGAAAACTGGTGTGAGGGCATGTGAGATAACTATGTATTAAACGGGTAAAAACGCTAGGTCTTGGTAAAGCAGGGATGGGTACCTCCCATACAGACTGAAATTTTTACAGTGAAAATCTCTTGAAATATTTATAGTAGGGTACTGAAAATTGGTGTTGGGAAAACTATCTTTGACGTCAAGAATGATATTTTTCTATGTAACTCTTTTGGACTAACTCAATATGTTAATATTTTTAAAAGCACGTGGTGTGAAACCCGCGGGTAACCTCTAGTAAGAAATAAATATCAACCAAGCAATTCAGTCAACAAAATGTGTGTTTTTTGAATGGCAGCAAGGAAGGTAAAAGAAATTTTCCTACACAATTTTTCATATATGTACATAACTAATATATGTAACAAAAATATTAAAAAGCATAAAAGATGTCGAAAATTGCCAGATGAAGCAAAATAAAGGAAGCTGATAAAACCAAACATTTCATAAGCTTCCTTGTCGTTGAAAATTTCGAAAGGCACGTGCTTCTTAGCACACACAGAACATCGCTTTCATTTGTTGAAAATATTTGCTGTTTGAGTTAAATTTTAAAAATTTTCAATATCAACAAAACACAACATTCTATAAAAACATTGCATGATATCAAGTAATTTTACGTGAAATATTCCTAAGAAGAAAACTTCAAGTGTTTGCCATGTGCCGGCCAAACTGAACTCTGCGATATGCCCAACTGCTTGAAATGTACTTAATTACTTTATTGCACGAATAGATGAAAGAAGATAGAAAAACCCTGCCAAATGCGCTTGTAAAGATGTCTAGGGAGTTGTTTAAGGGGCACACAGTAGTTTAAGAAGTACTTACATGGCCATGTTTAGGTCTAAATAGACTCCAGTAAAGAACTATCAAAAACCTGTCACAAAACCCTGATTCCAAGTATACTAATACAACATCTGGGACTCAAGTTGGCTTTAAAGAAGCTTTGGGAGATTTGCAACAGACGTTTCTAAGTTCAGTATTTTCCACACGCATATACAAGTGGCATATATATATTTAGTAAATTAACCTAAACTGTTTCGCTTTCATAAGCACATTTTACAATCACTTTCTATCAACAAAATTTTAAATGCTTTCTACCACATTATTGTAACTTTTTCAATTTTTACTTTACTTATGTACATAAATCTGCCATTGTAGAGCAGAAACCTAATTTTACAATTAGCACAATTTTGTGGCAACACCCACACTTGCTAAACACACACTTTGTGTACACATACAAATCACACAAATCGGATTTCACATTTCATAACTTCTAATATAATTAAGTGCTTATGTACTACAAGGATATTAAATGCACTTACAAATCTCTGAACAACCGACTCTAACCGATCGAATCAGAACAGATACAATAGTGTCCGAAGCAAGCAAGCCAAGCCAAGCCAAAGGACCAACGAATAAGCGTCGCAAGCCGTCAACAGACAACAACAACAAACAGCATTTCAAAATCTTATACCATGTCTCCACATAACGTGTTTCGCTCTTTTTTACTGCATTTTCTCTCTCAATCTTGTTTCGACACGGAAACCAGTGCCGAAACTCGCCAATTTCCATACAAATTTCTGAGAGCGAGTGAAGATTGAAACACTGTTTCATTCTGAATCATCTTGCCAACCTCGATGATATCGATGTCTTCTCTAATTTTGTATCGAAAATCTATCGAAATCTCACATAGCCCAAAACAAAAACGCAAAATATAAGCAAACATACAAACATTTAAGAAGAGCAAGAAAGAGAAATGTTAAACTGAATCACGATCAGCCACGTGGAGACGGGTTATTTAGCGAGATGTTTTGCTAGATGTTTTGTTGGTGAAACAAGTTATGTGGAGACGGGCTTTTATATTGCATAGAATCCTTTAACACATTTCCAATTAACATTTTAATGGCTGTGTGAGTTGTTTAAGTACTTACGTACATACTTATTTGTATGCTTAGTGCACTTACATACATACCTACCTAAATGTTATAGATATTTTATTAATGCTCTTATTGGGCGCGTAGTTGTAGGGAAGAGGTTAGAGGGAAGAGATTGAAGGTTGACTGGACATAGTACGACACTGCAGAAGCAGTTGCCCTCGCTTTGTAGGTGAAATCGATCTGCGAAGAAGATACGTACTATGTACTAAAATGCACAATTTGGCATGGCACGGCATGGCAGAACACCGCTACTTAGTCGCAATTAATTAAGAGCTTCAGTGAGTTGTGGATATGATTTACATCGAAGCGCTGAGCGTACGCTTGACCATAATATTGTGTGTTTATAGACATATCTATGCATATATATAGACATTGTATCGCATTTTCAGGGTAAATATGTATATGTGCCAGGAAGTGATTCATTAATGGACTTTGGGATAGGTCACTGCCAGAGATTGGTTTGGCACAAGCATCAGAAAGTCGTGAGCTACTTCAGCCCACCTCCAAGGACACGAGGACGAATAATAATATAACAAATCGGGCTCCGTCAGAATTGTGAATGACCTCGCCAAGCCGTTCGAGAACAAACGACCCACCAGCACATCTTGGAAGCGACGCCACTGTTGACAGTTACAAAATCGAAAGCGTTAAGGATTTCGTCTCTTTGGGAATCAGCATTAATACCAAAGATAATGGCAGCATGGAAATCCAACGAAGAATCGCTCTTGTCAATAAGTGCTACTGTGGGCTATGTAAGCAATTGAAAAGTAAAGTCCTATCTCGACGAACAAAAATCACGCTCTAGAGTATGCTCATCGTTCCAAATCTCATGTACGGCGCAGAAGCATGAACGATGTCAAAATCAGATGAGATGGCGCTTGGAGTATTCGAGAGGAAAGTTCTTCGGAGGATTTATGGACCTTTGCGCGTTGGCGAGGGCGAGCATCGACGGAGATGTAATGATGAGCTCTACGAGCTTTACGCAGACATAGAACTTGTTCAGCGAATAAAGATGCAGCGATTGCGTTGGACAGATCATGTCGTGAGAATGGATGAAAATTCTCCGGCCCAGGAAGTATTTCTATCGAAACCCGCTAAAAGTCGAAGAGAAGGAGACCTCCACCTCGCTGGGAAGATCAAGTGCAGACTGATTCGTCCTCCCTTGCTATTTCCAACTGGCGGCACGCAGCACGAAAAAGAAACGGCTGGCGCGCTTTATTGGTCTCGGTCAGAATCGTATAGACGGCTAAGCGCAAATTAAGAAGACGTAGGAGAAGCAAAAGAAGAAGGAGAAGTAGAAGGAGAAGAACAACAAGAAGTAGAAGAAGAAGCAGAAGAAGAAGAAGAAGAAGATTTGACCTTTCGATCATTGGAAGAAAACAGTTACACTAAAGATTTGTGGTTCTTTATGCATTGGCGACAATTCATTGAATAAGAATTCTGAACCATTTTATGCAGATTCCCCAGCTCAGAAAGTAGATATTCCTAACGACGTCCGCCATTGTATTCAAAATATCAAGAGAATGACTTTCTTAGCATCACTTACATATCTCCAAGCAGAAGCGACTGACGCGGTATGGTCAATAAATAAATAATATACGTTTTATACCGATATTTCAAAAACTGAAAAGCACATCCCTTCTGTGTAGTAGATATGAATCGTGTTATATCCCAGCCAAACAGAGGAGTCCGCACGATGCTCCGTTAGGACTCCCTAAGCCCTAGCAATGGAGTGTATCCGACGGAGAAAAGTGCCTTTTAAAATATACGCAAAAAGTGCGCCTTTAGGACTCCTTAAATGAGTGTTCTCGGAGTCCTAAAACGCTGCTTCACATAATCCTCGAAGACTCCGTGCAGACTCAAAACCTCCTTTGAGTAGCTTTTTCGGACTCTTTTTCACTCCGTCGAGGGATTGTTTTGGAAGTCACATTACGCTCCTAATTCGGAGCGCTCCGTACTTGGTTAGCTGGGACATTTATGCAAAGTATTAAAATAGAAAATCCATAAATGCAAATAAATTAAAAACAAACTCTAACTAGAAACTATGCAAAAAGTATACATAGTTTGTGAAGAAGTTTTTACTGGCAGCACTTCTTTGTACATACTCGTAATGCTTCGAGTTGGGGATTATAGAAAGTGATGCCAACGCACGTGCATACATACATACATATATGTACATGCATAAACATTTATTTAGAGCAGGGATTATCACACTAATACTTCCAAACATTTTGCATGTGTTAAAAGCACAAAAGCTCTTGGCTACACCCAAAAGAAACTCAATCATTGTCGAAAACTAAAATTCTTAAATTGCAAATGGATAGTATTTTTATTATTAACTTCACAAAAAACCACAAACAAAAAAAATAAAATAAAAAAATATGAGACGAAATGCAAAATCATGATTCCTAATAAAAATATTACGTAAAAAAATCAAAACAAAAAAACCACCCCCAACACACAATCATTTCCAAGCATCCAGAGACTGCTAGAGCAACACAACATGCTAGCTCAACAGCTCAATGCTGACTGAATAGAAATTTGCAAAATTTTTGTGCGTGAACCAAGTGCTTTGACTTATCGGTGTGAGGCTGTCGGTGTGAAAGCTATAAAAAGCTCCCGCACCCGTGCATAGGAAAATCAAACTCTGATTCAGTGTTGCCACTTTAGCTATTTTGTAGCTAGATTTAGCTATAACTTTTGGCGTTTAGCTACAGATATTTGCGTTTAGCTATTAGCTATTTTTGTTAGCTTTTTTTTTAATAGCTTAGCTATTTTTAGCTATTTTTCTTAATTTCTTTATTTTGCACATCATATTATCATTTTAAGCTAATGAGTCATCTGCGAGTTTATGAAAACTTGAAAGTGTATACTTATCCTTATGATTATCAAACTATACAAAAGTTGATAGTCTGGCATGCCTTCCTTATTTTATCGATTATTGGTGCATTCATATGCAAGGTTGATGCAATCAAGGCAGATCTAGGAAGGTAGGCTCAGTGGAGAATTCAGAAATTTCCCATGTATTTTGTTATTGTAATTGGTAGAGTGTAATGTCAAAATGATAATTCGCCTTAGTTAAAATCTGAATTCGCTTGAGACTCGCCCATTCCTATTGGCCATGATGTGAATTCGCTTTGATTTTGACATTACACTCTACCTTTGTAAATTAAAAAGTAGTTTCTGAATTCGCCACCGAGCCTACCTTCCTAGATCTGCCTTGCATACAATAAGGTTTTCGCAGTGCGCAAAAGCAACTCTGCCATACATTTTGTTGTTGCCCATTTTGCTATTTGAATTCGCAATAGGCATGGGTAACGCTGCGCTGCGCGGCGAAATTGCGCTAACACCAACCCTGGCGTTATTGTGCTAACTCCGATTTGGGAAATGCGCCAACTCAATATAGCGCCAACTCAATATTGCGCCAACTCAATTTTGCAATATAAAACCGACTCAATTTCGTGCGCTAACACCATCACCAATATAGCGCTAGCGTAAAATGGTACCACCACAAAGCCAATAACAGCACAGCGTGTGTCATATACGTCACAATTATGTATGCTTGATAGTGATCTAAGTGACGTTAATTTCCAGCATATTTTCACAAATATACGGAATATGTTTCCAAATGATTATGAAAATTAAAATTAATTTTGCGCCAAAAGAAATAAAACGGGGATGGTAAACAGTAAGAAGCGAACAAGTGTTATTTATCGATTATTCCATGGCAATTGCGCTAAAGGTGTTATTGCGCCAGAACAGTGCGCGGCGCCACGGTTGGCGCTGGTGTTATTGTATCAGCGCCAAAAAAATTGCGCCATTACCCATGGCTAATTCGCAAATGACCATTGGCATACGCGATATTTGAACCGTCCTTTTCATGGTGTATTCGTAAAATTTTTCAGAACTTTATTATCAAGTTAATTGAGCAACTCCGCCAACGCTTACCGCAGAATATTCAATCTTTAAAAAATATTGAATTTTTTTCTGTAAATAAGCCAAAAATATTTGACACTTTCAAGGATGAAAAGGATCACTTTAACACGGAGGAAATCACTATTTTAGAAATGCAATGGAAAAACTACACGCATACCCATGGAAGGGAACTACCTCTACAATAAAGTTTTGGGTAGACGTAAGAAAGCTTAGAAATGCTCTTAACGAAAATCCGTTTGAAGAACTAAAATCTTTTGTGTTTAATTTTCTAATCCTACCGCTTAGTAATACAGAAATAGAACGTAGATTTTCTGTTATAAACGTAATAAAAACAAAGCAAAGAAATAGAATGCAATTATATATATTAAACTCTCTATTGACTGTTAGGTATGGTCTAAAAAGGCTTGAAAAATGTTGTAATAACTTTGAAATTCCTAGCGATCTTATTAAAGCAATGACTTCAATTAATATATATGATTCAACCTGTGAATTAAATGAAGAAGATATGATTTTTGAAATGTGATTGAATAAAATTTTTAACTAAAGTTTAAATATTAACTAGTCGATATTATAATTTATTTTAATACTGCAATTGAATGTACATACATACATACATACCCAACAAACACTGAGGTTAGTTATCGATTTGAGAATGACTCGAGAACTAGCCTCGTTCTCAAATCTCTAACGTTAGAGGACGACTCGAAAATCTATCGAGAATCATAGCGTTCTCAAACAAAAGGGTACCTAATTCTCAAATCGAGAAAATTATAGTTCTCGAATCGAATTCTAATGTAGTTCTCTAATGAGATTCTAATCAGAATTTGCCAATACTTCCAATTGAAATGAAAAACAAAGTTTTGTCTCCTTTTACATGATTTTTTCATTGTTTAGATTTTATTAACGCAATATGTGCCTAAATTGCATATGATTATATATATTGACATGTATATGTTTACCACATTTATAAGAACTGAAATTTAAACAAAATTCAGTCTTATTATTTAAATCAAAGGTACTTCTTGTACTTTTTAATGGAAAACATTGTACTACGGTAATATTAACTTTACAATTTTTTAGTATCTAATTTCAATATATGTATGTATATTCAATATATCACAGAAATATATTGAGAATTGATAAAAGGCGTGATATTTAGCTCCTTGTCTAATCACTCGCTAATCGAATTCTAGTGTAGTTTTCAACCCTAGTTATCGATTTGAGAATATATAGAGAATTACACTAGTTATCTAAGGTAATCTCCACAAAATTTCTAACGTTAGAGACTGTGTTTGCTGGGTACATACATACATACATACATATGTAATGAATTGATTTTTTTCATTGTAATAATCTTATTATACGACGTACATATATAAGTACATACAAACAAATATATGTATGGCTACAATATATAATATATGTATATATAAATATTCATATATGTGAAGTTGTTTTATGTCACGCCTTTTTAAATAAATCATTATTTGGCTATTTTTGAAAAAAACAAAAAAAATTGGCTATTTATTTTAGCTATGAAAAAAATTATTTAGCTATTTTTAGCAATTTTTTTTATTTAATTTAGCTATAAGCTTCAAAATATTCTGGCAACACTGCTCTGATTTAGAGCAATATATACATACTATACTACATAAGTATGTATGTATGTACATAGATGAAGCAATTCATTATGTATAAAGTAAATAAAAAAGAATTGCTTTAATACTTAGAGGAAAATGATAGCATTGCTTCGACTTTCCAACTAAAAATCGAAAGTAAAATTTTAAGTTGAATTGTGAAAATGAGCATTAAATACGACTTTTGTTGATTCTTGAGTTTTACATTGCTTGCTAGTGCATATTTTGTATGAAAGTAAGCGATTGCATGTCATATAATGGAGACGGGGTTTTCTGTTGTGCTAAGAAAAAATACAAGCAATGTTTGCAAATTGAAACTGTCTCCGTATAAAGCATAGATGCCGAAGAGTCAAGGAATTTTCCATGCTTGAATTGTGTACCAATTAAAGTGCTCGGATTTCAAGCTCAAATATATTAAAAGTAAGTTTTATTTCCAATTAAGTTTTATTTGAAATCAGTTTATGTGGCATAAAACCTTTGCAAGATAAAATACGAGTATGTATGAGTGCTGAGTTTTATTCAGTAGTGTAAACCAATTAAATAATTTCGAGAGAGGAGATGCCAAACTTGTAAAATCTTCTACGACGACTTATGTATTCAGCATGATTTATCATTGTTAGTTATATAATTTTTGAAGTGATAGAAATAATAATTGTTGTTAGCGTATTTTGCAAACTATATACCGGTCAACCGACATAACCTCAACGCATACAAATCCTTTCGTAACTGAACTCCAATTCGAAAACCAAGCAATGCATCAAGTTTGCAAAACCGAAGATGCTTCTCTTGATAGAAAAAGAAAAGGAAGAAAAAGTTGTTATTTACATAAACACTACTGACATTTACATACACATCTATGTCCATATCGAACATTACCTTATGTCGAAAGCAAACTTTCAAGATATTCGTAAATATGTGTAATTTTCTAGCAGTTCTCGCACAAAATTGTTAAGTGAAATCATTGAGACTGAATCTGATTGAATGTCTGATAAAGAGCCAAAAAAAAAAAGCAGAATTTACTTTCTGAGATATTTTTTCAGCTTTTTCGAAACAGATTAATTTTTTGCTTAAGTACACTTAAGCTACTGCTCAATATGAACACAAACAAGTATGTACCTATTACATCTACATTACCTAAATATGCAAACTTTGCTCTCCCAAGAGAACACTCCTCATTTTCGGCAAGCCGAAATTCGAAAATCGAAAAGTGATAACACCGTTGCATCTTTGCTTGTTTACTGTTATTTAGCGTAATTTGACTTTACACTCTCATTTTCATTGGGAGAATTTACAGTTAACATTTCGTCAACATTGTACGATGAAAATGACACATACCGTCATCGATGCAGCCAATAATGGAGCAGTGTGAGTTGGCTTAGAAGGCAGATATGCGCTCGGAGAGCAATAAAAAACATACGGATACGATTGCCGTGAGAGAAAGATGTTGACTGACTTCGTAACCGGTTTAGAGTAGAGCTTACCTTCCACCACGTGGTAGTTGTTTTGTTGTTTTTTGTTTTTTGTTATTATTAAATGGCATTAATAGTAATCAGTTATTGTATTGTTTATTAATATAGACGTCCTGTAAAGTTTCAGTCACATAATCTTATCATTTCGCTTATTAAAAAACCTATGTTCCTTTCAAATGTAACTTTTTCCCTCTGTAGATACTCTATTTTACCTAAATTCTCTTAAACTTTCTGAATGGATAAAAAATATTAGTCGCTTTTGTGCGGTATGCCTTATTTTATTATTTTCGGTAAGTTTAACAATTTTTGTCGCTGAAAAAAGTTGTTAACGAAATCGTATTGTTTTGGAATGAACATTACATAAAAATGGAATTCTGAAAGTGGTTTTAAAGATATATGAAGAGATTGAAGTTAAAAAAAAATATAAGAATAAGAATATGAATCAGAAAAAAACAAGAGATCTTAGGAGCAGTGGCGTGCGCTTCATGCAAGCCGAAAAGCCCGACTTTCCTAAAAATTTTCATTCCTTTCTTATTACGAAATTTTTTAAAATCTGGTTATTTTACGCGCGTGAGCCCACCAACAACATTCAGGTGTAATTTGCTTATAAAGCTAATCACTAGGGAAGCTAAAAATATGCACGAAAAATTTAAAAATATGCATGCTAGTATGCCCGAAAAATGATTGAAATATGCTCGTAAATATGCACGAAAAAATCTCATTATATGCATATATGCCTAAAAAATACCTGAAATATGCTCAAAAAATGTATCTATTTCATTTCAAGATTACATTTTTATTTAACGAATTTTGTAAAATAATAATAATATAAGAACTGAAACGTACAATTCACATTTTCAACATTTAAAAAATTTGTTTTTAAATACTATAAAATACTTTAAATTAATTTTAGATTTGTATTTATGTAAATACGTGAGATCTTTTTACAAACAAACGAAACCATTCCATTAATATTGCGCCAGGTTGCATTGAACTATCGTATGATTTACTATATTTTCCGGTGTGAATTTTTGGCGGTTTTCCGAGAAAAAGCTTATGTATGGGGAAACGATTAATATTGACCGTGTAGCATCGAGTATTGATGGATCGCGATTCTGGATCGAAAAATATTTAGAAATTTTGAAATCCGCGATCCGGATCACAATATTGACAAGACTTTGTAGCATGAAAATTTTGCAACCCATGAAAATGCGTGTATATTTAGAAATTTTGAAATCTGTGATCTGGAAAGAAATATTGGCAATAAACGAATTGAAAGTGGAAGTGTGAAAAGGACGGAAGTAAAATATTTTAAACCTCAGAGCGAGAAAAATATCGCAATCCACAGATAAGATGTTGCCAGCTTAATATTTTTCGATATTGCTCGATTAAGTGCCAAAATATGCCAAAATAAGCACGAAATGCATTTTGACAGTAAATATGCATTTTAGGTCTAAAAACAAAAATCTGAATTTTCTCAAACTGTTTTTTGATGGGTATCGGCTCGTACATACATATCGACGCTTCTAAACAAAACTGTACTAAGTCTGAAAACAGTGTTTTGCAGGAGAAGCTCTCAAAGTTTAAACTCGATATAAAACTTCAGTTGAATGTTAAGTACATTTCCACTTATAACTTCTATTTGGATTGAACGATCAATACCAAAACTCGACAATATCAAAGTCAGAGTACGCTTTGTATAAACCCGTAAGAAAAAATAAAAATTTGCTACGTGGTTTTTCATGGCAAGCTCTCAAAGTTTTATTCTGTAAAAATCCCGAGTTGTATTATATGTACACTTTTGCTTATAACTTTTGATTGGATGGTCCGATTGATACCAAAATTATACAGCATCTAAATTAAGACACGTAATACTTGAAACCGCCAAAAACGGCGAAATATACTAAGTCGACTTAGTACAGTATTGTTTGGAAGCGTCAATAGGTAATTCACACATCACCAGTTATTGCATTAAAATCAATTAAACATTATCGATCCAACACACAACCGAAAACTCGCTTAACACTCACAAACAAACGCAATTGACACGCTATTTATTATATCATTTCAACACAAATTGCTGTCATATATTTAATTCACATATTGCTTTAGGCTAAACAGAACATAAATTATTGTTGGTAATCGATGTGGAAAGACATCATTTGAGCTGCGAATGACTTCAATGACAAGCAGTTGGGCAGTATTTATTTATTGATAGGTAACATTAGCATAAAAAAAAAATTTTTGGCACATGTGAAAAGGAGGTGTGGGAAAATTGTTACAAAAGCAATTGAAAAGGACGGCAGGTGAGATAGTATGACAACTACGGCCTTTTGTTTTACATTCGGATAGGAAATTCATTTGTGCATTCCACAGTACACACTTTTTAGAGGTAGACAAAGAAAATCTAGGTGTGAAGATTTTTCTCTACAGAAAATATGGTTTCAATTATGTCAAAAATTGATCAAGAGAATACTTCCTCTGCATTGGAGATAATTCAAATATACCAGCCATAACCGCCAAATTGCCGCAAGGAGCATATACAAATTTTGAGAGGAGAACGCTTTCTCTTGTAAATATCCACGTAAATGAGCTACACAGTGAAATTTTGTATGAGGATTTAATACACTTTTGGTACATAATGCAAAAAAAACTTCATTTTAATATGTGGTAGTCTTTTAGAGAAAAGGGAGACCTCCACTGCGTTGGGAAGATTAGGTGGACAGCGATGCTGCCTCACTAGATATTCCCATGTGGCGCCATGCTGCACGAAACGGAAACAGCTGGCGGGCTTTATTGGACTCGACCAGAATCGTCTAGACCAAGGCCGTATTTAGGGGGGGGGGGGGGTTTGGGTGTTTGAACCCCCCACGAAATTCTGGTAGATACATTTTACTTCTACCATATTCAAAGCTATATATTGAAAACACTAGTTTACAAATAATTAATTTGAGAAAATGTCAAGAATTTCAGGTATAGGGTAGGGCTGGCATGAACCTGCCGAGGTTAAGACCATTTTTTATGGTTAGGGTTTTGAGATAACGTAATTTTGGGTTTTTTTGATTACAACTTCAATAAAAAATTCTTTTCACTGAAGTTACAAATATCCCGTTCGAAATATAATTAAAGTACGCTTCTAACGACATACCACTTATAAATTAAATTATGTTACATAAATTTTCTACAATTTTAGCATATTTCCTTATAACTGCATACAGTAATTGCATAGCTGCAAATTCATTTCTCGGGTTATATTAGTGTCTGAATTATAACATTTTGTGCGTTTTTCGAAAGATCCCATATATGGGATGTGTGCGTTGTTATAGTCCGATCTCACCTATTTTCAATACTAACTTTTCAAAGTCAACATTTTATTGATTTTTTGCGATTATTGAAAAAATTTGGTTTTTATTGGAGTTTTTATAAAAAGTTGTAAAAATCGGGAAAGTTTTATTCTTTTTAAAATTATTCTGTTTTATTGCAAACATTTTAAGCGTAATATTAAAAAGATTCGATGAATACTTTATTTTTGGCGATTTTTTCCAAGTGAAACAAAAAGGATGTTTTATGGTCGAAAAACTCGGTTAGGTCACCCAACTATATGAAAACGACTTCACAGATCAAAGGACATTAGAGCCAGATATAAAGCTTCCTAAGCACTGTTTGCCAGCATAACACCAACAGTCTCAAAAAATAAGCTGTTGCTGTTCTCATAATTTTTTGAGAACTTTTGAATTTCGATTTTGAAAATATCTGAAGTCGAAGCACAGAACAGTCGAATATATTTGTTTGTTTATTTGTGCTGTTGCTTTACTGTGTAATTTCAAACAGATCAGTCTACAGCAAAGCACAGATATACAGAATTTTAGTTTTCAGTGCGGCTTTTTAAAATTGGTTATTTTTGTACATTACAATTTCGATTGTGTTCCCATAAATTAAAAAAAAAACAACAACAGTGCTCTAAAAACTCGAAATTATGTTTGCCCTTTGCTGTGCTGTAAAAATTTAAACAATACAGCAACAGTCGACAATAATTTTTTGAAACTTAAGGCTGCGTAGTTGCAGTACAGTAGAACTTTTTTTTTTTTATACTTCTGCTGTGCTGTTTATTTTTTAATTTTCAAATGAAAATGAAATTCAATGGAAATGAAAAAAAAAATGTTGAAAATAATTTCAAACCTTGCTCAAAAGACTAAAATAATGACATATCTATCAATTTTAAAAATCGGATGTCAAATAACAAAGTTGCAAAAAAAAAACAAGTTAGAGTCTCAACATAAGCTAAAAATCTTGGGGCGGACTTTTACAGCTGTTTTCGTTTCCACATGGTTGGGTAATCTAACCGAGTTTTTCGTCTATAAAATTCACTTGGTTAAAATCACCAAAAATAAAGTATTGATCGTGTTTGCAATAGAACAGTCTAATTTTTAAATGAATAAAAGTTTTCTGATTTTTAAAACTTCTTATAAAAACCCTAATTTGAAAATCAAGTTTTGTAAAAAAAATTTTCTTCTAAATAGCACTTTAGAAACCAGATTTTTTTTATTATTTTTATTTAGTGCACGAAATAGGTTATATATTTTACTCAAAAAAAAAAAAAAAAAAAAATATATCTACGATGAAAACCCCCCACGAAAAAACTTCCTGGCTACGGCCCTGGTCTAGACGGTTACGCGCCAATTGAGGAAGCAAGGAAGTAGGGTCTTTTAGGATCCTTTTACGAAGTTCTTATCCGAGAAGAACCTTCTCGAAATTTCATGGCGAATAATTTTCTAAAACATTTTAACCCTCTAGCGACCTTCAAAATACCATTTACTTTGAACTTTCTTAAAAATAGCTGAATACGACCTCTTCGTGGAGGTGTTAGCGGATTAAAGTATTCTACGAAATTAAAGCTTATGCAATTTACTCTATGTTTAATGCTTTTTTTCATTTATTTAAAAATCACTCAGACGGAATTTCGGAAATTTAAAATAGCAATAAAAAAAATTTGACCAAATGAAGGAAAATGGTTTTGCGGTTTACTACATGGATAGAGGTCTTTCGTTTCGTGTGGGAATTATTCCTCCCCTCAGCCAAAAAAGGCCACAATTTGTGTCACAGTGTAATATACATATGTAACTATTGTAAAAACATCAAAGCGATTTACGTAATTCCTTCTTGTTCCTTGTTGCGATAAGTGGAATAATTTAAACTACAAGCGATGGCAGAAGTGATAGCTATTTCGAAGAAAAACAATTCTTCATCTTCTTTACAGGAGTTGATCTCCAGCCGTACATAATGTGAGTTTGTTGTTTTACCACCGCACCATCGGGGATTTGTTCATAAAAGGCGCAACACGACATTCTGACGAAACTTTTTAACAGCGCGCGCTTATGAATACAAATAAAATGTTAGAGGATCATCAATTCAAAAAGTGTCAGCGAAGGTGTCGTGCATGTCGTGCTTTGGTTACATGAGATTGACAAGTTACACACAAAAAAAAAACAGGCGAATGTTTGACAAAGTAATGGATATATATATACCTACTTACATTCATATATGTATGTATGTACTTATGTAAGTATGTTTTTAAATACGCTTGCAATTTGGAGTGATGCCAAGATTTTTGTTGTTTTCGCTTTGTTTTCCAATTGTTGCTTGACTTTTAAGACACCGGAAACACCGTTGGGGCAAATTCGGCAGAGAAGACAATGAAGGATATGGAAAAAAAAAACGTGGAGTTTTACAAGTTAAGTTTCGAATGTATGTATGTAAATTCATTCATACCTCCATGCATGAATACACACATTCTCCGCACACAATTAAATTCGCATGATTACCTTGCACACTGCGTATTTTTCTGCTTATATTTTCGCTTAAGAAGAAAAAAAAAAAAACAAAAAATTGCTCATACTATTCGCCTAGCAGCCAAGCTTTTTATCGCTTTTGCATTTCCCCTTATTCCATCCGGCGGTTGTGTCGGCAATAAAAGCCGTAAAGCAAACAAATTTTTTTCCAAACCACTTAAACGAAAACGAGGCAAATCAGCTTTTGATTTTATGTTGAAGCGTCTTTTGTATTCGGTGGCCTCCGGATTGTTGTTGGCAAAAAGTCGACGTTGTGGTTACGGAAGGCAGAATAAGAAGACAAAAAAGTGGACTGTAGGCGGTTGTGAAGAGGGAAAGTGGGCGAGTGAGCGGCTGGTGGCGCAAATATTCAGCAAAGCCGTTGCCAACTAGTGCGAATTGTGCATTTGCTTTTTAAATGTCGATTGTAGTAAGGGGGTTGTTTTTATTTCTGCCTCATTCTCCTATTCGTTTTTTTTTCACTTTTTGCAGCCAAAAATTAACTATTTGGCAACGAATTTGATGAAGAGATGATGGCAGAAAGTGGTGTCGCAACAAATTTTACGTAGGCCAAAGTTAGTTTAGGAGCAAAAAAAATGTATGAGCATATAGTTAAACTGCTAAAATGTTTAATTTTCTATTACTGCTACTTACTGTTGATATGCCCAAATGGGCCCACACACTAGGGAGAAGAGGAGCTTTTTGAAGATTAAGGTCAAGGAGGAATTGAAAGAAAGGACGAGCCGTGAATAGATGTTTAAGAAAAACAAAAAGAAATTTTTGTGGGTTATACGAAAAAAAGGTTTGTCTAGCTCAGGGCTGCTCACCTCATAGGCACTCAAAGCACAATTGTTTTTGTTTTGTTCCGAATCATAGGCACAGATACATATTTTCACTTCAAATATGAAAATAAAATTTTCTTTGCACTCCCATAAGCACTCAGATATAAACAAATTTTATATGTATGTGCTTATGATTCATATTGAATGTGCAGAGCAAAAGCACTTTGTATAGGAGCTCGAGCACTGCCGTAAGAAATCGAAATTTACAATAACAAATTTGTAATAAAAAAAAAATTTCAAAAAATTAAAGCACTGTAAAAAATTTGTATTAAAAAAATTTTCATATAAAAAATAAAAAAAATTTTAATGTATTTGATACTACCATTTGAAAATAAATTCTAAAATAATATTTTATTGGAATTCATAAAAAAAATTAAATGAGCAAAAAAATTTTTCAGTGCATATACCAAATTTGTAGATGTATTGAGTTTTGTACTTTCAATACGAGAGCGTTGAGCAGCCCTGGTCTAGCTTGTAATATGTCCTACACCAGGGCTGCTCAACGCTCTGGTTTTAAAATCCAAAACTCAATACATCTACAAATTTTGTATATGCACTGAAAATTTTTTTTGCTCATTTAAATTCTTTTATGTATTCCAATAAAATATTATTTTAGAATTTATTTTCAAATGGTAGTATCACATACATACAAATTTTTTTAATTTTTTATATGAAGGTTTTTTGAATACAATTTTTTTACAGTGCTTTCATTTTTTGAATTTTTTTTTTTTCATTACATATTTGTTATTGTAAATTTCGATTTCTTACGGCAGTGCTGGAGCTCCTATACAAAGTGCCTTTGCTCTGCACATTCAATATGAATCATAGGCACATACATATAAATTTTTTTTATATCTGAGTGCTTATGGGAGTGCAAAGAAAATTTTATTTTCATATTTGAAGTGAAAATATGTACATATCTGTGCCTATTATTCGGAACAAAACAAAAACAATTGTGCTTTGAGTGCCTATGAGGTGAGCAGCCCTGTCCTACACTCTGTACATATTACAGGTACTTGTTTATCTCATTGTCCTCTATTATCCACGTAAAATTGTTAAACTCATACACGGCGTCGCGACGTAGCTACTCATGAGCACGTAATAAGCTTGTGAATATTTTTTGTTAAGAAACCCTCTAATGAGATTATAAATTTTGTTATTATTGTTTCGTAAATTAAGACAAATGAGTAAGTTTAGAACAAAAGAGTGCTTTTATCAGGAATGACACATAAGCTAACAAACATACATACATGCCTACTAAAGTGGTCTAAAAAATGAAAAAACTCATTCCTTGTCGGGTTTGGTTTGGAGGCAACCCGGTTTCGGGTAATATGCGCCATATTCAGTGCGTTTTTTCGTTCCATAATACAGCATATTCCTACCCTGTTGGAAAATCAAGCTACAAAAACGTAACTGAACAACGCTCTTTTTATTCCATTATTTCTAAAACAATAGTATGTGTTTCCTTTTTAAAGATAAAAAACATCTTTCTAGTTCATTAAGTACTTCCCAAAAAATTATGTATCATCAGTGATATTTCAGCATTGATATAAAAGGAGAAGGAAATTTGAGGGCATTTGCGCGACCTCTAAACTTTAATATATTAAGGAAAAATTTGCGGTATATATGTATTTCCGTAGTACAATCACACGGAATGTGGGTTGTTCCGTGGATTTTAAGAGACCTTTAGTTTCTTCATACAAGTTTAGACCACCCTAATGCATACACATCGACATAGTACATATCGCCGTTTACACTAAATAACCACCTAAGTGATATTTTTAAAACCGCCTAACAAACATTTGTGCCAAAGCTTAAGATTAAGTTCCTGAATGGACTGGACTCTACGACTTCACAGCTGAAAAGGAAATTAGAAGCAAATATGGAGCTTCTCGAACTTCCCAAAACGAAATTTTTGGTATGGATCGAAAGAGTTGGACGCCAGAAGTTAACTAAATTTTGGCAAATCTCAATTTTGGCATAGACGTTTATGAAAGTTTCACTTAGGCGGTTATGAAGTTTAAACGAGGATATGAAAATTAGCAGGCGTAGTGTTAGTGTGTAGTGTAGTAGGTTTGCACACAAAAAAGGTTTTGTCACTATCGACTGTAAGCAGACGCGGTTTACTCTCCCGCTGGCATATGCATGCAAAATGTTGCTCATACGCCCTGCCAACCAATGCTTGCTTTCCCTGGCATTTGTTTTCTAAACAAACAAACAAACAATCAAGGCAAGTATTGTAATTGCTAGTAAGAAAGAGGAAGAGCCTTTACTTTTTGCTTTGCTGCGCACTTATTGTTTGTAGTGTTAATTCATTTCTGGAGTCAACTGATAGGAAATAAATCTCCATACATACATATACTCGTGCCTGCTAGCAACAGAGAGAAAGCTATTTTTGTGAAAAGAAAAGAAAAGAAGAAAATGAAGAAAAATCATACAACAAGCCTTTCAATGAGTGATATTGTAGCATTAATTAGTAACTGAATTTTAGAAATGTGTAATCCAAATTTGTTTCTCGTTCAAAGTTATTGGAAAATACATTATTTTGTTTGTCCTTTGCAGTAGATTTAACAAATATCTCACTGAAGCCAACCTGAGTAGATTGAGAAAACAAACAGAATTTGATGTCCAATATACTATTGAGCAAACTGAAGCAAAATCTTGATATTTTGATGGAATTTGATTCACAGATTCCTTGCCTAACAAAGAAAGTAAAAAATACACATCCATTTACATATGTATTTTATTGAAATTTATTTATTTATTTATTTATTTATTTATTTATTTATTTATTCATGTAAATATTTATGACTACCCAGTGGGCCGAAAGGTACTATAAATCAATACATTCCTACTTACATTTCCTTTAGGGAAGATCAGAACTTCCATGACTATGCCCCATGACTATCGTACGGCGATGGCCGCTTTCGCATGAATTACTTTGTATAGTAAAAAGGGCAATGAAGTGAAAGCTTCGGGTTTTCATTCCAAACCGCATGCTTTTTTTATTATTACACAGCTCAACAAAAAAGTCGATATTTTGGCCGCATAACTTTTTTTTTGCTTATCCTATGAACACATGTTAAATGACGTTGAAAAGACGACATTTCACCGCTTCTACCGGTATATGAATTGTTAATATATCTTCATAATTGCCAGAGAAATTGTAAAAACAATCTCAAAAATTCAATTTTTTGTGAAATTTTTTCAACTTTTTTCATTTTTAATGACGGGTTTCTCGAATAATTTGTTTACCAGTGTATATTTAAAATTATTTCGAAACGATCTCCTGTTAATTCTGCTTTCAACTACATATAACTTTCACATATCCGCGTAGGCGTTCCTAGGACATACTACACTTTAATCAATTTCTTCTCTAAAATTGTTCATACTAAAATTCCTAAATTTTTATGCTACCCGGGTTAAGGTACATATTTTTTACAAACGTGCCGTTATATATATATATATATATATATGTCAAACATGTGTTGATAGGATAAGCAGAAAAAAAGTTAATGCGGCCAAATATGCCTTAACCTATTATGAGCTCATATCTCAAAAACTACACGTAGGATTAAAAAAAGTTATTATTATTTTCTTATCAGGGTATCGAATACTACCAAATGCAGTTACAAGCAGGGCTGCACCAAAATATCAACTTTTTTGTTGAGCTGTGTTATAGATAATCTTATTAGGTATTCAGCATAAATTGTATCAGTATTTTAGTGCTAACTTTGTTATGTACTTCATTCGTGTCCATTTTTCTGTTTCGGTTTACTTTAGTCAGCGAAGAAATTGTGTGTGCTCATACGTGCCGTTCAACATACTTTAGGAGTACCTGCGGTATATCTACCAAATGCAAGTATCCTGGCATGAAAAAAAATCGCTTCACCTTACAAATGGGTATAGTGGGTAATTTAGCCACGAAGCTATGTAAAAATGTTCGTATAAGCATTCATGTTTTGTACATAAGTATGTACTTACGTAAGTATTTTTTAGTCAAGCTGCGCACCAGCAGATTTATTTAAACTACAAAATTTAAATACTTAAACCCTTCGTTCAACTTTAAGATAAAATGTTATTTTATTTTCCATATATAGACACACCTATACACTTTTTCCGCTGGCTCTTCACTGACATGATTTTTCGGGATATTAGAGAGATGCAAAGTCCAGCCCGAAAGAAGTCTTATGATAAGTTCATGTTATTCTTCTCTATCTTATATTAGTAAAAATTAGTTTTTTTCCGCGACATGTCCCCTTTGCTCTACATACATGCATAATGACTTCTGTTCTATCCACGAATGGGTTAAAAATACATACATTGACGCACTTTCCATGCATTATGAAATATTTCCATTTTTGTAACATCCACGGAAATCGAATATGAGCTTATCATGCAATTCATATCAAATTCGCCGAAAATTTAATTTCATATTAAAATATGGCTAGAGAAAATAAAAATGAGATTTTCGTAGAGAAAGTTTAACAAAAAACTGTTAGAAATATAACAGTTTGATATGCAGACGATAGGATAGATATAATCAATTACACTGTGCAACAGCACCATCAAAAACCGCTATCTGCATAGTAATAACCTCCAAACCGGGTTTCTTGCTGAGGTCAAATTAATTTAATTTCGTAGAATACTTTAACCCTCTAACACCTCCACGCAGTCGTGGTTTTGACACCGTTTTTAGAGAGCCCGTAAAAAGTGTTTTAAAGTCGAAAGAGGGTTAAAATATTCCAGAATATTATTCGCCATAAAATTTCATTAGGGGTCTACTCAGACAAAATTGTTGTACAAAGAACCTAAAAGACCACAAAAACAACTTTCAAGCTTTAGTCATTGCGGCAAACGTCAATACAATTTTTTTTAACTCGGTTCAAATCCAGAAAACAAAACAATCAAACGAATCGAATATTTTTAGTCAAACAAACAACAACAAACAATCAACAAGTGAAAACGCGCGCGTGAATATCGACACAGAAGCTGAAAAGCGAAAGCACTGAATAACATCATCCAAATGCTACGTCGAATCGATAAAGTCGGTACAATTCAATTGAAAAGGGACAAAGAAAATTGATATGCAAACATATGCACACATATACAAATATATACATACATATGTGCATGGATTCAACTGTTGAGCTGGTTTAGTTGTAAATTTTAACCGGTTCGCGTCTGGCGATATCATGCAAAAATCGTTGTGACAACAAAAAATACTAAAAAAAAAAATTCACGGAATTTCACTGAAATATTTAATGCCAGGATGACTAACTGGACAATAACAATAGTCAGCATATTTGCCGTTAGACCTAACATATGTAGATTTGTGGCATTTGGCGGATCTATCTGTGGCTATCTGGCTCATAGGACAGACAGAGCAGAATGCGGTGAAAGTCGAGAGATCAACCGTAAAATTTTACATGCGATTGCATTTTTTGCCTTGTCTTTTTTTTGATTTGATTTTGTTGTCAGTTTTCTTTGCTATTCTGTATGAATGATTGCTTTGTTGTTAGTAAAATGTACTCAGCTGTGAATTTTTGTTATCTTTTGTGCTGGGAAAGATATCTTGATATTAAAAGCTGATGGTAATATTATTTTTTTTTTTCAGTTTCCAGAAGATAATGCGCAATCACTATTTGAAATTTAATTTAACGAGTAAAGATATATGTACAATGTACATATAAGTTTTGAATAAAATGAGAGTATAGATATGTAGGTATTTTTGTGGTAAGTTTCGGAGCCTTACTAACAGAAAAATATCTTACAGGTTATTGATCTTATTTATGCTGTTGTACGTGAAAAGGCTAAGAATTATACCCTGAAGTCTTCTTTGAATTTTAGAGGAAAAGGAAATTCGATTTTATTTTTAATTTTAGTTGATTGGGAAAAGCGGCACTCAGGGATATAACCTCAAGCGAGAAAAGCGGCTATCCCCAGCTAGAAGAGTACACAGATTATTAAGCTTTCGGAAAGCAAATTGAGCTCGAACGATTTTCATGAAATTTGGAGTGCAAAGGGCTTCGGGGGCGAAAATTCGAAAAATTCAATTTTTTCACTCAATTTTTTTTCCGGATTCCCAGATATGGACCAAAATGTGGACCCGGATTGGAATTAGAAGAAATGTGTTAAGCGGGGCTTCTACATAGGGCTCCTTTCTTATGATTCCTAGGCCAGGACTCATTGTATGGGTCAAAGCATGGAGCCGGATGCCCCGGAATGTTCTCAACCAATCTCACATGCAAAATGGAAATTATGGCTTCACTATAGATCCCTTTTCGATTCGATGGTAGGCTCAACTCGATTCCCTAGAGAAAGGGAAATGGGAAAAATATAAGAAAAAGAGTAATGGCGATAGGAAATTAAAAGAGAGGGAAAATGAAACGAAAATTGAATGGGAGAGGGGAGAGAGAGTAGGAGAGATAGATAGAGTAGGAGATAGAAAGAGAGGTGGAATGGGAGTGAGAGAAAACAATGGAAAAGGTGTGTGAAGGGAAAGCAAAGATAAAGAAAAAGGTGTAGAGAGAGAGGGAGTGGGAGGGGGGTTAAGACGAAGAAGAAATGGAGAATTACATAATGAGGGCGAACTTTTGAAAAGTTACAATTTTTCACTTACTTTTTTTTTTTACATTTTATTTGTCTTTTGTTTAAGCCTGCGGAGAGCGCGGTAATCCAGGTATTTTTTTTTAAATCGTGGAGAATTAAAAAACTGCCGAAAGAAATCAACGAACGTTTAGATCAGGGACCCATAATAATCATTATTCGTTATATTTTCAGTGAAAAAAATCAAATACTGCATCGTAGAAGAGTATTGAGTTTGTGTATGTGCATATCTGAAAGAACACTATCCGAATCCACTATGATCGAAAAATTTTAAGCGATATCCATAAAAATCAAAAATAATCATTATTTTTTGAGTTTTATTTTTTTGCTTAGGTCGAAAAACTCAAGTCATCTCAAAAGTGCTCTCGAATATAGTTTAGATTATAGTAAAGAACGTTACAACAAAGTTTCTTTTAATTTGCTTTAAATCAATTTTCTTCTTCCTCGTCTAACGCCATTTTATTGCGATACGGTCAAAATTACCGCTTATACAAATTAATTTGTTTTATAAACAAAAGAAAACTTTCAAAAGTTTTGCACCGATATTTCCTCGTTTTTGTCGACCTTAATCTGGGCTCGTGCCATTTAGTTGATTACATATGTATGTATGCATGTAAGTGTATCGCTATGTATGAATTAAAATCAATTTGAATCACTTCAAGTTCAAAATAATAATGGACAAAATTGTTTGAGGCAATTATCAAATTTGATACGCCAAAAGTTTATTGTGCATACTCTAACATACATACATTTATGTATCCGTAGTAATGGGCCTAATGAATAAACATCAAGCAAATGTTTTTCTGGACCTTTTGCTTAAATTTCTATGAATGAAAATTTAAGCAATTGCTTTTTTCACTAGCAATTGCTTTTGCTACAAGCATTTGCTTTTTTATTGCAGCATTTGCTGAAATCTGTAAGCAATTGCTGAATTCCTCATGAATAAAATTTGCATTTGCTATTTTTTATAAGCAAAAGGTAATGATTTTTTAAGCATGCCCTACCCCATGCTAAATTTTTCAGAAATTAGTTTTCGCTCGATTTTTCTTCCAAATACATGCAATTATGGCGCAATTTTTGACTATACGTAAAGAAAAATATTATAGTGCGAGCCGGGAATGTAAAAATGAAGACTTTTGAAAACTTTATCGACACAACCGTGAGAACGTATATTGGCTGGCTTCCTATTTTTTGAACGACACCCGGGAAAAGGGGGGGGGGGTGAGTGTGTTATCGACCTTTGATAGGATGAAGGTGTTTCCGCGCGCAGTTTCCGATCCGGGCTATCTGAATAATATTGCAGAAGAGCCCAGAATTCATCAAACTACAGTTTCCAAAACTTTTAGTTCGCTGATGAAAGAAGTTTTAAAGAAGGCACATGTGTGGATAAAATTTCCGAAATCTCGCGTGGATATGATTGCAGCTAAAAATGGATGGAGGGAACTATAAAAACTTAATAGAATTCAAATCGTCCTACCAATAGGAAAAACACCTACTAGCTTTGGTAAGAAAAGCCCAGAAATAGCATTTCTGTTACCTATTTGCATAACGATGTTGTTGTAAAGTCTAAGACGTTGTTGTTGTTTGTGCCAAACCAGGGTTGCGTGATTTTGATTTGGCTGAATCACGAATCCAAAATATTTTCTGATTCCTGATTTAAAATATTTTCTAATAAAAGATAATTTTTATTTGTGATTCGTTTAAAAAAAATCAAAAATACACTTTGATTCGTGGTTCAAACTATTTTCAAATAAAATATAAATTTTTTGATTCTTGATTCAAATTCGATTTCAAATCAAAATATTGTTGATTCAAATAAAAAATATATTTTGAATCAAGAATTAAAAAATATGTTTGATTCTAAATAAATTTTTGTTTCTCTTGAGAAATGAATCACAAATAAAATTTATCTTTGATTTGAAAATCGTTTGAATCACGAATCAAAGGGTGTTTTTGGTTTTTTTTTTAAACGAATCACAAATAAAACTTATCTTTTAGTTGAAAGTATTTTGAATCACGAATCAAGTTGATTCTTTATTTGAAAGTTGATTTGAAATCAAAATTGATTCGAAATCACGCAACCCTGTGCCCAACATTTTCGAGATGAAATTCTTATTTTTATTATACCGGGAAGGAAGTTGCTGTAATTTTTATTAACTTTGTTTTTGTATAGCTCCGTTAGTCACATTTTGTTATTTTTTAACATTTGTTCTCTTTCTACACCATTTCCAGATGGGTTTTAGAAAGCGTTAACTGGATTTTAGAAACGACAATTGGCTTTTAGAAAGAGAGAATTGGATTTTAGAAAGGGGAAATTGGATTTTAAAAACGTCAGTTGGATTTTAGAAAGCGTTAAAAAGATTTTAGAAAACGTAAATTGGATTTTCGAAAGCATGAATTGCATTTGAGAATATGCGTGTAAAATAAATTTTACACAGAATTTTTCGAATAGAAATTCTTTATTGCGTATGAAAGTAAAATGTACATATACATACGTAATTATATAAATTTTCGAAAATCCAATTTACAGTTTCTAAAGTCCAATTTCCCTTTTCTAAAATCCAATTTTCCCTTTCTAAAATCCAGTCGACGCTTTCTAAAATCCATCTGGAAATGGTGTAGTAGAAGCTTAAAATTTGTAGCAAAAACAGCAATGACTGAAATATTATTCATAAAATAAATTAGCAAAGGCTTATTCTTTTCAGTAAAAGATTTTTAAGCAATTGCTTTTGCTAATAAGCAAATGCTTACTAGCAATTGCTTTTTTTTATTCATTAGGCCCAATATGTACCGTATGTATATAAAAGTGAAAGCAAATTGTCTTTTCGTAAATTGGCCAAAGCGCTTGTATAGCTGTAAGCAAGTATATTGTGAAAGTGGTTATATCCCTTGCCAATTACCTATAGGAAAAGAAATTAATTGTTTAAAAAGATACATTGAAATATATACATATGTATGTGTTTTATTTTAGGGGGTGCACTTTGAGTTAATATTGCTTGTGGCAATAATAATGCGGTGTGTTTGGAAGTATAACGCGTACGATATTGGACATTAAAGTTCGACCTAGATAATGTTATTTTGCTATAACTTTGAATTTCAGAGCATCAGCTACAGCATTCGAAATATTGACCACTAAGTACCTACAAATGTTTTAAAAAGATCAACCAATGGCTGGACTCATAACATTTTCTTTAAATGTTGCTCATACGCCCCGTCATACCACAAAAATCATAAATAGTCTACTTTGAGCATAAAGAAAGAATACCAGTGAAAATGATATTATGACTTGAATTTGTGAAATATTTTTGATTGTATATCACTTTCAGCGAATGTTGAACCCAAAACTTTTTGCACATAAGTTCATAGCTTAGGCGCTATTCAGCGGTGGATGTTAGTTTTATACGCAGATACACTACACTTCAATGTGCACTGTACATATATGTATATCTATACATATACATACATAGATATCCAGCATGTGATGAGATACGGTTAAGTATGCTCAAGAAACCGCAAAATTACACTCAAATTGAATTTACGGTCACTTTATGTGACTTGAATGACATTATTACGTGTACGAGAGAGAGACACTGCAAATGCAAGCAAAATCTAGTTAAATATCGCACGTTTTATGCAATAGGGATTTAACTCGAAAATTTCGATTTCTGGGATTTTTCCATATATTTCAATAACTGGGTCGTGCCTTTGAGTCTAATCTTATAAAATACTCAAAAAGATAAAAATGGCGGAAATAAAAATGATTTTATAGTTAACGGTAAATGGAAACTCTTTGAAATTATAAAAGTTTGTTTGCGTTTTCCCAAAAAAAAATCTTTTTGAGTTGAATCCCTATTGCATAAAACGTGCGATATGTACATTAGGGTGTCCCGAAATATTTTTTTTGGATTTCCTTAACGCAAGACCCCTCAAAATTTGCGGTTTTGATCGCAAATTACGAAACAAGTTTTAAAAACTAAATACAATTAGATCTTCAGGGCTCGACCGATCTTTAAAGTTTTGCGGTTTTGTCATTTATGCAGAACGCCCACTCACCACAACATATATTACATCCGAATATGGTTTGCATGCTTACTATGTAATTCTTTTCGTTCTTATAAGTTCTATTCGCTTAATTTTTTATGCAACTTACTTGTAAGTGCAAAAATCTGAGTTCCATGTAGTTACAATGAAAATACTCGTTCATACACATATATTCTACAATGGGTTTGATGCAGCTTCTGCATTTTATTTGCCTTTAAATCGTGGAGAATCAGTTCGATAAAAAAAAAAGCAAAAAAAGATTTAGAAGAGACTACAAGCCCTGGGCGAAGGCACTAGTATGCAGTGTTTTCACCGCAAAATGGGTTTTCATACGTTCAGTATTCCCGCGAGGTCAAAAAAATTTGGATCGTATAAACAGAATAATATATGTATATTGTTTTTAAGTATCATCTCAGAGAAAAACTATTAAAACTTCATATAAAATAAAATGCTTTAACTTCATAACTATATATTATTTTTTATTATTTCTAACATGCAAAACAAAAAAAAAAATCCATCAAATTCAAATATACACATATTTACACTAAAATAGGTGTACAAATTTTTCTTTCGCAGCCTTACAGAATTCGCAATTAAAATTATATGAATAATGTACTTTACTAAAACGAATTATGTTAAAATTATTTCATTTAGTTTATTTAAACGAAAGCCATATATGATATATCAGATAAACAAAAATCCCCTGAACACAGAAATAGGTTTGCAGCACTTTTTTTTTTAATTTTAAAAATAATTCAGTTAAAAATTCTTTATTCAATTAATTTTTTTAGGTAGTACAGTCATATGAAAAATAATAGGGACACTTGCCTTGAAATATTTCAAAGATCGATCCTGCTTCAATTTCTAAACAATGGTCAAAACTTAATCATTAATTTCTTGCTCAGATATCTCCGAAGTAAGGAACAGTTATTTAATTGGCCATTTTTTGCGTCGTTTCATAATGGCTGATAATTTTGTGGAGTGAGTTCGTTTCAGCTTGTGAAAAATAATAGGGATACCAAATTTCAATTAAATTTTTTTTCGAAAGGGTGGAGATTTTTGTAGATAATAAAAAACTTATGCACTGAATATCAAATAAAGTTTTATAATATACTAGGTTTAATGGTACTAGGTCAGAATGGGTCGAGGAGACCCCTGCACTATTCAACTTATAGCAAAAAGAAAAAATCTCCAAAATAAGTGTTTTTCGTGCCAGGAAATTGACGAAATGTGAAATTGCTTTGAAATAATATTGGAAAATGCTGTAAAATATAATCCAAAAGTATAAACACGCGGACGGAAGCCAAAAATATCCCCACTGGTTCAAAGGAATATACAGATATTTATAAGAAAGGACCCGTTATGTCTTTCCATGACAAAAAAAATTAGTTTTATTTAAAATTGAAATCTCCCACAGTTCGAAAAATGTTAGTTTTAAAAGATTTAAAGCCAAAAAGGCCAAGAATAGCGCCCTTTCTCCAAATTCTGAACATGTTTGGCTGCAAGTGGTGTGTAGTTTCAAAGTAGTAGAAACATAAACAAAGAAGCACGATACCAAAAACAAAAAGGACAAGGAATACATACGTTATAAAAAATAAGTGGGAAAGAGGAAATATAGAGGGAATATATGAAATAAGTAGGTACCTAGAATAATTAGTATATAATAGCAACAACAAAATAGTTGCAATAACAACAAATCTCAAAAAATACTATAGTCGCAATCTCAAGCAGAAATACCAAAATTTGGACAGAAAAATATATTTGAATTCTAAGTTTTTTAAATTAATTAAATGCAATACATTTGTTTCTCTGTACTTATATGGTTAATCTCAATAATAAAATAACTTTTGAGTATGACATTTTTATTATTTTAGCTCTAAAGTTTAGGTTTCTAAGTATATGAAATTAACAAAATTTCAGATCTCGGTAGAGCCAACAAGATCGAATTCAATTCCGGGTTTTTTACTTTTATTGTGATCTGTATTCAATTACGCAACTTTTGATACCTCTTGCGATAGCGTAGCTCGAAAAAAACCTTTTTTCATACATGAACGGGACACCCTAATGTACATGCGGCACATGTATTTGGTGCTTCGCCGACTAAGGCGCAAACTACTGTGGCTGAGTTGGTTTCTTTTTCCTTTTCGGCTCATTTTATCTGCATTGTTCGTACTTTTTCTCACATTTTTAGTACATTTAGTGCATTAGTGGGCGCTCGCTAGTCAACTTCGTAAACACTTGGTTTGCCAATACAATAACCACTTACAAACATACACACATATACAAATGTAATAATGGTAATAGCATTTCTATCACCTTTCTAAAAAGGAGTTCTTAGTACACTTACTCTATAAGTAAATCAAATTGAGCTAGACGCCTATCGAAATGCAAACACTACATGCACATAAAGCATTTTGTAATTTGGTTGTTGGCAGCGGAGTATACACGTACATTTTTGTATGTAAAAAGAGTTTTCGTAAGCATTCAAAAGAATGTACGAGCATGAACTAAGACTTTTTCCTGCTCTGTTATAGTTCCGTTTCTGGATCGCGTAGTAGAGTAGTTGGGGAAGGTTTATTTTTTCAAAACTTTTTCATGTTTGTTTGCGGGAGTTATGGTATAAAGTATAGAGAATGCAAAGTTTTGACTTTGAACTTAAATTTATTTTCTATATTTTCTAAGAGCTTATAATCATAATAATAATATAATACAATGGCGCTATTATAACTCTGACGAGTTTTATGGCCGAGCTTTTCTCCCAATTCGAGGTGTGCTCTTTGTTGCTTTTCCTAGTAATTGGGTGGACCTACAGTTTTATGCCGGCTCCGAACGGCGAATGCATTTTTTGTGAGAAGCTTTTTCATGGCAGAAATACACTCGGAGGGTATGCCGCCCACAGCCGAGAGGTGGCCGCTGCTCTTAAAACCTCAATAATTGGATTTTTACTAATTACAAAAATTGTTTTGGTGTTTTTCTCGGACCATGGTTTGAACCCGAGACCTCTGGCATAGCAGGCGAGCACTCTACCCACTACACTACAGCGGCCAGAGCTTATTAATGTTAAAAACAGTCTCAATAATCTCCTAAAACAAAAAGAATGGTTAAAAGGCGTTACATAAGACGGTCTTGCTTGAAGAATTCGTTTACTTAATAGAAAGTTTTTGAATTTTAAAAGCACGCACATTGGTCTGGTTCGAATACAGGAACATCCCAAGACTACCCTGCTGAAAGTCCCAGACCTGCAGGCTCTATTTTCCTCAAAGACTAATAAGTTAAATTTCGCTTAAAAAACTAAACCTTCCATTGGTTCACGTATTCTACAGAAGCCTTTGATTACATACCTTATACACATACATATGTACATACTACGTTGGCAACTCGTAAATGTCTAATCTACTTCGAATTGGCCGACTGATTTATTGCTGGCAAATATCCAGATCATATCGATGGAACATTCAATGCAAGTGGCCGCCAACAATGCCAGATTCAATTGTGCAATTTATACACAAACATGTGTTTATATATCTATAGGTAGATACACTCAGAGAAAAGTAGTGGGCTAAAATCAAGCTGTGTCGTACTTGATTTTAGAATTACTGAAATTAAGGAAAAATAAATCAAATTTAAGTTTCTCCAATCTTGAAACAAGATAAAAAAATAAAACATCTTGGTTTAAGAATGAAATTCTTAATTTGAGGATAGTAGGGCCAAATTTTTTCTAAATAATATATAATTTTCAATAATCGTTGTTTATTGCTCGAGAAAACTTCTCCTGCAAGGCGTACTTCAATAATTGCCGCCACCGCGGATATACCATTCAACACTGCGATGGTCTAAATTTGTGGTCGGCATGCAAATATAGTTATAATCAGGTGAAACGTGAAATTGTGCATAATATTGATGAAATCTTTAATTATGTTTCATACAATATAGGCAAATGGAAGTATACATATATGTATAAATGGTACAAGCGGCATTGGTGAACATGATGGCTGGCTAGTTGGGCGTGTTAACGCAAATACAGACAACCTCGCTGATATGAAGAAGTCACTATCAACACCAACGTGTGGCAACATTTAGCCGAAATAAGATTGAGAAGTAGTGCCATAGCTCCGCATCAAGTGAATATCACAAAATTACGTACGGATGCGCAAATCCATTGTCAATATCAGCATGATGACTCTCAACACAACGCAACAGCGCACTCGGGCGTGGCATGTGACCCTGCCTCTTCGATATCGATGTACAGATCCATATGAGCAAAATAACTTATATCCGGATGAGTGCAAGAGCAGTTAGAATGTGTTGAACATTTTCGCATGACAACACATCCGCCCAACAACAAAGATGTCGATCCAAAATGCGATCAGCGGTTGTACAATGGCGAGTGGACTTTGTGACAGGATGTATTGGATGATATGGGTGATAAAGGTACGTCGAGTGGTGCTTGCTGCGATTTAGTGTTCATGTAGCTGTTTGGTCTATCTTCGCAGTTTACTATAATTTGTACCAAATAATTTAGAGTATTTCTTAAAGTTTATATGTGAGGAAGTATTTAGTTCTTATTGTAATGGAAATGAGTATGTACTTCAATTATATAAAAGAAATTTGTTAATATAACAAATTTAAATAATTTGTAAATATATGTCTTCAAATAAAACACAATGCAAAGAAATAACCATTTTTATTTTTTATTTTTGTTAGATAGGTTAAATGATTTCGAATTTTGAATTTCGAAAAATAGGAAAATCAAGAATAAGTATACTTAAAGCAAAGTTGAACATTCCTAAAGTAAGAATGCACATTCTTAAATCAATCATGGCCAATGCTGAAAATAAGTTTATGTAAGCTCATTTCAAAACGAAAAATTCTTAATATAAGCTTTTTATTCTCAAAAAAATCTTTCTAAAAATAAGAATATATTCTTGATTTCAGCATTTTCGAGGTTAACAGACTTTCATAACGTTTTCGGCTTGATTCAAGCCCGCTATACTGAAATTTAGCTTGCTTTTTCTCTGAGTGTATGTATGTATGTATAAGTGGAGGAAAAAATGCAGTATCCAACTTTGTACCCCTGACCTTCTTCCATAATATCCGTGAAGTACGAGTATGACTTAAAAAATTAATTTTGAGTGTATTCGAATTGTGAGGAATTAGAGATGAAAAGCATATATGATAATATTGAATCCCCGTTCAAGTTCAAATTTTGGGAGATTTTTAAGTTTGCAGCAAAAGACTCACCTCCCCTAAAAACTCGAAAAATAATAATATATCGTAATAATCTAGGATAGCATATCCTCATGCAAGGGTGTTGTAACTTGGCTTTGCGAGCGACTATCTAAGGAAATAATCCAAAAGTAACAAGGGTTCCGATGCCCTTTGGTAAGTCGTCGGGTGCGTTGTCTTCGTACGTACGAGATGTCTTTTTGTGCTCTTATATAACCGAACTTGCCCGGGCATCGGAGGGGACCATACCATATCAATTATTTTAACTGGCTAACCTGATTCATCGGCTGAACTTTCTGAATGCAGTTAAATGGAATGCTTTTCTCTTATTTAAACCAGGCATTTTCACAGCCTATGCACGCGGTACAAGCTTTTTAGAGCTTTCACACCGACAGCCTCACACCGACAGCACAAAGTTCTTCGGCACGAAAAGAAATTTTGCAAATTTCTGTTCAGTCAGCATTGAGCTGTTGAGCTAGCAGGTTGTGTTGCTCGAGCAGTTTCTGAATGCTTGTAAATCATTGTGTGTTGGGGGTGGTTTTTTTGTTTGGATTTTTTTACGTAATATTTTTATTAGGAATCATGATTTTGCATTTCGTCTCATATTTTTTTATTTTAATTTTTTTGTTTGTGGTTTTTTGTGAAGTTAATAATAAAAATACTATCTATTTCTAATTTAAAAATTTTAGTTTTCGACAATGATTGAATTTCTTTTGGGTGTAGCCAAGAGCTTTTGTGCTTTTAACACATGCACAATGTTTGGAAGTATTAGTGTGATAATCCCTGATTTAAACCAACACTGTGTTGCCTCGGTTTTATATTTTTAGCCCCTTCGCCGTGGCAAAGCGACCGACTTGGAGTAGAAAAAAATAAAATAATCGCTGAATAGTTGCAGTCTTATCATATTTGCATGCTATCAACATTTCAATCCATATTTTCAGAGAATGCACACATACATACACCATATTTTCCATAACTCCAAATCTAACTTCACAGCTATCGCCATTGTTTCTTAATTTATAGAAATGTTCTATGCCATGACAATGAATACATTTACTCTTTTATGCTTATATATATACATATCTACCCTGCAGTAAAAATCCGCAATGAATCCTTAATGAATCACTGATGCAATTCACCTATGACGAGGAGGCATCAGTGAATACTTTCATATAAAGACTGATGAATTTTCCATATAAATGGTTTGCTTTCCTCAGAAAAAAAAAAAAACAAAAACAAATAAAAATATAATGAGTTATGACGACAGTGATGAATATTCAACAAAGAATCATCACTGATCCTTCAGCAGTGAAACAAATTTACTGCAAGGGTACATGAATGAATGAATAAGCTTGTACTAATACATTTCATCTACAAAAAAAAACCACCTGAACTTTCCAATTCGTCGAAACTACATGATATCACGTGGAGGCGTTTCCTTTTATTTATCATCAACAAAAGCACATCAGCGGTTGCATGCTTAAACGAACATATAAGTTTTCACATCACCGCTTCTATTCTATTGAAAAGCTCTTATCTGCAATAATGTAGCATAAGTGCATTTAGGATGCTTTAATTAACTTATCTATTCTATGACAGCAAACGGTTAATACTCATAATTTAATATTGCATAAATCCATGTGAAGTATTATGTACACTCAGGGAAAAAAATTATAAAAACATATGAAAACGTGCTTAAAATGGGCAAAAGCGTATTTAGAAGTGATGTAAATACCAACATTTTTATTTTAAAAATGTTCATTGTAAAATTTTTAAATCAAGAAAAAACATTTTAAATTTAAAAATGTTTATTTTTATTTTAAGTACTATGAGAAAAAAAAAACGCTCTAGTGTTCTCTATATCATTTTCCCTTCTGGATTTGAAATTGTATCGAACGGCAATCTCTTCATCTTCTCTCAATCCGAGTCCTAACTACAAAAATATAGCCTCTGCTTGTTCTCCTCTTCTTTTCTACTTCGCCTGAACTGTTTGCTATCTTTATTTCTTATTCTCCTTATTCTACTTTTTCTTCTTTATTTTATATTCTTCTCCGGATTCGAACCATGACATCAATCTGAAATTTAATGCAACGCCATCACATAGTGGAACATTAAACATTATATTGAATTGTAATAACCTATTTATACTTCCCTTTTCCTAAAAAAGAATCCATGAATTATATGAATCATTGTAAAAACAAAATTAAAAAAAACCGATTCTCCTTATTGTTTTTGTTGGATTTCTCACAAAAAGTATTTTCTCACATAAACATTTTGAACAAAGAGCGAGTTTTTGAATCAACATTCATTTTCATTTTTAATTTAAGTATGTTTCATTTTAAATCCAAAATGCATTTTTACTTCAAAAATTGCATTCTTAATTCAAAAATTTCAATTTTAATTTAAAAATTTTCATGGTTAAAATAAAAATAGTTTGGTTTAAAACGTGCATTATGAAAACAAAAATTTTATTTTTGATTTTAAAATGCTGTTTTTCCCTGAGTGTACATATCTTCATCAAAAAATGAAAACCGAACATAGTAGGTGGTCATTCATATCTACATAGTTCCCCCACAAGGCACATCTTACTCACTAAATAACTTTTGTGAAGGGAAGTAATTTTAACGCCGTGGAATGCTTACGAACTTAAAAACTATTGATCATAATCGTATGTATGCGATAATTACCACAAATATGTCGATTGTAAATTCGTTGTTTAAAATGCCTTCGACAGAGGTCAGAGACTGCATAAAATATGACACCGTGCTGATTCACTATGTAAAATGAAAATATCTAATAAAATAATATCAACTTGATATACTTAATAGAATTACCGAAGTAACAAACAGCTTATTGGCTAACTAAAGGTCCTGCTGCACGCATTAATACTTGTTGCGCACGTTGGCGAGCTCCAGCAGTTTTACGACTCTTTCAGCTCTTTCTCATTTTACAGCCTTTTGTTTGTTTTTTAGCTGCTGCTTCATAAGCCACTCTGCAATACATTTGTTATTTTACCGTTCGTTAAAGTATGGACAAAGAACGTACATATATTGTACAATATACGTTCATTGGTACGGAATTGGAAACAATTTTCTAACGAACGGTATTGCGTTGAATCTTGGCTAAATTCGAAGATAGGAGAGACATCTGTTGACAAAAATTTGAAACCATCTTTATATATATTACGCTAAGCGATTTTTTGTACGCACCAGAACTTTTACACCTTTACACCGATTTTCGAAAATGGGGTGTCACATGAAAGGGCTGTACCTGTAGATGTGCAGGAAGGTCTAATATTTTGTAAAAAGGGTTGCCACCTGTTCAAAATTTAATTTTTACGATATAGTTTGTTTGATTTTTAAATTTCAGGTACCATATGAAAGGGCTTGAGCTGAAAATGGGTAATTTACTAAAATTTGTACAAAAAGGGTTGCCACCTGTTCAAAAATTAAGTTTTACGCTATCAAACAAACTTGATTTTTAAATTTGAGGTGTCATACGAAAGGGCTTTACGTTGAAATGAGTAATTTATTAAAAATTTTACAAAAAGGGTTGCCACCTGTTCAAAAATTCAGTGTTACACTATAGTTTGTTTGATTTTTAAATTTGAGGTGTCATATGAAAGGGCTTTGTGTGAAAATAAGTACTTTGTAATAATTTTTACAAAAAGAGTTGCCACCTGTTCAAAATTTTATTTTTACGACATAGTTTGTTTGATTTTTTAATTTGAGGTGTCATATGAAAGGGCTTTGTGTGAAAATAAGTACTTTATAATAATTTTTACAAAAAGAGTTGCCACCTGTTCAAAATTTCAATTTTACGACATAGTTTGTTTGATTTTTTAATTTGAGGTGTCATATGCTTTCATATGCTTTGCTTGAAAATTAGTAATTTATTATTATTTTTACAAAAAGGGTTGCCATCTTTTCATATTAAAGAAAACTATAAAGAGAAAGAGGACTGCATAAAACTTCACTATTAAATAAAAATAACCAGTAACTATCTAGGTATATGCTTCATTTTGTATTTTATTAATAAGATTCTATGGGCTTATAGCCCATTCATATTCTGCCAATTTTAAGGGAAGGTCAAATTTAAAATGGCAATCAAAGAAATTGTCAAATGTGGCAATATGTGGTCTTCCAGCCTCAAATTGTCTCACAGTGTAATCGAAAGCCACGGCATCGCGTGGCAGGGTTTACTAGTTTCACTTATTCACAATAGAAAAAATTGGCATAATCAGTAAAGTAAGTTTATGAGCCGTGTCCCCCAGGATAAATACACCCGTACATATATATACGTATGTATATTTTTAAACATAAGTATCTGGGCAGACCAGACCACGTAATAGGGAAACGTGTTAGTTTTCATCGCTTCTCATTCATTTTCCTATCGGTTTTGAATAAGATAAATAATCTCTTGTGAAAATATTCCATGCGATATTGACTTAAGCATGAAGGTGTGTGCATATAAATCTGTCTATTTTTAAAGCTGATACAACCTTAATTTTTAAAGCTGATTATCTCTAAAACAGTTCAAGGTAGGGAGCTGAAAATTGGTATAGAGCTAAATGATATCAAAACCATTCCCACGCATAAAAGTGGGGGTTATCGGAAAAAGGGGCGTGGCACCTCCCATACAAACTTAATTTTTCATGCTGAATATCTCTAAAATTGTTTTCGCTAGGGGCTTGGAAATTGGTGTGGAGATAAACGATAACAATTCCATATTAACGTAAAATAATAGGAGTTATACGAAAAGGGGGCGTGGCATTTCCCAACAACACTTAATTTTTTAAGCTGAATATCTTTAAAAGGATTTAAGTCAGGGACCTGGAAATTGGTTCAGAGCTATATGATATCAAAACAATTTTTGCGCATAAAAGTGTAGGTTATCGGAAAAGGGGGCGTGGCACCTCCCATACAAACTTAATTTTTCTAGCTGAATATCTATAAAAGCGTTTAAGGTTGGGACCTGAAAATTGATCAGGAGATTAACGATATCAATAGCATGCTTATGAAAAAAACAGTAGTTTTGGGAAAAGGGGGCGTGGCACCTCCTATGCGTTCTTAATTTTTAAGGCTAAATATCCTTAAAAGCGTTCATGGCATGTACATATATCACTATGCAGATATACGATATCAATACCATGTTCGCCCAAAAAAAAAAAGATTTATCGAAAAATGCATTGCACCTCCCATACGTATTAAACTTTTGAGGCTGAATATATCTAAATGGGTTGGAGGAGGGGCCTGAAAACCATTATGGAGGTATACTATATCTTTATGGTTGCTTGTTTTTCCGACAGGGTAGGAATATGATATATTGTGGAACGATCCTCCGTCATCCCTTGTCAAGTTTGGTTTGGAGACAAACCGGTTTCGGCTAATATGCGCCATCTTCAGTGTCTTTTTTCGTTCTGAGTTATTTTGTGTAAGTTCGATAGTACTTATAGTAACTAACTTCCATCGTTTGGTCACGTACTTCGTGTTCGTGTGATGTGTTCGTGTGTTCGTGCGTTCGGGCGACGTGCATGCGTGTATGCGTGCGAGTCTGCGCGTTTAGGTATGTAAATCTATTTTTGTATCCTCATTAAACAGGCAGGTAAAAGTCCGTTATTGTCCTCTTGTGTGTTGTTTTGTTTATGTCGGTTTTAGGTTTTCTGTCCTCTTTTCGGTATAATAGCTTAAGCGGTTCAAATAATGTATCTGATGCGGTGTTTATTTGTTCATTTATTATTTTACCTACGAATGTCTTCTGTTTGTATATCTCCATATTTTCTAATACGTTAAGTCGTTTTCCCTTATGTTGTATGTGGAGAATTTTAGCTGTTTTTCCTATTTTCATTGGTGTACATTTGTTTTCTGCCATGTGGTTGGCGAAATTTGATTCCACTGTCGTTGATGATTTCCTTATTTTCTTATTGTAATCTCTTACGTGTTCTCGATATCTCGTCTTGACTTGGCGTCCTGTTTGTCCTATATAACTGTTTTGGCATTCGCAAGTCAATTTGTATACGCCTTGTTTGTCAAAGAGGTCTTCCTTGTTAATGTTGTTTCGTAGAAGTTTTTCCATGCTGTTCCTCGTTTTAAATGCTGCATTAATGTTATAATTTTGGAAAACTTTAGCCAACTTGTTACAACTTACACAAAATAACTCAGAACGAAAAAAGACACTGAAGATGGCGCATATTAGCCGAAACCGGTTTGTCTCCAAACCAAACTTGACAAGGGATGACGGAGGATCGTTCCACAATATATCGTATACTATATCAATCCTCTTACTTACTTAGTGAAAATAGCCAATACTCAGTGAAAATAAATGTCCGGAACAGAAAACTAAAAATGTTGTGTATCGTGCAGCCTTAAACTGAATACTAAAATTATATATTTTTGAAGTTGTATACACAATGAAGTAGTGAAAAATCGTTAATTTTCGATTAAAAATAATACCGGTGTAATAACAATTTTTGAAATGAAATTAATAAAAAATCTATTTTGGGCAGAACGAAGTTTGCCGGGTCAGCTAGTAGTTATATATTTTTGAATATGTTTACATATATACATTCATGTGTAATGCATAATATGCAATTTGAAATTATTACATACAAATAATGGAAAGGTCGCGATTACCATGTAGATTACACATATTTATATTTCTGCATAGTGTAATTACACTTACATATGTACCTATGCCATTAAACATAAATTCCACGAAATGCATCTGTTTCATTTAAATACAATTAATGACCTTTCAGTAGTCCTGATTGTTGTAATGAACTGACCGGACAGGCAAACATTCACGGGCAAAGGTTACAACGTCCATGTGTACATACATACTTTGAGTGGCAGAAGGCATGCCGAGAATGTGTAAATGTACATGCAACATGACACGACATACATTTACATGTACTGATTGTTTTTATGTTGAAATGGGGTCAGAAATATGTCATAACAACCAGCAAATAAGTTGAGTAGCGCGTAAAGAGCTTTCTGATCCATATTGATTATAACATTCCAATAAATGATATTTTGAATGAAACAATTAATAGATAATTTACATACGCAGCTAAATCGCGATTCAACAAATGGTCTATGCGGCAACTGAAATTGAAAATGAAATTTCACATGATCTGATATTAATTAATGTTTACTGCCAATTCTGTGTCTTATGGTTAAAAGTATTTATTAAACATATCCTAGCAGCTTAAATGGAGCTGATATACACAAAATTGTCTTTATGTGAACAATCGGTTATATGGCAGCTATATGTTATAATAATAATAATAATAACCGACGCCCTCCAATCCCGCCCGACCGCACGAGAGGCGCACCCGCATGACGTACGGATATTTTTTATTTACATAAAATGCCGAGGTGTTGAGTAGCAGGAGTTTGTTAAGCGTCGAGATCTTAAACTGCTCAGCTACAGAGAAATAAAATCATCAGCTGAGTATAGTACATTTGAAGTTAGTCTTGATAATTATAACAGAATAATCGCTACTATGTGTTAAGATAAGACAGTATTTTTTCCCTTATAATGAAAAGTGAGTCCGAAATATCTAAAAAGCTGGAATAGGAATTAAAGCTCTTACATAAACCCCGGAAAGGTTCATTTAATTCAAAGTTTGATATACACTGCTTTAAATAGATAGGGTTGAAGTGTCTTGTTGAACGAGAAGGAATGCTAAAGTTTATTTCAGCTAGCAAGAAAGGAGAAAGAATTAAGCCATTCAAGAGCTTAACGATAAATATTACCCCTAACATTTCTCGTCGACTTGCAAGAATCGGAAGATTAAGGAGTTTTAAACGGCTAGTATACGGTGGAAGATTGTAACCAGAGTCCCAAGACAAATTTCTTAAAGCAAAAAGCAAAAACTGTTTTTGGACTGACTCTAAGCGATTAGAGTGAATCTGATAGTATGGATTCCAAACTATCGAACCGTATTCCAATATAGGTCTTGCTAAAGTTGTAAAGAGTGTTTTAGTTATGTATGGGTCGCTGAATTCCTTTGACCAACGTTTTACAAACGCTAAGACACCTCTTGCCTTATTTGCTGTAGCATTAATATGAATGTTAAAACTAAGTTTGCAGTCCATTATTACACCTAAATCCACAAACTCATTTATAGTTATCCAATTTTACCGATTCCGTCAAATTATCAGCTTATCTTAAAACAACACCCTCATACCGAATTTCAAGCATATATCTAAAAAACTGAGAGACTAATTTGCGTTCAGACGGAGAGCTAGACAGACGGGCATGACTCAAGCGACTCAGTTCATAACCCTAATCATATCGGTACGTATGTCTGTGGGTCTACCACACCTCCTTCTACTACTTTCAAGCTTCGTGTTTCGGCACAATTTCATGATTATGAAGGGTAGAAAAAGTGTTTTCCTGTTTTTCATGTTCAATGTGCTGATCACTTTTTTTCTGTATGCTCATTTGGTTGCCATTGCAGTTGTAATAAATATAGTTTTTGGTTGCGTATTACTTAATTTGCCTGTCTGATATCATAATTTATGATGTTTGTTATGTGTAAAAGAATAAGTATTCTATATAATTATATATGTACTTACATACATGTATGCGTCAATAAAGAGGTTAGTACATACATTGGACATATGGGACATTCCATCGTGACTCCTGGGACATTTGACTCCAGAGCTTAATAAACTTTCAATTATAAAACTGACATCGGAACTTAAATTGCTATGAAATATATTTATCGAAATGGATAAATAACCAATAAAACAAATACATTAAAAGAATTGGCTAAATAATAACAAATAGCTTTGTAACTACTCAGTAAATGAGTGTGACTCCTGGGACACCGAAAAATCCCTTTCACGGAGAGAATTTTTTACTAGAATCAATGCCGAGACAAGAAAAATTAGACTTGATTTTGAACTTAGAAAATAATTTCTTAATATCAAGAAAATCCAAGAAAATTGGATTTTAAATAAATAAGTAAAAATTTTCTTGCTTCAACTGAAATTGGATTTTAAATAAATAAGAAAAAATTTTCTTGCTTCAAGTAAAATTGGATTTTAAATAAATAAGAAATAAGTTACTTACGATAAGTGTTTTCTTCTTGTTTCTAGAAATAAATAATTAAGAAATAATTTTTTTGTTACAAGTAAAACTTTTCTTATACGAGCTTAAGTAAATAAGAAAATATTAAATATTAAATCAAGTAAAAATTTTCTAAAAATATTAAAAACGTAAAAAATAAGGAAAATGAAAACAAATCATGAGGGATTAGAAAAACATAATTAGTCAACTAGTGCTTATTTTCCTAGGACTTGTTCACTGAAATGACAACATTTTAATTAACTGTGTAACCTAATACAAACGCGCGCCGTCAATTTGCTGTCAAAAATTTCTCATGCCCATAGAACTTGTATGGGAGTAACCGAAATTGAACGGCGTGCATAAAAAGCAAACTCGACGCCCAATTTTTGTTTTGCGTGACAGTTGAAATTAAGCATTGTGGGTGATTGTTTGCAAAAAATTGACACTTGCTTTTGATATCGTGTGTGTTAGATACATATTCCACAAAATAACAAGATTTTCTCTGATTTTCTATATTTTTCTATTTCTTTATCTGTACACGCACGCAAGTCAAATTCGATTAAACGCATATGAAAAATTTGCGTGCTTGCGTTAATTGACGACTTGCGTTTGTATTAGGTTACACAGTAATATAAATGAAGATGCAAATAGTGAACTCCTTATACCAAATGTTTCACTAAAAATCTGAGAATTGCAGCAATATTCAGAAATATGCAAAGCGGATGGAAAATGAAAAAAAATACGTGTTATTTTGGAAATGCAAATTCAGAAAGAAATATTTTACTTCGCTCAATAAAACGTTTTCTTATTTATCTTAAATTTTTTTTTGCTGTAGTTTGCTGACACGCTCAAAGAACTTTGGCGTTCAAATTGAGCAAGAAATATTTTACTTCGCTCAAAAAAACGGTTTCTTATTTATTTTCAATTTTTTTTTTTGCTGTAGTTTGTTGTTCCAATTCATCTAAACACAATTTTCTTAAATTCTTCTTGATATTAGCAAAAAGATTTTCTTCATTTAAGTAAATTTAAGAAAAGATGTTCTTATTTATTTAAACATTTTTTTCAACACTTTTTTCTATAGATTTTGTTAGTGTTCTTGAATAAGAAAATAATTGTCTCATTTTTGGAAAACTCAATTTCTTAATTCCAGTAATAATTAAGTCAATTTTTCTTATTTCCCTAAAAATTTTCTAAATTGAGTTCAAGAAAGCATTTTTCTTGATTCGAGTATACAAATTTCTTTCCGTGTTGTTGCACCTTTATGGGCACGAATACGAATTTTAGTTCAACTATTCAACTTTCACCTACAATTTGTATATGGTCGAAAAAACATACTGTATAGTACCATATTCTATAAAAATATTTTATATATTCAAATTCAGTTAACTATTTTCAATATTTAAAATTGTGACTCCCGGAACAAGTTTTTGTGACTCCCGGGACAAGTGCGAAATATGTAATATACTAGATTATTGAAATAAGTTTTATTATTGTTTTAGCCCTTTTTGACCAAGTTATTCATAAATCTCTCCCAGCAGAATTGAAATCAAGCCAATTAAATGAAAAAAAAATAAATTGAATGCAAAATAATACTTATATTTACTTCAAAGTTCTGATTAAATATTTATTTAAAACAAGTCGAATTCAACATTTCTAGAAAAAATTATTTAAAACTATATAATAAAAATTAAAAACATTTCAAAATTTCGTTTCAGAATCTTCTATTTTAAGTACAGGTTTGCCCTAATACATTAGAGTTCAGAATCGTGTGACTCCTGGGACATATTTCAAAATAGTCTAGAAACCACAGTATGACCCTATTAACTTTAAAAATGTATTTAGACGGTGAACAGCCCTTTAATCCTTACTTTCATAAATATCTGGTTTCATAGGGTCATACCTGAGATTACCAGACCAATTTTTATGCCTTTTCTTGAGACTCGTGGGACACCCCATATGAATCAATTATATGAAGATATACACAAAAATCACATATCTTTTTTTAATTTTTTGTGATGCAATTATTTAAATTTTTCTCTGCTTTACTTGAATGACTTGCAATTTTTTTCACACATGAAAATATAGCTAATATAGCAATGCAAACATGACCAAACTTTTTCTGAAAAATAGTTAGGTGTGAAGTCAAAGTTCTAAGGACAAAAATTTTGGGTTTTTACATATTTTTCTATATTTCTGTTACCAGATGAGGAAAATATACACATTTAGTTACAGGTAACTGAATAAATAGGAATGATTAGTAGCATTTTAAATTGTATGTCCTTTTCCTCTTTTGGCTGGAATGTCCCATATATTACTGAACTGAACTGCCTAGATTGTGGTTATGTACAGAACATGAACAAAAGAAGAATTTTTCCCCATAGGGAAAATAAATATTGAAGTCATAGAATTTTTATTCGTAAAGAAAATAAACATATTCCGAACTCTCTGCATTCTTGTACATATGTATGTCCCTTCTACATATACACTGCAAAATATGCTTATGTAAAAAAAGTATTTGCAGCCACAATAATCGAACTCCTAACTAACCGCAGTCAACGGGTCATGCTGATCATAGAAGCATACAAGCATTTGAAGGGCCTTTCTCAGACTGCTGGTAGTATTTAGTTCACACTAAAATGGCTACACAACAAACCCAAGAATTGACAAGAATATTAAGTAGTTTTGGTGTTGCTCATTTATGGCGGCTTGTTGAAATGCCGAATGAACCGTGTGAATGCTGAGTGCTGAGTGAAATGCAACGATTTGGAAATGCACAAGTCACTTTTCAACCAAAGTAGTAGTTCAGAGCAGTCGGTCGTGCATTGACGCAACGAAGCATTCAGTCAGTTTAGCAACCCAGATGTGGCATGTCAATCGCGCTTTTCAATTTCAGAAATGTAATGTAAGAGGATCTGCCAAGCTGAAGTGGTTTGGAGAAATTTTCGCGCTTTCGATTATGGAAATGTGGAGCAGCATGATAACTTTCTTCCTTGCTCGAATTTCTACGTAAGTATTTAAAAACAATTTTATATTATCCACCCACAACTTTTGCTTATATGTAATTCTTAGAAAATTTTTAAAAATATAGGTATGTACGCATGTCTATGAGGGTGGTCGTTAAAAGAAATTAGCGATTTTCTTCGGTCTCACCCCTACATTGTTAATAGCATAGTAAAAGATAACACGTATAAATTTTTGGTCCGATATGTGACCTCTGTGACACCACTTAACCGTCTCCAATCGGGACAAAAATTTATATGTTGGATCTTCGACTGTATTAGCATCGACCAAGGTGGTGAGGTTCACAAAATATGATATACAGTTTGTCTCCATACATTTGGGGACCACCCTAATGCATATACAACTGTGTATGTGTAAATCCTTTAACAACTTTTGCACACGTGAGCACATTAGAGAAGATCTACACAACTGAGATAGTGTTAGCATTTCAAAGTTAATATATGCACGTGTGTACGCGTGAAAATCGCTTTTAACTTTCACTTTATGCAAAAATACAAACGTGCCACTTCCGCTTCCGCTGTGGTACCTAAGCGACTATGATGGGGAAATAAAAAAAAACACACAACCCGACACACTTCACCGAAAGCCAACACAGGCAACAGTTTCACTAACCTATAACTGTGTTAGCGCTGGAGCTTGTGAGCTCAGTTTAATGGGGGGAACGAGAGGTTAATAGGAGAGTTGAACTACTGTCGCGGTGCGTGGTGTTAGAGGAGCTTCTGTATGCGTTATATATGTATGTAGAAATACTTACATGTGTACAGATTTATAAATTGCTGCGTTTCGCTTTTCAAACAAAAAAAAAAGATACAATTTTTGTATTGTACTATACTACATTATATATGTATGTACGTACACTCGATATCGAGTAACAACTTAGGGCCGTTTACTCAACATCTGATTAATTTAATCGCTGGTTAGTTTGACGTAAATTGTATGGTGAGCTGTCAAATAAATTGCTTAACCGGACAAAAATCTGTGGTTAAGTGCTTAACCGGAGGTTGAGTAAACGGCCCTTAATGTTACATGGAAGGTGTCTAATGGCAGATGTGCATATAAGTGCATGTGCGCTAAAAAGATTGCAGATTCTTAACTAGATATCTGAATGTGTATTTCCCCACTTACCTATTACTCCACAAAACCAAAGCAATACTTATTGAACTTTACGCTTGAACGTTTGAAACCACCCTCACGGAAAAAAAAGTTAGTTGCAAAAATAAATATATTAAAAAGTGATTTATATTCAACTAATTTTAAAGTAGCTTTAAACAAATGCAGCGCGGGACAGTTTCTTGTATATGTACATATTTATATGTAAACACATGTTTTCAGATCTAAGTATGCCAAGATTGTTTTTTCCTTTTTTTGGTTACCGTTTTCAGCTTCACTTCCCATTAAACACTGAAAACGAAATTCTCAAACGGAGAAAATATTGTTTCATATTTATCATTTGAAAATTAACATAAATTCAATTGTTTCTCAAATATTGTTTATCAACTTGGGAACAATTTGCGAAATTTGAGGAAAATTTGTTTCGCATTTTTACCATTTCTTGAATTTCGACATCAAATGCAGGATTAAGTTACTTATATTAAACTACAAGTAAAGTAGTTGAAAAGAAACTCAAGATAAAGTTATTTATTTTAAACTACTAGTAAAGTAGTTGAAAACAAATGCAGGATAGGGCAATTGACTGCTTGCTATGACATCGCCGTGTTAAAAAAGTCAGTTCATTGCAAAGGAAAAAGTCACATTTTCAATTAGTTGTTATTGAAAATAAAGTAGTTTATAAAGTGATTTAAAATTAATTAAATTTCCTACAGGGCAATTTAGTAGGAGCTTTAGTGTGTGTGTGACTCAGTGGCGGCCCTAGCATTAATTGGCTGGGCAAGCCTATTTATGAAGCATAGGCATTAGCCAATTATATAATTTTCTTTGCTGTATTAACCGAAAGTCAGAAGTGCTGTTCCGTCATTGACTTCGATTTAATTCGTATTTGGTTTGTTGTATATATTCATACCGTATTAAACTGAATGTATTGGAATAAATCGAGAAAATGAAGATGATGAATAATTAAGTTTTGATATACAATGGATAATATGAAGATATGTATGTATATGACTTTTGTTGTCTTAGCTGTACATACTTTTGGCCAGAACATCAACAAGCCTGGCTCAGTCGAAAGTAATTCACGAAAGCCAAAGCCAGATTCACATTCGCATACAAATTTTATGTAAAAAATAAAAAATAAAAAAAAAAGCCGCGTGTAGCACAGTACACGTGATAGAAGTTAACTTCTTACATTAAGCATTATAAAGAAAACATCTGAAATGATGCAAAGCTTGTTACTTTGTGTTATTTTTATGAAATTATTTAAGCCATGTTTAAATAATTCAAGTTGAAGTGGCGTATGCTATACAAATATAAAGCTTATAGTTTCAAAAAAATTGCATAAGAGGGTATACCTTAGTAATAAGTGGATATATTAGAAATATAAAAACATAATTAGACTTAATTCCCACTCCTGTAAATATCAATTAGTTAATATGTTGCATAATTTTAGGATATGATGAAATTAAATACTAGAGCTCCAGATTTTTTTTGAACATTTTCGAGTAGCCCGAACAAATGTTGTTTAAATGCTCGAACAGTCGTTTGTTTGTTTATTACCCGTATGTTTGTACGGGCATTTGAACAATTCGGGCATTTTGAAGTCTCTAAATTTATATCAGACGCGCCTAAAAGTGTGTACCTACTTCCTTTGTTTATTTATATCATTACATGACATGACATCACATCATGACATCACATCATGGCATTACATCATGACATCACATCATATCATGGCATCACGTCATGACATCATATCATGGCATCACATCATGACATCACATCGTGACAGCACTTCATGATGTCACATCATGACATCACATCATGGCATCACGTCATGACATCACATCATATCATGGCATCACATCATGACATCACATCGTGACATCACTTCATGATATCACATCATGACATCACATCATGACATCACATCATGACATCACGTCATGACATCATATCGTAGCATCACATCATGAAATCGCATCATGACATCACATCGTGACATCACTTCATGATATCACATCATTACATCACATCATGACATCATATCATCGCATCACGTCATGACATCATATCATGGCATCACATCATGACATCATATCATGGCATCACATCATGGCATCACATCATGACATCACATGACATCACATTACGGGGTTATCCGGGTCCATATTATGACCCATATTTGGGAACCCGACCTAGAACTCATAATCAGTACATCTCTATATGAAAGCTGTGCTCAGCACCTTTCATTTGATACCAATATTGCTCAGAACTATTCCGGGGTCATCCGGGTCCACGTTTTGACCCACATCTGGGGACCCGACCTGGGAATCATAACTAGTAATTCTCCATGTAAAAGCCATGTTCAATACCTTTTATTTGATACCAATATTGTCCAAAACATTCAGGGGAAAGCCGGGTAAACGTTTTTATCTTTTGCTGTTTCCTGTTTCCTGTTTGCTATTTCCGTGCAACGGAAGTGTATCTGCTATTTCCTTTTTAAAATTTCACTCTCCATAAAAACTCTATATCGCCGCATAAGAAGTTAACTTCAAAAATTATTTGCTGCTTTTTATAAATTTAACTCTGAAAATAAGAAACTCCTTAGAAAAAGCGAGAAAACAAGCTATGCTAATCTGTTTTAAAATCGTCGTAAAAGCGCATGTGTGGAACTGTTAAAGCATATTCACTAACAGAGGCTGTGCTGTGATTGGCTGTAGAAACAAAATACACGTGAATGTTGTTGATGGGATAACGCGCAATGAGAACTTAAGTAGTAAACGCATTGAAGCACTTAAATAGTGAACACATTTCAAGCATAAAATATTTTATAGAAGTTCGCAAAATGAAATAAACGAAAATATTTTGGCTAGCGTTGCTTTTCGGCTCGTATGAAGCGTCCGCCACTGGTGTGAATAATGTCTCAAGTTATTTTTACTTCCGATTTTGACATCATTCTTGATTATGCTAAGCAGAATGAAGCTAGAATTTGGCATGTCATCTAAAATTTGGGTTCTATCTAAGGTCGGTAAATATGTCTTTTCAACTTGTACGTAATTTAAACTCAACAATTTTTCTAATCGCAATTTATGTGGATTGCATTAAATAATTAGGAACATATTTATTTAATTACAAAAATAAATCTAATAATAATAATAATACAATGGCGCTATTATAACTTTGACGTGTTTTATGGCCGAGCTTCTCTCCCAATTCGCGGTGTGCTCCTTTTTTTGTTTCTCCTACTAACTGGGTGGACCTACAGTTTTATGCCGGCTCCGAACGGCGAATGCATTTTTTTGTGAGAAGCTTTTTCATGGCAGAAATACTCTCAGAGGGTATGCCGCCCACTGCCGAGAGGTGACCGCTGCTCTTAAAAAACCCAATAATTGGATTATTACTAATTACAAATTTTTTTTTGGTGTTTGTCCGGACTGGGGTTTGAATCCGAGACCTCTAGTATAGCAGGCGAACACTCTACCCACTGCACCACAGCGGCCACAAAAATAAATCTACATTTGTGCAAAATTTTCGAGGTGCTTCCACAGAGGATCGATATCTCTCTTAACATTACTGTAAGAAAAATAAATAAAAATATTCTCATCACCAAAATAAAAAAATTGCACTTTCAAATGTATCAGGTTTTGATTATCGTTATGAATGAGTGAATTTGTTAATTGCGCACATATGTACATAACTATCCGCCCGTATATGTATGTACATATGCACACGTGCTTTTTTGATAATTTCCATTTGTGGCACTCTTTTAATATGGAGTTTTAATGTTTTTGGCATGTTTGAATTGACATCATTCCAAAAAACCATATCTGATTCATCGATTACTTATTTGATTGTGGTTGCGGTTGTCCGATGTCCGTTGCCACCATCACCATCACTGCCAATGACATTAAATCGAACATCCTTCCTTTGCTGCCAATGATGCATGATGATACGACACGATGCCAACATCAAAATCCGTAGCGATTCGTCGTTGATACGCATAATTTTGCGGTTAATAGTTATGGACATACGAGTATATTGTGCTAACACGGGTATTTCTGTTATTCGGTATATCCAAAAATATTAGTTACTGATTTTACTTTATTTTTTCTAATTTTTTTTCCACAAATTTTTCGGTATTAAAAATGCGTGATTTCATGGCTGCATACAAACTGTCTGGAAAGATAATTAAAAAAATCTGCTGACTAAAATTTACTTTTCGTTCGTTATTTCAAAATTGCGGTTAGCGCTGATATAGTAAAAAATTTGCATTTACCTTAAAAATAAAAAAAAATAAACATTGAAACTCGCGTGTGTTTTGATTTTTACCTTTGAAGTTTTTTTTTTTTTTTGGAAAAAACGATTTGCTGATATTTACTATAACAGAGTTTTTGATGTATAAAATATAACAAGTTTTCGCTTTTATGTATGCATATTTTTTTTTTTCACTTATATTAAATGTTTTAAAAACATACACACAGTTTCCGCACACAGTTTATAGTTTATCTTCATCAGCAAGTATTGCACTTTCTTACTATGCTGATTATCTAATCCGGGCTGTGTCCGGGATCACCCGCATGGGAGCATGTGACTAATACAAATTCTGGTCTCTTTATATGGAATGAAGTGTTTCCTTTGTTTGAGCATGTCCTATGGAACGAGTACGAATGTAGACTACTCCACTTTGGAAATCGAATTGAAGTTGTACCCTTTAATACCTGAACAAAAGCATATGTCGAAGTTCGTTTTTAACCTTTTGAGTCAACAGCTAGTCTACATTTCTACGCTTCCCGGGGTGAGGAATCCAGGACACATTTCTTTTGAGACTAATCGCACAATTTTTTACAAGGTATGTATGTATGTATAGATATGTAGTAATATACTGATGATGGCCAAAAAATCGTTCGCACCACAGTCGGGCTAGTGTCAGAAGGGACTAGTAAGCGTATCCGGTACGCTCCCTACCGGACTAATCCGGCGAAGGACTGTTGCTTCCCCTACACTCCCCAAACCCTTTGGGCAGTATCCTGGTGGCTACAACAACAACAACAACCAATACGAGTACTGAATGCCGAGAACCGAAAATTAATACCGAATACGTATATGAAATCTTAGTACCGAATTTTAATACCGAGGACCGAATACTAATACCGAATATCGAATGCTAATACCAAATACGAACAACCAAAACGAGTACTGAATGCTGAATATCGAATATTAATACCGTAAGCCAAAAACCGAAAATTAATACCGAATACGTATATCAAATTTTAATACCGAATTTTAATACCGAGTACCGAATACTAATACCGAATATCTAGTGTTAATACCAAATACATTTTATGAATTTCGTAAAAAGCTTTTCTCTAAAAAAATTGTTTAACCAAATTAAAAGTAGTTATTTATTCAAGCAACTGTTAACCTACCATTGCTCTTATGGCGATTTCAAAGAAAACCAATTATTCTGATAAAACTGAAAAAAAAAAAAAAAATTAAACTTTCGTGCCACAAAAATAATTACCAAATAAAATGAAAAATAGTTGCTTTAAAGGCTTTTTGCTTCCGCGCTAAAATATGCATACGTTTCCATTTCCCTTTCAATGAAAAATTGCTATTTCCAATTTATGATGAACTAGCTGTACCCGGCCAAGCTTTGCTTTGGCCCACTTCCTATCACGGCATTAGAAGAGAAAAACGGCACACTTTAAAATCAGTTGGAAGTATCTATAAACCGTACATTCCTCGGGCTGCCGACTCAGCAAAAGTCAGATAAGTTTAAAATAAAGTGAAGAGAAAAATGTTATTATCTCTTTTTTCTGCGTATTAGTATCCACCCTTTTTCCCTTTACTATTCCCTTCCTCTTTCCCTTCCCTTTCCTTCCATTTGCTATTCCGTTTTCTTCTTCCTTTCCCGTCACATTTCCACTTCCCTTTCTCTACCGCTCTCCCTTACCACTCCTTTTCTGTCTTTCTCCATTTCATTCCCCCTCTTATCCGGAATCCCGGCTCTATGTAGCAGCCCGGTCAATACCTATCATTTTATATCAGTATTGCTCAGCAGTATCCCGGAATCGTCCGCGCCCATGTATTTACACACATCTCGGAACCCGACCTAGGAATAATGAGTTCATACCTATGAGTCAAGTTTTCTCAAGTGGGCCACCTAAAATCGATTTTTCGATATTATATGATTTATGGACCAATTTTGAAAGCTAATACACATTGTAATATGGTCCCAAAAACATTTTTGCTAGTTTTGATTTTTCAGCGAGTTATTCGCGGTCAAAGTTTTCTTAACGGTTTTATATTTTTTTGAATAACTCGGTAACCAATATTCCGATTTTAATGATCTTTTCGGCATTAGTTAAGTTACTTAGCTGGCAACAAGATGTAGTGGTCAGTTTATGAAGCTTCTGAAATGACATAACTCAAAAATTCATTTTTTTTAAATAGTCGCGTTTTTTTTCCGCGTTCTCATATGGTTAGGGAAAAAAATCAATCAGCAGTATATGCACTTATTATCAGGCTTCATTTTCCAGAAAAAAAATTTTGGTAACTCCGTACCAAAATGAGGTTACAACGTTTTTAGTGAACGCCGTTCGAGAAGTAAAACCACTTTTAAGTACAATTTTTGTTTTCTAGTGTGCTGATATTATTGACATATTTGGCAGTTTTCGTTATTATCGGTGAAAAATTTTTAAAATAAGTCCTAATTGCCGTTGTGATACCTATTTGTTGCTCTGAATATGTCTCCTCCAACGAAGTGCTGCAATCCGTTCAATCGCAAGGCTCATGCAAATTACCGCAAAAACCTTGTTATTTTGAAAGCATTTGGCGAAAGAACTGCCAGTTGTTTTGTAACACGACTTTATAGCTAAATCGCAAGCATCCTATTTGGAAAAGCTGAAGAAAGAAATCAATGAGGGCGAATTCGTTGTAACTTTGGATTTTTCAGAAAATTACACTTTCCAGTTTCAAGATTCTATCCAGTCACAACATTGGTCAAAAGACCAAGCCGCGTTACATGTTTACGTTATTTATTAAAAAGAGAATGGTAAAAAACGACATGTAAATTTCGTCGTTTTATCAGAATTTGTTAACCACGATGCAGCAGGAGTTAATTTATACAACAGTAAGCTGATTTCTTTTATGAAAATGAAATTTGGCACCGAAAATGTGAAGAAACTATTTTACTTTTCGGATGGAGCAGCCTCCCAGTACAAAAATCGCTTTAATTTTGTTAATTTGTTGCGGCACGACGAAGAATTCGGTGTCAAAGCCGAGTGGCATTTTTTTGCTACATTGCACGGAAAAGGCGCATGCGATGGGATTGGTGGTTGCGTAAAAAAAAACACATATCGTGCTAGTTTACAGGGATCAAATGGATCCCAAATAACGACGACGAAATCATTGTATGAATGGGCAAAAAGGTCATTTAAAAAAATTTTCTTCGAAATTTGCACTCTCGAAGAATATAATAACCATAAAGAAAATTCCAAGTTGCTATTTTCAACTGCAAAAACTGTTAAAAACACACGTAGTTTTCATTGTTATAAGCCAACCAGCCATACTAAAACTGAGTGTAAAATATTTTCTGACTGTATAGAGAGCATTGTGCAAGACATACTTTAATGAAAATCAAATAATTTATGTAAGTACATACATGTTCGTATCAATAATTAATCAAAGAAAACTTGGAATAAATATGGGTTTAACCATTATAATGCAAACTCGCGTAGTAATTTTATTTTAGTTCTATGCTCAAAGGCAACAATATTACCATGAAAATCGAAAACTGCCAAATAAGCCAACAATATCAGCACACTAGAAAAAAAAAAATTGTACTAAAAAGTGGCTTTACTTCTCGAACGGCCTTCACTAAAAACGTTGTAACTTTATTTTGGTACGGAGTTTTTCTGGAAAATGAAGCCTGATAATAAGCGCATATACTGCTGATTGATTTTTTTTCCTAAACATATGAGAACGTGGAAAAAAACGCGACTATTTAAAAAAATTGAATTTTTGAGTTACGTCATTTCAGAAGCTTCATAAACTGACCACTACTTCTTGTTGCCAGCTAAGTAACCTAACTAATGCCGAAAAGATCATTAAAATCGGAGTATTGGTTACCGAGTTATTCAAAAAAATATAAATCTGTTAAGAAAACTTTGACCGCGAATAACTCGCTGAAAAATCAAAACTAGCAAAAATGTTTTTGGGACCATATTACAATGTGTATTAGCTTTCAAAATTGGTCCATAAATCATATAATATCGAAAAATCGATTTTAGGTGGCCCACTTGAGAAAACTTGACTCCTATGCAAAATCCCAGCTCAACACCCTTCATTTGATACCAATATCGCTGGGAAATATTCCGTGGTCATCCGTCCATGTTTTGACCCATATCTGGAGACCGGGTCTAGGACTTACAATGAGTACTATTCTATGTAAATCCCCTGCTCAGTACCTTTCATTTGATACCAATATCGTCTAAAAATATTCAGGGGAAAGCCGGGTCCACGTTTTGACCTATATCTCGGGAACCGACTTCCGGATTTGAAAAAAATATGCATATAAACCATCTAGGGCCAGGTACTCAGCTGGTGTGCAAATTTGGTCAAAATCCCTCCACGCGTTTTGGCGAAAGCCGGCGACAAAGAAATGGGCTTGATTTATATATATATATATAGATATAGATAAACTACGTACAAACATGCATAGACTACATATTGCCGTTTAACCTTCATAACCGCTTAAGCGAGTCCTTCATAACCGCCCAAGCGACATTTGTGCAAAAAATTAAAAATGAATTTCTGACGCCCAATTCTAAGACCTCAGAGCTGAAAAGGATATTATAAGGAAATTTAGAGTTTCCTGAGCTTCACAAAGCTCAAATTTATGTTATAAATTGGTAGATCTGTGCGTTTGGAGCTAAAGTTTGGCAAATCTCGATTTTGCCATAGGCGGTTATGCAAGTTTTGCTTAGCCGGTTATGAAGTTTAAACGACGATATGTTTTATTGGTTATTCACCCATTTATCCCCCATTTTATGATGCCACCACTTATTTCACAGGAAATACAAACTGCAAAGCCACTTGTTTTTTTTTTTTTTTTCAAATAAACATTTGTATGCATTTAAAAGCTGCTGTAAGTTCATTCAAATTAATATTATTATTTTCATTGCTCACAGTTGGCGTTATGTGCAAATATGTTTTTCTTTTACATTGACTTTGGTCTGAATAGCCAGTTTTTTTTGTTTAATTTGTAAAAAAAAATTTTACGTGACCCACAAGCATAAAATCCCGTTTCTGTAAACAAATATTAATCTGTGTAAATAAACTTTTGTGCAATTGCAATTCTTTTATGCATATTCATATGTATTTGTTTATGTAAATATTTCCTACAAATGCAACTTCAACACAACATATTTTATTATGAATTTTGAAACCTTGGCATTTGGGGAAAAATGTGTTTGCTAATTTTGTGTATTTAATTTCATTTTTAAAGTCAACCACTTACTACAGGTGCAGTGAAATAACGCCCGTGGAATTAACGCCCGCGGGCGTTATTTCCCAAAAAAAAAGGAAATAACACCCGCGGGCGTTTTTTCTTTTCTTGAAAAAGAAATAGCGCCTGCGAATAAAACGAAATTAAACCCGTGGGTATTATTTCCACTCAGAAAGGGAAAGAACGCCCGCGCGCCCTATTCGGCGATGTGGGCTTTATTTCCCTTTCGAAAGGGCAATTAAGCCCGCAGACGGGGGTTTTTTTTTTAAATATGGTGTATTAGTGGGAAACGCGCCGCAGGCGAAAAATTGGAATAAAAAATCGCGCGATATTTTATTCCAATTTTTCGTTTTTTTAAATATGGTGTTTGTTTTATTGGAAAAGAGCCGCAGATATATTTATTTTAAATAATATCCATTTAACTAAGCCTCTCTCAGTAATAACCCTGAGCCTCTCTGTCTCAGTAATTACTCGTAGGTATTATTTCTATTAAGCGGCGGAGTTGACACATATGTACATAATATTTGAATATTTAGAAGGGATTTAAAAAAAATTTAAAGAATCGAAAAATTGGAATTAAAAATCGCGCGATTTTTTATTCCAATTTTTCGCCTGCGGCGCGTTTTCCAATTATAATACACCATACTCAGAAAACACGAAAAATTGGAATTAAAAATCGCGCGATTTTTTATTCCAATTTTTCGCCTGCGGCGCGTTTTCCAATTATAATACACCATACTCAGAAAACACGAAAAATTGGAATTAAAAATCGCGCGATTTTTTATTCCAATTTTTCGCCTGCGGCGCTTTTTCCCTAATACACCATATTTAAAAAAAAAAAACCCGTCTGCGGGCTTAATTGCCCTTCCGAAAGAGAAATAAAGCCCATGGATCAAACGAAATAACGCCCGCGGGAATTATTTCTTTTTCAAGAAAAGAAGAAACGCCCGCGGGCGTTATTTCCTTTTTTTTTTTCACTGCACATTTACTACATATTTGCTCTATGGCGAAGCCCTTCTGCAGACCTTTCATTTGATATCTACATTGCGAAGTCATCCAATCTAGACTTTACTAGGGTATTATTCTTGCTTGACCGGATACCAGTCCGAATTGGTGCGAATCGTAGAAAGCGTAGAAGATAACGTCACTCTCTACATATATCGGATATGTTGGTGTTGACAAATAAAAAAACGAAAACACATTGAAATAAATGAGTTGTCTATTTTCAAAAGTGTCTATGTGAATTTTTTTTCGTTATTGAGTTTTTGATGGATTGTGTACCAGTATTTAAAGGTGTACAATGTACATTAATAATTTATTGCAAAACCCTTCCGTATTCTGAAAAAGACGCATTAAATGAAAATACTATTTCAAAATTAGCTATGTTTCATTTACACACTTTCAAAAGTCTCTGTGTTTTATTTATACACTTTCAAAAGTCTCTATGTTTCATTTACACACTTTCAAAAGCCTCTATGTTTATTTATACACTTTCAAAAGTCTCTAGCTAAAATAGGTCACTCATACATTGGTGTCGCCTCACATAAGGGGCACTCAAAAATCTATAACCATTTTATTTACACCAGAATCTACTTGATATATACTATAAGAGTAAATTTTAAACTTCTTAACCCATTAATATCCATGTTTTAACCCACTTATGACTCTTTGTTTTGAAGAATTATTATAACTAGTATCGCCCGTGCTCGAAATTCGAGCATGCAATTTATTTTTCAACTTTGTATTGGATTACCAAACTTAGTACTCAAAGTATTATAAAAGTAATTAAAAAGCACCTCAAATAAAATAAATACGAATTAAGTAAAATTGGAATAAAAAGAAAAATATTAAAATGAAAAGAAATAAAATAATAAATAAATTAAAATTAAAAGGCCTAACAGTGAGTAAAGTGAAATTTAAATAAAAATAAGTATAAAGCACACACACGGATATCTATATATATAAAAAATGATTTGGTATTTAATTGTAACGCTAAAACTTGAAAACGGCTGAACCAAATCAAATACTTCCTTAGGGGGTTTGTTTGTTGTTACCCCGCGAAGGTTTAGTCGAAGAAAAAATTAAAAAATGTTAGGGGGGCGTGGCACCTCCCATACAACCTTAATTTTTAAAGCTGATTATCTCTAAAACAGTTCTAGGTAGGGATCTGAAAATTGGTATAGAGGTAGGTGATATCAAAACCCTTCTCACTCAGAAAAGTGGGGGTTATCGAAAAAGGGGGCGTGGCACCTCCCATACAACCTTAATTTTTAAAGCTGATTATCTCTAAAACAGTTCAAGGTAGGGAACTGAAAATTGGTATAGAGGTAGGTGATATCAAAACCCTTCTCACTCACAAAAGTGGGGGTTATCGAAAAAGGGGGCGTGACACCTCCCATACAACCTTAATTTTTAAAGCTGATTATCTCTAAAACAGTTCAAGGTAGGGAGCTGAGAATTGGTATAGAGGTAGGAGATATCAGAACCATTCCCACGCATAAAAGGGGGGGTTATCGGAAAAAGGGGCGTGGCACCACCCATACAAACTTAATTTTTCATGCTGAATATCTCTAAAATTGTTTACGCTAGGGGCTTGGAAATTGGTGTGGAGACAACCGATAAGAGTTCCATATTAACGCAAAATAATAGGAGTTATACGAAAAGGGGGCGTGGCCCTTCCCAACAACACTTAATTTTTTAAGCTGAATATCCTTAAAAGGATTTAAGTCAGGGACCTGGAAATTGGTACAGAGCTACATATATGATATCAAAACAATTTTTGCGCATAAAAGTGTAGGTTATCGGAAAAGGGGGCGTGGCACCTCCCATACAAACTTAAATTTTCAACGTTGGGACATGAAAATTGATCAGGAGATTAACGATATCAATAGTGTGCTTATAAAAAAACAGTAGTTTTGGGAAAAGGGGGCGTGGCACCTCCCATGCGTTGTTAATTTTTAAGGCTAAATATCCTTAAAAGCGCTCATGACATGTACATAGAAATCACTATGCAGATATACGATATCAATACCATGTTCACCCAAAAAAAAAAAAAAGATTTATCGAAAAATGGGGCATTGCACTCCCATACGTACTAAAGTTTGAGGCTGAATGTATCTAAAAGGGTTGGAGGAAGGGCCTGAAAACTATTATGGAGGTATACTATATCAATCCTCTTACTTACTTAGTGAAAATAGCCAATACTCAGTGAAAATAAATGTCCGGAACAGAAAACTAAAAATGTTGTGTATCGTGCAGCCTTAAACTGAATACTAAAATTATATATTTTTGAAGTTGTATACACAATGAAGTAGTGAAAAATCGTTAATTTTCTATTAAAAATAATACCGGTGTAAAGACAATTTTTGAAATGAAATTAATAAAAAAATCTATTTTGGGCAGAACGAAGTTTGCCGGGTCAGCTAGTTATTTTATATTTTTTTTTATTGGCACACTCTAAAGTACATAAGCGTGGCATCCATATAAAATACTTGAGCGCCAAAAATGACTTCGGCAAAGTATTCGATGGAGGTTTTAATTTTCCATGATTGTTTATTGTAATTGGTTGCTCTTTTTCTCTATAGTATGAAGCATTGCAAGGTCTATTTCTTACAGCTTTTTAGCTTTCTTGCGCTCTGGCGCTTATAGAACTCATAATAGGAAGCAAAGATGACTTGATACGAAACTCTTTCTTGCTCTCCCAATTTCACGATTTTCCCAGGGGTTTTATTTGGCTTTGTTGCCAGCATCAACACAACATAAAACCCCGCCGATCAGCTGTTGTGCAAATTGCTGGTGCCAGAAGGGAAAACACGCCAAAATAAATTGGCGCATTTGGTGGATTTAGATTTTTTGTTTTGTGTGTTAAATTTTATTGAAATAATAAAGAATTATGAAAAATACCGAGGTAATTGTATTGCTTGTGTGTAGTATGCAGTGCAGTTTATTGTTTCAACTGGAAAAAAATTGTGTTTCAGTTAAAATTATAAAAAAAAAGTTAATGGGATGGAACGCGGGCAGCGGTTCTTCAGTAAATTTATATATATCTGGTTAAAAATGATTATATTTCAGTTCTAATATATTCACATTTTAATAGAATTGCAAAATATAGTAAAATATTTCTTAAAAAACACCACCCAACTAAATGTATTATCGTCCACCACTTTTTGTGCGTTATTCTTAATTTGTCTGAGATTCGGTTTCGAACACGAATATTCGGAATGTGGGAAAATCATATCCTTATCTTAATTTGGTATAAACAAAATTTTATTATTTCTATAGTCTTCAATAACATAAGGAATCCGAAAAATTCCCAGAAATAATATCTAAAATACCCATTTTCGGTTTTCGACAGAGTGGCACCAATGAAAAATGTTATAAAAAATGCGCATTTTGACAGCGCTCTCACGAAATCAAGAGTTTCGTATCTAGTTATCTTTGATAGGAAGGTTCAACTTTCGAATCACTCATAGAGACAATCAATTTTGAGTGTAATCCGAATGCATATGAAAAAGGGAGAGAAAGTGCTTTTAAATTAAAGCAATTCTTCAACTGTGTTTGCGATATTTTTCAACATTTTTACGATATTTATTTCCCTTAACTAAAAATTTTATTTATTAATTATAAAAAAATTAAATAATTTATAGAAAAAATGATATGCCTATGCACTGCTCCTGACTCATACGAAGACATCCATATCAATTTTATGTGGATATGAGTATGTTAAATGTGCTAAACAGCCTGGCAATTGTTTGTATGGAAAAAATGTTAGCCTATTAATATATAGATATCTTTCTTCTTCTTAATTGGCGCGTAACTATCTAGACGATTTTGACCGAGTCCAATTCCGAGTCCGAGTGCGCAATTAACTTCTGTTTCCTGATGAAAAAATACTGTCTCAAAACCAGCTATGTGAAATATTTAACATTGAATTTGTAAATCTGTAAGATTACGGTTTTATTTTTTATATCCTTAAATTCCTTATGGGAATACAAAAATAATAATAACAAAAAATGTGCAAATAAAATACAGCCTGAGGCCGTAGAGGTTTTTCTAATTTGTGGCTTAATAATAAAAATTCACATAGCCACCTTTGAAAGTGGACTACTCAAATGCTGTTAAAAATATAAAATTTAATTATTAATTTTTACCTAGCTCTTCGGCATAAAAATAATTTTTCTTGAATAACTGTATAATGGAGCTTTTACTTAAGTGATAACTAATTCATGAAATTTTCCACGTTGCGGGTTATATCAATAATATAAATACATATCATATGTGTATTTAGGTATGTAAATGAACACTCTGGATGCGTGGGTTATAATGATAAATTGCAAAGTTTATCGTCAATAATCTCAGAATGTATGGGGAGTCAATTTGATTGTTATTTGCGTTTCGTTTCTTTGTCATTCCAAAATACTGCGATTGTCGTTAAGGCCACTTGACTTTCACAGCTGCTGCCATTAACCCCGCAAAAAACACCTGTCACGAAAAATTGGAAGTCATTTTCAAAAGTTTAATGAGCCACAAAAAAACAGGAAAAAGGTGGTTTAGTGGTGTGAAGTAAGCTTAACACTTTAGATGCCAGTGTAACACAAGTGACACACGTTTTGCCACCTAGAATAACACTTTGAATTTAACGATAAATATGTATTCGCCAGTGATCACGATATACATTTTTCGTTTTTTTGCTTGGCAGCTGGGAGTAGTTTTTTTGTTGTAATAACCGGTGATAAACTGGCATCCAATGGGTGAAGGAAGAAAGTCCTGCTCTATAGCAATGGTTGAATAAATTTTTAGAGAGATTTTGTTGGAGAGCGTATGTAGTCTTCTAGTTTTCATGTGAATCCACTGGGCACAATTCTGGTATGGCATGCCAATGGCTGCTTTATAGCAGATCCCGGCAAATTTGTGAGTGAGAGATCGTATGGTAGAGCGCCAAACCATTTGCGCTATATTGGTTAAAATGTGTGTGAGTTTTCTCATTTACTCACATAAGTCAAAAAGCCGGTGTTTGTTATAAGTTGATCAGCAAACGAAAATTAGACAATTGCCATTTTACTGTTACTCCGCTTATTTACATTATTTCTGCCTTCTTCTTGTATGCACTTTTTACTTAAAATCAATTGACTTCGACACTTGACATCAGCCAGCTTTGTAGGTAAATTTGTTGCCAAGCAGCAGATTTGCGGCTGGGTTGAAGAAGAAGACGAATTTTATGGAAAGGCTGTAACAACAAACACAACAAAAGCAAAAAAACATCAACGCAAAATGCGCATTTAATTCTTCCTTCAAGTGGCACCGCTTGCCGCGTGTTTTTCTGAACCAAACTTTACGCCACTCACCGTCAGCTCCCCGCGCCTAAAATCCGCTTTGCTTTTTACTTGTTGTTCCGTCCCCATCACCGCAACGCAGCGATTGCTTGCCAACAATTGGCGGCGGCAGCGAATACAAAAGCCACTTCAACATGAAATCAAAAGCTGATTTGACTGCCTCGTTTAAGTGGTTGCAAAAAATGTTCTGTTTTGTCGTTTTTTGTGTTGTGTCGTCAACACAACCGGAAGAATGTTGGTTATACAAACATACATACATACCTGCATATGTACATAAATACTGCCACGATGTGCATTTGCAAAAACATAAAAAATTTAAGCAATTGAAGTAAAAATAGGAAATACAGGAAGACAATCATGCGAAATGTGCAAACAAATCATGCGATTTAAGAATAAATACATCCTTGAGTGCCGATATATTTACTCGTATTTGTGTATATTAGGGTGGTTACTAAAAATGTATGGAGACAAACTGTCGTGAATCTCGCCCTCTCGGTCGATGCTAATATAGTCGAAGATACCGCATATAAATTTTTTGCCGATCGGATACGGCTAAGTGGTTTCGCACAGGGGTCAAAATTCAGAAAACTCTATGGAAACTGAAAAAATTTAATTTAATTTTTTTTTATATATAATGGCCGAAATCTGCATAGAGTTTTCTAACCCCTATGCGACACCCCTTGATCATCTCCTATCGGGACCAAAATTTATATGTGACATCTTTGACCCTGCTATTACCGATCTAGTGGGTACGACTGAAGAAAATCGTCAATTTGATTTTAAGGACCATCCTGGTGTACAAGTTCCTTATCTGTCAACACTCTTATTTTATTGCCTTCATTTTGTACCTTTCACTTTGGAGGCGCACACATGCATCGGTAACTTCGAAATTAAAACTTCTATTATGGAGATTATAAACTCCACTCGATAAAAAATGTTTACACACACATCTGCTAATGTTGACAAGTTAAAAGGCGCTTACAGAATGAATTGGCATGATCTTCAGCCGAGCTCCTAACCCATATGTAGTTATCGCAATTTTGTACATGCTTGGAAGAAAGTATCTTTCCTTACTTGCAAATAAAACAAGATCCTAGCGATAGCTTGTAACTTGCTGAAATTGTATTTAAATACTAAATTTCTGACCACTTATTTTCATTTAATTTCTAAAGCATTTAGAATTAGACCTATTTATCAAATTGTATGAGGTCACATAGTGTGGCTGTCGCTCTACATTGCTGTGATAGGACAGATCCTATTATATAGGGTTTTAGTCTGGTGGAGTTGTCTTAAAACAGGCCAATCCTTCTAACATTTCAAAAGCTTCAAAGAAGTGCTTTGATTTGTGTTGGTGGCGCGCTGCGACCCACTCACAAGGAGACACTGGCTATTCTATATAATGCTCTACAGAAGACCTGATTGGTAAGCAATGTGCACTGGTTTCGACCTTGCGCTGAATAGAACCTCCAGGGTGGAAGGTAAATGTATGTGGTCATGCTGAGATCTTAAATTGTTCTGCAACGGATGCTACGAACTATTGTGCGCCATGTTCGTGATGAACTTCGATGTCGTCATTTCGGATAGATATTTCTAAATGGAGCTAAATTAAATGGTTAGGCGCCCAGAAGGGAATAAAGCTCTCCTTTAAACTTCCGGATCATTGCAGCGTGTTTCAAGCGGGGGTGGACTATCTTCGTTAAGGACTCCTAATGCACGACAAAATATTTATATTTTCTGACTGTCAGGCTGCTCGGAAGGCGATTGGGCCTGTTATCTGCAAATTCAGAACTATTGAAGGTTGCCGCAAAATCTCTTGACGAGATGGCTACACAGTAGGACTCGGGGAAATCGATTAACAGAATTGTTCGACTATGACTGAAGTCGACATCAATTATTCGGTTAGCGATTTTCGAGTAGTCGAAAGCTGCCGACTAATCGAATAACTGCTCACTTTAGATTATTCGGTTAATCGTTCCATTCCGATTAATCGAATATAGTACTTTCGATTTTATTACATTCATAAATAAATATGAACCCATTTCATCAACATTTTAAGTGATTTCTTGGACATTTTTTTTATTGTTGTTGGAACAAATCAAAGCACTCACCGCCCTTTTCCGGTCGTTAATCCTTCACGCTCGGGTACTTTTTCTTTCTGCACTAGGCTGACTATTGTAAGGGCGACGGTTTTGGCCGCTTTTCACGACCCCTTAGACTCCTTTGGAAGAAAAGGGAAGAAGATGTTGATGAGGAAGATGAAAATAAAGATGATGATGAATGTGAAGGTGGAGGAGGAAAAAATTAGGAAAAACCCCTTAATAACCTTTTTAAGCTGTTTTGGCACATTTTGCTCTTCTTGAAGAAGGAGCCAGCAAAATTCGCCCAGCAGTCAATGTCCTTGGCATTCCAATTCTATTTCTTTTATTTCTTAGTTAGAACGCTCACCGTTGTAAAAGTCCGCGCCTAAATTTTACTCTTATGTATGTATGTTGAGAGGGTTTTATTTTTTTTTATTTTTTTTTTTTGATACCGCGAAATACCGCGGAAATAGTTTTTCATTGTGACTTCTTTATTTGACTCTTCTGTATGTTGAGCGGGTTTTGGGGCAAATGTTTTTTTGATCTCGCGGAATACCGCGGAAATAGTTTTTCATTGTAACTTCTTTATTTGACTCTTCTGTATGTGGAGGAGTGGAGTTTTGTGCTTCAAAACTGCTCCAGATATGGAGCAAGTTACATCATTTTCTATCGCAGATTTTTCAAAAAAAACCCCACACCCAGCTTCTCTTACGAGCGCTCATTTTTATATACCTATAAATATTTACATATCGTCGGTCTCCTGCCAGAAACACGAATGTGAAATTTTTTTAAGTGAAATGTCTGCTCTTTATCGGGTATATATTGATGTAATAACAGTCAATATTTGTATAAAGGCTTGTGTAAACATGCATACATAATATGTACTTGTATGTACATTAGATAGGGTTGGTCCCCATACTTGTTGTTGACCTGAATACTAGCCAAAGTACTATTGAGAAATTGGGCGTTCCTTATAATGACTCCTGTAGGAGCTGCAGGGACGAGGAGAAACTGTAAAAATGTAAAACATCTACTGTGTGAATGTCGCGCACTATGATTTAAGAGGCTGAGGGAGCCCCACTTTCCTCACCCAGAGATGGAGCCTAAAGAAATCTTAAGGTCGCGCTGAATTACCTTCTTGGTTTGGGTAGGAGCTTAGATTGAGAACTTGCCTTGTTTGAGTGTGAACTTAAGGTGCGAAAATCGAGTTTTATAACAATAATTGCAATAGGACTAGTTATCTAATCACCACCATTGTAGCTAACTTAATTTATTCATATAAAACATTGTTGCCGATAACATCGGCTAAAAAAATGGTCTAAATAACCAGAAAAATAAGCAAAGCTCGTTGAAGAAACACTTGCATGTATCAAAATTTTGTTTTCAGCCAATAATGTAATACAGTGTTAAACAAAAAAAAGAGCTTTTCGATTAGTTTGGCGCGCTTTTCTACACTAAACCGCTAATAGAAGGCGCACTAATTAACGAAAGTTTTAGCGCCAAAAGGCCAGTGGAAGGGACAATGCAAAATTGCGGCTGGTGGTGTAGTGAAAGTTTCGAGCACACAAAATCAAAAGCTTAATGAAAATCACCGGCAAGTAAAGTAGCATTAATTATGTTGTAAGTGAGAAGAAAAAATTATAAAAAAAGCATATTGCTATTGTCTTATATGCTACCTAAGTATTAAGTAGTTATTGTTGATGTTTGACTTGCCAGTGAGGACAGTTTGCCGGAATGAGCGGTTTTTCTTTTAAAAGCTTTGAGGTTACATACCTACATGTGTTTATCTTACGTATAAGACAATCTTGACTTTTTTCTTCATATAATTCTCTTTCAAGTGTCTACTTAAGCTGGGAATTAATTAAGATTTTTGAGATGCAGTGATTAAGTTACAGCTTACTTCTAAGTTTTATATGTACGTACGTAAAATAAGCACAATGAGTGATTTATAATAAGGCCATTTATTATTGGAATTTTTAAGAGGTAGTTTTTAAATAACATATTTCTCTTCTTTCACTAACTTTTGAAAGGAGATTGTGCCGAAATCACTTTGAATATATGTATATTAATCGGCCCTCTAGGCAATCGTAAAAAACCTAGAGCAATTTAGAGAGAGCAGAGTATAATACAAATAGGCTTCAGTCTTCCGGCTCCAGTTGAGGTGACAAAAACCTTGTTCAGTCGTGTCAGCAGCAATTCTTTTTTTTATTTCCAAAGTCAATACCAAGTTATTTGTCACAACTCGGCCGAATACGAAAACGTGCACTGAATTAATTTTGGTTACAATAAGTATACATATATATACATGTGCATAAGTATGAATATCTAGAACAGGGTCCCGTCCAGTTATGATTTTGCAATTCCGCTTTTTTTTTTGTTTTTGGTAAGCAAATCATTCAATAATCATTAACTCATAATCTACTCGTAAGAAACGTGCCTGGCATTTTGCCAAACTAACGTTACTTGCTTTGGTTTGGCTTTTTTTTTTGTAAAAATGAATGACCGCAATTTCTATAAGATAAAGTGACATAGAATCATTTGCAAATCATTTATCTTTGTTTTTATTTATTTTTATTTTTCTTTTTTTTTTTCAAATGCGGTCAGTTTACGTTGCAAAAACGAACGTTTATTTTTTTTTTTGTAGATGGCACTTACTGGTATGTACTAAGTGCAGCTAAGTCTAAGAACTTTACTCATTCTACGCTGAACAGATTTAACGAAATACAACTTTGAAGTGAAAAAATCGTATAAATTCAGGGCCTGACCTGTTAACCCTCCAGCATGTCCTTAAATGCTTATATATGTTCGATTTAATTTTAAGCTTTTTGTTTAAGCAACTTAAAACCGTGCACTGGCTATATAGCATAATTGAGTACATAACTCAAAAAGTAGCGCTCTTCTGTAATTCTCAGCCGTATTATGCGTTGTTGGAGCTACATATATATCATAAGTTGCGTAAACAATATGCATGCAGATCTTAACACTTTCATCCTGAGTTGGAATCATTCCTGCCAAGACAATGAAATTGTTTAAGCTTTGTAGCAACATTTTCATCCTGCTAAAAACACATAAGCCTCACAACGGCTCTTGACGAATAGTTTTGATACATATACATAAAAAAGCAGAGACACACATATGTAATACTTTTTGCATAATAATTTGAATTTGTCGCCGGTGCTCGAAATTCGACCATGCAATTTATTTTTCAACTATGTATTGATACAAAAATTATTCCTTTTCGCGGAGATAAGCAACACTTTCCAAATTCCAGTTGTACCGCAATACTGAAATGATATTTAGCCGTGGTTAAAATCTGAATTCGCTTGGGGCTCGTCCACTCCTATTGGCCATGATGTGAATTCGCTTTGATTTTGACATTACACTCTACCTTTGTAAATAAAATAAATAATAGCTTAAAAAAACTAAAAAACACGCTTTAATCTTAAAAATCGTACTAAAAATTGAGAAATAATTTAATTAGAAACAAAATGATGAACGAAAATATAAGTATTTAAGGAAAAGCGTGGGGTGCTCAGTACGTCAAAAAATATTTAAAATCGGTGTTTTTTAACTAATAATTTTATTTTGACTTTTTTGAGATTTCATATATCGTACTCTTTAATTTCACAACTAGGTATATTTTTGTACTAGTTGTACGAATCGAATATTTTCATGTTCAAATATTATTGAGCACCCCCACGCTTTTCCTTAAATACTTATATTTTCGTTCATCATTTTGTTTCTAATTAAATTATTTCTCAATTCTTAGTATGATTTTTAAGATTAAAGCGTGTTTTTTAGTTGTTTTAAGCTATGATTTATTTTTAACTTTTTAGTGAAATTTTTCATTAAAGGGTGTTTTATGCGGACACAAGAATAAAAGTAAAAAGAAATCTGATGAAGGGATGTGGTGATCTCCGAAATAGATCTACATACATATGTATTTATAACTTCTACCAAAAATCCCAATATGCAGTGAAGTAAACTAGCTTATTATGCAATATTTTCCAAACCCTTTTATTCAAGGTTTTCCAAACTAGTTTGGAAATACAAAATTTCCCAAACGTTTTGTTATATTTTACAATCAGAAAGTGAAGAGAAGTTGAGGTGAAGCATTTGAAAAGAACAAAAAAAAAAGAAACCTGATTGAATAAATTCGAATTTAGACAACAAAGTTCCGAATACGTTTGTAGCGTAATGGTGAGGTATGCTGCCTACGGACCAAGGAGTCCCGTTCGAGTCCCTAGTGGCGCAATTTTTATTTTTTTGTTTTTTTTTTTTTTATTTTTTTATTTTTAGAGAAATTTTTTTCACCTCACGTTTACAAAACATTGTATAAAAATTGCTTTCCGAACGTGAAATGCAATTATAGAATTAGGGTTCCTTTTCGTTGATTCAGCACTTACTATTAAATGAATTACAAACAAAACCAGTTCTTGCTTTGCATACCTATGTATGTATGTACATGCGGCTGATTTCATTGCAAATACAACAAACCCAAAACAGAAAGCTTCAAGCTTCATTTTTGAGTGAATTTATGCATTGAGTTTATCGCCATCGCTATGACTCATAGCCTATGAGAGATCGCTGGCTGTTGTGCATTAGTTCGCTCGCTATTTGAGTGGTTATACGTTTTTCTTTGAACATTTGTTTGTGATTTGAGTAGAATGTATTTTTGAGCGTTCGTGAGTGAGTTTTTCCGTACCCTGAAAGCTTGTTACTTATTGGCTTGTACACGGGAGTGAATTGAAATTCATAGAGGCTATTTTGAAGAAAGGTAACATAAAAGCCGCAATGAAGCATAAAATATAAATGTTGAATGTCCTACTATATGATGCCGTTGGGCTGTTGATGTCATGTTTCGAGTCCAGAGGAGAATAGAAATAATAGAGAGAACACAAAAAAGTGAATGTTTGAAAGATATAATTATTTAGTTAAATGTTGCAACTTTTATGATGGGATGAAGTTACATATATACATACATACATACATACATACATACATACATACAGGTGAAGCTAATAAAAGCGTGTTAAAAAGAAGTTTTTCAATGCCTTGGTCAAAATTAAAATTACTCAGTGTGCTCTCCCGTCCTCTCTCTCATTTTTTGCTTTAATGGAAAAGCAATAGGAGTTATTTGGCCGCGTTGATTTTGATCTGAGCGTAAACTGGGCCGATGCATATAAAATAGAGAGAGCGCTTTTAAATTAAAGCGTCTCTTCAACTGTGTTTACGATATTTGCAAACATTTTTACGATATCTATTTCTCTTAACTAAAAACTTTATTTATTAATTATAAAGAAATTAAATAATTTATAGACAAAATTATATACCTATGCACTGCTCCTCACTCATACGAACACATCCATATCAATTTTATGTGGATATGAATATGCTAAATGTGCTAAACAGCCTGGCAATTGTTTGTATGGGAAAAATGTTAGCCTATTAATATATAGATTAGTTCTGTCTTCACTTAGGCATCCAATGGTTAAATAATTGTTTGCTTAACATATGTTCATATAAGTACATGCAGCTTGTATCTATAATCATATTACATAAACGCATTTGTAATTTTGTCAGCATAAAAAATTTATTGCATATTTACATTTGTTTGCAGTTAAATATCTGCAATGTCCATCGGTTTAAATGCATAATTTGTATCTTCTTTCCATTTCTCGCTGCAACATATGTTGCATGTAAACTACAAAAAAAACATACATATAATAAATAAAAATAAAACAAAAACGTGAAACGACAAATGTGAATCGTGCCTGAATGCACAAACAAGCAATGCACGCAGAACCTTATGGCGCCAACGGTTACACATTTTTTAAATAAATTCAAGTATATGTATATTGAAAAATAAATAACCGCAACATAACATATATGTATATATGTATATTTGTATCTTTATTTGCAATTAAACTTATACATATATACATTTGTAGTTATGTCTATGTGTGTGCATGTAATTAAAGTTTCCGATATATTGCAGTTTTTGCGCAAAAGCTTCCGGAAATTGCATCGGATAGGCAATAGCCAGCCTTTGTGTGCTGCAGACGCTTTAAATACATACTACTTATATATACCTACCTACATTCATATATTCATATTTTTTTATACACCACAAGTTGTAGTTGGAAAAAATACTTACATATGTACATAAATATGTACGCTTTTTCAGTAGAGTTTAAGTTTGTGTGTAAGACCAAGAGACTGTCGATGAACATAAAAAATTTAGTTTGAAACTCCTTCCTTCATAAATGATTACCAATCGTGAGAGTCTCGTGTCATACATGCACATAATATGTAGGTGCAAATATCTACTTATTTATGTACATATGTACAATGCATTAACTTATGTCCTTATCCTGTCTGCTGTCATATCAAGCCATCATCTGGTTAATATTTCACTACAATTGCTATGGAGAGAATTTCGTTTGCTTCTTATTACATTTGCGGTTTATACGGAATATAATTTCTCAGCGAATTCGATGGAAATTGCAAAATAATATGCTCATATTCGATTTCCATATAAATTGTGCTCGTAATGTCCAATAGGTAAACCACGCTTTTCTACTCTGAGAAAACTCAAGGTTACTCATACGCCATGGGGTACTATTGGAAGCAAAAAACATCCCATTGGGCCCCTTTGTAGGTTGTGTAATTTTCATTCATGCCAGGATATTTGTTTTTGTTGTATGTATGTACCGCAGGTACTCCTAAAGTATGTGGAACGGCACGTACAAATTGAGCACAGATCATTTCTTCATTGACTAAAGTAGGAGTTAAGAAGAGTAAAACGAAACCGAAAAATTTATACGAATTAAGTACATAACAAAGTTAGATGGCAGGCAATTGTATAGTCAGCACTACAACTATGCTACCATTTATGCTGAATACCTAACAAGAGTATAATAACGATGATATGGAATGAAAACCCGAAGCTTTCGCTTCATTGCTTTTTTCACTATAGAACATCATTCATGTGAAGGCGGCCATCGCCGTGCGATAGTCATGTGGCATAGTCATGGAAGTTGTTATCTTTCCTAAAGGAAATGTAAGGACGAAAGTATTGATGATTTGTAGACCTTTGAGCCTACTGGGATATTATATACATACATAAGCACATGTGATTTATATTCTGGCATGTACTTTGAACTATAAAGCTCTGTTCGGTATTTAAACGTTAATACTGAGCAGCATACGATACTATGAAATACCAACAATCTTCGGCGCTGTTTGCCTTAGTGGCACCAAGTGAATGTTGCATGTTGCATACGAATTAACTAAAATTTTTAGTGAAATATTTAGCTTTTACTATCTCTGTAAGTAAAATGTTACAAGTCAAATAGCTCAAATAATTGGCTTAACACACAAAGTGTTATTGGAAAAGTAAATATTTATGGCTTGATGATGGGAATTTTCAAAATCTCAAGACAAGAAGTACTTATGTACATTAAGGTGGAGTGAAAATATATGAAGATTTTTTTTGTTCTTTTGTTGAACGTACCAGCAATGAAAAGTTGCCTTTATACGAGTTAATGAACCCCACAAAATTTTATGGCGATAGGATGACGTTTCGAACTGCCCCCAGCCCCGCAAAGTTGAAAGCAATAAGCACGATCTGGTACAAATATGAAATTTTGAAAATTATAAATTCAAAAAACGAAGTATGAGGATCCATAAAGATGGCTAAGCTGAGTATTAAAGTGAATTTCTTTTTTTATAAACAACAACAACAAAAGTTATTAAAGGTCAAAGTTTATATAATGCATTTTTTTAAATTGCAATTACTTAAAAGCTACTTAACCGATTTTGAATATTTTTATGCCATTCGATAGGTATTTTGATATACATTTTATATATTAAAAGTGAGGGGGGGTAAAAGGGGCTTGACCCCCACAAGGGGGTATTATGGAACCCACATAAGAAAATACTAATTTCCTGAGTGTTTTCTATTTTCTGACTGTATAAAAATGTGTCAAGATAACCCTTTTTTAGGGGTGTTAGATGGTTAAAATTTTCTAGAAAATTATTCGGCGTAAAATTTCAGTAGGAGTCTCTTAAGAAAAATTTTTGTAAAATGAACCTAAAACACCACAGGAAGCGAAAAACTTATATTCCTCGGAATGTTAAATTTGTTTTATTTCCCGTTCTACTGAATCGATTGAAATAATTCTTTTGCAAAAGATCAATATTTTTTGAAGGCGTTTAAAATGCCGGCAAAAAAAAGTTACATTAAGGTAGTATAAACCAAGAACTGGGTGGAAGTGACCCCATTGGCGCACATAGGTTAATATAATTATAAAGTAAAAACCCACCTCTAAAGCCAAAGAGATTGGTGTATCAAACTTAAGGAGCGGACCATAAATACCGAAGATATGAAAAAATTAATTTTAGCGACATCTATCGGCGTCCAAAAATAAAATAAAAAATGTTTCCAGAAATTTTTTCGAAAAAGAAATCATATAGGGGGCGTACGGCGAACTATCACTATTATCCTTTTTCTATATTTTCTACTACTATTTCTTATTCACATATGTACATACATATTTACATACCTACACATCAGGAATTTGCCTTAAGCTCATGCGCAACAAAAAAATAAAAATAACGAGCGACACGTGCGAGCACGCGAGAAGTTTACGAATAATTTTCATAGGAACTCGTGGAAAATGCGCACATTTCATAAAACAAAAAATACAGGTAAACTTTTTCTGAGCCACTTGAAAAGCTTTTAACAAGATTATTAACTTACTATCACAAATTGAGGAAAATACCTGCTAAAATGTGTAGCTACATACATATATAGGTGCTACATACATAAATACACTAAAAAACAAGTAAGGAAGCCTAAGTTCGAGTGGAATCGAACATTAGATACTCAGCTGTATGCTTTCATTGCTTGTTTGCGTTTGATGGAAACACGGATTAATTTATATAAAGCGAGTTCCGAATAAAGTGGGCGTAGCCACGCCCATTTTCAACACTTTTATCAGTCATCCAACTAAGTATATGAATATTATTCTTTGTGCAAAATTTCATTCCTTTATGACTTCTATTTACAAAGATGTCACGTTACAAATTCCCAAAGGGTGTTCCAGAAATATCTTTGTTAAAAAGTAGGCGTGGTCATAAACCGATTTCAATAAATTTCTGCGTGTCTATTAAAATAGGTTTTATAAGTGTATAAACCAAGTTTCGTCATAATATCTCAGTTATTTGTCGAGTTATGGGCTAAGAAATCTCGTATATTCCCCTGTCTAAAAAGAGGCGGTGCCACGCCAATTTTCCAAAATTTTTCTATTCTATGTTTGCGGTCTATTGTGGAACTCATGCCACAAAATTTCAATGAATTATCTTTATATTTGACAAAGATATCGCTTAAAATGTTTTTATAAGGTCACTTTATAATACCCATATATAAAAGTGGGCGTGGCCGTTAACCGATTTCGCTAAAATTTTTAACATGTATTACCACAAGTAATAAAAGTGTACACACCAAGTTTCGTCATTACATATAAATTATTTGTCGAGTTATGGGCTCAGAAATCTCGTATATTCCTTCTTCTGAAAAGAGGCGGTGCCACGCCCATTTTCCAAAATTTTTGCATTTTATGTCCACAGTTGGACTCTTGCCATAAAATTTCAACGATATACCTTTATATTTGACAGAGATCTCGCTTAAAATGTTTTTATTAGGTGATTTTATAATACACATATATAAAAGTGGGCGTGGCCGTCAACCGATTTTAACTATTTTCCGTCCAAACGTTTGCCTAAGTAACCAAATCACGCGTACCAAATTTCATCGATATATCTTCAACGGTTTCTGAGTTATGACATATAAAACTTTCAAGGTTTGACCCTTAATAAGTGGGCGTGGCACCGCCCATTTTCCAAAATTTCATCAAATTTCTTCCTAGAGGCCTGAGCTCAACACGTGGGTAAAATTTCATCACTCTAGCTATATTAGTGGCGGAGATAGCAAATTTCCGATTTTTTCTATATAGGAAAATGCTAGGGACACACATCGTAGTATAGTAGAAATATTGAGATCTATACCACATATGTGTCACTCTCATATTGTAGTTTAATTGAAAATTTTCATAGTAAAGCCAAATTATAGTATTGATATTATAATATTTCTACCACATGTGTGTCTGAGGCAAAAGTGGGCGCGGTCATGGTCCGATTTCGCCCATTTTCAATACCAACCGTCCCAGTCTCGATACCAACTTGCATTTCAAATTTCATCAAAATATCTCAATTTTTGCGCGAGTTAGAGTGTTTACAGACGGACGGACGGACAGACGGACAGACGGACGAATGGACGGACGGACATGGATCAATCGATTTCTCTTTTCAACCTGATCATTTTGATATATATAAGTCTATATCTATCTCGCTTATTTCATTCTGTTACAATCCACCGTTATGTGATTAAAACTATAATACTCTGTGTACTAGTACAGCTGAGTATAAAAATGGTGTAAAACTTGATAAATAGTTAAGTAAAATAAATACTTAAATATTATTTCCAAATTCTATTTTGACTACTCACCGGCAAACGAATAAATTGCAAAACTGTATTTTAAGCAATTCAACGACCATTACCTACAATAAGCCCGTCATCAATACCTACTAAATGCCATATAAAAAATAGTTTAGGCTTGAATAAATGTCAAGATGACCACGAATTGGAGAAAATGTCATCAAAATATAAAAAGGTTAAAAATGCACAAAAAAAAAACCAAATAAATAAATAAATTAACAAAATGAGTCGGTGCGTGAAAACAAACTTTTTTTGCTTCAAACTGAAAATCACTGAATATTTAAAATCAACAACACAACCAGTATAATCGTTTGTTTTTATTGGACTATTGTAGTGGATTCCGAACGAAAAGGTCACACACATATTCTTGTAAAGTTTTATGCGTTAGTTGAAAATTTAAATGGCCAATCGATTTATGAAAAAAATGTCATGCAAAGTCATTGTGACAGCAGAAAAGCCCAAAAAGGTAAGGGACTATTCAACAAATCAGCGGACAACTAGCACAACAATTTGACGCAACAGTATATATATATATTTTTTTTTGCCTTAACATATGTGTTCAACTCTATTGTTAATAGGAGTTTTTGGTGGGACAGAGAGGACACAAACCATTGGTGCGTAGGTCGGTCGGTCAAGCGTAAATGGAAGTGAAGAGATCAACCGTGAAATTTTTCATACGTACATATACAATTTGTTTTTTGCTTGCTTTTTTATTTTTCTACTTCGTGAATTCATAGCTCAGTTTGGTTCCTCCATTTTCATTCAATGTATTTCATTATGTGGAGCTCTAAATGAAATTCTCGTTTTCTATCTTCTTCGTCCTTATGCTGAAAAGCTAGTCTTATTTGGGCCAAGGTAAGACTATTATTATTGGATGCAAACGATGTCCAATTACTCGCTGACGTTTTTATTTCTTTTGTAGTTACAGCCACAGTTGGGCAAAATTTATTCGAATAAGAATAATAGATGAATAAATTTTTTTTATTTTTATTTGAATAATAAATAATTTGGTTTATTCAAACAAAAAATTATTCGAATAATAGATAATTTTCATTTACATATGTAAGAACAAACAAACATACAAACAAAAAAAAATATACAAAATTTTTTTTTTTTTTACTATTATCCAATAAACACAACGGATTTGCCTCGAATTCGAGACGAGTTCGCTTCTCTGATTATATTATCGTGGCGATAGTTCGCGACGATAGATCGGCGAATCCGAATTCCCAGGTGAGTCACCTCTCATTAGCGATTCGCGCATTTTTATGTTCTCGGATCGTTGGCAATTCGAGATTTGGGATCATTGGCGAATACATTCTAGAAAATTTTCTTCTGCATATCCGCCTCGAATTCCCCACGATATCATCCGAACTTTTAAATTTCTCGAGTGGAGTTTTAAAGAGTAAATTAAAGCCCAACAGGGATTTCTTCGTGTAAAGCAAGATCCAACAAAATTAATAAATGCTATTGCGATAATTGATTTTTCTCGAGTCCATCTCGAACTCGATACGAATCCGAGAAATAGCATTCACCTCCGCGAATTCATCTCGAGTTTGCCACGATACCACCCTCGCTTTTGTGTTTATTGGGTACTCAGTTGTTTTTTAAGTTGTACCCTGAGTTTTTATTTATTATTTGAAATAACGAATAAACCTCAGAATAATTATTCGAATGAATTTATCTGAATAAAATTTGAAAAATAAATTTTTATTCAAATAATTATCTAAATAAAAATTTATTCGAATAATGCCCAAGTCTGGTTACGGCTTTGTTTTAAAAAAGGAAACAAAAAATAATTCAAAAGTAAACATAAATGTATAAGTACTACTACCTAGGCAAAATCTCTCGTTTTTGATTGAACCCAGTTGGAAAGGGCAATGTTTGGTAATGCACAAAGTAATCTATCTCTACCATCATTTATACATTACAACATGCATGACTCTTAACACAGCAAATGTCCTAGGAAAGTAATGTGTCGCTTTAGGCAAAGCGACACATTACCTTTTGTATTACCTGTCGTATATAAAATTATACATTGCCCTGTACATTACCCCTTCGTATACGAAAAGATATCTTACCTAAATTCAATGATATATTATACATTTAAGTTGCTATACATATTAGGAATCTCGTTGCTCAAACTAATGTTTGGACCACAACTATTTCTTGTATCTTTCATCGCCAATGGCGTTTTGGATACATTTTCAGAATTATGCATGTACATACATACATATGTACATATTTTTTACCAATTTAATTTTTTTTTTTATTATTTTTTTAAACTGCCACCTTCATGCGACAAAAATACATTTGAGTTATTTCAAATCATGTTCAAAGAAATTACCTCTTCGTTTACATAGGTATGCATGTTTTCGTGTATTGCCATTCGTTGATGAATTCACATTTGAAAAAGGTAATGCATTCCGCACTTTCCAACTGGGAAATGTTAAAATTAAGTAGTGTGGGTAAAAGTGATTAGATAAAGTGAAGGCACAACCCAACAGACCAGGATGTAAGCGAAATGTAATAGGACTTGAGAACAAGCTTATAACAATTGTCCATTGTAAGCTTATTGCAATAAAGTTTTTATAAGCTTAATTGTAAGCTTATTCACAAGCATGATTGTAATAATTGAGGAACACTTACTTTATGTAAGCCTTTCTCAATACTCCATATGTTAAAAAGCTTGAAAACAATATTACAATAAGCTTACTTTACACTTGCAATGAAAGCTTGAAAAAATATTAATAATAACTAGTATCGCCGGTGGTCGAAATTCGACCATGCAATTTATTTTTTCAACTTTGTATTGGTACAAAAATTATTTCTTTTCGCGGAGATAAGCAACACTTTCCAAATTCCAGTTGTACCGCAACACCGATTTGCCCTTTTGATCACGTTCCGACGCGAAATCATGGTCAAAATCAAGGCAGATCTAGGAAGGTAGGCCCGGTGGTGAGCGATTTTAAATTAAAGCGACTCTTCAACTGTGTTTACGATATTTGTAAACACGTTTACGATATCTATTTATCTTAACTAAAAATTTTATTTATTAATTATAGAGAAATTAAATAATTTATAGAAAAAATTATATGCCTATACACTGCTCCTGACTCATACGAACACATCCATATCAATTTTATGTGGATATGAGTATGTGAAATGTGCTAAATAGCCTGGAAATTGTTTGTATGGAAAAAATGTTAGCCTATAGGCCTACCTTCCTAGATCTGCCTTGATTTTGACCATGATTTCGCGTCGGACCGTGATCAAAAGGGCAAATCAGTGTTGCGGTACAACTGGAATTTGGAAAGTGTTGCTTTATATATTATAAAGTGACCTAATAAAAACATTTTAAGCCATATCTCTGTCAAATATAAAGATATATCATTGAAATTTTATGGCAGGAGTCCAACTGCGGACATAAAACGAAAAACACAAAAATTTTGGAAAATGGGCGTGGCACCGCCTCTTTTTAGAAACAGGAATATACGAGATTTCTGAGCCTATAACTCGACAAATAATTGAGATATTATAACAAAACTTAGTTTACGCACCTTTATAACTTGTGTTAATAGACACGCAAAAATTTATTGAAATCGGTTTATGACCACGCCTACTTTTTAACAAAGATATTTCTGGAACACCCTTTGGGAATTTGTAGCTTGACATCTTTGTAACTAGAAGTCATAAAGGAATGAAATTTTGCGCAAAGAATAATATTCATATGCTTAGTTGGATGACTGATAAAAATGTTGAAAATGGGCGTGGCTACGCCCACTTTATGCGGAACTCGCTTTATATAAAGTAATCCGTGTTTCCATCAAACGCAAACAAGCAATGAAATCATACAGCTGAGTATCTAATGTTCGATTCCACTCGAACTTAGGCTTCCTTACTTGTTTTTAATAGAAAATTAACTACTTCATTGTGTATACAACTTCAAAAATATATAATTTTAGTATTCAGTTTAAGGCTGCACGATACACAACATTTTTAGTTTTCTGTTCCGGATATTTATTTTCACTGAGTATTGGCTATTTTAACTAATGGCGTTTTCTTTTCTCGAAATAATGTTGCCCTGTTTGACTTTCTTAGCCATTTTGTATGTCTGTCTGGTAATTTCATCGAATAATTACATCTAACTAAGTAAGAGAGCAACATTATCTACAAAATCAGCCATTTTATAGAAAGTCACGTTACGTAATTCAATAATTAGGATATAGGAGGGCAACATTTTTTGTAGAAAAGAAAACGCCATAAGTAAGTAAGAGTATTGATATAGTATACCTCCATAATGGTTTTCAGGCCCCTCCTCCAACCCTTTTAGATATATTCAGCCTCAAAAGCTTAGTACGTATGGGAGGTGCAATGCCCCATTTTTCGATAAATCTTTTTTTTTTTTTGGGTGAACATGGTATTGATATCGTATATCTGCATAGTGATTTCTATGTACATGCCATGAACGCGCTTTTAGGGATATTTAGCCTTAAAAATTAAGAACGCATGGGAGGTACCACGCCCCCTTTTCCCAAAACTACTGTTTTTCTTCATAAGCATGCTATTGATATCGTTAATCTCCTGATCAATTTTCAGGTCCCAACCTTAAACGCTTTTATAGATATTCAGCTTGAAAAATTAAGTTTGTATGGGAGGTGCCACGCCCCCTTTTCCGATAACCTACACTTTTATGCGAAAAAATTGTTGTGATATCATATAGCTCTGTACCAACTTCCAGGTCCCTGACTTAAATCCTTTTAAATATATTCAGCTTAAAAAATTAAGTGTTGTTGGGAAGTGCCACGCCCCCTTTTCGTATACCTCCTATTATTTTGCGTTAATATGGAATTGTTATCGTTTATCTCCACACCAATTTCCAAGTCCCTAGCGTAAACAATTTTAGAGATATGCAGCATGAAAAATTAAGTTTGTATGGGAGTTGCCACACCCCTTTTTCCGATAACCCCCACTTTTCTGAGTGAGAAGGGTTTTGATATTACCTACCTCTATACCAAATTTGCAGTTCTCTACCTTGAACTGTTTTAGAGATAATCAGCTTTAAAAATTAAGGTTGTATGGGAGGTGCCACGCCCCCCTAACATTTTTTAATTTTTTCTTCGACTAAATCTTCGCGGGGTAACAACAAACAAACCCCCCTAAGGAAGTATTTGATTTGGTTCAGCCGTTTTCAAGTTTTAGCGTTTCAATTAAATACCAAATCATTTTTATATATATAGATTCATTGATTTCTTCTTCGAAAAGGGAAGTATAAAAGCCTCAATAATGTTCAATATAATGTTGAATGTACCACTATATGATATCGTTGGATTGAATTTCAGGTTGATGTTATGTTCCGAAACAGGAGGAGAATATAAAATAAAGAACATTGCAGTGAAGGTGAAGAAGGAAAGAAAAAGAAAAAAAATGCAAATAAAAATTTATTTTTTTCTTTTTTCTACTATTTATACATACATACAATTATATTTATAAGCTTACAACAAGCTTTCACAAGTAATGTTTTTCTACAATTACATTTGTAAGCTTATAAAAAGGGTGCCGTTTTGATTTTTCTACAATTGTTCTTAAGACTTTTTCAATACTTTACACAAGCTTTCCTCAAGCTTAACGCTTATATTTGTAAGCTTGTTATAATATTATTCTCAAGCCCTTTGGTCTATTGGGAAGAATGCAGTAAACAAACACTCAAATATGTGGCATGCCACATAATTAGCTAACCAGCCACAAGGGCATTTCTTATTATTTTTATTTTATTAATTAGCAAAGCTAGTTGCTGTGCTTTTTTTCTTCTCTGAGATTTTTCGGACTTTCTTCGCTGGAATTTTTGTTTTTATATTGTTTTGATTTGTGTGAGTTCTTGTCTTTTTTCTGTATTTTTTTTTTGAAGAACTTGAACGACTTATTAAAAAATAAGCTTTCTTTTCCATGACAGAAATACATATATACACTCATAGGGTATACCGCCACTTCTGAGGGGGGGGGCCGCTATTTTTAAACCGTGATAGCGCTAACATTTAACCCTAGGTCTACATTCGCACATTTTTACATAGATAAAATATAAATATGTTCGTACTTATATGCGCGTGACGTTTATGTAAATACTCCTTTGACTTTTAACTTATGCCAACACGAACGTGCCACTTCCGCTTCCGTACCGGTAAACCACTTTGTGTCGAGCAGCAAACCACAAAATGCCAACACACAGAAACACTCTAACTGAATCAACGTGCTTAGAGACGTGCGCTAAGCTGATGAAATGACCAGACAGTGAGGTTGGAAGTCGAGAAGGTGAACCGATGTCATAGTGACTGTGACGATATGTTGATTGCTGATTGCTGTTGCTTTTTAGCTGACTTTTTCTTTGCCGTATTTTGCAGCAATTAGATAGTCGTACTCATCACTGGACACTTGAGGTTGTTTTTAATGTTGCTCATGGCACATATCGTTGTTTAAACTTCATAACCGCCTAAGTGAAACTTTCATAAACGCCTATGCCAAAATTGAGATTTGCCAAACTTGAAATCCCAGCTTGAATTCCAAACTTGAATGCCCAGCGCTATAGATCCATACCACAAATTTAGTTTTTGGAAAGCTCGGGAAGCTCTATATTTGCTTCTAATGTCCTTTTCAGCTCTGAAGTCGTAGAGTTAGGAATTCAATTTTAATTTTTGGCACAAATGTCGTTTAGGCGGTTATGAAGGTCTCACGAAGGCGATATTGAATGTGTTCAAGCGATGTTTTTATCGTTGAGTTCGAATGAATTTGCAGCTCGTGGACTATGCACACATTTACATGCGTGAAGAGGGGGAAGAAGAGATGAAAGCGAAGCAAATACAAATATATATCCTACTTTCTCTGAGCCAATTGCAATCGAATATGCTTCCGCTTTAATATTACTATATCCAATAGTGCCTTAGCTGCCAAACTTCTAAATTTTCCCATGTCAAAATCCAAATTCCTGGCTCAGGCCGGCATAATTTAGAGAAGAAGAAAATGCGAAAATAGAACTTACGGTTATATCAGCTGCAAAACAAATTCAAGGTAGTGAGCCTCTTCTCTCAGAAAAATATTTAGAAACCTTGTTTTGGTTAAAAAAAATTTAAAATTTGCATTTTCAGCTGATCTGAGTAATCGCCTTCATATAATATATCTGCTCATTCTATCGATATTCTAGTCTTGGTTTATGCTGAAACAAGAAACCTACTTTGAAGAAGCCTTTTTGGTTCGCTCCTCTTTATTGTGAAAACCCGTACATAGCAACTGCGATCTCATCAATTACGCAAAAAGACTCCACCTCATCGTTTAATTCAATGAAGTGCCAACTTGTTGATGGCAGTCACTAGAGTTGACTGCATAAAGAGCAACAGCTTGGCTTGGTAACATATTCAACATATAGATATGTATATGTATTTTTGAATATGTGTATGTTTGAATATCTATGAATAATATTTAACATTGCCAAGCGCAATGATGCCAACAAAATGTCCCCCTTGGGCTGGCATGCGCTAACAAAATACCAGACAAGCAAAAAGCCTCAACATTTCCTTAAGCGAGAGCGCAACGGGCCGGGCCGGAAGGCTGCTGTTAGACCGTCTAATCTGTCTGCAATAATAGCTGTGTGCCAACACGAAGCATATATACATATACATAGATATGGATGTAAATGTGTACATTTGAAAGTATATATTTATGTACATTTGAGAAGGTGCACATTCCTGCCTATCGTTTGTTATCCATTCAGTGTGCCAATGTTGCGTCCTCCCTTACACAATTCCTTTGTTCTGCTTTCAAGCGTTATTTGCCGTGACTTTCATTCCATTTTCATTTTCTACAAGCAGGTATTTGGCAAATTTACTTCTCAGGAAAAACCTCACACCAGGCAAATGATTTGTAATGTTGGGCGTTGGGGTGTTTTACATAATTTGGTACACTTCATTACACTCGTTTTTCTTTATGGACTTTTTTCACTTGGTTAATCGTTTTTGTATGATGTGAATACTAGTTGTTGCCTGGTAGCAATCTCAATCTTGACCTTAGTGATTCAAAGCGATTGTCTTTTCTTTTTCATTATTGCAATCTTTTGCCACTAAATAGTTCGAAATGTTAATTGGAGATTTTTGTATTTACTGATTCCTTTTATCTCAATCCAATGCCAAGTCTGTTTTCTGTCTACATAGATTGTGATCAATGATGTTTCAGAACAACAATGAATTTTTGTTTTTGTTAAAAGTCTGAGCATAATTTTTATCTTTAGCTTCTTTCATTACGTACAGCTATATCCTGATTGGCTAGAAATTGTATAAATAATTTTTTTATTTACATTGTGCTATTGGTAAATTTCAATCAAGTAGGCACAACCTGCTATTTATCAGTGGCGGACGCTTTATAGGAGGCGAAAAGCCTGGCTTGCCTAAATATTTTCGTTCATTTAATTTTACGAAATTCTTTAAAATCTAGTTATTTGACGTTTGAAATGTGTTTACTATTTAAGTTCTTCAATGTACATATAAGTTTTACGTCATCAATAAATTCAGTTGAATTCTTCCCAAATTATTCGAGTAAGAACTTCTCCTCTGCTTTTGTAAATAATTCACGTTCTGATGGTGAAGAACTTGAATTTACTTTCGACTGAGCTAAGCTTGTTGATGTGCTGACCAAAAGTAGGTACAGCTAAAACAACAAAAGTCATATACAAACATATCTTCATATTATACATTGTATATCTAAACTTAATTATCCTTCATCGTCTTCATTTTCTCGATTTATTCCAATACATTCAGTTTCATACAGTATGAAAATAAACAACAAACCAAATATGGAAAATGAATTGAATCAAAGCCAATGCCGAAACCACAATCAGAATTTCAGATAGTACAGCCAGGAAAATTACATCCATAAATGGCTAACGGCTATGCTTTATACCAGTTATCGGCATTCCAATACATGCAAAGAAATTATTAGCTGCATGTGTATTAGTTAGAGAGCGTTGTCGGGCAATGTCGCCAGCAGTGTTGCCGCAGCCTCAAAAACTTTTGGTATCAAAAGTTGATACTTTCATGGTTTTTTCCGTATCACCGAAATTTTTTAGATTAATCAAAAAAGCTGTTTTTGGGCTTTTAACTCGTATAACAAATTGATACGGCAATTTTTTTTTTTCGTATCACTGAAAAATTTTTGAAAAAATTAAAATTAATAAAATAAGCTGCTTCCGTGTTTTTAACGTGACATCGTTTTATTATTACATTTACCAATATAAAAATATAAAGATAATGAATATTTAGGTATCATTTTAGATTTTTCGAATTCAATTTAATTCAAGAAAATCATAAAGGCTATTAAAATAATGGTTAACATAAAACATAACGCTCTTTGTTCATGCCTGCCATGGGCAGTGATGCCTACTATACAATTTGATAAAATGTTGCCCATTTTTAGTATTTTCAAGACTTTCACAATACATATTTTTATCGGCAAACACAGGTTGTTACAATTTTTAGAAAATCTTAAAAATGAAAAAGAATAGGTTAATATTCTTTGATTTTGATTAAATCGTATCAAAATTATTTGATGCTGATTAAAAAGGTATCAAATTTATTCTACATCAAAATAAAAAGTATCTACGTACCTTGGGCTTAAAAAAGTATCACATTTGATACGATTGTATCAAAACGGCATCACTGGTCGGCAGCCGCTGGCATTCGATCAGTTGATGTCAGATTGTTGTTGACAACAGACGTTTGTTCAATGATGTGCGGGATGAAAACACGCATATGTGTTTACATACCTACAAACAAACATATATACGTATGTAGGAAACATACACGCATTGCTTGATCCGCAATCGACCTGCTAGAATGGCAAACCGAATGATACTAAGCAATTTGTTCGGTTTTAATTATTGCGCTCGCATTAAACTCACGTATTAAATACGTGTGAGAAGCTTGTTTTCAGCACCAGCTCAGTGAGCCAGGCCGTGCCGATAATTGCTTTATACATAGGCTTGCCCAGCCAATTAATGCTAGGGCCGCCACTGCTTTTTATTAAATCTACATATAGATTTTTGTATTTGTATACATTACCCCTTAATGTAAGCAAAGGGGTATCGCAGCTCCTAACTTAGGTATCTTCACAATGTGAATTGAAATTGGCTGAGCTTACGAGCATTGAATATGGCGATACTATATGGTATATAGTACATATGTACACTAGGCCGTCTCGTCTTATAGGGACGTAAAAATAAAGTTCGCCGTACGCCCCCGCAAAAGGGGGTCAAAATAACCCTTTACTGGCGGTGCTAGAGGGTTAAAGTGTTCTAGAAAATTATTTGGCATACAATTTTACTGGGTGTTTCCTCAGAAAATTTTTCTGTAAAATTAACCTAAAAGACCAAAGGAACCGAAAACCCTATATTCCTCGGAATGTTGAACGTGTTTTATTTCGGGTTCTGCTCAAGCGATCGAAATATTTATTTTACAAAAGAATAATGATTTTTGACTACGTTTAACATGCAGACATAAAAAAGGTACATTAGGGTGGTATAAACTAAGTACTGGGTGGTAATGACCCCAATGGCGCATATAGGGTTAATAATATTCCATAGTATAAGCCGCCCTTTCAAGTCATAAATATTGGTGTATTAAACTTAGAGATCGGACCATAAATACCGAAGATATGAGAAAAATACATTTTAGCGACATCTAGCGGCGTCAAAAAAAAAATAAAAAAATTTTCCGGAAATGTTTTCCAAAAAGACATCATATATGGGGGCGTACGGCGAACTTTATTTTTTGCGATACGGTCTAATGTACACACATACGAAGTCATTCACGTATTCTGAGCACGCCAACTGACCGTAAATTCAATTACTTCATCAAATCAGCTTCCATGTGACGAAATTTTGCTCAGCAGAGAATGCAGCAAATGATATGTATGTATGTGTGTATGTATAAAATATGTATGTATGTAGTTGCTCTTTCATGATAATCGCGTTTTAAAGTTATTTGCTCTTTTCGCATTACTTACAAAAGCACACTTACAAATGGATTTTCTCATATGCAGCATATACAAACATATTGATAATAATTTCATTGCGAGCAAACAAGTTTTAAATTTAAAAATTAGCACATTTTTTATCCCTTTTCTTATAAAATTGTATTGAATATAAATTGTGAATGCAGCATTTTTTTAATTTTGTTTTTGTATGATTCGATTAATATTGCGCTTCATTATTCTATATAGTGGTGTCGTACATATATACTGCAGAGTTTCGCTAACGAAGCAGTCAAAGTTAAATGTTTAAAAAAGTATAAATTTAAACTGAGTTTTGGTTCTAAAAACCATGAATAAAAAACTGATACTAGCATAATATTTGAAACAATTTAATTTACTTCAAAACAAATTGAAAACTTCCATTACTCCCAGCCATAAAGAAGATCATTATTGCAGGCTATTACAACAATACTGTCGGCGAAGTTTTTTGCGCCAACTTAATTTGTCCAATTGCCGAATAAGAAGTGATTAAAGAGGAAAACAAAATTATACACAATAAATGAAAAAATTAATAAACTGAAATGTAAGCAAGCAAAGGACAAGAGAAACAAGTCCTTCGCGCAAGCGAATTCAATAAAGAAGCGAATCTTACCGCAAGAAATGCAAAGTAAGTGACGGCAGAAAAGTTACAATATCAATTAAGAGCTCGAGGAAATTACAAACTTATATTTGTGTTACAAATGAACATAAGTACATTCATAAAAAATGCGAAATGGAAGACGACACTTGAGAATAATTTGGTGTGACATACATACATAGATGTCTCATTTCAGAGTAAGTTACCTGCAGCGAAAGTAACCAGTTGCAAACTAGAATTATACCAGTTTGCAGGGTACAGTCAACTACTTGCCCGACTGTAAATTTCCCGAGTAAACATCTGGTATTTTTCGTGTGTTAATGTCCTACGAAATGGCAATTGTCTTCCTCTGCATAAGCTCATACCAGTTAAATACCAGTTGGTATGGGTCAGAAAAATACTAGTAGCATCTACATCAGCAAATACCAGTTTAGGTATGCAAAAAAAATAAATTTTGAAGTCTATTTATTTCATATGTTAATCATTATATTCATTCATTAATTCAATAAAAATGAATATTGCTTAGATATACATACGTGGCAGTTCAGTTTTATAAGCAAAAATAAAACGTAAGTTACATATTCAGTAATTGAAAGACAAAAACAGACACATTGTATAAAAATTCAGGCACTCGGAATCTTAAAAATATTTCTTAAATTAAATAACTAATAAGGTACCATTTCAGTTTAAAAACAAAAAACTTAAGCCACATATTCAGTGATTAAAAGAAAAACTCATTGTATAAAAATTCAGGCACTCTGTTTTTTTCAATTCCTTTGCTTTTTTTTAATACCCCTTTTTGTTCAATTGTAATGCTTCTCCTAGCTGGACTTCATCAAATTTCTTTATACTGGATAACATAAACTGGTATGATGCTGCCTTTTGGATACCAGTTGATAAACTAGTATTTTGATAACTAGTTTGTGGTTCAACTGCATTTAACTGGTACAACACTAGACAAAATAAACTGGTATGGTACAGGCCCGCAGCTAGGGGGGGGGGGGGGGGGCATTGTGGGGCAATGCCCTACCTTAAAACTAGAATGCCCTACCTTAAAAAGGCCAACAAGTGAGATCAATTACACTGTAGGTAAATTTTTAACTTTTGAAATATCACAGAGAAACGCCGAGTTTTTCCAAACTGGCTCCGGTTTATGAGATAACGGTATTGAAAAATTACCATCAATTTGGACTTTTTTGTTAACAACTCAGTCAGTTTATGAGTTAAATTGCCCAAACTTTGCACATGACCATATTTTAGCATTACCTTAACTTTTCCTGAAAATAATTGAAATCAGGCGACTATAACATATAGCTGCCATACAACCGATTGTTCAGATGTGGACATTTTGGGGTATAGCTTCGCTATTTAAACAGATAAGGACATGCAAATTTGGAGAATTTGTACTCGTATTGGCCTTAATCTATTCCCTGAAAATCGTCGAGATCGGGTCACTATAAAATATAGCTAACCATACAGCTGATTGTTCAGATATATGGTTTTGCACTTTTATTTTTTTCAACTCCGAAAATAGTCATTCTGCGTGAAAGAGCAACATAAAGACTTTCATTCAAAATGAATAGGTGAAAAATTTTCTCATATACGATTTCCACATATCGTCGTACCATACGAAAACTAACATCAGATTTTTTCTGGCTGACGAAAAGTAAAAAGTTCAAGTTTTGGCCGACGAAAAGTAATAAAATCGAGTTTTGGCTGACGAAAAGTAATAAAATCCACTTTTGGCTGACGAAAACTATCAATTTCATTTAAACAACAACAATTTTAATGTAAAACCAGTATATAATTACCGATACTTTTCGTCAACCAAAAGTCGATTTTATTACTTTTCGTCAGCCAAAACTCGATTTTATTACTTTTCGTCGGCCAAAAGTCAAATGTTCTACTTTTCGTACAGAATTTTTTTATTGATAGCTTTCGCCAGAAATTTTAAATATGTTAGTTTTCGTATGGTACGACGATATCTGCATCAGTTATTGCACTTTTGTGCAGCCAAAGTTGAAATTTCACCATAGGCATTTTTTTCAAGCCCAATAACTCATATGAGGGCCGTTTACTCAACCTCTGATTAACGCTAACCGGAGGATCAAGGTCCGGTTAAGTTATGGACTGCATTATCGACCATATGCGAAACACCTGGTTTGATGAAGTCGATAATGATGTTTAAACGGCCTTTAACCGTGGTTAGCGTTAATCAGAGATTGAGTAAACGGCCCTGAGTCTTTCTTTTACAAATCGGACACCTATTGTAACCTTACACTGAACAATCAGTAGTATTGGAGCTATATGTTATATTGACCCGATCTTGACAATTTTCAGGGAATAGATTAAGATCAATACAGGTCGAAATTCTCTAAAGTTTCATGTCCTTAGCTGTTTAAATAGCGAAGCTATACCCCCAAAATGTCCACATCTGAACAATCGGTTGTATGGCAGCTATATGTTATAGTCACCCGATTTCAATTATTTTCAGAAAAAGTTAAGGTAATGGTAAAATATGGTCATGTGCAAATAAAATAAATACCGTTATCTCATAAACCGAAGGCAGTTTGGGAAAACTAATGATGGCACTGAATTTAGAATGCCCCAATTAAGTAAGAACAACCGTCAAAATCCTTAAGCGAGAAAAGGGTTCAAAACCTAAGTAAAGTTTATAAACGGGAAAAAAAGTACCTTCTGAGCTCTGAAACTTCCTTCCTAAATTTCTCGAAAACGAGAGCTAACTTTGACTTTCTGAAAACTCCATCGTATTCTACAGACATAAATTGTATAATTTAACCATTAAATTTTTAAATTTACTAATATTTTAAGGTTTTAAGTTAATAAAACTAATAGCCTTCAAAGCTATAAATATTAGTAAATAATCTCTTAAGCCTTAGTATTTAAATTACTCCTTTAGATTTGTGATATTTTGACCTCCCTACAGTATTATTATAATTAAATTTTTTGTTTGAGATAAAAAATTATTGCGGTTGCAATGTATGATATCGCTAGCTTAGAGTGCAAACTGTGTAAGTCCAATTTTATGAAAACGCGTATTTTTATGTAGCACGCTAGAAAAACCAAATATGCACCACGCTAAACAAGTCTGTGATACTTGTCATATTTCTACTCGTTGTCATTCAGTGATACGCAAATTGTGTAAGTCAAAAAAACGAAGAAAATTGTGTAAGTCCAAAATAATTACATGAACAGAATTTTTTTTTTCATTTTGAATTTTTTTCATTTTTAGTTTTTTGTCTCTCCTACAAAGTTTGAAAAAAGGACTTACACAATTTGCACTCTAAGCTAGCGATATGGAGAATCCACCCTGCATCACATATATAATTAAATAAGACCATCGAATTTTTGTAGTTTGGTTAAAGGAATGTTTCATTCCGGCAGTTTTCTGACAAAAACTAATCTGACTGTGAGCGAACAACACCAAGATCGCTGTGTGCTAATCTAAAACATTTTACTCGTTGGAAAAATGAGGTGTCTGAATTTTCTATGGTTATCGTTTAATCATTTTCGAGAGTTTTTTTCTCACCTTGACTTGCGTGCATACCTACAGGCGGCCCACATACCAAATTTAAAGATCGAAGCTCTCTTAGGTATGGAATAATCGAAGGAAATTAAATTAGAATTAAAAATTTAAAAAATTAAAAAATTAAATTTTTTGTTGCATTAAATTTATTATAATATTTTCGGCTTCAATTTTATCTCTCGCTTATTTGCGTATGGCGGTTGGTCGCTATCTTCCATTAATTATATTTCTATTCAAATGCATGTCAATTGCCAAAACTGACCTAGCATTCGAATTCACCACTAAGCACGGATAAAACTGCGCTCAATGGTGGTAGTGCCAAGACTGACTTCCCCCCTACCTTAAACTAACGCTGCCCTACCTTAAATTTAAGTCTGGCTACGGCCCTGGTATGGTATTGTCATACGAATACCAGTTAATATACTACAATTTTGGCATACTAGTTAGCTGTTTCGCTGCGGGCTTATGACATATAAAACCAGGAGCTCATTTTAAGTATACATACATATACTAGAAGCAAACCACTTAATATAATTTTGCTGTCACTGACAAATTATCGAGCTGAAATATCTACACTTCCACAAAAAAAAAACCGCGTGTAGCACAGTACACGTGATAGAAGTTAACTTCTTACATCAATTTATACTCGCTCGAAAGCAACAAGTAACAAGTTTCATATATCATATGAGAAACGAATTTGCAAATACATCTCTGCAAAAAATGCGATTAATCAATGACAAATCTATGTATATCGGGATTAATCGCACATTTTTTTGCAGGGATATTACAATGAAAACTATCGCATGTACATACATGTGGTTGTGTGTTTTTGTTTGAACAAATTCAATGCTTGTTCTTGTTATTAGATTTTGTTTATCGGCAAGCTCATCCGATTGGTTTTTATATTGGTTGTTTGATCGTTTTTTTTAATAATTAGCTAGTATGTAATCCCCGATATTCGGGTGGCACTTTTATTTAATAAATAATGACAAAGAAAATTGTTTAATAAAAAAAAAGCAACAAAAAAGCTGACTCGATCGGGACTTGAACCAGCTTCATTTGAATCGGAAGCCTAGCATCTTACAGCTGAGCTACCGCGCTCGTGAGTTGTGTCAAACGGTGTACTCTAATTTCTTCTTGTGTTATTAACATTCTCACCTCGCCTATTTCAAAACAGCGCTGTCCTGGTTAGAATTTCTTATGTACTTACACGTATACATATGTACATACATACATGTACATACAAATCTCCAAAAGAATTTAAAATAAATATATGTATTAGTAAAAAATACCGATTTTAAATTTTTTTGGCATACTGAGCACCTAATGCTTTTCCTTAAATACGTACTTATATTTTCCTTCATCGTTTTGTTCTTATATTAAATTATTTCTCAATTTTAGTGCGATTTTAAGATTAAAGCGTGCTTTTTAGTTTTTTTAAGCTATTATTTATTATTAAAATAAAAAAAATAAAAAAAAAAATCAGGCACCTGGCTTGATTCGAACCCACCTCCCCTAGCTTCCAGACCAGACACACTACCTCTACGCCACCACACCACTTGCGTGGGGTATGTCAAACACTGCACTTAAACTGAACTAACAAAACGGGTCGTTGCTTTCATTGCAACAGTACATATGTATTTGCAAATACATATCAAACTTGTTACTTGTTGCTTTCAATAGGTCAATGAGTTGTACTTGTTAGTTCAATTTAAGTGCAGCATTTGACATACTCAACGCAAGTGGTGTGGTGGCGCAGAGGTTTTGCGTCTGGTCTGGAAGCGAGAGGTTGTGAGTTCGAACCGCGCGAGATATCAAGGTTGATTTTTTTAAAAATTAAAAATCAACTAAAATGGCTGCAATTTCCGGGGGCAACTTCCGTTGCATCAAATTTCAAATTTCACTCTCCATAAAAACTCTGTATCGCCGCCTAAGAAGTTAACTTCAAAAATTTACATATCGTCGTACCATACGAAAACTAACATATTTAAAATTTCTGGCGAAAGCTATCAATAAAAAAATTCAGTACGAAAAGTAGAACATTTGACTTTTGGCCGACGAAAAGTAATAAAATCGAGTTTTGGCTGGCGAAAAGTAATAAAATCGACTTTTGGCTGACGAAAAGTATCAGTAATTATATACTGTTTTACATTAAAATTGTTGTTGTTTAAACGAAATTGATAGTTTTCGTCAGCCAAAAGTGGATTTTATTACTTTTCGTCAGCCAAAACTCGATTTTATTACTTTTCGTCGGCCAAAACTTGAACTTTTTACTTTTCGTCAGCCACAAAAAATCTGATGTTAGTTTTCGTATGGCACGACGATATGCAGATGGTGCTATTCCAGCAGAGGATTTGAACCCGAATTAGCCTACATACCAAGCAAGCACTTTACCCAAAATCCCACAGCAGCAGCCATCACAAAAATAATCAACTAGTCGTATTTCTTAAAATGTTTTTACAACAATTATTGTGCGTGGCGTGCAGAAGTGCTTATAGATTAAGTTTACGCACATCACCATTATCAAAATGCCATCAGAAGAAAAGTGTAGCGATTCCCACTACATACTACATGTTGGCGCTGCTTGCGTTGCTGTTGTTTGTCATTAAGTTGGTTTATTTGTTTGTTGGTTAAATTTCTTCGTGCTTAATGTTGGCAACAAGAAGTAAATTAACTGTAATAATCTAGTTGATAAGCAAACACAAGCATAAGAAAAGAAAAACGAAACGAAACACATAAAAGAACATATTTCCTTATATATACTTATTAAGTAAATCTATTCAAATGAGTTGCTGGCGCAATGTTTAACTTAACAACCCACCCACCAAGCAGAGTTGGGCAAAATTTATTCGAATAACGAATAATAGATGAATAAATTTTTTTATCTTTATTTGAATAATAAATAATTTTGTTTATTCAGAAACCAAATTATTCGAATAATAGATAATTTTCATTTACATATCGATGGCTGAGAATAAGATCGCCCTATTTCAAAAATTGTTTCAAAAACGCCCTATTCCAAAAATTTTTTGAATAACGTCCTATTTCAGATTTTGCTTCAAAAACGCCCTATTTGAAAAATTGTTTCAATAACGTCCTATTTCAGATTTTGCTTCAAAAACGCCCTATTTCAGAGAAAATTTCATATATATTTCTCTGAAATATGGCGTTTTTGAATAGTTGTCTGAAATAGGACGTTATTGAAATAAATTCTGAAATAGGGCGTTATTCAAATAATTTTTGAAATAGGGCGATCTTATTCTTAGCCGTCGATATGCAAAAACAAACAAACATACAAACAAAAAAAAATAAACAAAAATTTTTTTTTATCATTACTCAGTTGTTTTTTTTTTTTTTGTTGTACCCAAAGTTTTTATTTATTATTTGAAATAACGAATAAACCTCAGAATAATTACTCGTAGCGAATTTATCTGAATAAAATTTGAAGAATAAATTTTTATTCAAATAATCTATATGTATATATAAAAATCAAGCCCATTTCTTTGTCGCCGGCTTTCGCCCAAACGCGTGGAGGGATTTTCACCAAATTTACACACCAGCTTAGTACCTTGCCCTAGATGTTTTATATACACATTTTTTTCAAATCCGGAAGTCGGTTCCCGAGATATAGGTCAAAAAATCAAAACGTGGATCCGGCTTTCCCCTGAATATTTTTGGACGATATATTCAAATGAAAGATATTGAGCAGAGAATTTACATAGAATAGTACTCATTGTGATTCCTAGGTCGGGTCTCCAGATATGGGTAAAAACGTGGGCACGGATGACCCCGGAAAATTTCTCAGCGATATTGGTATCAAATGAAGGGTGTTGAGCAGGGATTTTAGATAGAAATGAACTCATTACGATTCCTAGGTCGGGTCCTAAGGTGTGGGTCAGCACCGGGATATTTCTCGGGAATATTGGTACCAAATGAACGTGGACCCGGATTTCCCAAGAAAATTTCTCAAAGATATTGGTGTCAGCTGAAAGGTAGGGTTTTTTCATAGAGATGAACTCATTATGATTCCTAGGTCAGGTCCCCAGATGTGGGTCAAAATGTGGGTCCAGATGGCCCCGAATAATTTCTCAGAGATATTGTTATTTAATCACGGCGCATGACCATTCCCAGGTGGGATCCCAAGATATGGGTCAATATGTGGACCCGGATAACACCGGGATATATCATAGGGATATTGGTACCAAATGAAAGGTGTTGAGCGGACTCTCATGTAGAGCCGTACCCATTACGATTTCTTGCTCAAGTCTCCAGATACCGTACCCATTATGGTTCCTAGGTCAAGTTCCCAGATGTGGGTCAATAAGTGGACCCGGATGAGCCCGGGATGCTTCTGAGCAATACTGATATAAAATGAAAGGTGTTTACCGGGTCTGCTATATAGAGATATTTTCATAGTGATTCTTATTCCCGATACCCAATTATGGGTAAAAGAGACGATTCGGACGCCACGGAATGATTTTAAGCAATGACGGAATGAAATGAGAAGTGGAATGCAGGGTATGTTAAGCTAAACCCAGTTTCCTAGGGAAAGGAGAAGAATAATGAGACTGGGAAAGGCAAAGGGACGGAAAAGTAGAGGGAGAATATAATAAAAATGGAATGAAGAGGATGGGGAGAGAGACAGTAAGACAGGGAATTAGATAAGGAAAAAGAGGGGGAATAAAAAGGAGAAAGACAGAAAAGGAGAGGTAAGAGAGAGCGATAGAGACAGAGAAGCGGATATGTGACGGGAAAGGAAAAAGGAAACGGAAATGAAAGGAAAGATAAATGAAAAGGGAAAGAGAAAGAGAAAAGTAGAGGGAAAGGGAGTTGGAGACAAATACGAAGAAAAATGGGACAAGAACATGAAGAGGGCAAACTTTTGAAAATATAAATTTTTTCCATCACTTTTTTTTAAACTTATCTGAATTGAGCTGAGCTCTGCAGCCCGAGGTAATTTCGGTAATTTTTAGATACTTCCAACATATTTTAAAGTGTGCCGTTTTTCGCTTCAAGTACCTATAATAGGAAGTGGGCCAAAGCAAAGCTTGGCTTGGTACAGCTAGTTTTCTAAATAAAAATTTATTCGAATAATGCCCAAGTCTGCCACCAAGTTGCGTTACTTGTGCTTGTTTCTGTTTCTGTTTCAGTTTCAGTTTATGTTTCTGTTTCTGTTTCCTTTTTCTCAGCAGCTGGTTGGCTGCTTAATCTATTTATCTTTATACATATATGTATGTATATGTGTGTGCGCTTACTTTTACATAGTAAATTTTATCGTAATTCTTGTCTTATGCCTTTCATTTGTGCAAAAGTTTTACTCAAGCGTATTCCCCATTTGCAACGACAACTTAAGCCGCGAATTGGTTAAGATGTTTATGCCATGATTAACTTACAGCTTAGTTATACTTAAAATGTTGTATTTATGTTTTGATTTCAGCAAACTTGCAGGCATACATACATATGTATGCCAGTGGCGGACCCAGCATAAATTGTCTGGGCAAGCCTATGTGTGAAGCATAACCATTAGTCATTTATGTAATTTTCTTTGCTGTATTATCTAGAAATCTGATTGCGTTCCGTTATTGAATTTGAATTAGAGCTCTCGCTTTTTTTTAAAATTTTCAAGTAGCACGAATAAATGCTTTTCAAATTCTCGAACACTCCTTTGTTTGCTTATTACCCGTATGTTTGTACGGGCATTCGAACAATTCGGGTATTTGAAGTTTGTGTTTTCTCGTTTATTTTTTTTTTTTGTTGTCTTCATATGTATTTTTTTATCTTTGTTTTCCTGATACACATTTTTTTGTTTGTACAATCAGAGAAAAGGAATTAAAAATAAAATTTTTATTTTTATAATGCCCGATTTAAACCAAATCATTTTTGTTTTAAAAATGAAAAATTTTTAAATTACAAATTGAATTTTTGAGATTAAAATATATTTAGGGTTTAAAAAGAAACATGTTTAAATTAAAAATGAAAATTAATGGAATAAAAACGAAAGTTTTTGATTCAAAATCTCATAGCGCTTAAAATAAAAATAAATATTTTTAAACTTAAGATATTTTTTCTTGATAGATATAAAAACGTGTTTAAAAATAATGTAAATACAATACATTTTTAAATTTAAAAATCTTTATTTTTATTTTAAGCACTATGAGATTTTGAACCAAAAGCTTTCGCTTTTATTCCATTAATTTTAATTTTTAATTTAAAAATATTTATTTTTAAATCCTACACATTTAATTTAAAAAATTTTATTTTTTAAATGAAAATGACAGTTTAAAACATGCACTATAAAAATTAAAATTTAATTTTTGATTCCTTTCCTCTGAGTATAAGCTCGAATGTTGGTACGGGAATTTGAACAACGGGCTGCAAACAAACACGATCTGTTCGAATTGCTCGATACCCGGGTATCTAGAGCTCTACTTTGATTATATTCGGTTTGCATATTTGGTTTGTTGTTTATATTCATAACATATGAAACTGAATGTATTGCATTAAATCGAGAAAATGAGGATGATAAAGAAGTTTTAAGTTTTTATATACAATGAATATTATGAAGATATGTAGGTACATATGTTTTTGACTTTTGGTATTTTAGCTGTAGCTACTTTAAGTCAGCATATCAACAAGCCTGGCTAAGTCGAAAGTAAATTCAAGTTTTTTACCATCAGAATTATCTACAAAAGCAGAGGAGAAATTATTAGAATAAATTGGGAAGAACTCAATTGAATTGATTGATGACGCCAAACTTATAGGGAAATCTCACACGAAAGCGCAGAGGTATTTTTAGTTTCCTTATACCGACGGAAATTTTAGTAGTAGCCACTTGCTACACTTTGCTTATTATCTAATATCTAAAAAAATGGGTGCTTTAGTGTTTGAAAAACTGAGGTCCAATTACCAAAAGTCGTGAAATTTTATTTGATTTTGATTTCCGTCGCTTTTTAAAATTATCTTGATATTTTGCCAATAGTCGCCAAATATCACAATCAACGCTTTTATAATCTGGTATTTGATACATGCACATGTAAGAAATTACGTGCACATGTACATGCACATGTAAGAAATTACGTGCATAAGTATGTATGTACATGCAAACGAAAATCAAATCAAATATGCATATGGCTGTGAATACTGAATGCCGAAGCCAGCTTCACATTCGCATACAAATTTAATGTGAAAAATAAAAAAAGTGCTTTGCTAGTTTTTTTTTCAATTTAAGTCTGAAAATAAGCAATTGATTTCTCCTTAGAGAAAGCGAGAAAACAAGCTATGTTATTCTGTTTTGAAAGCCAGGTAAAAGCCAATGTGTGGAAACGTTAAGGCATGCTAACTGTGCTATGATTGGCTGTGCAAACAAAATACACATTGTGAGGTCAAAGAACGTAAATCTATTTACGTTCTTTGGTGAGGTGGATTGGTGAGGTGGATTGGTGGTGTATTTGCGCTATTTTCTTAGAATACTTTTAGGCACCGTATGTTACAGTGGGGGCTATATTATTGAGAACTTAAATAGTAAACACATTTAAAACGTAAAATAACCAGATTTTAAAGAAATTCGTAAAATGAAATGAACGAAAATATGTACGCAAGCCGGGCTTCTCGGCTTGTATGAAGCGCCCGCCTCTGATGTATGCATATATAAGACCGTTGAAATTAAAACGATGATTCATAAAAAAGCGAATTTACTAGAAATAATTGTAGTTATTTGTACTCAATATCTACATGTATACATATGTATGTTTAAGTAAATATATTCCATGCAAAAAATCTACGCCTTATTGAATGCTTACAATAAGGCTGATTCTCCTGTGCTAATGTCATCAGGCTATAAGAACTTCTCTGTCACACTCTCTCTCTCTCTGAGAGGAAACTTTATTCCCAAATTTTATCGGCCATGGGAAGAAAGCTTAGATAGATCATTATAAAGAAGCCCTACATATGTAGCATTTATATAACTTATAATAAGGCTTATTCCACATAGGAATTAAGGCCTGAAACATTTCTTATAATAAGGTATTATATAAAGTATTGCGGAGCGATTTCCGTCATCTCTACCCTGTCGGAAAAACAAGCAACCAAAAAGGATTATATAGAGTTTTAATACCTTATAATAAGGGATAATAAAGAGGCGTTTTTTGTTTAGCTACATAATTCATATTTTTGGCGCAATTTAAGCGTTTAATAATAAAAAAATTTATTCTGCCATGGTTGAGATATGAGCACATAACAGAGAATTAATTATTAAAATGTTTGGTGCAGAACGAATGAGCCTATAAGAGCAAGCAGCGCTGCCAGCTATTCTATATTGCTTAGGCAACTTTTTGCAGGGCTGTTTATCAAAGCCAAAAAGATCCAACCATAATCTGGGATTGAATAATTCCATATAAGCATAAAAGACTTACATACATCCATATATGTAGTAAATCCAATTATTTTTTTCTTATGTCAATATTTTGTATTGTCATTTTTAAATTTGTAAAGGTACAGCCAGACGACGCAATAAAGTACTTTCAGAAAGTCAAAAATTCCAATTTTTGTTTTTTTTTTTAATACGACAAATACAAAAATTTTATTTTTGCACTTTCTAAGAGTGATTTCTTGTATTGTCTAGCTATTTCCTTACTTTTACACTGTCTGAAAGTACTTCCATTGGCGTCGTCTGGCTGTACCTTAACTAAATATGAATAAATAATAAAATTTTATTATAATACGGATTTAAAAAAAATGTACCTTTCTAATGAACTCCTGGTGGTTCCTCGAGGGACCAATCCAAAAAAAAACACCCACTAAAATCCGAACGCATGAATTATAGAAAAACTCGTGGAACAAAAATTGTTTAGAATCAAGTTTTTTATCACATATTTAATTTTTAGTCAAATCGGAGATATCAGGCATTTAAGGGTTAAGTATATTTTTTGACGAATTGTGAATAAAACAAAAAATCTATGAACTAAACTGCGAGTTTTCGACAAAGTAAATTATATTAGAATAGAAATTTTTATTCGCAAGAATATAAAGAGTTAACGATATTTTATATGGTATGTGGTAAATATGTTATTCGGCAATGTTTTCAATATATTGCGAAATCATTAAATTGATTATTTATATTCATAAATTATTTCATGTATTAATTAATTAACTACATAGTTTTTTGCGCACTCATAAAAACCCAAAAAAAAATATTTCTTAGTCGTTATTCCACTTTATACATTTATTTTTCTCCTTTCTCTCCTACTACTGCTACTCTTTTAAACAGCCAAAATCGAGGGAATTAGTATCTAGTATAGCTACTATCAGCTGCTTCCAAGCATTAATTAACTGAACATAGACAATAAGTGTACAACGCCAAAAAAACAAGACAAGCTGCCTTAGCTATCAATGCAGTAGCAGGCGAATTCTAATACTTTTCGGGTCATTGTATAGAAATGCTGTTTTTGTGTGCATGCAAGGAATCGAGGGCAGGGCGTATGAGTAACATTTTCTTATGCATGAACGTATAATGCACATATACATATATTTACATACATACGCACCCAAGCTAGTTGCACAATAAAAGCCTAAACCACGCCTCTGTATGTTTCATTGTGATAAAAACCGATTTTAGTACAACAATACTTTCACAAATATGTGCTTTTATGTGCGTGGCTGATTTATTTTTTCTTTCTTAGCACTGATTGTTGCGCTTCATAGCTATGGCGTACATATGTACATACAAATATGAATTCATGGGAAAGTTTGTACAATGTATATAAGCAGATTCTTTGTTAAGATATCTTTCTTTTTCTAAAAGTTTTTTGTACCATACGGCATAACTAGTTGGTCTTTTTTAAACAAAACTGAATTCAAGAACGATCCAAAAAAGCAACTACTCGTACATCAAGTTTAACGAAATTCAAACCGCTTAGAATAAGACCTTTGAGAATACCCTACGTAAGCTTCTAGAAGAGTGCTGAATTTCAAGCACTTCTGCATGCATAACAACTATTATAACTCTGACGAGTTTAATGGCCGAGCTTCTCTCCCAATTCGAGGTGTGCTCCTTTTTGTTTTTCCTACTAATTGGGTGGACCTACAGTTTTATGCCAGCTCCGAACGGCGAATGCATTTTTTGTGAGAAACTTTTTCATGGCAGAAATACACTCGGAGGGTATGCCGCCCACTGCCGAGAGGTGACCGCTGCTCTTAAAAAATCCAATAATTGGATTTTTTACTAATTAGAAAAATTTTTTGGTGTTTTGCTCGGACCGTGGTCTGAACCCGAGACCTCTGGCATAGCAGGCGAGCACTCTACCCACTGCACCACAGCGGCCACAGGCAATTTATATATGTATCTATAAAGCTGTTGCATAACTTGCCTGCAGTAACTGTTCATACATAAATTATTTCAGCCATTTTAAGCTAAATATTTTACCAAAAGATTTCAGTAATTAATTTTCAACTACATATAAAATGCAACATACAACCTGCACTTAATGCCACTTAGCAAAGCAAAGCCGTTATGTTATTATACATACATACATTCATACATACTCGTATGTTGCACAATGCTTCAAGGTTTCGGTACCAAAATAAGGCATTTTGTTTGCTATTTTGCGATCGTGCAAATCAGCGGATGGGAGGTGGAAGATAGAGAAATTGGTATAGCGAAGCTTTTGCTAAATTTTTAAAATAATTTTGCTTATGTATTTATCAAAACCATGTGAGCATGGAAATTTTGTTCTCTTATATTAATAAAATTTATACCATAGATGCTCATGCCTATGCCCTTGAATCACATTTGTTTTTGTTTTTCCCCCAGACATATGTAGGCACAGATACAAATTCGCCCTTTGAATATAAAAATAAAATTTTCTTCCCCTGCCTTATGCCCACAGGTATAAAAAATTTCAAATGAATCAAATGAATGTGATTGAGTTTCTTATGGGAAGGGCGAAGCTACGTTAGCTTCCCCCATCCCATATGAGGCTACGTTGGCGTCGCCCTTCCCATATGAAATTGAAAATTACACTAACAAATTGAAAATAATTTTTTTTAAAAAAAATTGAATTCTTGAATTGAAAAGCGACGTAACTCAAACCCCAAATAAATATAAAATAAATGGAAGAAATGCAACAAAACCTTTTTCTTTACAAACGAAGCTTTGAAGTAAAACCTTGGGTAAGGAAGAAGACTTTTGCTGGGAGCAGACTAACATTTAGCAGTCCCTAAATATGTTATTCATGGATTCAAAAAATTTTGAGTTGTGTAATTTTTTGATTTAGGGTGCGATTTGTAGGCAAACGAAAAAACTGAACAAAATTTCTAGTTAATATTGAAAAATGTGTGGCAAAAGTGTATTTCAAATTATTTGAAGAAAAATAAAAGCAGATTTTAATAAGAAAAATAGGAATTAGAGCTTTTTTTGCTGAAATATTATTGCAAGTCACAGTCTATGCTAATTAATTATAGGTACGTATTGGGGATTCCAATTTTTACGATTTTTACGATTTTTACGATCCCGGGATTTTCGAGATTTTTTTTTATAATCCCGGGATCCCGGGATTTGCCCCGGGATTTGGACATTAATTATTTTCCCACATTTTGGGGTTGAAAAAGGTAAATATATATTTCGAGGAACGCTACAACTTTAAAGTGCAAAGAAAAAATTGATTTTTATTACCATTTCTATTATTTCATTAGTAGAGCTCGGAAAAATAGGTGAAATCAAGCGCCTCAAAATATGCTACATGTGGTAAATTTTGTACGTTTTCAGTGGCGGGATTACAATTTAAATATAAAGGGGTGTTATATTGGTATGGTGGGTGAACATTTTATTATAAAAGTTCTTAATCGTGTTACACAAATTTGAAGTTTAAATAAACATACAGTGGTGTGTGATGGAATAAAGCCAGAATAGAAAGTGATTTTATCCGTAAAATATATTTATTTATGTGTTTTTAATAATTCTAATTTGTTATATAAAAAAATCTATAACAGAAACCAAATATATTAAAGTTAAAAAGTTTGTGCAAAATTCTGGAAAATTCGCCAATTTTTCAGCAAAATTTGTAACTTTTTTAGTACGCAATTTTTTCGGCTTGTAAATTCGCATGAAAAAAGATGCAGAGGACAGCTATAAAAAAATTCTTAAATAACAGGTATTAGTATTTCTTATAGTAAAAATCATTTACTAATACTCGTATACACTGCCTCACTTTCATTCAAAATATATTTGGGTTGAAACTGTAATTGTTTTTCCTTCACGTGTGAAGATTTTTTCAAAAATTTAAGCGAGTCACTACAAATTTTTAAATTTAATTTTTTTCTTTATTCTTTATAATTATATATTTATTTATTATTTATTTATTATACTTTATTTATTATTATTCTTTATTATTACATTTATTTATTGTAGCTTTCTTTGCAATTTTCCACGTGAACCCATAAAAAACCTAAATAATTTATTTTTCTGGCATCCTGGTAAGCAAAAAATCCAATTGCATTCACGGGGGGCTTAGACCCGAAGGCACCCCATTCTTAAACTTGCCACTGGATGTGCTCACAAACATTACGTAGCATAATTTTAGGCGTCTGATTTTCACCTATTATCCGAGCTCTATTCATTAGTAACAAAATAAAATAGGAACGTAAAATCTTGCGTATTATTTAATAATAAGAGTTACTTTAAAAAATCAACCAACAAAGAAAATTAGACACATTTGGTGCACAAAACATTTGCCTTTACAGTTGGTACTTTTAAGATATTAATAATAAAGCTTGTGATCATTTGATAATTTCCAATAAAAATTTAGAATTTAACGACGTACTTTGTTTAAGCGAATATTTCCAACCTTGCGAAAAAATACTGAAAATTAATGCAACATTCGAAAAAAATTAAAAATTGGATGCACAAATTTTGAGATGAATTCCGAGTATACAGCTGCGTATTTTATTTTAGTACGTAATGCAAAATTTTCAAATAAAATTAAAATTTTTCCTGGTTTTTGCTTATTTTATTTTTTTGAATATTGTTTGCATTTTCTTCCATTATTTAATTTTCATGGGAGGAAATTGCAAAAACCTTTGAGAAATAAATGGCCAAAAATCAGGAAATAGAAATTATCAAATGAATTTTACCACAAGAATTCTATAGATTTTAAAAATACTTAACGTCCGTTTCCTTACAACGCGTACTTTACAAAAAGAAAAATTTAATTGCACTGGGTTACAGCCAAAAAATATCTAAAAATTCAGGTATGGGGGAGGATAGGATAGGACTGCTGAGTTCGGAACTATTTTTTTAATGTGTTGTATTGTTAGGTTTTTGAAATAACCGTAATTTGGTATTTTTTGCTTATCACTTCACTCAAAAATTATTTTCGGAAATCACAAATGCGATAACCACAATTAAGCTGGCTAATTTTTAAAGGAATAAAATTTTCCTGAATTTTACAACTTCCTACAAAAAACCTAATTTCAAAATCAAAATTTTTTCAAAGATCGCAAGTAATTAATAAAATTTTGATATCGACCAGCTGTCACTACAAGTAGTACAACGACAATTTTAATTGTCTTTCGAACGAGGTACTGCTTGCGATTATCGCATTTGTGACTCCCGTGAAAATATTTTTTTCAATGAAGTGATAACCAAAAAAACATAACCATACTAAAAATAAAAAAAAAATAGTTCCAAGCTCAGGAGGCCCATGTCTATTCTCCCCCAAACCTGAATTTCTTGGTATTTTTTTTAATTATTTGTAGCCTAGTGTTATTAAATCAAAAATATTAATCCTTACTTTGCCTTTTTTATTCTGCCAAAAATGTCAAACTTATTCTGCATTTTCTTCGGACTGTAAAATTTTTTTATTCTCTTCCACAAAGATTCCACACATTTTTTAGGGCTGTTTGTTCTATTGACAAAATGTAAAACTGGCCCGACTAAGGGGCAACATTTTCTATTCTTAGCACAAGTAAAGGGTTGCATTATTTTTGTTTCATTTATCACATGAAAAATGCACCATTTTCATAGGGCACGGGGCACATGTTGATAATGCTGCCATGTAATAATGCAACATTTTCGTTCAGAATAGGAAGCGCTATTAGTAGGGCATGGAAATCTATGCAAATACATGTTTTTCTTACATTTAGGTAGAGCAAAATAAATAAACAATCTTTGCGAATCGTGAAATTGTCTTAAAAATGGCATTCAAATGTTTTTGCAAATTTTGCATATTTTGGTCATATATGCATATTTTTACATATTTTGCGTTGTTTGCATTTTTTTATTACATATTTCGCATTATATTGCCTATTTTTGTAATTTGCCAGTTGACAGTTTTATACAAACGAAATTCATGCATAACAGTCATCTGACGACGAATAGAGTTTCGTGTGAACACGGCTATTATTAGTATTTTCGATACGGTGCATACCTGTCGACAAAGAGCCGTTTTCAAACATGCTCCTGTTTGTAGCTTTTTTTTTTAAATCTAACACAAATTTTTTCTCGGTGCACTAATAAATTTTTGTAGATGTATTGGAGTTTGCCCATTCAATACGAGAGCGTTGAGCACCCTTGATTTATACTTATAGTTCATATAAAAACATTCGTTTGAAATTCCTTTGCAATAAAAAATCTTATGAGTGCATATGATTAATTTCCTTATCCTTCATTTAGATAATTTTGAATAAGGTATAAATTTTTATTCACGTTATTCAATTATTCTAGCTATACTTTTTTTAAAGTTACATATTCTTCGAATATTTTTCCAAATCCGGACCGAATATTTACCGAATACTTTCCCGAGTCCGAGCCGAATACTTAACGGAATTTTTTCCGAATACGTTTTCGACCTCGACTCGAATATTTTTCCGAATCTGAACCGAATATTTTCTCGAATACGTTCTCGAATCTGAACCGAATACTTAACGGAATTTTTCCCGAATACGTTCTCGACCCCGAACCGAATATATTTCCGAATCTGAACCGAATATTTTCCCGGATCCAAGCCAAATATTTTTCCGAATACATTACCGAATTCGAAACAGAACCCGAATATTAAAACAAATACTTTCTCGAGTCCGAACCGAATATTTTCCAAATACTTTCCCAATTCCGAGCCGAATATTTCCCGAATCTGAACCAAATATCTTCCCGAATGCTTTCCATAATTCAGCACCGAACCGGAATATTCAAAAGAATATTTTTCCGAATACTTTCTCGATTCCGAACCGAATATTTTCCCGAATCTTAACCGAATACTTTCCCGAATCCTAAACTGACCCGTAATGCTTAACTGAATATTTTTTCGAATACGTTCCCTAATATTTTTCCGAATACTTTCTCGCATCCGAACCATATATTTTCCGTAATACTTTCCCGAATCCGAACCGAATATTTCTCCTAATACTTTCTCGAATCCGTACCGAATATTTTCCGCAATACTTTACCGGAAAATCTCTTTTGAAAAAGAACAAAAAACATGTATGTATGTACTTGTGTGACTCGCAAGAATAATTTAATAACGTAAATTAAAATTTATACATTATCCAACTTTACGAGTATTCTGATGAAAAATAAAATTTTATTCTTTATTTATTCTTTATTCAAAATTTTCTGAATGAAGAATAAAAATTTCTTTTTTATTTGAATAAAAATTCATTCAAAAAGCCCATCCCTGTTAGGGCTATTGTGCCATACATTCTGATCGTTTTGCCAATACAATCCTAATCAGAAGCGAAAATTTTAGCTTTGACTAAATGAATTTTTTTTTCTGTCGAATTTTGACATGTTTGGTGGTTTGACATGTTAGACTCTCATTTTCTAGCTAAGATATTACCTTAGCTAAATGTTGTTTTTGGAGGAAACACACTACAAGCTAGAGCGTATGATTCCTTCCAGATGACGTACCGTTCTACTCAATCCCTTTGGTCACGCTCAATGCATATTTGTACATATACATACATACCAACACTGCTGTGTGTCGTAAAGTAGTACAAAGGAGGAGGAGTTACTAAAACGCTACACACTCTTTGATATAAACCAGATGCCTACATAAATACTACGTATTCCCTTTACTTAAGTACATACATACGTACATATTACGTATTTCATATCTAAAGCTTTGTGAGCTGAGGCAAATATGCAAAGGTGAACTTCATACTCCAGATTCATGTAAATAAAAGCAAATTTTTGTACAAACAACATTCCAGAGGTGACATATTTTGTTTTAGTTAAACAAAAATTTTGCTTGTACAAATTACTTTTTCCTTTTTGTTAGATAATTTCAGAGCTTAAAAAATCCATAAAACAACAACAACAACAGCAAGTAAGGAAGCCTAAGTTCGAGTGGAATCGAACATTAGATACTCAGCTGTATGCTTTCATTGTTTGTTTGCGTTTGATGGAAACACGGTGTACTTTATATAAAGCGAGTGCCGCATAAAGTGGGCGTAGCCACGCCCATTTTCTAAATTTTTTTCAGTCATTAAACTAAGCATATCAATATTATTCTTTGTGCAAAATTTCATTCCTTTATGACTTCTAGTTACAAAGATGTCACGTTACAAATTCCCAAAGGGTGTTCCAGAAATATCTTTGTTAAAAAGTAGGCGTGGTCATAAACCGATTTCAATAAATTTATTCGTGTCTATTAACACAAGTTATAAAAGTGTATAAACCAAGTTTCGTCATAATATCTCAATTATTTGTCGAGTTATAAGCTAAGAAATCTCGTATATCCCTTTGTGTAAAAAGAGGCGGTGCCACGCCCATTTTCCAAAATTTTTCTATTTCTTGTTTCCGGTCTATTTTGGAACTCATGCCACCAAATTTCAATGAATTATCTTTATATTTAACAAAGATATCGTTTAAAATGTTTTTATTAGGCCACTTTATAATACCTATATATAAAAGTGGGCGTGGTCGTCAACCGATTTCGCTAAAATTTTCAACATGTATTACCACAAGTAATAAAAGTGTACACACCAAATTTGGTCATTATATATAAATTATTTGTCGAGTTATAGGCTAAGAAATCTCGTATATTCCTGCTTCTAAAAAGAGGCGGTGCCACGCCCGTTTTCCAAAATTTTTGTGTTTTTTGTTTTATGTCCGTAGTTGGACTCCTACCACAAAATTTCAGTGATAGATCTTTATATTTGACAGAGATATCGCTTAAAATGTTTTTATTAGGCCCCTTTATAGTTCCCATATATAAAAGTGGGCGTGGCCGTCAACCGATTTTGACAATTTTCCGTCAAAACATTTGCCTGAGTAAACAAATCACGCATACCAAATTTCATCGATATATCTTCAACGGTTTCTGAGTTATGACATATAAAACTTTCAATATTTGACCCTTAATAAGTGGGCGTGGCACCGCCCATTTTCCAAAATTTCACCATATTTCTTCATAAGGGCCTGAGCTCAATACGTGTGTGAAATTTTATCACTCTAGATCTATTAGTGACTGAGATACCAAATTTCCGATTTTTTCTATATAGGAAAAGTGGGCGTGGTCATTTTCCGATTTCGCCCATTTTCAATACCAACCGTCCCAGTCTCGATACCAACTTGCATTCGAAATTTCGTCAAAATATCTCAATTTTTGCGCGAGTTATCGTGCGTACGGACGGACGGACGGACGGACATGGCTCAATCGATTTCTCTTTTCACCCTGATCATTTTGATATATATAAGTCTATATCTATCTTGATTATTTCACTCTGTTACAATCCACCGTTATGTGATTAAAACTATAATACTCTGTGTACTAGTACAGCTGAGTATAAAAAGAAAATGTTTAGCTAAAAAGTTATGCGTAATGAAATTATCGTTTTGATGTTGGAGTATTTACTTTTATGTGCTTATGGTTTCACAGATATCTGTGTGTCTTACACATCTGTATAGGTACGACACGTAAGAACTATGCGAGTTTCTGAACATGTTTGAGTTATTTTATGATAAAGATGAAAGCAAAAATATGTCATTGAAGTTTAATAGAACTTATTGGCACCCTAAAGCTCCGACATGTTAGTTGATTAAAATGTCTGAAAAGGAGATGAAAATGAAACTAAAACAGCTTGAGACTTGGGGTTTGGGTTTTTTGTGTGAAGTGGTAGTAGATCTTCTATATATACCCCCTTTTGCTTATTTAACGTTTAGTTGGCAAGTTGGGTAATATTTTCTAAAATCTTTTGAAATGCTTTTTCGAATTCGTCAAGTACCATCCCAGCTAATGTTGTCATCCAATGTCCAAGTATTTTTACACTTCAAACAGTTAAATGTCCTTCTTTCTTAACAGCAAAATTGCAGTAAGTTTGAGAGCGTTAGACACCGCGGACCACTAGCAGCATATGAAAGAGCTTAGAGCTTTGTTAACCCGCTTAGGTCAGTGTGTATTATGTCAAAACAAAACAAATCGTTCAATATACGCTGAATGTGTGGTTACAGTTTTATAAAGACAACGTTTGTGCGTGCTCTGAAAAAAATACCCGTAGTTAAACCAACAACTTTCGGCTGTTGAATCTCCGTCTTTGATTCAACAGCAAAAGTAGTTATTTGTTTTTACAGCAAAGTTTTTGATCCAACATTTTTACAAAAACGGGCGTTGTTTCAAAAACTTGCTTGCCTTTAAAAAATTTTTTGTGAGAAAAAATTTTTTTGTGGGAAAACCAACAAAAAATAATGATGGAGAGAAGATGAAGAGAAAAATCCAAACAAAAGTTTATTTTTAGCAACAATTTTCTCCCCGTTGTTGATTTAAAGGCAAAAGTATTTGACCCAACAGTTTCCGTTGTAAACAAAACTAATGAGAACAAATTTTTTAAGTTTTGTTTTTACAATGATTCAAATAATTCATGGATTCCTTTTTAGGAAATGGAAGTATAAATAGGTTACTACAATTCAATATAATGTTTAATGTTCCACTATGTGATGATTGGATAGAATTTCAAGTTGATGTAATGGTTCGAATCCGGAGGAGAATATAAAATAAATAAAAAAAATCAGAATAAGAAATAAAGATAGCAACCAGTGAATGATAAGAAGGAGAGAAAAATAGGAGAACCAGCGGAGGCTACATATTTGCAGTTGGGACCCGGGCGGAGAGAAGATGAAGAGTAAAATGCAAACAAAAATTTATTTTTAGGTGAAAATTTTTTCGAATAATCTCCGTTATTGACTTAAATCAACAACGCTCGCACCTTTGAAACAACAACGGAGCGTTGTTGGGCACATTTCAACTGCGGAAAGTAGTTGATTTAACAGCGAAAGTCTTTAGATTTACAACGTTTTTTTTTCAGAGTGTTTATTCATGGCTTATTTTCACAGATTTCTCACCAGCACTTCATCATCATTTTCACTTTACTCAGAAACGAATACAAAAAAAAACGAAAAAACATGCAAGTACACAAGCAACCAGTAGCTTTGCGAAATACTAAATTCCAAGTAAAATAATCTCATTGAAGCTTTACCGCATGTCATGCCACATTGGTCAGCATACAACTGTATATACGAGTATATGTATAGTTGGCAGCTGCTTTTATCCGTGTAGAGAAACATATGTACAAGTATGTAAGCATTTTCATTTCATAAACAGCATTTTTTCTCCACATCTTGAGGCTTTCTTTAGCCATGTATCAAACTCGAAATGTTGTCAACTCCCACACACACAAAACTCCATTTACACACATATCCTAAACCTACCCTGCAAAAAATGTGCGATTAATCCCGAAAGATATTTGTCCCGGATTGATCTCTTTCGAGAACTATCGGTCCACAATTAGTCCCCGATTGTTCCCGTACGGGTATAAATGTAGACTAATTGTAGACCAATTTTCCCGAACGGGTATAAATGTAGACTAATTGTAGACCAATTGTTCCCTAACGGGTGCAAATCTAGATTACTTAAATGTAGAAATTTTACAAAAATATGTAATGTATTTCAAAAATTGTAGAACAACCGGTAAAACGAATTAAACACCCTTTTTTAATAACAATTTTAACAAAATGTTGCCTAAAATATCCTATGAAAAAATCCTTTACATTACGCTCATATAATGCATACTCAAAACTTAAATTTTTTTTTATTTATTTATAGAGATTTTTTTTTACAAAAGTAAAACATTATATCGCACGTTTTATGCAATAGGGATTTAACTCGAATTTTTCGATTTCTGGGATTTTGCCATATATTATAATATATATATAACTGGGTCGTGCCTTTAAGTCTAGTCTTATAAAATACTCAAAAAGATAAAAATGGCGGAAATAAAAGTGATTTTGAAGTTAGCCGTAGAAGGAAACTATTTGAAATTATTGCGTTTTACCAAAAAAAAATTTTTTGAGTTAAATTCCTATTGAATAAAACGTGCGATATAGTGTGTATTTAAATATGCATGAACATTTACAATTTTTTAAGGAAAAATCTACATTTGTATACGTTCGTGCTGAAAGCGATTAATCTACATTGGTACCCGTTCGGGTTTACAAGTTGAACAATTAGTCTCTTCATAGGACATGCTCGAACAAATGCGATCAATTCACTCCATATAAAGGGATGTAAAATTGTATTAGTCGCATGCTCCCTTGCCATTGATCCCGGACACGTCCCGGATTAATCGCATTTTTTGCAGGCTGCATACGTAGACCATGTACAGGCGATGAAGAGGATGATATAAGAGCGGTCTTATATTCTCAAATCGACACATTTTTCATAAAAAATTCAGTTTGCTAGTTGCATTTCATATACATACATACGAACACACCAAAACATCCGTTTCGTAGCATCCCAACTAGCGTTGCCACTAAAAAAAAAAATTAAACAAAATACATAATAAAAGTAACCAAAACTAGAAACAAGTAACCAAACTAAATTAATATAAACAGATCCAACGTCGAGCAAAATATCGCCCCGTCGTAGCGTTCTATCAACATTTAAAAACACGGTCAGGTATGAGAATGAACAGACCCAAAAAGCTAACGAAAATCGCCCGACGAAAATTCGCCAGAATAGATTTATTTCTAATGTGGTCGCTGGCTCCTCTCAAATAAATTATTTGGACTTAAAAGCTTTTTAGTGCTTAACACGAAAATTATTAAATTTAATTTTTTATTGTTTGGGGGTAAATGGAAAAATTTCAACTACTATTTCCAGCGAAGGTTGAGTATAGCTATTTCACGAAAAACTATTTTCTATCATTAGCACCCTTTTCGTGGATGCTCCTCACGAGGATCGAACCCGTGATACATTCCAACTTCAGCCGCAATGTACGAACGCTTTTACACGCTCGACCACTGAGACTCTGTGCAAGCTGTTCAATTTTTCGCAGTTTTGTCTTACTTACACTCAACATTCGCTGGAAATAGTTGTTGAATTTTTTCCATTTACTCCCAACAATAAATTATTTGGAATTTGATAAAAAGAAAATACAACAGTATAATTTTTGTTATCCAAATTTTATTGTTTGGAAAAATTAAAAGCGTATTCCTACAAATTGAATGTAACCATCGTGTGCTCAATACATGGACCTTGAAGGCAACTAAAGTCGGCCGGAAGTAACCACGTAACCAAACGAAAAATTTGTAACCCATTTTTGGTAAAAAGTAACCAAAGTGGCAACGTTGATCGCAACCGCTCAACCAACTGGCACACATGTGTACTATGTGTTTGTTCCCACCAAACAGACTCGTAAGCTTAAGCTGAAGCTAAATTTTTAAACTGGAATACCCTGGTAGCGGAATTGAGTTTTTATGACAAAGTAAAATGTGTGGCGAGCGTCGCTTCAGTCCATTTTCAACTGACATGCAATGAAGTGTTAAGTGGTTAAGTGCGCGCTCTTATCTGTGAATGTGAATTATTTAACTAAACAAAAAACACCTTATTATTAAAACATTTATAAGGTGTAAATACACCACATAAGACCTGATTATCAGGCCACAATAAGGCATTAAATAAGCCTTATTTCGCATGCGGATAAGCCCTGTAAATAAGGTGTGTTCTCAGAGAGGGAGAGTATTCCTGATGAAATCAAGACAAGAAAATGAGCCTTATTTTAAGAATTTGCCCATACAACTTAGCTTCCCTTAAAATTTTGAGGCCTTATTTCGAAGCCTTTAAAACTTCAGTAATAATTTTTAAATAAAGCGTAGATTTTTTGCTGGGTTGTTACTAGCAAAATGGTTTCTCTATCGACATATGAGACTAAAAGAGACTGAGTTGGCAGTTTGAAATTATAATATCCTTATATGACAGTAAAGAATAAGGAAAATACGGAAATGCGTTCAGATTGTGTTTGCGCCACTTGAGAAACTTCTCAATGGAGTGTGGAATTATGTGAGGACGTACACGTAAGTAAAATAAGTACTTTTATAAGTGGTAATTATAATATAACAAGTTCTAAAATATATGTATGTATGTGAAGAAAAATTATTATGTATGATGCGGTGGGTCAAATTAGACTGGCTGGCCACTAATGGCCTCACATAAACAGAGTAAGTTCGTAGTGTTACCAGTAAATTTTCGAACATGAACAACTCTACATTAAAAGCGTGGAACCAAACTGCAGAACAAACCCGTCGCTTTGGCAAATACAAAAAGTTTCCTTAGCCCTATGTTGGATACCGTTTCAGGATCACTAAATAAGACTTCCCCTAGTAACCACATCCTTAGCCTGAAAAAAGTAGGGCAAGGGCAGAGAACCCGAATAGAAATACCGAAGATATGAATAAAAATGTGTTTCGGCGACATCTAGCGCCGCGAAAAAAATATTGTTCCGGAGATATTTAAAAAAAAAACATATACTTTTATGGGGAGGCGTATGGCGAACTTCTTTTTGGTGCCTATAAGGCGAGACGGTCTAGTATACAGATCGTTTCTTGACTAAAATTTTAAAGCTCTCGCTATCGAATTCACTCGTTTGCTCTCGCGATGTACATCACGCTTTACCCGATAGCATTGCTCACTTGGTAAAAGCTGCCATGATTCACGTTGTTCTTTTTTTTTCATTAAAGGCTTGGCGCCTTTTAGGATTATTATAAGAAATATTCCCGCTAATTTTGTTTGACAACAACTTTAAAAGCTTTGAAATAAAGAATATGTACATATAAATATTTAAAATTCACTTTTACTTTCTTTTCGAAAAGTTTATGACTACCATCATTTTTGTACAAAGAAACCCATTAAAAGTTATGACTATGAAGCAAATGTGTATTTTACTTTATGTGTAAATGAAATGAGTAAACAATGAATTTAAATGGCCCCAAAAACATTCAACGAAATTATATGCAGTACAAACTTACATGCGCAAAAATATTCATTTAGCACAATAAGTACACTTGTCAGCATTTACTGTCAGTAGAGAGAAAAAAAAAATTACGATAGATAAAACAAAGCTGGAAATTATTATATGTATGTGCAGTTGTTGTCTAAATGCAGTTTTACAAATGGCAGGCAATTATGACGACTCATTCACAATGAATGCGTTTTGTGATTATTTTTTGTGTCAAACATACATACATACTTACTAAAATACTACAACTAAATATGTATGTACATATACATATAATTATATAAAAGATTTCCAAAATTCATGGGCAACGTTGTCGTGCAAAAGGCGCTTGCTTGTGCACAATTAGCAAGAGAAACAGAACACAATAAAAAGTTTTTAGTTTGAAAGCGAAAATGATAAAAGAAATGCTTAAAAAAATACGAAATCGTTTTGCGCCACTGCACACCCGCACCAAATGACACACAAATGACAGAACAGCATTTGCATTTTCTGTGAATGCACAATTCATTCGCCGGCACTTATTGCATTTTTATACTCAGCTATGCGTATGCAGTATAAAAGGGTTGGTAATAACAGCATAAGGTTAACGCGATCAGGATGAAAAAAGAAATGGTTTGAGCCATGTCCGTCCGGCTGTACTTCTGTCCGTCTGTCCGCCTGTCAGTAAACACCCTAAATTGCGGCAAAAATTTGATATCTTGATGAAATTTGGTATACATAGACAGGGAATATTGGTATTGAAAATGTGAAAAATTGGATAAAGACCACGCCCACATTTCTTACATACACCTACATATATATCAGAGATGTAGAATAATTATTATTTCATTTTGAAATTATAAAAAAGTCTTACAAATTTTCTTCAGAATCATAAAAGCCTTTTGATAATATTTTTTTTCCTGATGAAAATGATAAAAATCTTCTATAATTATTATTCAGAAACTTATATGTATAGTAAAAATCTTTCCATAATAGTTATTTCAAATATATATTTTTCAAGTCTTCAAAGACTTTTATATTGAGACAAATTTTAAAAAAGTCTATGCGCAATTATTATCAGTAACAAATTGTTTTTTATATCTTCAAAGACTTTTTCATTGAGACAAAGTTCATAAAAGTCTTAGAAAATATTCAATAACTTTCATATAAGTATAAAATAAGAATAACTTTCATATAAGTACTTCAAAATTCAAGGAAATTTCCAATTTGAAATTGTATGAAAGATTTTTATCGAAGATATAAAAAATAAATTTGTTACTAAAAATAATTACTTAAAGATATTTTTGAAATCCGTCTCAATAAAAAAGTCTTTGAAGACTTAAAAAACAATTTTTTACGGATAATATTTACTCAAAGACTTTTTTCAAATTTGTCTCAATATAAAAGTCTTTGAAGATATAAAACAAAATTTCTTATTCATAATAATTACAAAAAGACTTAAAAAAAATATCTCAGAAATAACTATTATGGAAAGACTTTTAAAACATTTTTATTTCAATTATAATTATTTTTTGATTTTTATTTTTTCTCTTATAATAATTACAACCCTGATATATGTATGTATATCTCGATAACCACGTAATGAGCTCAGACGCTAATAAGCAATTTATGCTTACAGCTGAGTATATAATGTTCGACTCCACTCGAACTTAGGCCTCCTTACTTGTTATAGTGCAGTTTAATGTAAGCGGCAATTATGAGCGCGAAATGCATTCAAAAGCTTATGATTTCAACTTACATAGGTATGTATATAAAATTAAGCACCTTCGTGTATATAAAATAGGGCTTACGATTCGATCTCGAGCAGTGTCGAGAAATTCGAGGATCGAGAAAACCGAGACTCGGGTTCTCGATTAAATCTCGTTTCTCGGATTTCTCGATAACATATTATGTGTCTTGTGTCAAAAAAATTTAAACATCAAAAGTTTATCGTGTCATTGTAAATAAAAAATTTTATATTATTTAGTTTTAATTTTATTTCACTTGGAATTTTATGAATTACATATGTATGTATATGTACCTGGGAATCGTGTAAATGGCACATATGCATACGTATGTAGGTACACACACACAAAAACCCCCTAATCCAGGGTGTTATGCGTTTCCGTGCCCATTGGATGGTTTGCAGTCAGGGGTAACCGACTGTATTCTTACGGAGCCTCCCGGATACCGGTCCACCTCCGGGAGTAACGGTGGACTTGCTGCGGTAAGGGGCTCTACCATAGTCGACCGTTCCCTTTCCCCCTTTCCTTACTTCAGGTCGCCGAAAGGTCTCGTCTCAGTAGGCGACCGCACAAAACATGAAATGAATAAAAAACAAATAGCCTCGGATCCCTGCACGGGTAACGATGCCGCCGTTGGACTTGGCGATAAAGTAGTAACCAACCCCTCGGGTACCGCTAAGACGGCGCCGAGCGGGCCTTCACGGCCCACATCACAACTTCGACCACCTATGCAAGCAAGCAGGAAGACTAAACCCCTTGAGGGTAAGCCGACTACTGCCGTCAAAGCTGGTACAGCTAAGCCCCTTGAGGGAAAGCAACCACCAGCTGAGCTGGCACGGGTGGTCTCCCCAATCCCTCAACCGGGCACCTCTGAACGGCAGGCAGTGGATAGCAGCACCAAGTCCTCCACGGACGAAGTGCAAGCCCCTGCTCCTGCCAGGGACTCTCTTACCAAGCCCGCTGAACACCCCGAGTGTTCTAAGGCTAGTAAGAGGATTCCGATGTCGGTGCGCAGCCAGCGAAATGTTCGCAGCGCCGCCAAGATCGTAGAGAGGACTAAAAATCTTCCCTACGACAAATTGACGGCGGAGCAGAAGAGTTCGTTGGTTTGGGCAAAGAAGATTCTCGCTGCCAAACAGGCTAAAGCGACTTCCGGTCCGACAACCACCCCCCAGTCTGGTCCCTCGACATCTAACCAGGCACTGACCTCAAAGAGACCCCGATCTCTAGAGAACGCTTCGAACGTTCCAAAGAGGCACAGGCCTTCGAACACACCTCATGCCCTGACCAAAACTTTCAGCGAGGCGGCGAAAGCCACCTTAACGCTGGCAGTTATGGACCGCGGCCACCCGGACGGGAACCTGTCCCCGGAAAAGTGGAAGATGATCCTCATAGGTCTTCTCAGGAACTATGAGGAGCTTCTGGACCGTTTTCCGGGGCCTCCTCCTGATATCCGGGATGGCGGATGGCATCAGGGCAGAATAAAGCTCGTAACATGCGCAGATGAGCGCTCGTACGAGCTTTATAAACTGGCTATGTCCGAGGTGGTTGAGCTGTGGCCCGGGTCTGACTTGGTTGCGGTCAGTAAGGAAGAAATTCCGAACAGACCGAGAGCCTGGGTCTGGGTCCCGGCTGAGCCATCTGATCCGGATAGAATTCTGAGGATCATCTCTCGCTCCAACGCGGAAATGCCCACAAGCGATTGGAGGGTAGTACGTGCTGGTGACGTGAGGGAGATGCAACGCCAGGTTGGGCTTGTCATAAGCGAGGCGTCTCTCCCGTGGATTGAGAAGCGAGGTGGTACAATCCGCTACGGCCTTTTTACCATCACGCCGAAAATCAGAAGGGATGATCCCCAGAAGGAGGATGAATTGGTAGCCGACGAGGACAACCCTGGTCTTCCGAGCCTTATGGCTGAGGGCAGCGCCTTGGGCGCACCCGATCCGCAGGGCTCTGGGGATGGGGGGTGTTCTACGAAAGCATCCAATTCCAATTCTGTGGAGGTAGGGGGCAACGCCATGAGCGAACCCACTACCCCCTTAACTATGGACGTCCGGGCTCCATGCAACACCTCGAGTGGACATGGGGCCGCTAATGAACGGGCAGACAGCACTCTGGACTCCGAGAGCGATACGTTCTCGGTGTCTGAGTTGGTAGGCCCGTTCTACAACATGCTCGACGAATGCACGCTGCTGGATTCGGATCCGGAGGAGGCCGACTTTGACTCCACAGTCATTGAGGTCTCCGAAGGAGCGGGTTCAGTAGCGGCGGACGTCGAGATGCATTCCGACGACCAAAATGATGCAGGTACTGCAAATTAACCTGCATCACTCCAAAGCAGCTTCGGCTGCACTACTCTTACGTCTCAGCAAGACTGCTGAGGCGATCGTTCTGGTCCAGGAGCCTTGGGTCGTTGGATCCAGGGTCTGTGGCCTCAAATCTGGGGACTACCATGTGGTGGCAGCACCTGCGACAGGTAGGACCAGATCATGTATTCTAATACACAAAACTCTTTCCTACTTTATGGTATCTCTTTTCAGCGACGAAGATATGGTCTGCATCAGCCTCGAGCTGAAAGGTAAACCGATATGGATCGCCTCTGTCTATTTGGCGTATGACCGCCCCATTTCTGGGCAAGATCGGCTACTTGGTGCGGTTAAGGAAGCCGAACGTTTAGGGCTCCAACTGCTGATCGGGGCCGATGCCAATGCCCACCACACAACATGGGGCTCATCGGATGTAAACGCGAGGGGTGAGTCTCTTTTTGATTTTATTATATCTAATAATTTATCTATATGTAACTCTGGAGGCAAACCTACTTTTGTCACCGCAAACAGGAGTGAGGTACTTGATATCACTCTGGTCACAGGCCCGCTTTCTGACTATGTCAAGGAATGGCAGGTGTCCGGAGAAAACTCCTTCTCTGATCATATGTATATAACTTTTAATCTACTCTTGAGACCTCCGCTTAGAGCGGGATACAGGAACAGGAGGCGTACGGATTGGGCTCTGTTTAATCAGAAACTGTCTGCTGCGCTCTTTGAGCACGCTTCTCTCGGTATGTTAAGCCTACCGTTAACAACTGATGAAGCGCCTATCTCCAATAACGGGTCTGTTTCTCTCGGTGTGCTGGACACATCGTCTAAAATCGATGAAGCAGTTGACTTTGTTACTAAATCCTGTAACGCTGCTTTCAAGAGTGCCTGCCCGGAGGTCAAAGTTCGGGGTAAAAAGAAACCTTATTGGTGGAACCCGGAGATCTCCAAGCTTCGGCTTAACAGCAGAAAACTCTTCAACCAGGCGAAAACAACTGGCAACTGGCAAGCCTACAAGGATGCCTTAAAAATTTTCAAGAAGTCGATCCAAAGAGCTAAAAGAGACTCATGGAAAAACTTCGCTAGCGACATGGAAGAAATCTCTGAGGCCAATCTTCTACGAAAGGTCCTCTCTACTAACCCAGTTCCCCCAAGCTGTATCCGAATGCAAAATGGGGACTGGGCCACATCTAGTACTGATATTCTGAACACCCTGGTCACCACACACTTCCCAGGGTGCACCTCGGAACCTTATAGAACCTACCCTAACCCCAGGACATCTAATGACTTGGAGCACATAATTACTAACACAAGGGTAAAATGGGCAATTAAATCCTTCAAGTCTCCGGGAATAGATGGAATCTTTCCTGCTGAATTACAGGCAGCAAGTGATACTCTAACACCTCTACTTGTTCCTATCTATAAAGCCTGCCTCAACCTGTCATACATTCCTCTGGAATGGACCAAGGCGAAGGTGATCTTTATTCCTAAAGGGGGCAGAGCCTCCTACAGCAGCTCAAAGGATTTCAGGCCGATAAGCCTGACCTCTTTTCTACTCAAAGTTCTTGAGAGATTGCTGGATGTCTATATCAGGCTCCGTGCGAATACTCTATCTCCTTTTCAACACGCTTATTCCAAAGGCAAGTCCGTAGAGACTGCTCTACACGCTATCACTTCCAAGATAGAAAAGGGGCTAGCCTTTAAGGAATTCACACTGGGCATCTTTCTCGACATAGAAGGAGCTTTCAACAACGTTCTACCGGGAGCCGTTACCACCGCCCTACGGGACTTGGAGGTAGAAGAGGCTCTCGTGAGGTTTGTCGAACTTCTTCTTAGTAGAAGAGCCATTATTTCTGAAATGGGTAATTCATCGATAACTAGGTATGCCAACAGGGGAACACCCCAGGGTGGAGTTTTGTCTCCTCTGCTTTGGAACCTAACGGTGAACACCCTGCTCTCTAAACTTCAGCACACGGGCTGCCAGGTCATTGCGTACGCCGATGACATCGCCCTGACAGCGACTGGCAAGCATATACCGGTGCTGAGCGACCTTTTGCAAAATGCACTCAACATTGTAAAAACCTGGTCTCTGAAATGCGGGCTCAGTGTCAGCTCTGAGAAAACGGAAATGGTTCTGTTTACCCGCAAACATAAGATACCTGAATTCAAACCTCCGTCCATAAATGGGAAGGAGATTAAACTCTCTACCGAGGTTAAATACCTTGGTGTTATTCTAGACAGAAAACTTAACTGGAAACGGAACGTAGAAGTACGATCCCAAAAAGCCATGTTAGCACTTTACGCATGTAAATCAGCGATAGGCAAGAGATGGGGACTTAACCCCCAAATCGTCCATTGGCTGTACACAGCGGTAGTGCGACCTATTCTCTTCTATGCAGTCACCATATGGTGGCCAGCACTGGAACTCGAAACCAATAAGAGCAAATTAACTAGAGTGCAGCGAATGGCTTCCATGCTTATTAGCGGAGCCCTTCCCTCCACCCCAATTAAAGCTCTCGAAACCATCCTATTTCTTCTCGCCACGGATATACAGGGGAGACTCATTGCCAGCTGCAACGCGGCAAGGCTCAATGCAACCGAACCCTGGAGGGACACCAGATTCGGGCACGCTCAAATTCTTAGTAACGTCCCTGCCAATTTTCTAAAGCTGGACTATGCAATACCAGCCTTTTGTTGGGATAACAAATTCTCCACAAGAATCCCGGAGAGGAGCGAGTGGAAGAACTTAGGGGATCCCGACCCTAATACACTGCACCTTTACACGGACGGCTCTAAATTGAACAATAGAGTTGGAAGTGGGTTTTTCTGCGAAAAGCTTCATCTGAAAGTAAGTTTGCGCCTACCTGATCACTGCAGCGTCTATCAGGCTGAGCTCATAGCCATATGGGAAGCAGCTCGTCGCCTGACAGATCTGCCAGACATAAATTCTATCAAAGTCTTCTCTGACAGCCAAGCCGCCATAAAATCCTTACAGAGTAACAATGCTACATCTATAGTTGCAATGAAATGTAGGGAGTCTTTGAACAAACTAGCCGAAAGGTGCGACCTGAACGTCATTTGGGTTCCAGGCCATAGCAACGTTCGGGGCAACTGCATTGCAGATGAGTTGGCAAGGTAAGGCACAAGCTTGCAGGATATCACATCTGCGGCATGGGTTGGCCCCCCGCTTAACCCATGCAAGCATTGGTTGAGATCTCGCTCCATTGAACAGGCTAACGCTAGATGGGCCAAGGAGTCAACTTGTGTGATTTCTAGGCAAATCTGGCCTAGACTGGATGAGGCTAGGTCTGTATCGGTGCTGCATCTGAATCGGCTCTCTGTAGGTCCGCTGGTGGGACTTCTAACAGGCTATTGTCTTATGGGCACTCACGCCTCTCGCATGGGCCTATATAAAAACGACTTCTGCCGCAGTTGTAGGGACGTGGAGGAAATAGAGAGTGTTGAGCACCATCTATGCCACTGCCCCGCACTGTCGCTATCCAGGTACCGCTTCCTCCATAAACACTTTTTCGAGTGCCTGGCGGAGATGGAAAATGCAAGGACACTAGATTTTCTGCGCTTCATGAAACAAACGCGCTGGTTTAGCTTCACGGGCATCTAATCTTATCATACTTTTGAATCTAATTTTTCCGGAAAGGTTTGTAAACAGGGATAAGGAAGCTAGGGCTCCCGTGTGGTATCACAATGGGCCACCTCGGCCTAAGTGTATCCCCGCTTTCATGAATTGCGGAGACAGCCACCTCAACCTAACCTAACCTAGGTACATACAAGCAGAACAAGCTACAAAACAGCATAGTACGCTTATACCGCTATTTCTGCGATGTAGTTGAATGTCGAGAAGCTCGCGAGCATTTCGGGATTTTCGAGACTAGAGAATCTCGCGAGAACTCGAGTCTTGCGAGAAATCTCGTCTCGCTCGAACTCGAGAAATCGTAGGCTCTAATATAAAACTAAGCTTTGCTTCTTTTTTCTGCGTATGTCACTGAAGTAAAGAATATTTTGGAAGAATTGCCGAAAATAAAAGGTACCTACATACATACATATTCTCACTTCGGCTTATTGGCAGCATTTACATAAATGGAAAAAATGAATGAAGATAAATAATGTCAAAAATTTTATTTCAACGGTCATCGTGTAAAGAGTAGAACTCTACGAAAAGCAACTCAGAAAATAGGAGCTCCTGCAGGAATAAAATCCAACAATTTACCTACATTCTCCCACACAGAGATGCATACACGATCACATTAAAACTATGCGGCGCTTTTCTTCTGGCAAAGCTAGCCTCAACCGTGCGAACCATTTGCAACTCAACGATCGACGATCGACGATTATATTTATTATACGGCTCGAAATACCACATAGACAATTGCTCTCTTGTTTGGCACTACAATGCACTCGCGTCTGAGATCGGGGGTACTTACTTTAAGTATTCCGGGAAAATAGAATTTAAAAGGCGGGAGAAAACTTTCGATTAGATTCAGGTTTACGTTTACTAGCTGGACCCGTGCGCATCTTGCACAAAAAATAATAAAACATACGTGGCGCCAGCTATATGATTTGTGCTGTCATGCCTATTTTAAAAACTTATATTTATTTGGTTTTATGTCTACAGTTGAACTTATAGAACTTTCAATGAATTGCCTTTATGTTTGACAAAGATATCGCATAAAATGTTTTTATTATACCTATGTATATACATATGTGTATTAGGGTGGGGCGATTTGTATGGAGGGAAATTAATCGATACCGCGCTATCGAAATTTGGATTCCTCCCATTTTTCTGAGTAGAAAACTCCCCCACGACATTTGTCTAAAATTAATTTTGATGTTCCGGAATTTGATTTTTATGAACCAAGACGAATTTCTGAAAATAAAAATTGGGCAAAAATCGACAAAAAGTATCCAGGCCAATATGCACATCGAATTGAAGCAGAATTTTGTGTTGAATCCAGATATGAAATCCGAATTAAAATCGGATAATCCGTTTTTGAGATATAGCCTGATTTCCGGTTATGGAGGCTGAATGCCCAAAATCGCATATTTTCGCTATTATCTCTTGTTGCGTACAATACATCTTAAATTTGTTTGCAAACTTCCTTAAGATAAGTCAATTCAATATATGAACATTATTTTAAAATATTAATTTATCTTGCGGTATAGGAAAACTAGAATGCACTCTTTTTTCCTTGGCCCAAAATCGCGGTATGGGTTCTCTATGTTATAGTCATTTGATACCGATGATTTTCGCCGATCGCGCTTTGTGTACAATAAATTCTTCAAATCCAAAATTTCAGAATTATAGCTGCAAGAATTGAAGAGTTATAACCTAAAACGTAGACGTATGCTATTTGGGACTTGTTTTTTTTCTTTCCTCAACTCTAACAAAAACTCAAGGTTACTCATACGCCATAGCGTACAATTGGAAGCAAAAAACAAATTTCAGAAGCATAAGTCTACGTTTTAGGGAATAACTCTTAAATTTTTGCAGCTAAAATTCTGAAATTTTGGATTTGAAGAATTTATTGTACACAAAGCGCGATCGGCGAAAATCATCGGTATCAAATGACTATAACATAGAGAACCCATACCGCGATTTTGGGCCAAGGAAAAAAGAGTGCATTCTAGTTTTCCTATACCGGAAGATAAATTAATATTTTAAAATACTGTCTATATATTGAATTGACTTATCTTTAAGAAGTTTGCAAAAAAAAATTAAGATGTATTGTAGCGCAAGAGTAGAACGAGCTAGTAAAATAATTCGATACCTTGTGATGATAGTTTTATTTGTGGGGAGTTTATTCGTGAATTTATTCAGTTGCATATGCAATACACCGATTCCATCGATGCACCAAATCCGTACAACCGCTAACTATTTTCCAAATTTGTCTATCGAATTTTAATTTAGGAATTAAAAAAAACAACAAAAATTAATTTAAAGAACTAGCAAATTGACTGCTGGAACTCGAACCCACGACCCTTGCATTTTCTACACTAAAAATTATTAAATACATAAGATGTTAGTGTATACACAACGAAGCACCAATTAGATGAAACTGGTGAGTGTTTTTATTATTTCTAATCGAATTTTCAATTTTAATTAAATGTAATTACGAAATTTTAAAAATATAAAAATATGTTGTCCATAAAAATAATTTTTTGTCCATTTATTGATCACCAACCATCATAAGTCTCCGAACTTATACATACATATGTGTGTATGTATTTATGTACATACATATATATGTAGGTAGGTACATGCATAGGTAGTTTCTTATTTTACATTTATTTAATTTAATTTAATTAATTTAATTTAATTTAATTTAATTTAATTTAATTTAATTTAATTTAATTTAATTTAATTTAATTTAATTTAATTTAATTTAATCTAATCTAATTTAATTTAAGTTAATTTAATTTAATTTAATTTAATTTAATTTAATTTAATTTAAGTTAATTTAATTTAATTTAATTTAATTTAATTTAATTTAATTTAATTTAATTTAATTTAATTTAATTTAATTTAATTTAATTTAATTTAATTTAATTTAATTTAATTTAATTTAATTTAATTTAATTTAATTTAATTTAATTTAATTTAATTTAATTTAATTTAATTTAATTTAATTTAATTTAATTTAATGTAATTTAATTTAATTTAATTTAATTTAATTTAATTTAATGTAATTTAATTTAATTTAATTTAATTTAATTTAATTTAATTTAATTTAATTTAATTTAATTTAATTTAATTTAATTTAATTTAATTTAATTTAATTTAATTTAATTTAATTTAATTTAATTTAATTTAATTTAATTTAATTTAATTTAATTTAATTTAATTTAATTTAATTTAATTTAATTTAATTTAATTTAATTTAATTTAATTTAATTTAATTTAATTTAATTTAATTTAATTTAATTTAATTTAATTTAATTTAATTTAATGTAATTTAATTTAATTTAATTTAATTTAATTTAATTTAATTTAATTTAATTTAATTTAATTTAATTTAATTTAATTTAATTTAATTTAATTTAATTTAATTTAATTTAATTTAATTTAATTTAATTTAATTTAATTTAATTTAATTTAATTTAATTTAATTTAATCAGGGTTGGTCAAGCTGCATTCAATTTTGATTGCATTCAGCCTTGCAGCCACCAATCAATGATGAGTGGTAGTGCAAAATTGATTTGCATTACCATTCAGTAGCGAATGGGAATGCAAATTTGGTTTGCATTACCATTCAGTAGTGAATGGGAATGCAAATGTGGTTCGCATTACCATTCAGTAGTGAATGGGAATGCAAATGTGGCTTGCACTACCATTCAATAGTGAATGCGAATGCATTCCCATTCATTGCATTCCCACTGCAAATGTGATTTGGACTATTAATTAAAAATGAGTGCGAGTGATTTGGACAACCATTCATCATTTAATAGCAGTTAAAACCTGTGACCATAGTTAAGGTATTAAGTGGCTAATCTATTTACTAACGGAAAGGAAGTTTATGGGATATTATAAATATGGAATTAGGCTTAGCAAAGTAAAGGGAAACCAATACGGCATGGTAATATGTACATATGTTCTATGTTATACCTGTAAGTAAAAGTATTTCTTTCAACTTCTGAGGTTGTATTATTACACAGTTCAACAAATTTACAAAAATTTTACTCAACACGAACAAACGCTAGTTATTATGAAAGAGGATGCCTCTCAGACCAACTTTTCCGAATAGAGTACTAGTCCAGTGCAAATCACATTTGCAGTGGGAATGCAATGAATGGGAATGCATTCACCTTTGCATTCGCATTCACTATTGCATGGTAGTGCAAATCATATTTGCATTCCCATTCACTACTGAATGGTAATGCAAACCACATTTTCATTCCCATTCACTACTGAATGGTAATGCAAACCAAATTTGCATTCCCATTCCCTACTGAATGGTAATGCAAACCAATTTTGCACTACCATTCACTATTGAATTGTAATGCACTTTGAATGGTAATGCAAAAATGCCCATCCTTGAATTTAATTTAATTTAATCTAATTTATTTTAAATTAATTTAATTTAATTTAATTTAATTTAATTTAATTTAATTTAATTTAATTTAATTTAATTTAATTTAATTTAATTTAATTTAATTTAATTTAATTTAATTTAATTTAATTTAATTTAATTTAATTTAATTTAATTTAATTTAATTTAATTTAATTTAATTTTATTTAATTTAATTTAATTTAATTTAATTTAATTTAATTTAATTTAATTTAATTTAGTTCAATTTAATTTAATTTAATTTAATTTAATTTAATTTAATTTAATTTAATTTAATTTAATTTAATTTAATTTAATTTAATTTAATTTAATTTAATTTAATTTAATTTAATTTAATTTAATTTAATTTAATTTAATTTAATTTAATTTAATTTAATTTAATTTAATTTAATTTAATTTAATTTAATTTAATTTAATTTAATTTAATTTAATTTAATTTAATTTAATTTAATTTAATTTAATTTAATTTAATTTAATTTAATTTAATTTAATTTAATTTAATTTAATTTAATTTAATTTAATTTAATTTAATTTAATTTAATTTAATTTAATTTAATTACATATCGACCCCTTTTCGATTAGAAAAAAAAAACACACCAGTTTCATCTAATTGGTGCTTTGTTGTGTACACACCAACCTTATTTAATCATTTTTAGTATAGAACAAGTAAGGAAGCCTAAGTTCGAGTGGAATCGAACATTAGATACTCAGCTGTATGCTTTAATTGTTTGTTTGCGTTTGATGGAAACACGGTGTACTTTATATAAAGCGAGTGCTGCATAAAGTGGGCGTAGCCACGCCCATTTTGCAAATTTTTATCAGTCATCCAACTAAGCATATGAATATTATTCTTTGTGCAAAATTTCATCCCTTTATGAGTTACAAAGATGTCACGTTACAAATTCCCAAAGGGTGTTCCAGAAATATCTTTGTTAAAAAGTAGGCGTGGTCATAAACCGATTTCAATAACTTTTTGCGTATCTATTAACACAAGTTATAAAAGTGTATAAACCAAGTTTCGTCATAATATCTCAATTATTTGTCGAGGTATGGGCTCCGAAATCTCGTTGATTCCTTTGTCTGAAAAGAGGCGGTGCCACGCCCATTTTCCGAAATTTTTCTATTTTTTGTTTCAGATCTATTATAGAACTCATGCCACAAAATTTCAATGAATTATCTTTATATTTGACAAAGATATCGCTTAAAATGTTTTTATTAGGCCACTTTATGATACCCATATATAAAAGTGGGCGTGGTCGTCAACCGATTTCGCTAAAATTTTGAACATGTATTATCACAAGTAATAAAAGTGTATACACCAAGTTTCGTCATAATGTATCGATTATTTGTCGAGTTATGGGCTCAGAAATCTCGTATATTCCTGCTTCTAAAAGGAGGCGGTGCCACGCCTATTTTCCAAAATTTTTATATTTTTTGTTTTATATCCATAGTTGGACCCCTTCCATAAAATTTCAATGATATACCTTTATATTTGACAGAGATATCGCTTAAAATGTTTTTATTAGGTCACTTTATAGTTCCCATATATAAAAGTGGGCGTGGTCGTCAACCGATTTTGGCAATTTTTCGTCCAAACATTTGCCTAAGTAAGTATATAACGCCTATCAAATTTCATCGATATAAATTCAACGGTTTCTGAGTTATGAGTCATAAAACTTTCAATGTTTGCCCCTTAATAAGTGGGCGCGGCACCGCCCATTTTTCAAAATTTCACCATGTTTCTTCATAAGGGCCTGAGCTCAATACGTGTGTGAAATTTTATCACTCTAGCTCTATTAGTGACTGAGATACAAAATTTCCGATTTTAACTATATAGGGGAGGTGGGCGTGGTCATAGTCCGATTTCGCCCATTTTCAATACCATCCGTTCCTGTCTTGATACCAACTTACATTACTTAAATATTTTATTTTGACTTTGCTGAGACTCGAACTTGCGACTCCTAGCATTTTTATACTCAGCTGTACTAGTATACAGAGTATTATAGTTTTGATTTCCTAACGGTGGATTGTAACAGAATGAAATAATCGAGATAGATATAGACTTATATATATCAAAATGATCAGGGTGAAAGAGAAATCGATTGAGCAATGCCCGTCCGTCTGTCCGTCTGTCCGTCTGTGCGCACGATAACTCGCGCAAAAATTGAGATATTTTGATGAAATTTGAAATGTAAGTTGGTATCAAGACAGGAACGGATGGTATTGAAAATGGGCGAAATCGGACCATGGCCACGCCCACCTCCCCTACACTCAAAAAAAAAATTTCTCTCGATCAAAGACATAATTTTCCTTATTTTGAACACGCGTCCCAATACAAAATTTTCTTTGTTTTGTGTAAATTTTCTCAAAAATGTGGAAAAAACATAAAAAACATTCAAATAAATTCGTTGCCATGGGAATTTGTATGGGAATTTAATTTCTCAAAATTAAAGAAATCAAGTCTTCAAAACAAGGAAAGTTGGGAATGGAATGGCGCTTAAAGAATTTTTCATTATTTTAATGTATGAATTTTTTCAAAACAAGTATATGAAACCATGGTAACGCATGTAACAACAATATTTTATAAACCTTTTAACATGTTTTAAGGAAAATTTACCCAAAACAAAGAAAGTAGTGTTCAAAATAGGTAAACAATTTCTTTGACCCCTCCATATATTTTTTTTCTCTCAGTGTATATAGTAAAAATCGGAAATTTTGTATCTCAGTCACTAATAGAGCTAAAGTGATAAAGTTTCACACACGTATTTAGCACAGGCCCTTGTGAAGAAATGTGGTGAAATTTTGGAAAATGGGCGGTGCCACGCCCACTTATTAAGGGGCAAACATTGAAAGTTTTATGACTCATAACTCAGAAACCGTTGAATTTATATCGATGAAATTTGGTAGGCGTTATATACTTACTTAGGCAAATGTTTGGACGAAAAATTGCCAAAATCGGTTGACGACCACGCCCACTTTTATATATGGGAACTATAAAGTGACCTAATAAAAACATTTTAAGCGATATCTCTGTCAAATATAAAGGTATATCATTGAAATTTTATGGAAGGTGTCCAACTATGGATATAAAACAAAAAATATAAAAATTTTGGAAAATAGGCGTGGCACCGCCTCCTTTTAGAAGCAGGAATATACGAGATTTCTGAGCCCATAACTCGACAAATAATCGATACATTATGACGAAACTTGGTGTATACACTTTTATTACTTGTGGTAATACATGTTCAAAATTTTAGCGAAATCGGTTGACGACCACGCCCACTTTTATATATGGGTATCATAAAGTGGCCTAATAAAACCATTTTAAGCGATATCCTTGTCAAATATAAAGATAATTCATTGAAATTTTGTGGCATGAGTTCTATAATAGATCTGAAACAAAAAATAGAAAAATTTCGGAAAATGGGCGTGGCACCGCCTCTTTTCAGACAAAGGAATCAACGAGATTTCGGAGCCCATACCTCGACAAATAATTGAGATATTATGACGAAACTTGGTTTATACACTTTTATAACTTGTGTTAATAGATACGCAAAAAGTTATTGAAATCGGTTTATGACCACGCCTACTTTTTAACAAAGATATTTCTGGAACACCCTTTGGGAATTTGTAACGTGACATCTTTGTAACTCATAAAGGGATGAAATTTTGCACAAAGAATAATATTCATATGCTTAGTTGGATGACTGATAAAAATTTGCAAAATGGGCGTGGCTACGCCCACTTTATGCAGCACTCGCTTTATATAAAATACGCCGTGTTTCCATCAAACGCAAACAAACAATGAAAGCATACAGCTGAGTATCTAATGTTCGATTCCACTCGAACTTAGGCTTCCTTACTTGTTTAAATTAATTTTAATCATTTTTTTTAATTTCCTAAATTCAAATTCGATAAGAAAATTGTGAAAAATCTTAACGATTGTAGAAAATTGGTGCATCGATGGAATCGCTGTAAAGCATATGCAACTAAATAAATTCGCGAATAAACTCCCCACAAATAAAACTATCAGCACAACGAGTGCGCAAGAGTGGAGGAATAAGTAAAGCTACTTCGATACGAAAAAGCAACTCTGAGTGGTTAAATTAGTACACTCACTCCAGTGATGCCACTTTCACTTCGATCGAAGTTTTTTACTTCACTTTTATGCCTGTCACTTCGACACTTCCTCTTTCCCAAAATCACTTCGATTTTGACCAATCAAAATTAATTTACTTTTATAATTTATTCTTAAAAATTCTAATAAAAGTTACATATGTATGTATGTAGGTAGGTGTTTATACAATCATAAGATATGGCATCCCTCATTGAGAGGTGAATGACATATTATATTTCCACCCCCATGCCTAATGGTCTTTTAGGTGTAGCAAGGTGCAAATTCTTTACCACTTGGGTGGCGTTCTGAACTGCTGGAGTCGCGTCCACAAAGATTACAACAAAGAATTCGATTTGTGATGCATTAAATGGACTATTTAGCTTTGGGTGGAAACATGATGGTTTAATGAAGTGAAACTTGGTAAAGCGTTGGTGTGTTATTTTCGCTAAAGGACACATTGACTGTTATAAAGTACAGGGATATTTAGCAGAATCTTAAGCTGTCATATTGCCAAGGAAATATGTCATATATTTTCTTGACCTCGTGGGAACGCTTCACATCGATTTACTTCGAATCACTTCGATTTTTCAATCACTTCACTTCCCTCGAAAATTGCGCTGACAACACTGGCTACGCTTTTGTTTATGTATGTATGTATGTATTGGCAAATATCAAACTTGTTACTTGTTGCTTTGCATACGTGAGTGTTTAAATTCTGAGATGCTTTTTCATGAAGAGGTAAGTATAAATACCTCAAGAAAGCAATAAACATAAAGTTGAATATAACATTATATTCTGTCGTTCGACTGAATGTTATGTTGATGTAATGGGCACAGTAGCATAGAACAAGCAGTGGAGGTTAAGAAGCATAATGGATGGAGGTCCATTGCTTGTTTGTTTTTACAGGCGCAAGATGGCTGTTATTTCCGGTCACAACAACTTCCTTCCGTTGCATCCCAAACGAATTTCAAATTTCACTCTCCATAAAATCTGCGTATCGCCGCCTAAGAAGTTAACTTCAAAAATATGCGATTTTGGGCATTCAGCCTCTATAACCGGAAATTCTGCTTTAATTCGATGTGCATATTGGCCTGGATATTTTTTTGCCGATTTTTGCCCAATTTTTATTTTCAAAAATTCGTCTTGCTTCATAAAAACCAAATTCCGGAACATCAAAATTAATTTTAGACAATTGTCGTGGAGGAGTTTTCTACTCAGAAAAATGGGAGGAATCCAAATTTCGATAGCGGTATAGCGATATAGGTTAGTAAATCGCCCCACCCTAATGTGTATTATATAAAGGTGGGCTTAGTCCCAGCCGACTTGGGAACATTTTTTTCCAAACGTTTGCCTTGGCAAGCAAATCACGTGCACCAAACTTAATCGATTTATCTGCTACGATTCCTGAGTTTTGACTTATAAACCTTTAAAAGTTTTCCCCTCTTGGCCCATTTTTCAAAATTTCAGCATATTTCCTCACAACGGCATAAGGTCATTGCATGGATGAAATTTCATCACTCGGGCTTTATTAGTGACTGAATTATCATGTTATACGTGTTTTTCGAAATACATACAAATGCCTTATTTTAAACCCCAACTTTCTCTATTCCCATTAGAATCTGTGTACCAAATTTCATTAAAATATTTCTATTTTTGCGCAAGTTAGAGTGTGTACGGTCGGTCGGACGGACATGGTTCAATCAGTTTTTTTTTTTCATCCTGGTCGTTTTGATATATGTAAGTCTATATCTATCTCAATTATTTTATGGTCTAACGTACAACCGTTATTTGATCAAAAGTATAAATACATATACATATATTGTACTACGTACAGCTGTGTATAAATAAGCTGAAAACCCCCCATTCAGCGTAAGTATGAATATACACGTGTTCGCCTAAAATAATGTGATGTTTACACACAAACATACAGCTGAAGCTTATAAAAGTGTTTTAAAATATACACAACTGTTCAACTGGAGCGACATCTACATTTGAAATTTTTTTAACTCTGCAATCTTGTTACAATAAAATAATTCTGAAGGCATAGTTTTAGGCGCAAATCTTTTAGTATAAATTTAAACATTTTATTTTTGCAAAATAGTATTTAAAAAAAGTACCACGCCCAATAAAACATCGTTTCGCATGCATAGCTAATTTATACCTTTAAAACGATGCCTTACTTATTAATTTTGGTAAATTATGTGAGCAGAAAAAAGGTTATTTGCAAAAAAAACGAATTAGAAACAATATATATGATTTGTATACAACTCTTAAAACGCTGGCCGTTCAACAATTATGTCTTGTGTTTAGTAAACAATGCTGGCGTTTTGTTTTGTGTGTGGAGTGTTACAATAGCTGAGTTCCCGTGGCAGTGATCCAGATCCGGATACAAATTTTGCAAGCAAATGCGACAACATTTTTTTGATCCTTGTATTTATCTGGATCAAAACAACCTATTACAACCTATACGGATCCGAAATTGATACAGATAAACGCCAGGATCACAGAATTCTTGTTGCATTTGCATGCAAACTTCTTATCCGGATCTGGATCACTGCCACGGGAACTCGCCTAATATGTGTGTATGTTAGGTGTGTGGTGTAAATGAATATTGTAAAGTGTGGTGTGATTATAGGTTACAATGTTGAATGTAATGATGTGATATATTGATGTGGATGTGATATTGGTGTGTGGATGTGGCGCTGATGCTGCCGCAATGTGATAAGAGGGGCGGGCTTTGAGTAAATTTTCCCTAAAACTTGTTAAAAGGCTTATAAAATAAAGACTTACATGGTTGCCATGATTTTATATACCTGTTTTGAAGAAATTCATACATCAAAATGAGGAAAAATGTCTTAAGTGCTATTCCATTCCCAACTTGTCCTTGTTTTGTAGATTTGATTTCTTTAATTTTGATAAATTAAATTCGCATATAAATCACCACGGCAACGAAATTGTTTGAATGCTTTTGAATGTTTTTTCCACATTTTTGAGAAAATTTACTCAAAACAAAGAAAATTATGTATTGGAACGCACGTTCAAAATAAGGAAAAATATATCTTTGATCGAGATAATTTTTTTTTGAGTGTATAATGGTCTAAATACTTATCAAAAAGAACCACTTTTGTGGTATTGGTACCTGGGTTGAGGTCCGCAACATTAACTAACACTTGAAATTTTGAGAAACAGTGATCAGAATAAGTATGTATACAGGCCAATCAAGAAAGCGAAGTCACATCATGTGGTAGAAGAATCGATGAAATAGCATAGTCTTCCAATCCATTAATAAATCTGCGTATATCACAGAAATTCATATGCCTTTCTCATTTCCGACACAACGACAAAAAATTGCATTATATTGGAAAATCAGAGTGCAGATTCATTCATTCAACTGTCTGTTCCTATACATTAGGGTGGTCCCTAAATATATGGAGACAACCTTTTTTATCATATTTCTTCAACCTCACCCCTTCTAATATAGTCCCGATCGGAGACGGCTGAGGGGTGTCGCACTGGCTTCAAAGTTCAGATTACCATATTGACCCGTGAGCGACCTCCCTTAATCATCTCCGATCGGAACCACCATTTATATGTGATAGGTATCTTTTACTGTGCTTTACCAATTTAGGGCGTGAGACCGAAGAAAATCGCTAATTTGATTTTAAGGACCACCCTAATATACATTAATGCATCTTGCTGCACACAGAAACGTAATTTATAATATTGTGGAATATGATTATTCAACAATATATTTTATTCTTCAATTAAATATTAATAAGTTACAATTGTGCGATTAGAATATTCGCGAACGCAAAAAACTTCGTCGACGACTGACTGTAGCCAGAGTGGCCACATCAAGGCGAAGTAATATTTGTAATGTCAACGTCAGGGATGTTGTTTGATCTCTAAGTGGGTTGTTCCTGTCATGTGGTACGCCACATTACTCCCCCTTCTGTTGAAATCGAAAATGAACTTTTCGGCCCGAACGCGTAATATATTCCTGCCGAGCATTTTTCGTCGAAACATTACTCCTATCTCCTTCTTCTTCGTTGACAATATATGCCGCCTTCAGCCGATCGATGCTTACCTTGACCTGCTTCCCGTGAATGTCGATTATATAGTATTCTTCGTATCGTTTCAAGACGGGATACGGACCTTCGTAGGGCGCTTGAAGTGGTCGGCGTACGCTGTCAGTTCTTACGAAAACGGATGGTGTCGTCTCCAAATATGTCTCGATAAAGGTTGGTCTTGTTGAATGATTAGCGGTGTTCGTTGGCGTTAACTTCCGCATTCGCTCACGCAAGTCGTATACCAAATCGATTGTTGCAGGAGTAGAGTCAGTATTTTTGTTGTGTTGGATGAATTCTCCCGGCAGTCGAAGTGTCTCTCCATAGACCAATTCTGCTGGCGTCGCTTTAATATCTTCTTTGTAAGACGAATGGTAGCCTAACAAAATCAGCGGCAGGATTTCGACCCATTTTTCAGTTTGGTAGCATTTGATTGCTGCTTTTAACGTTCTGTGACAGCGTTCTATTAAGCCATTCGCAGCAGGGTGGTACGCTGTTGTCTTTAGATGCTGTATACCCAGTAAACGATTAAGGTTCCGAAAGAGTGACGACTCGAATTGGCGTCCTTGGTCTGTGGTGATTCTCGTTGGTATGCCAAATCTACAAATCCAGTTTGAATAAAATGCGTACGCGACTGATTCTGCAGAAATATTTTCGAGGGGATATGCTTCTACCCACCGTGTATAGCGATCTATGCAAGTCAGACAATAGCGATACGATTGGCATTGTGGCAATGGACCTATAATGTCGACGTTTATGTGATCGAATCGTTTAGTTGTTAGCTGATATGTAGCTATAGGGGCTTTATTATGGCGTTGAATTTTAGATTTTTGACATGCGAGGCACCTTTTGGTCCACTCGCGGCAGTCTTTTCTCAAACTTGGCCAAACGAACTTTTCTGCTACTAACTTTATGGTTTTAGCCGCTCCGCTGTGACAAATGTTATGTATAGACTCAAAACCGTTTTTTCGGAAGGGTTCTGTAAGGAAGGGGCGTATGTTACCAGTACTTACATCGCAGTATATTTTGGCGTCGGTGCCCGGCACACAGAATGTTTTCAAGTCTAAACTTGAGTTGCTTTTTGCTGGCTGAAGCTCGGTGTCTGTAGACTGGCTTTCGGCCAATTTCGTGTAGTTGATCGTTTTCGGTACATGAATAGCGTCGACGCGTGACAGAGCATCGGCTATGATATTGTCCTTGCCAGGGAGATAACGTATGTCCGTGGTGAATTGGCTTAAAAAATCTAGATGGCGTATTTGTCGGGGAGAAGCTTTTTCCATTTTTTGTTGAAAAGCGAACTGTAGGGGCTTGTGGTCAGTATATATGCAAAATTGCTGCCCTTCGACCATGTGTTGGAAATATTTTACGGCTTTGTATGCACCCAAGAGTTCGCGGTCGTAGGTGCTGTAACGTTGTTGCGCAGCATTTAGCCTTTCGGAGTAGAAACCCAGCGGTTGCCATTCATCTCGATCTAATTGTTGTAGCACAGCTCCTACAGCTGTACCGGAGGCGTCTACTGTGAGGGACAAAGTTGCGCCAGGCTTAGGAAAGACCAATAGAGTAGCTGCTGCTAATTCTGATTTACAGCGTTGAAATGCTTCTAATGATGTGGACTTCCATTCGATTCTCGAAGTATCATTTTTTTTGTTTCCCTTTATAAGATTGAATAAAATGTTTTGGCTCTCGGCAGCCTTAGGTAGGAAGCGACGAAAAAAGTTCAACATACCCAGGAAGCGTCTCAGGTCACATACTCGTTCTGGTGTCTTCCATTCGTTAATGGCTTTCACTTTACTTACCGGCGGCCGAAGCCCCTCCGGGGTGACTACGTAGCCAAGGAATGTTACTTCCGATTTACCGAAGACGCATTTCGCCAGATTTATAACGATGTCGTGTTCGCGCAATTTTTTAAATATGGCCCTTAGATGCTGCTTATGTTCGTCCACGCTCTTTGAAGAAACTAGTATGTCGTCCAGATACGGCCATGCATAATCAAATTCCCGGAGAATGTGGTCCATAAAACGTTGGAACGTCTGCCCGGCGTTGCGTAAGCCAAAACACATATAGACAAACTCGTACATGCCAAAAGGTGTCGTAATAGCCGTTTTTGGTATATCAGAAGGTTCCACCGGTATTTGGTGGTACGCTCGACGCAAATCGATTGTCGAAAATATTTTGCAGCCGTGGAGCGCGTGGGTGAAGTCGTGGATATGTGGGATCGGATAGCGGTCAGGTTCTGTCACACTATTTAACCGCCTAAAATCTCCACAGGGTCTCCATTCCCCGTTCTTTTTTTGCACCATGTGTAAAGGAGCTGCCCAGGGACTGCGAGAGGAGCGACAAATACCTGCATCGAGAAGCGTTTGAATTTCAGCTTTTGCTGCCTTAAGCTTGTCTGGAGCTAACCGTCTAGGCTTTGAAAAAACGGGGGGTCCTTTAGTGATGATGTGATACTGTGTGAAGTATTTCTTTGTTTCTTGTTCGGCGACGTTAGATCTTTAAATTCTGCCAGTAAATCCTGAAAAGGTAAGTCTTTGTTAATAAAAGATAAATTACCTTCGTCGTGGCTGATCGCTTTTATCGTATATCGTTGAGCTACGTTTGTGAAGCTATCTACCAGTTTGCGTTGGTGTATATCGACGAGAATTTTGTAATATGCTAAAAAGTCAGCTCCCAGAATAGGTTGAGTTACATCTGCGACAATAAAGCTCCAGCGGAATTTTCGTCGAAGTCCGATATTTAAGCATAGCGCTTTTTCACCGTATGTTCTAAATGATGACTTGTTTGCAGCATAAAGTTTTATGTCGGCGTCTGGTTGTCGTCGCTGAGACGGCGTCGGCGGAATTACGCTGACTTCTGCGCCAGTATCCACAAGAAATTTGAGGTTAGTGTTTCGGTCGGTGATAATGAGTCGACGGTTAGTCATTGTAGAACTGTCACGCACCGTCGTTGGTGACAGCGAACCTAGTTTAACGATTTCGAACACGGTTTACGGCATTTAGTAGCCTTATCACCGAATTTCGTATGATACCAACAAACGTTTGCGTCGGCCTTTGGTGTACGTGCTCGTGCGTGTGAATTAGATCGTCGCCTATCTCTGCCGCGATGCCTGAGTGCGGTTTTTAACTCTGCTACCTCCTTTGTCAACGCAGATAGTTGCTGCGACATGGAAGTTTGGTCGCCATTTGCTGAAATGGAATTAATGTGTGGGCCGTCGTTAACCTCAATTATTTTGTCAGCTAGCAATGCGACTTTATCTAAGGGTTCGGTACTTATAGAAATGATAGAACGTATATTTTGCGGCAATCTATTCAGCCAAATAGATTTCAGCATGCTGTCGTTCATTTGCTGTCCAGCTAATTGACGCATTTCGCGAAGCAGGTGCGACGGTCGAAGATCGCCGAGTTCTAAGTCTTGAAGGAGCTTTTTTATTCGTTTTTGCTCAGATTCGGCGAACTGCTCCAAAAGACGTGTCTTAAGCGTTTTATACAAGTCCGTGGCTGGCGGATTAAGTATTAAATCGCTAATTTGCGCTAAAACATTGCTTTCAATTGCTGCGACGACAGTATGGTATTTAGACTTATCGCTTGTAATGCCGGCCGCAATAAATTGCGACTCCACTTGTGCAATCCACAGCTCGGGTTTCGCGTGCCAAAATGGTGGAATTTTCACAGTCACTTTTGCGATTTCTGTGACGACCTCGTTAGCACCTGCCGGTGATCCTGCATTGTCTGTAGTGAGTGGCATTACTCCGGATTCTGATTCACTTTTCATGTGTTTTTAAGCGTCGGGGTCACCAAATTGTGGAATATGATTATTCAACAATATATTTTATTCTTCAATTAAATATTAATAAGTTACAATTGTGCGATTAGAATATTCGCGAACGCAAAAAACTTCGTCGACGACTGACTGTAGCCAGAGTGGCCACATCAAGGCGAAGTAATATTTGTAATGTCAACGTCAGGGATGTTGTTTGATCTCTAAGTGGGTTGTTCCTGTCATGTGGTACGCCACAATATAATTATTAATTAATTTTATATCATTCCTTTGCCATATGTACATATGTATACCGAACACAGACAGATGTCCATCGAATCCAATGCGAACTGCTTGTTTGTGCTTTCAAGCGAATTTTCGCATTTATCGTTTCTTGTTTCTTTGTTTTTTTAAACGAGCATATGTAATTATACTTTGTATGGCGCAGGTAACGTACATATGTATATTATTATGTTATGTTATTAAATGGAAATGAAAAAAAAATATAAATTAAATTATATGCACTCACTATATCTACACTATATAAATAAATAAATTAGTGATGGGCGAGTCCGAGATGTTTAGACAATCGAGAGAATCGTCATCGTTGCAAAATCACAATCGAGTCAAAAGTTGACTCGCTCCTCGACTACACAATCGAGATGTTTTTGCGATTGTTCCGAGTCGGCGAGTCGGAGGTTGTTTCGATGACATCTCGACTACACAAGCGAGATGTTTTTGCGATTGTTCCGAGTCGGCGAGTCGTAGGTTGTTTCGATGACATCTCGACTACACAAGCGAGATGTTTTTGCGATTGTTCCGAGTCGGCGGGCCGGCTGTTGTTTTGATGATGTTTTAGTTGATAAAATAAACTGAATGAGGTTTGTTGATAAAGAAAGTAGGATTTTTAATGGAAGTGAGGCTAATACATAAATAAATTAACCAAATTGAAAAATATGCTATACATAGACGCTGCATTATTGCAATCACAACTAAACAGTGTCGTGCATAATAATAATAATTAATTATTTAAACATTAATAAATTTTCTGAAGTGAGACGCTTATGAAACAAATGAATTTTAAGAGTACCAACAACGGCAATAGATTTGTACCACTCTGTATGTTTTGTAAAGCAATTTTAATATTCAAGTGGCAACAATTATTATGTATTTTTTGCAGCGAGTGCGAGATGTTGTAGGGTTGCTTTGAAAACGAGAGGAATCGTTGGCGAGTCCGAGATGTTTTAGCGATTGTTTCGACTGACGGCCATTTACGACTTGACTCGAATACGAATGAAAACCATCGAGTGCATTCGAGATGTTTCAACAATCGAGAGAATCGAATAAAACATTTCGGACTCGCCCATCACTAAAATAAATGATCTAGAAAATTTCTTACCGGAAGATTTCACTAGGGGCATTCGAAAAGGAAATAAAGAAAAAAGTGATATGATGCCCCGAAATAAGCAACAAATTTTACTTATTAATATTCCTAAGGAAAATAAAGAATTTCATTAAATTATAATTAAAGATCAGCTAATAAAAATCACAAATCAATTGTTTGCCTATCACTTTCGAATTTACCACTTCATGTCCCAGCTGTTGCCACGAAAACCTAGAGAATAACTAAGCAAAAACATATTAGGCCTGCAAAAATTCAGCAAACATAAAAACGAAAAAAGTAGCATAGAAAAACGCAGTTGGACGCAACAAAAACAAAAAAAAAAATATTAAAAAAAAGTTACGCCAAACAACCAAAAAAAGGGAAACGTAAAAAACGAAATTTTAAATCACGGTCTACAACGAAAACATCCCTGTGTAAGTGAGTGAACGAGTAAATGTGCCAGTGTTACTGTGAATATTGCAAATTGATGTGGTAAAATTTAACTGACAATAGTGGCAAGCTTGTAGATATACATGTATGTTGGTTGTAGATGCAGTTAAACTGATGAACTATGTATGTACGTTTTTTGTAAAGTCTAAACGGCCTTTTCGGTTGCCGATGACAATTGAATTGTGACAGAAAAAATTCACAGAAAAAAGTTCCCAAAAAAAAATACTGCCGAATCACAACGAATCGTTAGATGACTAACTGGATAACAACACAGCATAACAGACAGTTTTTACATGTGTTTTTTTTGATGTGTAAACATCTTTGCTGTAGCTATGAGTAATTTCGAAAAACAGGTAAAGTTTACGCGTAAACATGTAAATGCGTAAACCGTAAATGACCTTGGCATTGTCAGTGGTAGGTAGGTAGCTAGGCATTTACTTACAAATGCTTGCATGCATAGTCGTGCAAATGCAAATATGAGCAACAACAGCAACGAAGCGAAGCGAAGTTGTTGTTGTTGTTGTTTTCTGCAACAATGCGACAAATAGGCAAAATAAAAAGGACCAACCTGTTTGAACATGTATGCAAATGTATGGATATGCATACCTACATATACCTATCTAATTTTCTGAGCAATATTGGTATCAAATGAAAGGTTTTGAGCAGGACTTCGATATGAGGCACCACTAATTGTGACCCCTAGGCCGGGTCTGCAGATATAGGTCAAAACGTGGACCTGGATGACCCAGAATATTTCTGAGCAATATTGGTATCAAATGAAAGGTTTTGAGCAGGGCTTCTACATGGAGCTCTATTCTTTATGATTTCTAAGTCGGGTCCTGAGATATGGGTCAAAACGAGGGCCCGTATGATCCTTGAATGTTTCTGAGAAATATTGGTATCAAATGAAAGCCAAAACAAAACAAAAATAAAAGCAAAAACAAAAACAAGAGCAAAAATAAAATAAAATAAAAAAACAACAAAATAGTATATAGCAGTGACAATTACAACAAAAAATTAAAAAAATAGTCGCATTCTAATCCAAAGAAAACCAGAAAGGGAATAGAAATCCTATTTCGAAATTGTTTACACATCAACGTTCATGAATACTCGTTATTCAAGCTTTAATTTTTTGTTTGCTTCTAGGTTTCAAGCACATGTTGAACTTCTCGTTTGGGGTTAACCAAAGGTCCGAAAAGCTGTGCAGAATCTCCGTACGTCATGGTTTGAAGTCAGCAGCTCAACCGTGAAATTTATCGTGTAATGGATTCTTTTTTTATTTTATTTGTACTTGTTTGCTTTGGCTGACTGTTTTTGTTTAGGTAAATTTTTAACTCTTTTTTATGAAGCCGCTTTATTTCCATTTGGTCCAGTTTCAAATTTGGTCCGCAGGAAAAGTGCTAAGTTACATATTTTGTATTTGTTTATAGTCTAAGTTTTAAATTTTAAACTTGTGACGAAAAAAGTTTTAATTTTCAACTGGGACTTTCCCTCTACATTTAGCTTTACCTTTAACTTTACCTTTACCTTTACCTTTACCTTTACCTTTACCTTTACCTTTACCTTTACCTTTACCTTTACCTTTACCTTTACCTTTACCTTTACCTTTACCTTTACCTTTACCTTTACCTTTACCTTTACCTTTACCTTTACCTTTACATTTACCTTTACCTTTACCTTTACCTTTACATTTACCTTTACCTTTACCTTTACCTTTGCCTTTAAAGCACTGCCCATGTGACAGATCTTTATAGACCAGTGCTTTAAGTTCTTTATAGACCAAAAACCATGGTCAAATTTCAAAACTAGCACTTAAGCGTGCGAAAATAAACAGCTGAAGTAATTAATAACAAATCAACACATATTTCCGCAATCCGATTTCCGTCTTATTCAACCGATTATGAAATTTTCCCCCCATCCAACCTTCACTAAAAGTGAAAGGATTTACGAAAATTAATTTGTTGTAACAAAAACAATTAAAACTTTGGAAAGTTTAACAATAAAATTTCTGTGCAATTTGATTTTAATTGTTTGCTGCCCGGTAGTCGACGCTTAATCCTAATACGATTAATGGAATGTGTGTGCGTAATATGTATGTATGTAGGTATGTACATACATATGTTGAAATCAAATCAAACTGAATAACTTCAAGCTAAAAATTTATGATAATTGACAAAATTGTTGCAGGCAATTATTAAATTTAGTTTTTGTGCACAAAGTGAATATTTGCTTTTTGGCAAATTGATTGAAATGCTTTTGAAACGCTCAAAGCAAATATTTAAAGTGAAAGTGGTCAAATTAGAAAGGATTTTATACGAAAGCGAAAATTCGGGAGAAGAAAAAAGAAAGGAATGCAGAATTTTGCTTTCAAGTTAATTTAATATAACAGCAATGTATCCTTAAATAAGGGAAAAATCTAAAATTGAATGGATGGCAGCATTTCCAGCAGCGCTACTGAAGTAATTTGTTTATTCCCGAAGAACTAAAAACAATTTCCTGTTGGAATGTGTAACTGAATATAAAAAGCTTATTGTTTGTGAGCACAGTTAAGTATGTATAAGCGTTCATTTATTCATTAGTTTTGCGCAATTAATAAACGTTTGATATAAATAATTATTATTAATTAAATGTTGTTGCTTGCAAAAATTAATTTTCATTTCGCAACAACAAAGAAAATCAATGCAAGAAATTCTTTACGTTATTAATTAAATTAATATGTATCTATATACCTACTCGTATGTACACTAGACCGTATCGCAAAGAATAAAGTTCGCCGTACGCCGCCGCATATGATGTCTTTTTGGAAAACATTTCCGGAAAAGTTTTTTATTTTTTTTTACGCCGCTAGATGTCGCTAAAATTTATTTTTCTCATATCTTCCGTATTTATAGTCCGATCTCTAAGTTTAATACACCAATATTTTTGACTTGAAAGGGCGCCTTATACTATGGAATATTATTAACCCTATGTCCGCCATTGGGGTCACTACCACCCAGTACTGAGTTTATACCACCCTAATGTACTTTTTTTATGTCTGCATGTTAAACGTAGTCAAAAATCATTAACCTTTGCAAAATAAGTATTTCGATAGCTTGAGCAGAACCCGAAATAAAACACGTTCAAAATTCCGAGGAATATATGTAGGTTTTTCGGGCCCTTTGGTCTTTTAGTTAATTTTACAGAAAAATTTTCTGAGGAGACCCCTAATAAAAGTTTATGCCAAATAATTTTCTAGAACATGTTAACCGTCTAGCACCGCAAATAAAGGGTTATTTTTTAGAAAATCAGGAAAAAATTTATTTTTAAGGTCGCTAGAGGGTTAAAACGTTCTAGAAAATTATTTGGCATAAAATTTTATTAGGGGTATCCTCAGAAAATTTTTCTGTAAAATTAACCTAAAAGACCAAAGGAACCGAAAACCCTATATTCCTCGGAATGTTGAACGTATTTTATTTCGGGTTCTGCTCAAGCTATCGAAATACTTATTTTGCAAAAGATTAATGATTTTTGACTACTAAACTAAGTACTGGGTGGTAATGACCCAATGGCGCACATAGGGTTAATAATATTCCATAGTATAAAACATCCTTTCAAGCCAAAGATATTGGTGTGTCAAACTTAGATATCGGACTATAAATACGGAAGATATGAGAAAAATAAATTTAGCGACATCTAGCGGCTTCCAAGAAAAAAATAAAAACCTTTCCGGAAAAAAAAACTTTTCCAAAAAGACATCATATGCGGGGGCGTACGGCGAACTTTATTCTTGGGTCCATATAAGGCGACACGGCCTAATGTACACACAACATGTAAATCAGTGTTTTTATTTCACCAAGAAATTCAAGGAAATAAAAACGGAATTTTTTCCAAAATTTGCAACAATGGGCCATATTAATAAAAACCAAGAAAATGCTTTTACTCAAGATTTTAAAAATTTGACAATAATTTGTATGAACCAAATTTCAAAATTTGAGTAAAAGGTTTGAAATCTTAAGCAAAAGCAAATGCTTGGCTTTTATTAATATGACCCAATGTAGAAAAATTCTTTGAAATAATAATTGCAAAGTGCGCCAAGAGTTTATATTTCCAACGGTGTTTCCTTTTTAAGGTGTGAACTCTTATGACGTCGATTGATTAAGGTGGATCTACTCAAGACACTACTATAAGGAATGGCCCAAAATATCCATTCAAATATCACCGTTGCAACTTATTACGATCTTCGAACATTATCGCACATATATATAGATACAAACATGTGTATTTCCTGTGCCTTTCCCATGCCGGCAATAAGCACTTTTACTACTAGAAAATCTACTCACATAAACTAGATTATCAACCGCAAATTTACACTACCGACCCTTTCCGAACACACACGATTATAGATACCATGTACATACCCTGCAGCAAAACGCCCCAGTTCCAGTGTAGTGCAGAAGTAGTTCAAATAGAAACAGGGTTGATTCTCTTTCTATCATGGATAGTTCTGGGATAGTTCAAAATTAACACAAACGGAAGCACTTGAGGACTAGTTCACAAATGGTCAGCCTGTGGCCGCGCTTTACAAAAATAAGCCTCAGCCTGCAGAACTCTTAACATACTGAACATAAATGCGGCATTATATCACAAAATACGAAGTTTTTGAAACCTAACCATACAAAAGGTGGTATTATCCCCATTCACCTACAAATGCCAAGTAATATTACATTGGTTCTATGTGCGCCCTTTTAACCAAGTTTCATTTGACTCTACCCAGCAAAAGCCAACAAAAAGTGATATTATTGTAAAGTGCAAAATTTGTTGTTGCTCAACTTTAAAGTAATAGCTGTAAACATATATTTTTCATGAAGTCACAATAATAAACTGCTTCGCATCCCTGCATACCTTGAGAACCAGTTCTCAGCTAGTTGTGAACTCTCTAGTTCTAGACTGCATTTTTCGTGACTGTACCTTATATTAGCTCCAGGGTATATTTTTATATCTTTATAATGCGTGTTAGACTCGATTAAATACGAGTATGTGTCGTCTTCTCTAAATAAAGCCACATTATACTTAAATTGAATTTACGGTCACTTTATGCGGCTGGAATAACATTATTTCGAGAGCGAGAGAAAGTGCAAATGCAAGCAAAATGTATGTGACTTCACACAACTCTAGCCAAGTAAGTCACTAGCACGTTTGAGTTAGTTATTTTATTTTTTATATTGCTTGCCTTTTTTCAACAATTTAGTCGTCGCATTGTCCTTTATTTCTCTTTTCTTTACACACATGCTTTTTGTCCTTAGCGCACTACAGTAGTTGGCAGTTGCAAGTCGATTAGTTATGCCCCAAGCACTTCGCCCACAAGCAATGGAATTGGTTGTATGTGCCTCCGCTTGTGCACGCGATTTTATGTGAATGTGTTTATTTTCACATATTCTTCTATGTAAAGGCCGGGCTTCTAGGTGAATGTGTGTGCTTTTAGTATTCCTATGCGTTTTTACGTAATGCTTCCTCTTATGCTCTGTGTAAATCAAATTGAGCCAGACGATGCTGTCGAACGCCCAAATAGCAGTCGTTTAATATATTGTGTTCTTCCGGTTTGGACGTTGCCAAACTATATTCTTACATACATACATATGTAGGTGTATAATATATTTACATATATTTTTTGTTGTCAAAGTAGCGCAATGCTTCTTTTCACTAATACGTGAAAAATAAAAAATGGTCATTAAGTCACTTAGTAAAAAACCTAGATAAACATTACGTGTTATCACGGTGGGCAGGAAGCGACGACAGGTTGCATGCAGGAGCGGATTTACATACATATTACAACAAGAATGAAAGATTTTTTCAATTTTTTACAGAGAAAAAATTAATCAAAGTACATTTCAGAACATTGCACTATGGTTCAAAATTCAGTTTTTGAGGAATAAAATAGTTAGATGTAAGATATCGGTTTCATAGGGTATTTAAAGGTAAAAGTAATGTCTCTTGACGAAAATGGGCGAACCACGCCCATTTTTCGCTGCTGCTGCCATACATAGGGGAAACTGTAAATTTATGTTGAATTTCAAATAGAGATAAAAGTTTACTTTTCTAAAGGTTTCCGATACGCTGAATCTGAATCTGAAGTCAGATTTTCGATGCTACGTGTAGTTTTAGAGATATTGTTATTTTAAGTTCATTAACTTTGCGATAGTAAATTTTAAAGTTTTTTATTTTTTTTAGCAAGTTAATGAAATTAAAATAACAATATCTCAGGTAGTAAAGAAGATATCCGAAAAAGTGTAACGTTATTTTCAGGGGAAATTATTAGGTTTTTAAACCCTATATATAAATGAGTTTTATATCTTTATTATCAATATAAAATTGTAAAGTATCGCCATTTTCGAAGTTTACTTTTCGATATTTCCATGCAACCTATTGTGGCTAACCGACAACCGTGCACAGCTAGCGCGTATCTCAACTCTAACTTTTTTTTTAGTATTAACGTATATATATGTAAGAATGAGAATTGGATCATTAGATTAAAATATTTACATAAACTAGCAAAATATTGGAACTTAAAATAGCACCATAAAAAAAACGTACTTTTTTTGAAATTTTCACTTTAGATGCACCAAAGTACATTAAGCACTGCAGGTACATCAAAATTGTATATTAAAGAAATATTTCTTTATTTATTCTGAATGAAACATATAATAAGAAATTTTCACGTAGATTTAACATTTTAGGAGTTATACGCAAATTAAAGTGGGTACTTTTTGTGTTATTTTATATTTCAGTGGTTATCCTTTAGGTCCTGTTCACATTGGATTTTTCCACTACAGATGTCCTGTTTCCTTTTTAATACCTTTTGTTGTATACCTTAGCTACCAGATAATGTACTGAAATCGGAAAAATTTGGACTTTGGCGAATTTTCGATTTCGTCAATATTTGATCCTTTCAAAAAAAACAAAAAATGTGGATATCCTTGAAAAAGGAGCAGCTCGGATTTTAATTTCAACGGATGTTTCATCTATAAACATCACATAACACAACCCCACTTTCCTTTTTTGTCGGCATTTTCATGCAACCTATCGTCGCTTCCTGCCCACCGTGTTATAGGGCGAGCTTCAACTCCAATTTTGCGGTGTATCACTTAAAGGGAATTTAGTTTAATTTTTGGCAATATGTACAGTGAATCATAACCGGGCCCATATATGTATGTACATGTTAGGCAAGCACCTGTGACATAGTGGTAGAGAGGCCCCCTCTTTCCAGTACACATATTGGTGCGTTGCCAAAATGTTTCAAAGCACTCTGAATCAAATACATATGTATCTAAATTTACTTCAAGTTGTCAAGTTCGGTAAAGTGACTGAAGCAAACGACTGAATGGGCCAATTGCCAAATGGGCTGATAGACAGGCATACTTTGCAAACTTCAAAGGCACTCAGGAAACACCACTTACTATGCAATATTTAAAATTGACACATTGAACTGAAAATATATGTATTTGTATACGCCAATTACAATAGAATCAACTCTCTAAAGTTCTCTGAAAATATAAATTCCGCTCTTTACATTTTACTTGCTAATTTAGTCAGCAGGAGGAAATTTTTAAAGAGTGGCGAAAAGAGCGCTAATATTATTACTCGAACAGAATTTGGTCACAAATAAACCTCCAAAAATTTGCGCCTTATTTAAAAGCTTCTTAAATGATGATGGTACGGCTTTTAAGGTTAAATTAGGTTAGATTAGATTAAATAGGTCGGGATACATTGATCTCTCACATAGACCACACATGGTCCCTAATGTTATTCGACACTTGGAATTTTTTGTATTTCCTGAAGAGTATTTTCTTGACCACTAGATTCTACAACAGGGTGAGAGCTCTCCATATGTGCCCTCCTTGACTTAGTCGAAAGGCCCCACCCCCCTGTCAGCGTCCGACAACTCAAAAGGTCCTCGATCCAGCGCTGGATGGTTGAGGGTACTCCCATTCATTTAAGCTCCGCCAACAGCGGCTCAACAGAGACGTTGCTAAAGGCAGCCGAAATATCAAGAAACACCTATCGCACTCCCTTTAGTGAAGGGCCTTTTCTATATGTTGTTGTTCTGAATTTTTATCCTGTTTATCCTCCATTACGACAAGATAAATACGTTTATGCCTTCCGTCAGGCACCTCGAACCATGACTGAGGCCGTCTCCCACCTCCCCCCCCCCCCCCCTGGTTCTATCCTTGAGAGCCCTACTAGATCGGAAAATATCCTTTGCTAGCCCTCCTTATAATAAGGTTTATTCGCTATAGGAAATAAGGCTTAGCTCACTTCTTATAATAAGAGATTATATGGGGTTTAATGGCCTTGTAATAACTGTTGCAAATGCAAGTGGGTATACATATCATTCGATTCGGAAAGTTTCTTCTATCACTGTTGGATATGAAAGCTGCTTGGCAATCTACTTTGATTTCACAACACCCTTACCACCACATTTAAACACAAGAACAAAACCATTTTCATTGCGCTGAAGAGCTCTTACAAAACTCACTGCGGAGCGTCTAAGCCAATGACATTGAAATAAACGTTGGTGTAGGCGCGGAATATCTGAACTTCTAGAGTGTATTTAATTTAGTTGTACAATTCACAAGTTTGCACATTGAAACAAAACTATTATTTCCTTTATTTACTATTGTAAGCAACTTTCTTCAAGGAGTGTGATAGATAGACAGAAAATAGGAAATGTCGCGGACAGCAGAAGTTTCCGAACGAAATTCGGATGTATGTATGTCTGCATGTTTGTGACTCTAAACAAAACATGTTGCATTTTATCTAGATTTAGACAACCAAAATGGCGCTTTCTTACATACCTACTTTATTCTTTTTGACTCGCACTGAGACTCCATCGCCCACCACCAAGCTTTTGCTTCGTATGAAGTTTTGTAAAACAATCCAAATTACATTTTAATTTGATTCACTTTGATGGTATTCAGCATGTTCTACTGTTGGATATGCAGCAAATAAAATTTCTCACTGTTTTCCCTTACATATATACATACAGAAATAAAAGGAATGAAGGAAACGGAAGTGTAAACAAACTATGATGTGAGATTTGAGTTAAAAGAGAATGTTCGAAAGCAGTTATTTTGTTAAGTTATTACTTTTACTCGTATGTAGTACATATCTTCGACCCGCTTTCGGCTTTAATGGCAAAATTTTGGGATAGAGGAAGAACAGTTATTCTAAATGTCTGTATAACACAATGGTCGGCAAAGTTGTGAGAGATTTTGTGTCGGAATGAGCGCAGAGTGATTTCCGCTACATTGGTTCGCATGTATGTGTGAATCGACTCCGCACAAAAGTGCTTTGGCCTACCTACATATGTCTGGTAAAACCTCTTTTTTGTTGTTTGTTTGTTAAGAGTACGATATATTGTGGAGTGAATTCTCAGAGAACGAAAAAAGATACTGAAGATAGCACATTGCCGAGATCGGTTTATAACGTATTCAAACTTGAGAAGGAAACTCGTTCCACAATACATCGTCTATATAATCCAAAGCGTTGGTATCAGGCGCGGATCCAGGATTTCGGCAAGGGGGGGGTTTTGAAAATTTCTTTTTTTGGAAGGTGTTTTTTAAGGGCAGACGCTGTTGAAAATATGGACTAATACCACCTACTATTATTATTCTATATACTAGTTGCGCCTTTCCCGGACCTTAAAAACACCAAACTCAAAACCCTCCAAATTAACAATATGTATGTCATCACATAAAGTGCAGGAGATTTCAATTGAAGTTCTAAATAACATGTCTAACGTATGTATGTATATTTTTGCATTGGTACGTGCGAATGAGTATCGTATGGTATTGGTGGCAAATTGATCATCAATTTCACTTACCCTTGCATTTAAAGCCAAAATAAATAAGAATATATGTATGTAGTACTTTTTGGTTATATTTATATTTTTAATAGAATTTTTACTTTATTGAAGTTCTTGTGTTTATATACTAAAATTTTTAAAAGATTAAATTAAACAAGAATTGCGAAATGCCTCTGAAAAAGGCAATTTCTCCAACGATTCAGACATTTCTGACCAAATTAATTCTGTACAATCCCGATAAAAATAGGGATAATGCCTATATGACACTACATTTTTTCCTTGGTTTTTTTGGTTTGGAAAACCCACCTGAAGTCAAAATACAAAAACAATTCTCCTGTAGGTTGAAAAGAGACAAATACTCACTCAAAAGCAATTTGATTGACATTAAACTTCAAACTAAATCAAAATAATACATATTTATTTCAAAATTAATTTTTTTGGAAATTTGAATTTAAATTACTGAAATAAAAAAGTTATGAAACCCAAAGGGAAGGATAGCTGTGTATTCCATGTTATAAAGGGAAGCCAGTACGCAATATAATTTTTCTTCCGGACTTCTTCTTTACCCTTGCGGCCAAAGCAGAAGCTTACAAGTGGCAAATTTAAAATTTGTATTTCCATATACATATTTTTTATTTTAAATATAATTTATTTTCTAGTTGTCAAATTGAAACAATTGTAAGAAAAAATGACCGAATGCCAAAAAACCTACCTTGGGTTTTTTTCAATAAAGCTTGCTCGCTTGCACCAACGCAAAACTCTATTTGACCATCTCCTTCACACAAAAAACCTGGTAGAATACCAGAAAAAAAAACGTATCTAGTGTCATATGGGCTTAAGAAAGAAAAGAAAATAAATTTGCGCTTTGGCAATTTACGAATAGCATTTGACAAATTTTATTTTATGCACGTGCGTCGAAAGGTACCTACATGAACTTTTTTCGCATGTAGGTACATATTTTGGATGTTATGTGGTGTGCCCAGTATACATGAATAAAATGTATATTTTTTTATTCATTTTTAAATATTTTTTTAATTTTTAAATAAATAAAAAAAAAAAACAAAAAAAAAATACCAACCGCAGGCAGGATTCGAACCGCGATCGACAAAATGCGAATCAAAGGCGCTACAGCTACGCCAACGAGCCATTTACATTGTGCATGTCAAACGCTGTACTTTAATTGTATTTCTTTCAACTACCTACTATGCTCGCATCTTTTTCGATGGACGAGAAGTGCGAAATTGTCTTTTCACACATATATATATGTGCATATAAAATATAATCTGAAAATAAATGAAAATAAATGGCAAGTTTTTTCTTTGGACAGCTAAACCCATCCATGCTTTTGGAATGATAGAGTTTTCCTTGATTAGTTTGGGAAATTTGGGCGCAGAAGCTATAAATGCATTAATTTGGGATCTATGATAAACCACAAGGGGGGGGGGGGAGGGGTTGAACCCCAAAACCCCCCGTGGATCCGCCACTGGTTGGTATACAGACATATGAAGAAGCTGTTCTCCTGGGCTGTTAGTATAGTTTCAAATATTCATATTTAGACAACAGTTCTATCATCTCAAATTCCACGCAGAAAAAGAAGTTTTCCTGAATGACAAGCTTTATGTAAAAAATATCTAAAAAGTGTTTTAAAATAAGTACAAAAATCGTAGCTTTTATAGTATTTTGTATCAAATGGAAAGCATATGTTTTTGTTTTAGTTATAATGGGAAAAAAAACTTCCGCGAACTTCTGAGGAACGCAGCCGAAGTGGCAGTCAATGGTCGGCTATAAATCTGGGTAATTACGGAAATTTAGCAATTAACTTTACAGAAACATAGTGCTAATTAACCGCTTCCGGAAGTACATAGAAAAAAAAAATCCATTTGCTTGTAGATACTTAAAAACTAACTAAAAATAAAAGTTCTACAAAATTTATGTGTTTGCTAAGAGGTACAAGTAAAGTGTAACACTAGTTTTAGTTTGGAGCAGCTGTAGCCATGCTAAATCCTTGGATATTCGTCACAGAGACGCTTAGATGTATTTGTGTATGTATAAGTGAGTATATAATAATATTTTTTCTTTCGTAGACACTCAAATTTCCGCTTAACATTTGCCATTTCCGGTTTATATGCATGTAAAGTAGTATTACGCAAATATTTGTAAGTAAGCATATCGCATAATTATTTCCGCTAATTTTTGGCGGCGGCACCTCTTAAATATAATTCGCAGCACTTTATTATGCGCTTTTTTTCTTGTTTATTATGCATTTACTTACTTAGTCCATTAGCTCTCATTGCTTCTTTTCTTTTTGTTCTTAACAAGATAATTTCTTAAAATGTCGTCCTCTTTCCTCTATCTCTCTCCCTTTATGCTTTAATTTTTTTTATGATCCTTAGTAAGAGAATACTTAGTTTTCGTTCCATTATAATGTTTATTAGTTATGTACATAGTTCCTTAAGTAAAATGGTGTGACAAAGAAGAAAAAAAGAAAGAGTTAAAATACTTAAACGGCTATTGCAATTTTGTGGAAACAATGACCCAAATGTCTTTGAAAGCGAGCATCTATTGAGATTTAATTTTGTGATTAAAAGGACAAGTGCTGCAATTCCCGGAATGTTCTTTTTTTAGGGAAAATAGGAGTTTGTAATAAAAAAAATCTCACCAGGAACATAAGTTCCGACTGTCTTCGTAATATGCCTTATGGAAAATATTTTTCGAAAGACCGTGGTAAAAATGAACTTGAGTGAAACTCGAGAAATGTGAAGTCCTCTAACCTCTTATCATGAATACCTGTGTTTATCCAAACCTTAATCACGCGACTCTCGGTTCAGCTAAGAGCGATATTATCCGCCATTTTTAATCCGCCGTCTTAGCTTACATAAAGGACTCGCAACCTTTTAAGGGGCATGTCTGCCCTTGCGACATTTTTCTGTAGATTTTTTTTCATTGATTTTTCTTTAATCTGTATAACTTTTTCTTTAATTTCTTTAATCTATAACTGTAATAACTGTTCTTTCGATTGCAAACAAAAAAAACCGAAATGAATTATCTCTCCACTGAAATCTATAATAATAATAATAATATAATACAATGGCGCTATTATAACTCTGACGAGTTTTATGGCCGAGCTTCTCTCCCAATTCAAGGTGTACTCCTTTTTGTTTTTCCTACTAATTGGGTGGACCTACAGTTTTACGCCGGCTCCGAACGGCGAATGCATTTTTTGTGAGAAGCTTTTTCATGACAGAAATACACTCGGAGGGTATGCCGCCCACTGCCGAGAGGTGACCGCTGCTCTTAAAAAATCCAATAATTGGATTTTTACTAATTAGAAAAATTTTTTGGTGTTTTGCTCGAACCGTGGTTTGAACCCGAGACCTCTGGCATAGCAGGGGAGCACTCTACCCACTGCAACACAGCGGCCACACTTAAATCTATAAAGTTGGAAAATGTTACTGACTGTTGATTTTATGATAGTGCGATGGAGATTTATTACCGCTGTCGCGTTTACTGTACTGCAAAAAAGAGGTTGTGAAATGCTCGAGAAAAAAATATACGAATAAAGAGCTTGAGGACTTAGGATGCACAATTTTATTAATGGTTATGAATTTCATTTATTCATACAGTCGCTGAAACCAGATTAATTTATTACATGTGTTTTTGAGGCAGCATAATTCAATCCATGACATTTAGCCGAAAGAAGTATCTTTACTTAGCAACGTTACCAGTATGATATTCCACAATTTAGGTTAGGTTAGGTTAGGTTGGCCGGATACAGCGATCCTTCACGTTGACCACATATGGTCCTTAGTGTTACCAACATCATATTGGAGGCGTTATACTAAGCTTCGAATGCAAAATTTCGCAAGTTTTAGTATTTTGTGTATTTTTCGAAAAGTATTTTGTGTATTTATGACTATATTCCACAACAGGGATGAGAGTACTCCCCCTTGTGGGGTGCCCCACTTGACATCGTCGAAATTACCCACCCACACGTCACCCTCCGACAACTACAAAGGTCCACGATCCAGCGCCGAATGATTGCGAGTATACCGATCCATTGGGCCTCTCCAACGGCGCCGCAGCAGAGAAGTTGCTAAAGGCACCCGAAATATCAAGAAAGATAGCTATCCCACCTCTGTAGTGAAAGGCCATTTCGATATGTTGTTGTTGTGTTTATTTATCCCTTATCACGACAAGATAAATGCGTTTTATGCCTTCCGCCAGACTACGACTGTGGCCCTCTCGCATTTTCACTTTCATTCGAAAAGTCTTTGATTGTCTCCATTACTTGACTTTGTGGTCTTGACTGGCTCTTCACTGGAATCTTTTGTGTTTTATCACCTAAAATAGTTTAATGATTCCTCCCATATGATTTATTTTTCGAAAACATTTCTAGAATATTTTTTAATTTTATTTTTCTGGACGCCACTAGATGTCGCTAAAATTCATTTTTTTCATATCTTCGGTATTTATAGTCCGATCCCTAAGTTTGATACACCAATCTCTTTGGCTTGAGAAGATTGTTCCTACTTTATAATTGTTTTAACCCTGTGTCCGCCATTGGGTTCACTTCCACCCAGTACTTAGTTTATACCACCTTGTAACTTTTTTTGCCGGCATGTTAAACGTCGTCAAAAAACATTAATCCTTCGCAAAATAAGTACATATTTCGATCAATTCAGTAGAATCGCTAATAAAACACATTTAACATTCCGAGGAATATAAGTTTTTCGCTTCCCGTGGTCTTTTAGGTTCATTTTACAAAGATTTAATCTGAGGAGAGACCTACTGAAATTTTATTTTGAATAATTTTCTGGAACATTTTAGCCCTCTAGCGACTACTTTGCTCGTTAAAATGGGGCCCTGCCCTCAGCAAATGCCATATTTTGCTCAACAATACCAAGCTTTTCCCACAACATCCCTATGTTACACATTTTTAACACGTCCGCCGAAGTTAGTTTTTTGGCCTTTTCGCTGCTGCTGCTGCTACGCTGGATTAATAATAATACAATGGCGCTATTATAACTCTGACGAGTTTTATGGCCGAGCTTCTCTCCCAATTCGAGGTGTGCTCCTTTTTGTTTTTCCTACTAATTGGGTGGACCTACAGTTTTATGCCGGCTCCGAACGGCGAATGCATTTTTTGTGAGAAGCTTTTTCATGGCAGAAATACACTCGGAGGGTATGCCGTCCACTGCCGAGAGGTGACCGCTGCTATTAAAAACCCAATAATTGGATTTTTACTAATTAGAAAAATTGTTTTGGTGTTTTGCTCGGACCGTGATTTGAACCCGAGACCTCTGGCATAGCAGGCCAGCACTCTACCCACTGCACCACAGCGGCCACTGGATTCGAAATACCAAATGACGCAGATCACTTTTATTCGTACTTTCGTTCAAGCCAGACCTGGGTAATATCAAGTACCAGTACGACTTGTGACAAGTACATTTTAAAAGAATTGTATTAGTACTGGTACTTGCATTCCCAAGTACTAGTACAAGTACAAGTACAAGGAATTGAAAAAGAATTGAAGTTTTAGCAAATACTTCAAAGTAATTGAAAAGAATTGAAAGTACTTGAAAAGAATTGAAAAATGTACTTGAATCGATTTTCAATTCTTTTCAATTCTTTGAAAGTACTTGAAAAGAATTGAAAAATCGGTTCAAGTACATTTTTCAATTATTTTTGTTTCTGGCGGGGAATGATTTCCTCGGCAGAAATAATATGGAAAGAAAATAAATCAGAAGAAATAGTGGTATTAGGATTAAGTAGGGACAAATGAATTTATTTACAAGTTAGATTTGATGATTACACATTAAATTTGTGGAAAGTTATATGTATGTGAATATATATGTAGATATATGGACATGTATTTGTATGTGGAAACTTCAAACTTACCGCTGTGGCTCGCTGTCGAAAAACAAGTGAAAAAGTTAACTTTATTTGTTGGCGCGTTGACTGGCAGAAAAGGATCTTCGTTCAGTCAACGGCTTTTTTGTTGAAAATGTATGAATGCGACAACGCTAGCTTACATATGCTTAGCGGATACACATACATTAGGGTGGCAATAAAAGATTTAGACTACAGGTCTAAACATGCCGGCCCCCTTGCGGCAAGCAATCTCAGACATAATATGATCATGCCACAGCGGTTGGTTTGACTTAATTCTAATACTAAAGTACGTGGTTGCTTTGGTGGTTGCATAAATGGATATGTGTATGTATGTATATGTGCCTATATGTGGATTATTAGATTGGCTCTTTTTCTCGTTGTTGTAAGCGCAAATGGCTACATATGTTTATGTATATATTGTATATGTTGTATATTGTACATAACGATGTATGTATTTATATGTATGTTTATACAGTTTTTTCGCGTATGAGGTGCCTATGTATGTAGATATTTTTGTTTTTTATAGGTGGTAGGCCCCAGAAATGGTTAAGCCAAATACCGTGGCTTGGGCTGTTAGGCCCTCAATAGTTGTGGGTGGCGAACCGTCTATGACGAGTTTCGCGTAGATGTCGGCTCCCAATGTCAGCCGTACCGGTGATGATTTGTAAAAGTTCGCATCGGCGAGTCGCATGAACTGGAACCTTTGCGCTACTTGTGCGTCGAGGTTGGTAGACGGAGTGATTCGATAATGCCGCGCTTGGATGACGGCTTGGGTCACCACGGTTCCGGCTACACCATATTTACTCCTTATGGTTAGGTTGCACCTGTCACGGTCGATGTGTAGGCCCAGATCATACGCTAATTCACGGTCAACGACTGTGATGGGAGCGCAGGGGTCGATGATGGCGCGAATAAGATGCAGTCGGCCACCTGCTTCGATTTTCACTATAGCTGTGGGTGATATCGCGCAAAATGGTCGTGACAAAGATATGGCATGTGTCGTGGCAGCCATACCCCTCCTAAAACCTGTTTGGCTCACGAGCGCATTTTGTGGCGAATGTGTATTATTGTTGTTGTTTGTTGCCGGTCGTTTCGTTTGTCGTCGCGATGAACGCCAGGTACTGGGTGGCGAACAGTCGAGTCGACGAACGAAACGCTCATACGGCATAGTTCGATGTTGCGCCCTTGGTTTTCTTTGCATTTTCGCCGGCGAGGAACGCCAGGTACTAGGTGGTGTTGCATCGCGTCGGGATATTTTCGCCGGTGGGGAACGCCAGGTACTAGGTGGCATTATTGGCGGATCACTACTCTTATAATGTTTTTTCGTATAAAGTTCGGTTGGCGAGCGCCAGGTACTGGGTGGCGTTCCGTTGCGAAGGTGATTGGCCGAACTGCGAGGTGGTCTAGCCGATGTTGAGCCGCTTTTTTCGTGCTGCAACAGTGGTCGATATGAGGCGCGCTTGTCTATTTCATTCACTATTTCGCCTTCTTCCTGTTCAGCCTCTTCCTCCTCCACCTGTTGTGCCCATGACTTCGTGGGCTCGGACACTGCTATTGAAATTGCATCTAGGGATTCTTGATCCTCTTCGAGACGCTTTTCCTCGAGCCCATCGAAGTGAAGCGATGTATGGTGCTTCTCACCACAACGCCGGCAGCTTGCCCAACTGCTACATATTTCGAGCCTGTGAAACGGCGACAGGCAATTAGAACAATATTTGTGGAGAAGGACCACTCGCAGCCTCTCCTCCACCGCTTTCGCGCGGTAAATGTAGCACATGCGTATGCCATGGTTACCCTCGCATAATTTGCAGGGAATTTTGAATGCGGGTTTTTGCTCCGCTTTTTTACGTAATTGTGAGATCGGACCCATTTCTGGAATATTTAGTGATACTTATGGGTCTGGTTCAAAGGTAATTATTTATTTTGTTTGTTGGGTGGCTAACAACGTTCATACCGAACTGTGGCACAGACTTGTGGCAACTTCAGTTAGTACGAACACGATAGGTGAATGGGTGTAATAACAAACACCCGATAAATTATGGAACGTATTGTGCATTTCCAAACTCAATTAATTTTACTTATGTGAAAGTATAAGAACGGAGGGACATTCTTACGCAATTATGAGTAATATGCTGGTTTTGAAAGAAAAAACCCACATATTGAATTTAAAAATACCCAAAAAAAGCATTTTGAAGAGTGGCAACAATCATAAAATAAGACGAGAGCGCTCTCACGAAATAAATAATTTTGGAATTTATTCCACTCAGCCCTGGAAATTCTGAGGGAATACATGCAAATGAGACGAATTCTCCACTGTGCCGTGCTGCCACCTTGCTTTAACGAAGTTGGACTAATTTGAATATATATACACCTTACTTCGATTTGATACGTGTATTTTATAGCGAAGTGAAGGCAATTTTGTTTTAGTTTTATAGATGTCATACTTGAAATTGGCATATCTTGTGGCATATTTGCATTTTTTGTTTACGCAATGTTGGATTTATAGCCTACCACAGAGTATACAAAATTCGTGGTGACTTGAGCATCAGCATTTTAGATTTGTCCGCTGTTCAGTGCCATCTGTCGGGGAATAACGCTTAAGACCGTAAAATTGATTTACGTTCTTACGATATTTGGAGACTGTATGTTGTGGTTGGTGTCTTCGCTACAGCACGTGGGAAGTGGCAAATTTCCGCTTACAGTGATCTCGCGCTTGCATTGCCTAATAAATTGAACAAGTTTTGGTATCATTGGATCTTTTGAATTTTGAACAATGGGCCAAACGCTCTGAACTATGAGCATTTTTATTTTAAAAAATCGTAAATATGATGCATAATTTTGTACAAAACCAATTTATTGTTTATGTGCATTTTTTTTTAAATTTCTTACACAAAAAATGTATTATGATGTGCATAATGAACAAAACGGCATTGAAAGTGTTTACTTCAGGTAAATAAGTTTTAATTTATTGAAATCATCGATTTTTTCAAAAATTTTGCGTTTTTCGTAAATCTTGCAAAATTTTAACTGGCCGGTTTAATTACGTCATATTATCGGGAGTTCACTGTGATAAGGTTCATTCATTGCTAACTGGAATTCTCCATTCTCCACTTTTTAGTTATTTTTTTTGTCAATGGTATTGACAATGAGAAGATATGAATGGTGAAATGGAAATTTCCATTTCAGCTTTTCAGCAATTTCATTGTCAATGGTGTGACAATGGAATTCCGGCCAGCAACGAAAAAAGACGTGGGTAAGTATATGAGGTAGTAATTTTCTATTTCTTTTTTAACCATTTTATTTTTCAGGTTATGGACACCATGTGGGACATTGGTTTGACCAGGATTTTTAAAATTCTAATTTTTTAATCAAAATATGTATGTGGTCTACACCAATTTTTAATAATTTGTTTTCAATTTCAGAATTTTGGGATAAACGCCTGGAGGATATGATGAAAGGAGCGAAGTTAATTAGCAAAAATATGTGCCACTCATGGGATATCACACATATATAGATGTAGCTGTTACTGTCGCCGCCTTCCTCATAGTTGGAACAAGATTCCAAGCAAATTACAAAGCCATCAACTCCTTTTTACAGTACTAATTTTCCGGTCGAGAGTCGCGTTCTGGCTTTTCTGGTAGTATGGATGTGGAATTATTTACATAGACCAAGGAAACATGGCCGGTACACTATATGATGGAATATTATTATAACTGGTTTCCAACGGATTACCGAATTTTTAGAGTGCAGCCACCGCACGATACTTTCATATTTGATCGCTTGTTCGAAAGGCTAAAAATGCAAACACGTCGCCTACAGGCGCTTAATTTACTATTTATGGTTCGTAGCAATCCAACGTGGGTATTTACAGTGGAACAAAACATCGTCTTATCAAGGACATTTTTCTTTTTTTTTTTTTTTTTTTAACTCTTAATGACTGAAAATGATATCGTACCACTAATGAGCGCGCTACTTTGTATTATAATGCTACTACCAATAATACCTAATTTGGTTCCAAATTTTTTGGGCGATTTGTTTGAAGTGTTTGGTCACTTAGCTTCATGGAAGTGTCAAAATCCCAAAGAAAGACTTGAAATATTTTAAACAACATTTGGCAAATCGTCATGTGGTACGTGCCATTTTCGCTAGTCAACCGTCGTCGCCATTACGCAAAGACATCAAAGTCACTTTAATTTCACCGATGCATCAAGAGATGGCCCCACCATCAACCGCAGCAATGTACAGGGTGGCACGACTACACTTATCGAACGAGAAATAGGTAAACGTGTGGTAACGCAAGTATCTACAATATGATCGACGTATACAACAAATTATGCATGATCGTAGTCGTTCGCATAGTCCATTTCAAACTATTGCGACGATGTTGGCTAAACAACCGGGCGGATTTCGTTCGCCTAATGAAATCAATTCCAGATGCGGTACACCAGATATAGTAGATGCCAGGCAACGATGCGTCAGCCACCAGCCACAATCAATCAACCTCGGCTCCCACACCAAATATATCGACACAATCGGGTTCATCTATTCCAATATCCGTAACACCTCAATTTCAGCTTGTTCTACACTGAGAAATATCACAAAGGTTTGTCGTGAGTGCAACGAAACCGAACGTTCGATGTGCACCGACGCTGGCCTACACATTCTATCCAGTCGCGTTCTATGCAAGTTATGATTGTGAAAGGTCTTAAACGTCGCAGGCGTATGGTCAGCGATTTTTATAATGATTCCAGTTATGTGCGTGGCAGGCTTCATAGAAAACATACTGAAGAAGCAGAGGCTGCAGATGCCGATGATTTTGGTCTTATATTATTTGACGTACAAAATCGTGCTCGTAAATCAACGCAATTTTGACGAGAAATGCGTTGCGTAAAACGCAAATGCAAGGCGATTGTGGCGAGGATGATATGAGCAATAGGTTAGCGCAACATACTTTAGTCCGTGACTCGTGGGATTTGTTGTTGAGCAATTTTTAATAATTTGTTTTTTGATAATGTTTATTATTTTTAATGTAGATGTTCATTACAGATTTATTTGACCGTTGGGCTGCCAATTAAAACAACAACAACAAAAACCAAAACCCCACCGCAGGATCTTACCTTTGATACAGAAATGAGTGAGTTAACTATTTTTTCATGTGTATGTAGTTAGGTATTGTTCTCTTAGGTATTTGCAGTGTATGTATTTTGGGCTCTGTGGGAGTGGGGAAGGCTCATGCCTACATTCAGTTGGCTCCTTCGGGAAGCTTTATTTCTGGGGCTCCTCAGTGAGCTAATTTTAAGGTTTGGGACTTCTTTGATGAAGCGGGTTTTTTCTGGGTTTAAAGACACCGGATGGGTTTTATTGAAATACTTGTACAACTTGCGTGTACATATTTCCTTTGATGGGTTTATGAATTTATGGTTAATGTGGGAGCATAGGAAAAGTGTTCATTGTACAACTTGCGTGTACCTGTATTTTTTTTGTTTGAATTATGGGTTTTTTGTTTGAACAGGACTGTTGTAGATTATTAGGGTGGTAAGTAACTTTTGTAGTTACTTTTGGGAAGTCGTTTCTTCGCCATTTGGTAATAGAACCAATTTTGCTATTGGACGTGTAGTTTCACCCTTTGCAGTATCTAGGACGACAACTCTCACTCGATTGTCGGTTCCTATGTGTACTTTAGTAACACGCCCTAATCTCCATTCGTTGGGTGGAAGATTTTCCTCTTTAATGACCACGAGATCTCCTTCCTTGAGATTTTGTTGCGATTGTTTCCATTTTACGCGTTTTTGTAACTCGATCAGGTATTCGGTTTTCCATCTCTTGCAAAACGACTGGTGTAACGCTTTAAGTTTCTCCCATCTGTTTACGATGGATGCCCTGTTTTCGCTGACATCCAGTTCGGCTGGCGCAAGAAGATGAGTTCCAATTAGAAAGTGTCCAGGAGTCAGTGGTTCCAGATCTGATGGATCATTGGACATAGGGCTTAGTGGTCGCGAATTTAGACAAGCCTCGATTCTGCAGAGGAGAGTGCTGAGTTCTTCTAGGGTAAACTTATGATCGCAAGCTATTTTTTTGAAATGTTTCTTAAAACTTTTAACGCCTGCTTCCCATAAGCCTCCCATGTGGGGAGCGGCTGCGGGAATAAAGTGCCACTCTAATAACTGGTGGCAGTATTTTGAAAGAGTTTTTTCCCTGGAGTCATTTAGAAAGGATTTAAGCTCTGCTTTGAGAGCACGAGAGGCTCCTACAAAATTTGTTCCGTTGTCGGAATATATATTTTTTGGACAACCGCGTCTTGCAATGAAGCGGTCAAAAGCCGCAAGAAAGGACGCAGTACTAAGGTCACTGGTGGCTTCCAGGTGAATAGCCTTAGTACTGAAACAGACGAACAGACAAACGTAACCTTTCGACATGCGACATCCTCGTCCACTATATGACTTTATGTCAAACGGACCGGCAAAGTCTACTCCAGTATTGGTGAAAGTACGCGAAAAAGTTGTTCGCTCCAAAGGGAGGTTTCCCATAAGTTGGGTTTGCGTACGCTTTCGCCAAATGGTGCAGACCTTGCAGTTAAATATGACGGAACGTATCATAGTTTTCACACGGGGAATCCAATACTGAGTCCTTAAGAGACGCAGCATCAGTGTATTTTCTCCGTGTAAGGATATCTGATGGACAAAATGGACAATGAGACGAGTTAATCGACAGTCATAAGGTAGAATAATAGGAACTTTTTCATTATCTGTTAGATTTAGAGATTCGCGGAGACGGCCACCAACTCTGATTAGTCCGTCATTTCCGATAAAAGGGGTTAGGGAGAGGATTTCACTTTTTGCTCCTATAGGTTTACCACCTTTCATGGCTTCATATTCCTCAGAATAGTGTCTTCTTTGATACAGTGCTATCAGACGTTGTTTAGTGGCCTTTATTTCGTCGCATGAAATTGTAGAAGTACTAGGTTTTTTGGACGATTTGGTTAAAGGATGGGTAAATCTGAAAAATCGGAAAATATATGAAATAACTCTCAACGCGCGTGAGAGGTCAGAAAACCTGTCTAGGGGATCAGTATTTGTTTGTGACGTATGGATCTGCACTCTTTTTTCCTCTACGGACGTATTGTATGTTTCATCCTGTTTTGGCCATTCATCTTCTTCTTCTTGTAACCAAGAAGGGCCTGTTTTCACTGCACTTGTGTCTTCGAATTCTAGAAAATCGTCACTTAGACGATGTTGTTTTGGAATCCCTTTTAGTATTTTGTTACAATTGGACGTCCATTTTCGTAATAAAAAGCCTGCTGAACCTAATGCTTCCGCTATTTCGTCTTTGGCTCTTATTGCCGAATCAATAGTATGACCCCCGGATAGCACGTCATCGACATACATGCTATTTTTTAAAATATGGGATGCAATTGGATGGGACTTTCTAACGTCATCCGCTAGCTGATGCAGAGTGCGGACTGCCAAACAGGGCGCGCAATTGACTCCGAAAGTCACCGTTTTTAATTCATAGGAACTTATAGGATCTGTGGTGTTCTTACGGAAAATTATGCGTTGAAATTTTGTATGATCCTCTTGGACCCATATTTGGCGGTACATTTTCTCTATGTCGCTATTGAATACGTATCGAAATAATCGCCATTGTAGGATTAACAGAGGTAAATCCGCCTGAAGAACTGGGCCTGCATAAAGAATGTCGTTTAAGCTAGTTCCATTAGAAGTGGGACACGACGCGTTAAAGACGACTCTAACTTTTGTTGTAGTACTTTCTTCCTTAATGACTGAATGGTGAGGAAGGAAATAGCAATCTGTTGTGTCTGGATGAACGCAGGAGGGAATTTTTTGCATATGCCCCAGAGTTTCATATTCAGATAGTACTCTATTGTATTCCGTTTGAAGTGAGGGATTTTTCGCTAATCTATTCTCATTCCGGTAATATTGAGCGCAAGCATTCTTTAAAGAAGGACCTAGCTGAATACTGTTTGGGTATTCCTGTTTAAAAGGTAGTGCTACAATGTATTTGCCATCTGATCCTCTTCTTGTAGTAGATTTGAAAACGGTGACCTTCTTTTTCGGAATCTCTTCTAACTCCCAGAACTTCGAAAGCTGATTCTCTATACTAATTTCATTGAAAAATGAAACTTTATGGCTAGATGTACTCGGTGAATTGGCATGGCCGGTAAGGATCCAGCCAAATACTGTTTCCTGTGCTATCAAAGTGTTCAGAGTATTTTTCCGAAGTCCATTTAAGATAATCTGTGGGTAAAGATCACCCCCGAGAATCAGATCAACAGGTTCGTTAACATAGAAACGTTTGTCAGCTAGGAGTAAATCAGGGAATGCTTGTTGTGTCATAGCGCTGACCTCAGATGTTGGCAAATCCCCTGTTAATTGCGGCAGTACTAGGACTACTGCGTCTATACATATCAAAGGATCAATAAGTGATCGCAATTCGATTTTACACGCTTCTTTGACTTGCGCTGATGGCGTGTTGTTAATGCCCGAAACTTGGACATTCATTCTTTTGGAGGGCAAATTTAGTCTTTTTCGGAGTCTTTCAGTCATGAAAGAGCATTCCGAACCTGAGTCAATTAACGCTCTCGCTGAATAGTTGACACCATTATGGTGTACGTTTACGCGGGCTGTTCCGAGCAAAACCCCTTTGCTTGTTTTTGCATGGCATGATGAAACGTTTGGACTATTTGAAGTATTATTCTTCGAGGAATCACGCCATGATTGCGCTTGCTTGGACGTAGAAGCAATTTCTTCTGTTTGGTTGTCATTCGTTTTTCGTGAATGTGTTGCTTTTGGTTGAAAAGTCGGTAGATGGAGCAGGGTGTGATGTCTTGCATGGCACGTGCCACAATTAAATGAACTAGTGCACTTAGACACCGTATGTCCAACAGAGAGACAATTCAAGCAACTATTATTGCTCTTTATAAACGAAATTTTTTCAGCTGTTGTCAACTTGTTAAAACGCGTACAATTTCTTAATTTGTGCTCCTTACTGTTGCACATTTTACAAGTGACATTTTTTGGAATACTCGCTTGATATACACCTAACTTGGAAGTGTTTTTGGAGGTATTGCCGTTTTGCGGTTTAATGGCCTTGGTGGTTTTTACACCTTTGAGGCCGGAGACTGTTTCCAACGTTTGGAAACGGTTAGAGAGGAATTTGTCCATATCCTCCCATTTGGAAATCTCTGACTTGTTTTCTATGGATTGCTCCCATAGAGCCAGAGTGCATTCAGGTAGTTTCGTAGAGCAAAGGTAGGTAATAATTGCATCCCAATTGGAAATGTCAATTTGATGACATTGTAGTGAAGAGATGCAATTATTAATCTCCCTTTGCAAGTTTTTAATTGCTGTACCACATTCAGTTTCTACGGCAGTTAAGTTAAAAAGTATCTTAAGTTGCGTGTTTATGAGAATACGCTTATTCTCATATCTGTCACTCAAATTTTTCCAAGCAGTGACGAAACCATCATTTGTCAAAGGACATCTTTTGACAATATCCTTCGCCTCCCCAGAGGTTTTTGCATTTAAATGGTATAACTTCTCAACTGGCGTAAGCCGTTTATTCAGAATATAAATAGCCGTGAACATGTCCCTAAAGGACGGCCATGAAACGTAATCCCCTTTGAACACTTCGGTGTCGCACGGAGGGAGGCGGATATTATGCTCACGAGTGTGTTCATCGTCATTTCTATTTTGCTGTTGAGGAGGGGGAGCAGGGGTAGCAGGAGCAGCAGGGGGAGCAGGCTGGAAGGATGCTACTATTTCCGCCATGGCCCCGGAACATTTAATATATACACCATATGCTGCTTTTTGTTTTTTCTTCACTGCAGCTATATCCTTTACTTCCTCTTCCCCGTTTAGAAGGGTCTCATGTGCTGTTTTGCACTTTCGCCATAGGGCCTTTAACTCTTCCTGATGGTAACCTATAGTGTGCTTTGTTATATATTCCTCAGGTGTATTGTTGAAATCTTGTTCGAATTCAACCACATTATCGGCTGCCCTGATGAAACTGTTTAGGTTGGTACTCATAATGGAACTTCTCTCAGACGAAATTCAGTTAGAAATCTTAGGATTTTGATTTATTGAAATCTCGGTGCTGAGGAATTTAGGAAATAGACAGAGGAATGCTAGGATTCAACTGTATCGTATTTTCGATTTGGATTTGGAAATCTTTTTGTGTGTAACGTAATGGAAATTACACAGCAGTTATGACTTGGATGTTCGCACCAACTGAAATGCCACAGATATAAGTGAAAATCTCGCTAAATACACTTCTTTATTTTTCAGAAAATTGCCTGCACAGTATATGGATTTGTAGTTGTGCGTTTTATTAAAAAACAACAGCAATGCCGCAAACAAGTTATATAAAAATATAAAAGTGAATATATCTGGTACTAAGGAGTACCAGGAGAATAAATAGTGCGCGTGAGATTATTTGCTTGAAGATTAGCACAATCGATAAACTGAAAAAAAAATTGTGAAAATTGAATTTTCTCACAATACTTGTGTGTGTATGTATGTACACTATGAACTGTTCACCTAACCTCACTTTCGCAGTGACTATATAAATTGCAAAATATAGCAAGTGTTTAAAAATTAAAAATTTCCGGGAAAAGTGCCAAATTTCCACTAAAGCCACCCAACTTCCACAAAGAATTTGTGCTTCCAACAGTGATAACGATTTTCTGTGAAATTGTGCAAATTTGGGTATATGAGAAGTGTTGTTGTTGTTGCAACCAACAAATGTATATTTTTGAGGTTATAGCCGGTGCAGAGATTTTCTTCTTGCAGCAGGGAAAATCGCTCACGGCTAGCCTTGAGCTGTGTCGAGTAACTCTTACCACTGGTGGGGGAAATTACTTGATAGCAAAAGGCGCATTAAAGTGAAATAATCACCAATATTAAAAACTCAAAACTGCACTTGGAAAAAATATGGAATTTTTTGTCTTTTCTAATCGTTATCACTCGTTGAACACTACACAAATTTTTTGCACTGTTATAAAAAATCACGAAATTCACTTTAATTAATTTTTTGTGCTGAATTATTTAATCTTTTATTGAAATCTTTAAAATTGCAACCAACCAAAACAACACGTACCTTATTTTTTTTTTTGATGAGTATATTTGTTGTATGGATGAAGTGCTGGATGGATGGATGATTTAAACTGTGTGGGTGCTGCTTGTTAGTGTATCGCTTTGATGACGCTGGCGTACTATATGGACAATTCCTTTGGTTGTTTATGATGAAGTGGACTGTAATGTATTTCAATGTTAAAGCGGTATCCTCTCACTGGCGAGATAGGACCAATGTTTCTGGCGGGGAATGATTTCCTCGGCAGAAATAATATGGAAAGAAAATAAATCAGAAGAAATAGTGGTATTAGGATTAAGTAGGGACAAATGAATTTATTTACAAGTTAGATTTGATGATTACACATTAAATTTGTGGAAAGTTATATGTATGTGAATATATATGTAGATATATGGACATGTATTTGTATGTGGAAACTTCAAACTTACCGCTGTGGCTCGCTGTCGAAAAACAAGTGAAAAAGTTAACTTTATTTGTTGGCGCGTTGACTGGCAGAAAAGGATCTTCGTTCAGTCAACGGCTTTTTTGTTGAAAATGTATGAATGCGACAACGCTAGCTTACATATGCTTAGCGGATACACATACATTAGGGTGGCAATAAAAGATTTAGACTACAGGTCTAAACAATTTTCAAGTACTTTCAATTCTTTTCTTTGAAAGTACTTGAAAAGAATTGAAAAATCGGTTCAAGTACATTTTTCAATTATTTTCAAGTACTTTCAATTCTTTTCAATTACTTTGAAGTATTTGCTAAAACTTCAATTCCTTGTACTTGTACTTGTACTAGTCTTGAATATTCTGAAAGTACTTGGTATAAAGTATTTAAGTACGTAATAGTCCAATTACTGCTCAGTATTACCCAGGTATGGTTCAAGCATATTGAGGGCAATTTACATTGTTGTGTTAAATTTAGCAGGCAATATAAGCTGATGTATGTTACTAATAAACGTAAATGACCTTTGTGTTAGTGCACTGCTGCGTCCGTGTGAATCGCTTGGCATTGTCAGTGGTAGGTAGGTAGGTAGATAGACATATACTTACAAATGCTTGCATGCATAGCCGTGCAAATGCAAATATCAACAACAACAGCAACGAAGCGAAGTGAAGTTGTTGTTGTTGTTGTTTTCTGCAACAATGCGACAAATAGGCAAAATAAAAAGAACCAACCTGTTTGAACATGTATGCAAATGTATGGATATGCATAACTATTTCTACCTATCTAATTTTCTATGTAATATTGGTATCAAATGAATTGTTTTGAGCAGGACTTCGATATGAAGCTCTTTTCATTGTGACCCCTAGGCCGGTTCTCCAGATATGGGTCAAAAGGAGGACCCGGATGATCCTTGAATGTTTCTGACCAATGTCGTGTATCAAATAAAAGGTTTTGAGCAGGACTTCGATATGAAATTCTTTTCATTGTGAACCCTAGGCCGGGTCTCAAGATATGGGTCAAAAGAAGGACCCGGATGATCCTTGAATGTTTCTGAGCAATATTGGTATCAAATGAAAGGTTTTGAGCAGGACTTCGATATGAAGCTCTTTTCATTGTGACCCCTAGCCCGGGTCTCCAGATATGGGTCAAACGTGGACTCGGATGATCTTGCATGTTTCTGAGCAATACAAAACAAAACAACATAAAAAATCAAAAGTCAAAAACCAAAACAAACAAAAACAACAAAATAGTAGCAGTCACAATGACAACAAAAAATTACAAAAATGATAGTCGCCTTTTGATCCATAGAAAACCAGGAAAAAAGGAATAAGGAAAAGGGAAAAATTATCCGATTTCGAAACAGTTTACACATCAATATTCATGAATACCCGTTATTCACGCTTTAATTTTTTTTGTATTTTTATCTCTTATTTATGAAGTTAAAAATTAAAACCAAAATCTCAGCAAGACTTTCGTTCAAGAAATAATTCTTCTTTATTGCAGTCAATTTACTTTTCAGATTGCAGAAACTATTTTTTCCTGTCGTGATTAGATATAATGGAATATTTCTACATACATAATTATGCCGATTTTTTGAATATTTATAGGTGAGTTCCCGTGGCACTCCACTTTACACTTCTCAGCACTCCACTTTACACTTCGCTGACATACATATAAGGCGAGTTCCCGTGGCAGCGATCCAGATCCGGAAACAAATTTTGCAAGCAAATTCAACCACAATTTTGTGATCCTGGTATTGATCTGGATCAAAAAAATCTGTTACAATATATACGGATCCTAAATTGATACAGATAAACACCAGGATCACAAAATTCTTGTTGCACTTGCATGCAAACCTCTTATCCGGATCTGGATCGCTGCCACGGGAACTCGCCTTATATGTATGTCAGCGAAGTGTAAAGTGGAGTGCTAAGAAAAATGTATTTCAATGAAGTATGTGCAGCGCACTCGCGAAAACTCAACAACACGTTAACTCGAACATCCGGAAACTTGAACATTTTTTTTTCTGCATTTATCTAATACTCTAAAACTCAAACAATTATCTTCTTATATTTTATGGAAAAACTTGTAGGAAACTGTTTGTTGGCAAGTGCTGAAACAGATATATTTAAATTGTTTTCAATGTATTGGCTATATTTCTTGCTAAACACGGAACTCTTCTTTAGAATTTGGCATACTCACGACGTTCTTGTTACGTTTACATCGCTTTTTATTGAAATTTCTCAGTAATACACGAAATTTTGCGTGCTTAAAATTAAATATATGTAGATAATACATAAATAAAAAATACATAAAATTCGAAAACTCGATCAATTCATTAGCAATAGCGCTGGTTTCCATTAGTTCGAGTATTCGCGAGCGCACTGTATATATGTATGTACATACATATGTATGCATACATATCGCACACTAAATCAAAAAGCGTCACAACTCAAAATTTTTCGAAATCGGGTTTCTTCCATAAATTGGTACACAGAATATATCTCTAGCGGCTGCCAAAAAATCTTTTCCATCAGAGTCTTTTTTAACTGAGAAATAACTATTATACGTAGCCTTTTCCCATATCATTGCATATAAAAATTAAAAAGTTTTTTGCCTCTCCTCAAAATTTTTGAATTTTGAGTTGTAACGCTTTTTGATTTAGTGTGCGATATATTGAAATGGCCGGCAAACGGTGAAGAAAAAAAAGTCACCACCAGCAAATTGCTCATTAACCGACTCTCTCACGAGTAAAATCTTTTGAGAGCAAACTGGTTTTAGTTACCTACTCAACTCATCAAATATCGTGCGAAGAAGTAGCACAAACAATTTTTCGGCTCACTTTTTTACCCACTCCTTATCTGCCAACATTCGTTGTGAACAATTTTAGTTTCGCGCTCCTCATTGAGTTGCTCGCACGCGTTTTCTTGTATTGTTCGAGTGAAAAGTAATAATAAATAAAAATGGGACGAGAAAAAGAATTAGCTGAAATAGATTATATTAAATACGACGAAGAAAATGACGTCTCAATCTGTTTAGTGTGTGGCAAAGCTTTGTGTGGAAGAAGAATGGGTAATATAAAGCGTCACTATTTATCACTACATCCCTCTTATTTGCGGAAAATGGGCTACTACGGTGACGACAAAACAAATCAGGAAGCCAGCAGCTCCGCCACCTCTGCTGCCTGCAGCGCTGCCACCGTCAAAGCACCCGTAACGGAAGCCGCAATAAACCGTAAGCGAGAGCACAGTAGCGGCGGCAGCAGCAGCAGCACTCGAATAGCCATTTCAATGAGTAAAAATGACTTTTTAACAACTTGTGTCGCTTTAGTCACGGTGAAAAATTTACCATTGAGCATATTCGATGATGAGCAATATTTTAAAAAGCTACTGAGGCCCTATGAAGAGCACTTCAAGGTGAGGGTGAATTGCCAACATATAACGCACGCAGTGATGGCGTTGGGCAGTCGTTACAAGCAAAAAATATCACAAGCAATGCATAAAAAAATGATTAATTTGAAATTTGATTTCGCCTCGAGCATGGGCCAGAGTGTTTTAGTTACAAATATACAATACATGTTGGATACGATGCAGTTGTGTACGACCACGATTGGTGTCACAATACTGGACGATGGCAAAGGCAACGATGCCGTGACAAGCTTTCTCTGTGAAGAAATTTTTGATTGTTTAAGGGAGTTTAATATTGACATATCGCAAGTGTACGCTTGTGTCACGGATAATGGCGCTAATGTGAGCAGAACGACGAGCGTGTCAACGCCAGGCGCAAGCGCGACCGAGTCATCGTCAGAGGCGAGCGAAATGTACAATGCATTGCCAACGACATCGAGCGAAGAAGAGTCGAATAGTGATGATGAGTTTTATTTGGAAATTCATGGCATATTGACGGCGGGATTTTCTCAATTGACCAGATGCTTTACGCACACCATACAACTTGTCGCACAAGATGTGCTGGAAAAAATTGATCCACAAATCGACGATTGTCGCCAAGTAATCGAATTTCTACGTAAAACCCATTCAGGCAATATACAAGTGCCGATGTTGGATTGCGCTACCAGTTGGCTATCGACTTACACAATGTTAAATCAATTGTATGCACTGAAAAATTACATTGAAGATATCAAGGAGACGATTTTGCAAATGGATTGGAATTTTGTGTCAGCATTTTTGTGTGCATTCAAACCAGTCGCTGACTGCGCCGACAAGTTGCATTGTGAGCAGTATATTGTTGGTGACTTCTATCGCGATTTAATGTGTTGCGAGTTGGAATTGGATGAGTTGGTGTTGGCGGAGAATGTGACTGCTAAACTTTTGGTGGAATCTCTTAAGCAAAAGAAGGAGTTGCTCTTGCGCAATGAGGCATTTCTTGCTGCACTTTATATGGACCCGCGAGTAAATTTTATGAAAGCGCCATTTTTGTCGGATGAACAAAAACAAATTGCTGTGGTGAGTTATTATTGCATTATAACTTATGTATGTATACGTACCAGAGCTGGGCATCCACAATTACATCTTCTTTCAATTACAATAACATGCTCACACCCTCTAGGGAGACTCCTAGAGGAGCGTCTCCGATGGAAAAAAGTGCCTTTTGAAATCTATGAAAAAGTGCTCTTTTATGAGTTCTTAAATGAGAGTTTTCGGAGTCGTAAACTAAATATTAAAATATGTTTTCATTAGAATTTATTCATGAAAATAATAAAATAATTATTCCATCCTTTCAAAAATAACGTGATCAATAAAAACATAAGTATGTACATAATATATATATTATCTATATATTAATAGGCTAAAATTTTTCCCATAAAAACAATTGCCAGGCTGTTTAGCACATTTAACATACTCATATCCACATAAAATTTATATGGATGTGTTCGTATGAGTGAGGAGCAGTGCATAGGCATATAATTTTTTCTATAAATTATTTAATTTCTTTATAATTAATAAATAAAATTTTTAGTTTTGTACCATTTTTGATTTACTTCGTTTTTGCTTCGTTGGCAAATGTGCCCACTATCTATATATTAATAGGCTAACATTTTTCCCATACAAACAATTGATAGGCTGTTTTGCACATTTAACATACTCATATCCACATAAAATTGATATGGATGTGTTCGTATGAGTGAGGAGCAGTGCATAGGCATATAATTTTTTTTATAAATTATTTAATTTCTTTATAATTAATAAATAAAATTTTTAGTTTTGTACCATTTTGATTTACTTCGTTTTTGCTTCGTTGGCAAATGTGCCCACTATCTATATATTAATAGGCTAACATTTTTCCCATACAAACAATTGCTAGGCTGTTTTGCACATTTAACATACTCATATCCACATAAAATTGATATGGATGTGTTCGTATGAGTCAGGAGCAGTGCATAGGCATATAATTTTTTCTATAAATTATTTAATTTCTTTATAATTAATAAATAAAATTTTTAGTTAAGATAAATATATATCGTAAACGTGTTTACAAATATCGTAAACACAGTTGAAGAGTCGCTTTAATTTAAAAGCGCTCACCTCCGGGCCTACCTTCCTAGATCTGCCTTGATTTTGACCATGATTTCGCGTCGGACCGTGATCAAAAGGGCAAATCAGTGTTGCGGTACAACTAAAATTTGGAAAGTGTTGCTTATATCCGCGAAAAGGAATAATTTTTCTACCAATACAAAGTTGAACAAATAAATTGCATGGTCGAATTTCGAGCACCGGCGATACTAGTTATTATTATTATCTAATATATTATGTATATACATACATACGTAATTAATATGAAATCTTCTTTTCACTTTTCAGAAACATCTTCTTAAAACCTACAACACAATTCGTTCCTTCACAACTAATGACGATGATAAGAGCAACATTTTATTAATACCCGATTCGATGCAAATGGATACCTCTGAAGCATCTGCAAGTCCCTACATTAAATTGGAAAGGAAAATGAGTTTGCTGTTGGAGCAAAATAATCGGCCAGACTTGTCAATGGAACTTAAATTGCAGAACTTGTGTCAAGTTGAACGTTTGCCATTCGAGTCAAATATTTTGGAATATTGGCGCAGCAAAAAGTACAAAGATCCCGAATTGAGTAAATTGGTGGATGTTGCTTTAGCTTTGCCATCAACACAATTTTCAGCTGGACGAGCAATGAAGGCACTATCATTGATCGCTTTGCATCGGCAACGTAAAGATTTGTCAAAGGCAACAATGAAAAATTTAATATTAATTAATTTAAATAAAGCAATGTAAATTTTCCATGAATAAAATTATTATTTTGTTAATGCCGAATCATTAGTTATACAAGATGGCAAGTAATTTACTTAATACACGTAAGTAATACTAAAAAAATATTATATCAATAGTACCTATACATATCCGGAAAACCGCCAAAGGCAAAATTCTCTGATGTATGTACCTACATATGTAAAATTCTGTCACATTTTATCTCGTCTCCTTTCAACAAAACAGAATTCAGTTTCTATAGAAGTTTTAGTATTGTATTCAGCATTCAAAGAAGTTTATTTCAGCAATAAATTGCCGTAAAATTTGTCGGAGAAACATTCATATTTTTGTTTTGCAAGTTTTAGTTCCTAGCACTGCTATTATTTTGACCGTAGTTGTATGTATGTATGCATACATATATTAAAACCGCAGGCAAGCGATTGAAGATAAAAGAGTCACCACCAGAAAAATGCTCACTAAACGACTATCTCACGAGTAAAATCTGTTGAAAGCAAACTGATTTTAGGTACTCAACTCATCAAAAATCATTTGAATCGTGCATGGGTAACACATCACTGAGTTGTGAGTTTGTGTCAACTCTCATCAATGTGCCGCTCGCACAAGCTAACCTTACGATAAAATGATAACTCAATAGTACACTCGACTTCGCTGGCGCGTTCGATTGTTTCATTATGTTTTTTTTTTTTTTAATTTTTTTGTACTCAAGTTGTTTTAAAACAACGAGATAACAAGAAATGCGTATCGGATATATGTAGACTTAAGATTTTACTATGGGGAAGAAATCAAAATTATAAAATTCTTAAAATGTTCTATAAAACGAAATTACGATAATTAATGATTTTTAATAAGAAATTATGTACATATGTATACTTAAGTGAACGAAATTCGATATTCGTTATATTGATTTTAAGTTAATAACCAAATAGGCTTTTCAAAAATAACTTAATTTTACTTAAGACAAGTAAGGAAGCCTAAGTTCGAGTGCAATCGAACATTAGATACTCAGCTGTATGCTTTCATTGTTTGTTTGCGTTTGTTCGATATAGGGTGTATTTTATATGAAACGAGTGCTGCATAAACAGGGCGCAGCCACGCCCATTTTCAAAATTTATATCAATCATCCAAATAAGCATACAAATATTATTGTTAGTGCAAAATTTCATCCCTCTATGACTTTTAGTTACAAAGACTTCACGTTACAAATTCCAAAAGGGTGTTCCAGAAATATCTTTGTTAAAAAGTAGGCGTGGTCATAAACCGATTTCAATACATTTTTGCGTGTCTATTAACACATGTTATAAAAGTGTATAAACCAAGTTTCGTCATAATATCTCAATTATTTGTCGAGTTAAAGGCTAAGAAATCTCATATATCCCTTTGTCTAAAAAGAGGCGGTGCCACGCCCATTTTCCAAACTTTTTTATTTTTTGTTTCCGGTCTATTGTAAAACTCATGTCACAAAATTTCAATGAATTATCTTTATATTTCACATAGATATCGCTTAAAATGGTTTTATTAGGTCACTTTATAATACACATATATAAAAGTGGGCGCGGTCGTCAACCGATTTTGGTAATTTTTCGTCCACACATTTGGCTAAGTAAATATATCACGCGTACCAGATTTCATCGATATATCTTTAACGGTTTCTGAGTTATGGCTTATTAAACTTTCAATATTCGCTCCTTAATAAGTGGGCGTGGCACCGCCCATTTTCCAAAATTTTTGTAGTTTTTGTTTTATGTCCATAGTTGGACTCCTGCCACAAAATCTCAGTGATTGATCTTTATATTTGACAGAGATATCGCTTAAAATGTTTTTATTAGGCCCCCTTATATTTCCTATATATAAAAGTGGGCGTGGCCGTCAACCGATTTTGATAATTTTTCGCCAAAACATTTGACTAAGTAATTATATTACGCGTACCGAATTTCATCGATATATCTTCAACGGTTTCTGAGTTATGACTCATAAAACTTTCAATGTCTGCCCCTTAATAAGTGGGCGTGGCACCGCCCATATTCCAAAATTTTTGTGTTTTTTGTTTTATGTCCATAGTTGGACTCATGCGACAAAATTTCAATGATAGATCTTTATATTTGACAGAGATATCGCTTAAAATGGTTTTATTAGGTCACTTTATAATACACATATATAAAAGTGGGCGTGGCCGTAAACCGATTTTGATAATTTTTCGTCAAAACATTTGTCTATGTAAGCAAATTACGCGTACCAAATTTCATCGATATATCTTCAACGGTTTCTGAGTTATGACATATAAAACTTTCAATGTTTGACCCTTAATAAGTGGGCGTGGCACCGCCCATTTTCCAAAACTTCATCAAATTTCTTCATAAGGGCCCGAGCTCAATACGTGGGTAAAATTTTAAAACTCTAGCTATATTAGTGGCTGAGATACCAAATTTCCGATTTTTTCTATATAGGAAAAGTGGGCGTGGTCATGGTCCGATTTCGCCCATTTTCAATACCAACCGTCCCAGTCTCGATACCAACTTGCGTTCCAAATTTCATCAAAATATCTCAATTTTTGCGCGAGTTAGAGTGTTTACAGACGGACGGACGGACGGACGGACGGACAGACGGACGGACGGACGGACGGACGGACGGACGGACGGACGGACGGACATGGCTCAATCGATTTCTCTTTTCACCCTGATCATTTTGATATATATAAGTCTATATCTATCTCGATTATTTCATTCTGTTACAATCCACCGTTATGTGATTAAAACTATAATACTCTGTGTACTAGTACAGCTGAGTATAAAAATTAGACTGCCATAACTTTTTAAACCCGAATTTATGAAATTTGTCTATACAAAAACGTGAATAGCAATAACAAATTCTTGAATAGGTACATATATTCCAAACAAGATTTCCGCTTAACAAGACTTAAGATGTTATGATACATACATATATACATACACATACTGGCACAGATATGTATGCAAGTAATTAAAATTATTGTCCGCCTAAAGGGGTGGAGGGAAGGATGTTTATGTGTTGTATATACCAACAGCAAAGATATCTGGCAGCCCTACCAAAGCACGAAAGCAAAATGTGCTGGAGCACAATCGTGTCACCACGGTAAGTCAACTCATTGAAGTGAGTATGTGCTAACTCCCAAACAATCTTCTCATTACCTACTCACCACTAGCGCGAAGAGGTCCAAACAATTTATATACCTTTCTTGAACATGAAATGTTATTATAACTTTGTGCCAAAACCCAAATCTGGAAAGTACCAGGAGGAGAAGTGGTAGACCCACTGCTTGAAATTCGGTATGGGAGTGTCTTTTTCGGATAAGCTGATCATTTATCGCAATCGGCCGAATCGGAACACTATATACGTATACATAGCTGCCATACAACCAATTGTTCAGATATGGACATTTTGGGGTATAACTTCTCCATTTAAACAGCTATGGGCATGCAACTTTGAACTATTTGTTCCCATGTGGATCTAAATTAAGTCACTGAAATTTGTTAAGATCGGACCACAAGAACATACATATACATAGCTGCAATACAACCGATTATTGAGATATAAACATTTGTGGGTATAACTTCTCCAATTAAATAGCTAAGATCACTTTTTTTTCTAATAAATCTTTGTATAAACAAACCACAGAATTGAAAGTATGAATCAAACAAAATCAGTCTAGGTATGTAAGTACATATATAGGTAACTTTTCATTTCCCCACTCATGAAAGGTATGAAGACTTCGGAACGGCCGAAGACAGCGGCGCTCTTACTTGTTTCCACTCATTTTACCCACTCCTTATCTGCCAACATTCGCGCTCATTATTGAATCGCTCACACGTGTTTTCTTTTATTGTTTGAGTGAGTTTTTAACACGTTGTGTCGGTTTAGTCACGTTGAAAAATTTACCATTTTGCATATTCGAAGATGAGCAATATTTTAAAAAGCTACTAAGGCCCTATGAAGAGCACTTCATGGTGAGGGTGAATTACCAGCATATAACACACGTAGTGATGGCGTTGGGCAGTCGTTACGAGCAAAAAATATCACAAGCAGTGTACGCTTGTGTCACGTATAATGGCGCTAATATGAGCAGAACGATGAGCGTGTCAACGCCAATCGCGAGCGCGACCGAGTCATCGTCAGAGGCGAGCGAACTGTACAATGCATTGCCAACGACATCGAGCGAAGAAGAGTCGAATAGTGATGATGAGTTTTATTTGGATATTCATATTGACGGCGGGATTTTCTCAATTGACCAGATGCTTTACGCACACCATTCAACTTGTCGCACAAGATGCTGGTTGGCGGAGAATGTGACTGCTAAACTTTTGGTGGAATCTCTTAAGCAAAAGAAGGAGTCGCTCTTGCGCAATGAGGCATTTCTTGCTGCACTTTATATGGATCCACGAGTAAATTTTATGAAAGCGCCATTTTTGTCGGATGAACAAAAACAAATTGCTGTGGTGAGTTATTATTGTATATATTGTATACGTACCAGAGCTGGGCATCTTCAATTACATCTTTCAATTACAATAACATGCTCACCCTCCTAGGGAGGCTTCGAAAGGAGCGCGTCCGACGGAAAAAGTACCTTTTGAAATCTATGAAAAAGTGCTCTTTTAGGAGTTTAAATGAGCGTTTTTGATTGTTGGACGGAAAGTTGGTACGGTCATACCAAACTTTCTGAGCAGACCCCCTGACGGCGTTCAAACATCAGACTACCTCGTTCACTAACTAAATTTTGATTGGGGCTTCAATGCAAAGTCACGTTCCCATCAAAAAGAGAGTGGAAGAGAGACAGCATTTCTGGATTTCTTGCTTCATGCAAGTGATTTAATGATTAATGAGCTGAACCACTCAACTTTAGCTAACCTTGCCTGAACATACTAAACTTCATGCGGCGTTTAAAAGAAAGACATGTTTTTTAGGATTAATGTTCTTAAAGGTATCCAAATTTGGAACTTGGTTTCTCTTTTTATTGAATTCTTTTTTTTCAAATTCATGTATTACATACTAAAACTATTTATTTATGTATGTATGCGGTATTTATCTTTATTGTTTGCCGCCGAAATTAAACGCTAGAAAAATGCTTAATTTATACATACATATGTTAATCAAAATTTTTCGTTTATTTATTGTAATGTACAACAAATAAAATAAAATAAATGAAAATTGTTCTTGTTTTATTTTTCGCTTATTTTTCCAGCCTAGAAATTTGTGTACCTACGCATGAGTGCTGCAAATGTTGCAATGCTTAAAATTTTATTTTGTTTAAGGTTCAAATTTTATAGCTTACTGCTAAATATGATATAATTTTTAGTTGGTTTATTAACGATTTCGCAGTTAGGCCATTTCGTTTTATATGCCTAAATAATTTTTATATTTTTTTTCTTTTCTTTTAATTCTTATATTTTTTAGGTTTATTTTTTATTTAACATTTATGCAATTCTGGCAAACTTATATCTCTTTTGGTTCTTAGAATTTCAATTGTTTTTTTTTTTTTGTTTGTTTCAAATTTGGTTTATGTTTTAAAGTTTTCGTAAAAAATTGACGCACTAAAATTGATTTCGGCGAGTTATTCTTAATTTGTTTTGTGGTTTTATAATGTTACAAACATTCATTGACTTCTTTGCCGTTTAGTAATTGTTACAGCGCGATTTGTTAACGGGTATACAAACATACATATGTAGATATATGTGAATTCATTTTTTTTATATATAAAACACAAACATGCAATTATATATACATATATCAGTTTAGTTAATTTTTGTTCGTGTTCATTTAATGTTTTTTTTATCTTCTTTTTATTAATTTATTTTGATATTTATATTTAGTTCTTAAATGCATACAATTAAATGCTTATAAGTAATTTTGTTTTTATTAATAAATATTTATATACAAAATAATAGTAATAAATCATTTTTAAGTTTTTTTGCAATTAATTTTATGTATCTATATTTGTAAATATTTAACTAATTAACAGTTAATTTTCTTAATTCAACATTTAACTACTCTAATTTTTGCTTAAATACATATCTATTTGTATGCTTATTATTTATTCTGCAATATTTTATTGAAAGTTGGAAAAGTCAATTAGAAACAGAAATTAAATTATAGAATAAGCGAAAGTCTTGAAAGATATATATATGGGTAATAAACATCACAAGAAGCAGAGACTTGCCTTATACACTCAGGGAAAAACAGCATTTTAAAATCAAAAATAAAATTTTTGTTTTCATAATGCACGTTTTAAACCAAACAATTTTTATTTTAACAATGAAAATATTTAAATTAAAAATGAAATACTTGAATTAAGAATGAAATTTTAAAGTAAAAATGCATTTTGGATTTAAAAAGAAACATGCTTAAATTAAAAATGAAAATGAATGTTGATTCAAAAACTCGCTCTTTGTTCAAATTTTTTTGTGAGAAAATATTTTTTGTGAGAAATCAAACAAAAACAATAATGAGAATCGATTTTTAATTTTTTTTTTTACAATGATTCATATAATTCATGGATTCTTTTTAAGGAAATAGGTTACTACAATTCAATATAATGTTTAATGTTTCACTATGTGATGGCGTTGGATTGAATTGCAGGTTGATGTCATGGTTCGAATCCGGAGGAGAATATAAAATAAAGAAGAAAAAGAGAATAAGAAATAAAGATAGCAAACAGTTAGGAGAACAAGCGGAGGCTATATTTTTGTAGTTAGGACTCGGATTGAGGGAAGATGAAGAGAATGCCGTTGGATACAATTTCGAATCCGGAAGAGAGAACACTGCAGCTTTTTTTTCTCATAGTGTTTAAAATAAAAATAAACATTTTATCACATCTACCATCGCTGTATGAGCTAATTGGATTTTTCCGCTTATTCCAAAGTATAAAAATTAAAATTAAAAATAATCATTTCGTGCTAGACACTAACATACCCAATAATGTTAAATTATAAATTGTGCTGTTGTACATACAACTACTGTACACAGCGCCCGCTGTCCGTCAGCTGCCTACCATTATTCAACACTTGCATAGCAGATGTACGAAAATCGTACACTAAGTGAGGTTAGATTGAATAGAGCAATGGCATATATAAGTGAAAAATCCAACAGCTCAGCAGGACCATCGGTAGCCGCAGTGCTTAGCGTTTCGCTAATATTCGACTGCTGATGGTTGGAGCGTAGGTTCTATGCCTGGTGTGCTCCCGAGAAGATGTCTGATGATGAAGAAAGTGGTTTTTCTTCAAAATAGCTATCACATCTACCATCGCTGTATGAGCTAATTGGATTTCTCCGCTTATTCCAAAGTATAAAAATTATAATTAAAAATAATAATTTCGTGCTAGACACTAACATACCCAATAATAAAAATAAACAATTTTAAATTTAAAACGTTTTTTCTTGATTTAAAAATTCTACAATGAACATTTTTAAAATAAAAATGTTGCTATTTACATCACTTCTGAATAGGTTTTTGCTCATTTTAAGCACGTTTTCATTTGTTTTTATATTTTTTTTCCCTCAGTGTATTTTGGATCTATTCTTATCCGTACTACCGTAAATGCTGCGTTTGCCTATCAGTTACATAGATTACTCGTTTCTTCTTGGCTGTTTACGATAAGTATATGTATGCTCGAGGATGGCTTCATGTGTAAAAGTCCACGTAAGTGGGGAAAGCTTCTGACTGCCATCCACCTGGGGGTGGCCAGAGCGATTCTTTTGCATGCGGAGCAAGCAGCTCACGACTTCCGCGCAGTGTCCTCTGGATAGCCACCGAACACCCGTTTGGTGGTGAACTAAAGTGAGAAGGCGACAACTCGACAAGGCCACTCCGACATATTCGGTTTAAGGGTTTGTTGAGGGGAATAACTGCAGCGTCTGTTCACCAGAAGGTGCGGCTGCGAGCGGGCGTCTGTCTTGGAGCAAGCGGCTATATAAACGTGTAACAATATACAACTCCCGCAGGGCGGGTTGTGCGTCGGGCTTGGGACCCACCACGTAAAAATCCTATCCAATGAAAACAACAACAAAGCCTCGGATGAGACCACCCCTTTCTGATGACAACCACGGCAAACGTTTAAAGGACTATGATTTGAGGGTAAGCACCTGGAACGTCCGGACCCTTAATTGGGAAGGTGCCTCTGCCCAGCTGGTTGATGTCCTCGAAAGAGTGAAAGCTGACATCACCGCCATACAAGAGATGCGGTGGAAGGGGCAAGGCAAGAAGAAATGTGGGCCTTGCGATATATATTACAGTGGCCATGCAGAGGAGCGTATATTTGGTGTTGGTTTTGTGGTGGGAAAGAGACTCAGCCGCCGAGTACTGTCGTTCACGCCAGTGAACGAGCGTCTAGCCACCATCCGCATCAAAGCGAGATTTTTCAACATATCTCTTATCTGCGCCCACGCCCCGACGGAAGAGAAGGACGATGCGATCAAAGACACTTTCTATGAGCAGTTAGAGCATGCCTACGACCGCTGCCCCCGTCACGACATTAAGATTGTGCTTGGCGATTTTAATGCCAGGGTGGGTAAGGAAGGTATCTTTGGCAGCACAGTCGGAAAATTCAGTCTCCACGACGTAACCAGTCCCAATGGGACGAGGCTGATCGACTTCGCCGGGTCACGAAACATGGTCATTAGCAGTACCAGATTCCAGCACAAAAAAATACACCAAGCCACATGGCTGTCTCCTGATCGAAAAACGCGAAATCAAATTGATCACGTCATGATCGACGGCAGACACAGCTCCAGCATCCTAGATGTGCGCACAATCCGTGGTCCCAATGTCGACTCCGACCACTATCTTGTAGCAGCCAAGGTACGCACCCGCCTCTGTGCAGCAAAGAATGTGCCAGCAGGACAGCAAGGAAAGTTTGAAGTCGAAAGGCTGCACATGACGCAGACAGCCAACCAATACACCACTCGGCTCTCACTCCTGCTCTCTGAGAGCAACCCTTCACCAAACGATGTATCTGAGGAATGGGAACACATCGCTCGTTCACTTCGTATCGCCGCTGAGGAATCTATAGGATACAAGCGAGCCCACAAGAACACCTGGTACGACAAGGAATGTCGCGATGCCTCGGAAAGAAAGAACGCCGCCTACAGGGCTACATTGTGTGCGGGCGCAACGCGAAGCGTATGGGAGCGTTATCGAACGGCGAAGAAGGAAGAGAGGCGCCTTTTTCGAAAGAAGAAAAGGGAGGCTGAAAGGCGCGAGTGTGAAGAGCTTGAGATGCTGGCGGGTAGGAACGATGCTCGAAAATTCTACCAAAAAATCAGGCGGATGACTGAAGGTTTCAAGACCGGGGCAAATTCCTGCCGGAATGATAACGGTGATCTGGTAACTGATGTCCAGAGCATACTTAAGTTGTGGAGGGATCACTTCTCCTCCTTGCTAGATAATGGCAACAGTGAAAGTGCGGAAGGAGAAGATGTACGACCCGAATCCCCAATAGCAGATGATGGTAGGCATGTTCCACCACCTGATCATGACGAAGTGCGAATAGCAGTATCTAGGCTTAAGAATAACAAGGCCCCGGGCGCTGACGGCTTGCCAGCCAAGCTTTACAAAATGGTGGCGAAGAGTTGATAAGGAGCATGCATCAACTCCTATGCAGAATATGGTCGGACGAGCGCATGCCCGACGATTGGAACTTAAGTGTGCTCTGCCCAATCCACAAAAAAGGAGACTCCACAGTACGCGCCAATTATCGTGGGATAAGCCTCCTGAATATCGCATATAAGGTCTTAGCAAGTGTATTGTGCGAAAGACTGAAGCCTATCGTCAACAATCTGATTGGACCTTATCAGTGTGGCTTCAGACCTGGTAAATCTACCATCGACCAGATCTTCACAATACGCCAAATATTGGAAAAAACCCATGAAAAAGGATCCGACACACACCATCTCTTTGTCGATTTCAAAGCCGCTTTTGATAGCACGAATAGGAATTGCCTGTATGCCGCAATGTCTGAATTTGGTTTCCCTGCTAAACTTATACGGCTATGCCAAATGACATTGACTAACACCACCAGCTCCGTCAGAATTGGGAAGGACCTCTCCGAGCCGTTCGAGACCAAACGAGGTTTCAGACAAGGTGACTCTCTTTCGTGCGACTTCTTCAATTTGATGCTGGAAAAGATAATACGAGCTGCAGAACTTAACCATACAGGAAGCATCTTATATCACAAGAGTGTGCAACTGCTAGCGTACGCCGATGACATCGACATCATTGGCACTAACACGCGCGCCGTATGTTCTGCCTTCTCCAAGCTGGATAAAGAGGCTAAGAAAATGGGTTTGGCGGTCAACGAGGACAAGACGAAGTACCTCCTGTCATAACACAAAGAAACAGCACGCCTTGGCAGCCACGTCAATGTTGATAGCTACAAATTCGAAACTGTTAAGGACTTCGTCTATCTGGGAACCAGCATTAACACCAAGAATGATGTCAGCACGGAGATCCAACGAAGAATCACGCTTGCCAATAAATGCTACTTCGGACTAAGTAGGCAACTGAAAAGTAAAGTCCTCTCTCGACAAACAAAAATCACACTCTACAGGACGCTCATCGTTCCAGTCCTCATGTACGGCGCAGAAGCATGGACAATTTCAAAATCAGATGAGATGGCACTTGGAGTATTCGAGAGAAAAGTTCTTCGTAAGATTTATGGACCTTTGCGCGTTGTCGTGGGCGAGTACCGACGGAGATTTAACGATGAGCTGTACGAGCTTTACACAGACATCGACATTGTTCAGCGAATAAAGATCCAGCGGCTGCGTTGGGCAGGTCATGTCGTGAGAATGGACGAAGGCGCTCCGGCTAAGAAAGCATTTCTATCGAAACCCGCTGAACGCAAAAGAAAAGGGAGACCTCCACTGCGTTGGGAAAATCAGGTGGACAGCGATGCTGCCTCCCTAGGTGTTCCCAAGTGGCGCCATGCTGCACGAAACAGAAGCAATTGGCGCGCTCTGTTGGACTCGGCCAGAATCGTCTAGACGGTTAAGCGCCAATCAAGAAGAAGAAGAAGATATGTATGCTCGTATTAGTGAGCCCAGAAGTTGACCTTCGAAAGGACGAAGCGAATCTGTTCCTCAGGTAAACGATATGGAAATCAAAAAACACAGCTGTTTAAAACTGTCATGTCCAAAGAAGATTCTGTAGGCCGACCGATTCTGTAGACTCGTCCTTCCTTGGTATTTCCAATTGGCACCAGACACCACGAAACACACACAAATGGCGTGCTTTATTAGAAAAGGACAGAACAGTATAGACGGTTATGTGCCAATTAAAAAGAAGAGACCGACCAATCTAAACCTGTCCATCAAATCTAAGATTGTAGGTGTAGTTTTGGTAAGAATTTAATTGGGAATTCAGGAAAAAAGTAGCGTTAACATAAAATTTTTAAGCCCAATTGAGCTAAATACAAAGCAAGTAGGAGGTGAAGACAAACCCCAACATACTGGACAACTAGAAAAATATTCTTCACTTCATCCACAAACAGGAAAGGCCCAAGATAGGCTGGCTCGCACTGCATTCCTTCAGTAGAAGTATACACTGTAGAATCTATTGAACCAGCGACAAAAGAAGGACGGAGCGGCCGTTCTGTAATTTTTGTATGGAGTTTTGGAGTCTCTTTGCTGCTTTAAATCACACTAAACGTGGACCGGAGGAGTGCCTGGTATATTATATAAAGGTCTCCAAATAGTTTCAAATTGGATCTCGTAGAACAGACAATTCTACATGGAAGTAGTTATGGCGCTACATGGAAGCGTTAGAAGCCTAAGAGCTCTCAATTTATGTATGTACTCTCTCATGAATTGTTTCTTAAAACTTTCAAGTAGTTTATATGAGAGCTGTTTTCAGAAATTCTGACCTTTCTTTTCATGATATCCAGTGGAATCAGATTGACCGCATCAGTAGGTAAATATATACAATATAAGAAAATAATAGAAAATCTTCACAATTAATTAATTTCACTATTCAACCTATTCCAACTACTTGAAGTATACAATATTTTACAACAGATTACATAATATCGTAGCCTACTTAGATAACACTTTACGTTAAGTTAATACGTTTCATACATAAGTGTGAATAGACCGGCTTGTGACATACATACTTAACACGTCTCTTTCTCTCTTTAACGGTACTCAGTTGTACGTAATGCGTATGTACGTCTCCCCCTCTCTCTTTAACGTCATTCATTTCTCTCATTATTATTGCTTCGTCTCGCTCTCGCTTCCGATATTTCAATTGTTTTTGAATTTAGTTCTTAATTCATAGTTAGAGCTAAACTTTTGAATCTGTATCAGACCCCGGAAAAATTGTAAGCGAGATTATGTGGGAGAGCGCAGAACGGTTTGCGCTATAATCGTTAAATGTGTGTGATGTTTCTTATTTACTCACATGAGTCAAAATGCCTCGGTCTGATCTATATGAATTTCGCTTAATTTTTTTTTTTTATTATTTTTGTTAAATGCTTCAGTAGAGTCTTCGTTTCTTATAAAAACAAACGTTGCGTTTTATTGAAATACAGACGAGTTGGTTTTTCATTTTCCATTTCTAGATTGTTTAATTTTCGTTAAATTGATTTTCGAATCTTGATATGCAGAATTCCTCAGCACCTTTAAATGCATATGTTTCAATAGTTGCTTAGAATCATTTGGCGATATTAGTTTTTCTAATTTTTTGATATGATGAATGTTCTTCATTTGCTGCTGCTCTGCTCACTTCGTCTTACTGCTTACACTTTACCTTTTGGCAAGCAGCTATTATTATCACTGAAAGCCGATGGCGGACTTAGATTCTTCTCATTGATTATGTTGTGAAATTCATCGGGCAGGCCCGTATTACTGCCGCCGCCGCCGCTTTGCATGGCCGATTCGTTGCCATAGCTATTCGCATTCAAACAGCTGAGACTGCTGTCGTACCCAACACCACCACCACCTTTGCTCTTCGTGTGGGCAGCATAGCCCGCAAGGCTGCTACCCATCGCCAGCGTCTCTGTATTGCTTAGCGTCTCCATGGCGCGATAGTCGAAGAATGTGGACATATTATCATTTGGGATGCCCAGCAGATGGAGTGGCTCAATGCTGGTGGGCAAATGATGACGATAATTGTCCTGGTTGTTGCTGTCAGCGGCAATACCAGCGCTATGTTTATCGCCACCATAGCCCGATGCTGAGAGCAGCTTGCCCTTGCGTCGTGGTGTGATTGTTAGAAAGTCACCATAGCTCTTATTGTGACAAGCCAGAGCGCCGACGATGCTGCTCTGATTGCTGCTGCTATTTGCTGCGTTGCCACGTTTCGCATGCGCTTGTGCTGCTGCTTGCAAGGCTTGTATGCCTGATTGATGATGTTGCTCTGCCGCCGATGATAGATTGTTGCTGTTGCTGCTGATGGATGAGGGTGTGAGTGGTGTGTTGGTGTGCTTCAGAATTTCGACATATGAACCCGACTGGACAATATGCGAGGCGGAGACGCCGTTAGCTGCTGCTGGTGATGAGCATTGGAATTCGCCAACGCTGCCGCCGCTGCCCCCGGCGAGGAGCATGAGGTTGCTGCCGCTGTTTGAATTAGTATCGGCAGCTTTTGATCGTATTTTGCCAGCGACACCGGATAAACCGCCGGACATATTTGTATTGTAGGCTGGATTTTGGGCAGATGCGGATGTTGATGTGGATGTTGTTGATGTTTGTCGTTGGTGTTGATATTGGTAATGTGACTGTGGCTGTGATTGTGCTGCTGTTGATTTCGGTTGTTTTGCTGGCGCGTCAAAGAGCCGGTAGTCGAATGGCACGGGGTCCATGCTGCTGCAGTTGGGAGATAATACAAACAAAGGATTAAAATTGTTATTGTTTTGGATGTGTGTATGTCAGACATATAGAGTTTCATTAATAAGTAAAAATATGAACATGCTTGAGTGAAAGTTTAGTTGCTGGTTATATTGTGGAATTGCATGCAAATGGGTGCGGACAAACATGCAAAGGAAGAACGCTAATGGTACCGCCGTACGATGAATTGGTGAAGAAGATGAAGACATGCCGATGACTCAAACCAAAACGGAAGTCTTTGTACCTGTAAAAGTCTAAGTTCAAGCGATATTGCAACGGAACTTCAATGTAAATTCCATTACTCTACGCCTTAATTGATGGAATAGACTTCCGGTGGTAAGGAATGCCTGTCGTAAGAAGCGACTAAAATCCACCTACCTAGAAGGTTGATAATGACCAAGTGAATCGTTCGCATCACAGTCGGACTAGTTTCAAAAGGACTAGTACCCGATCGTATCGGATTTATTCGGCAAAGGTCTGCTACTTCCGCTACGCTCCTCAAAACTTTCGGGGAGTTTTAGTGGTTACAACAACAACCAAGGGGATTAAGCCACCCTTATTGAAATTATTGGGTTTGTGAAAAAAATGGTTAAACATAAGATGAATAATTGGGTGTATAAAACGCAGGGGAAACAGTAAGTGCGCAATGAGATCTGACTCACCGCATCTTAAAATTCACCAGCTGTAAAGTCTATCTCAATATTCTTTTGTCTTTGAAGTTTAAATGAGGTGCACCTAAAAAGGGTTTCCTTATGAAAAAGTTCTAGAAATAGCTATGGTTACTTTTGGCAACCAATAGATCTTTGTACTAAGTAGGCAACTGAAAAGTAAAGTCATCCCTCGAAGAACAAAAAACCACACTCTGCAGGACGAGCTGTACGCAGATATCGACATTGTTCAGCGAATAAAGATGCAGCGGCTGCGTTGGGCAGATCATGTCGTGAGAATGGATGAAGGTGCTCCGCTCAAGAAAGTATTTCTATCGAAACACGCTGAACTTCGAAGAAAAGGGGAACCTCCACTGTGTTGGGAAGATCAAGTGGACAGCGATGCTGCCTCCCTAGGTATTCCGAAGTGGCGCCATGCTGCACGAAACAGCTGGCTAGTTCTATTGGACTCATCCAGAATCGTCTAGACGGTTACGTGCCAATTAAGAAAGGCCTAGATCGATCAATCTCTGCGATAGTGCGATGTGGGTTAGAAGGGACGATTAACTCGAAGCAGATTCCATTAAAAATGGGAGATATAAAAATGACTTGGTATGGTTACCGGATTTCTTAGATTACACCACTTACAAAACATATATAAACACATCTATATTTGGTAAGCTCTGTACATACATATGTGGAGTTATAACTGATAATATTGTATACCTACTAATTCCTAGATTTGCTTTTTCTGCTAAAATTGGACAACATTTTACATAAGATAATTTCCCAGAAATGGTTCTTCCATTTTTAAGGCTACACTCGCAAGCTTAAATTCCTCAGAATCGAAATCTCGCTGATGCTTAAATGTGCCAACAGTCAACAACGAGTTATCGTAACCCGTGTCAGCTGACACGACCTACTTTATGAGAGTGTCATGTAAACGAGTACTCAGCAACGTCCAATGCAACTAAAAACCGATTCTTCTATAGAAAAAACATTCGAAAATTCACTTGTCAATGACATGACTTATTGGAGGAAGGTTTTGAGTCATGTTGTAGAGGTTATCAAATTCCTAAGCTCAAGGGGTCTTGCGTTACGTGGTCACGATGAAATTCTTGGGTCCAAACATAATGGAAACTTTCTTGGATGTTTGGAGCTGTTAAGCAAATTCGACCCATTTTTGGCAGAACATATCACACGTTTTGGCAATAGAGGAAAAGGTATACTTCTTCAAAATAACTTCGAAAATGATTTGTCTCTTCATTTGGTATGTTTTTTTTTTCAGGAAGAGCTTCGTACCTTTCAAGTTCAATATGTGATGAATTCATATCGATTATGGGAAAAGGTGTGAAGGAAAAAATCGTTTCGGAGATAAAAGAAGCCCGTTATTATTATTCATTTAGCATTGACTCTACTCCGGATGTGAGCCATACGGATCAGCTGTCACTATGTTTTCGATACGTAAAAGGCCGTGACATTCATGAACGGTTTATTGCTTTCATTCCAATTGAAGGTCACACAGCAGACTATCTTTTGTCTATCGTTTTGAATTTCCTAGAGGAGAGTAAAATTGATATGCAAAACTGCAAAGGCATTTCATTTGATAACGCTTACAATTTGGCTGGAATTTATGGTGGCCTTCAGCGTTTGATTATTCAACGAAATGAATCGGCGATTTTCGTGCCTTGCACTGCTCACTCACTGAACTTAGCGGGTAAAAATAGTGTTTCTAAAAACATTACCGCATCTAATTTTTTTGATATGATCGAAAAATTGTATGGTTTTTTTGTTTATTCATCTTTTCGTTGGAATCGACTCAAAGAACAATTGTCCGAGAAAGGCGAATTTATGTTAAAGAGAGCAACTGGCACAAGGTGGTCGGCTAAATTCCAAGCAGTTCAAGCTTTGCACTCATGTTACTTGAAAGTGTTAACTGTTTTGAATTCTCTCATTTCTGAAAAAAGCCTCAGTGAAGTTAACAAAGCATCGGCAAAAGGTTTGATAGCCAAATTGTGCCAATTTAAAAATATTTTAATGCTTGTCTTGTGGAAAAGTGTTTTGACTAAATTTAACTTTGTAAATTTAGCTTTACAAAAACCAAATCTGACTCTTACGACGATCACAAAACTATATGCTTCAATAGTTACAGATCTTGAAAACAAGGATTACAACAAAATTTTCGATGAAGCATTGACAATTTTCGACAATATTCCTTCTGATTTTCAAGCAGATTTTATTCAGTCTCGTTCAACAGCGCAATCACTTGTTCCAGAAGATGAGAAAGAAAATTTAAAAAAATCCTTATTCGAACCTGTTATCGATGCTCTGTTATCAAATTTGAAAAAACGTGCTGATATTTATAATGATTTGGAAGACTTTTTCTCATTTTTAATAAATTTAAATTCAATGAGTGACGAAGACATTGCTGTATTATGTAAAAAAGTAGTCGAAAAGTATCCAAATGATCTCAATGAAGTTCAACTAACTGATGAATGTCAATTTGCCAAAAATTACTTTACTTTTGATAACTTAAATCATGAATCGATGTATAAAACAATGTTCGATGATCATCTTTGTGAAACTTTCCCGAATTTAGACATTTTATTACGCATTTATTTATGCATGTTTGTCACTAATGTTACAGATGAAAGATCATTTTCAAAATTGAAATTGATAAAAAATTGTTTGCGTAACACTATGGGAGATGATCGTTTGAACAGTCTATCAGTTCTTTCCATTGAAAATAACTTGTTGGATGAATTAAACTTTGATGAAATTATTGATAAGTTCGTAACACTCAAGTGCAGAAAAGTTGTGGTTTAATTTTGTTGGGCAAATAAATAAAAATCTATCATATTATCATATGAATATTTTTTTCATGGGCCCCTTTGAGTCCGGGGCCCTGGGGCAATGGCCCCAAAATTTGTTCGATAATCCGCCACTGATATGTAGTTTTTTTATTTTTGTTTTTCCGATACACATTTTTTTTGTTTGTAAGCTCGAATGCTCGAATGTTTGTACGGGCATTTGAACAACAAACGGGCTTCAAACAAAAACGATCAGATCGAATTGCTCGATACCCGGGTATCTAGGGCTCTAGTTAAAAGTCGATTTTATTGAAAAATATATACAGTGACTCAAAAAAAAAATCATACGCCAGAGTTTTTAAATTTATTTCAAACAGTTCTGTCGAAAATTTGACTCTCTTATTTTCGTTTAAAAATGTAAACAATTTTTCAATAAAAATCGCCTTAAGCAGGATTTCTAAGCTTATGGAAAAATCCGAAAAATCGTAGAAATTTCTAAAAGTGGATTAAAAATTTCAAAGCGCGGCCAGAATTTATAGAAGATTTTGAGGAGATTTCTAAGTGTACTGTTATGTAGCCAACCAATTTTAGTGTAAAAAGTGCTATTCTCAATGCTGTAAAAATTTCCGTCGATTTTAGTAATTTTTTTCTGTAGGGTGTTTGCGTTATATGTACGTGAGACCGTTCCAATTAAAATTTCCGAAAAGCCAATGAAATTTTTCAAAAAGTTGAATGTTGCATATTATTATATTACAATTGAATGAGCTGCAAAATTGCATACTCAAAAATCTTCTAAAAAATGTAGCTTTATAATTCTTAGCCCCTTTTTATGATAAGTACTTCCTTAACTTTGAAAAATTGGAAATACTAAAAATACTGCCTAAAAAGTTAACAATAATCGCTGCTAAATATCTGGGTTACTTTCGAGCATCACCTACATTAACCAAGATATGCGTTAGAAATATAAACATTAAAATAAAGCACAAAAAGAAAATTATTGTAGGTACATATGAAAAACCCTGTATCTAGTAGTGAAGTGCGGCTTTGTGCGACGTAATTTTTTGTCGGCTAACTACTAATTGTACTAGATATCATGTCCGAGGGTTAATTTGACTGAGTCTGACAGAGCAACATAACAAAACCAATTTTTAACATGAAAAAGAGTGACAATTTTTTTTTAAATATCCCAACTTTAAAAGGTTAAAACTATAAACTTAGAATTATTGGAAATCAAGGATATTATTGAAAAGTGTTAATAATTACTTGAACCTTTAGGATTCATCACGATTACTTAAATGAAATGCTTTAAATAATAAATATTCAAGTTGAAACTAGCACTTAAAAATATGTAAGAAAAAAACAAAAAAATTAACTTCAGATATGCTAAGTTACGACCATCTGGGGCAAGTGCAGAGTATGGGGTCGGGAAAAAAGCGATGAATTATTGTTCCCCATTCTATTTCCAATATGTGGGTATGTTTTTTTTCTGTAATTGTAACAATTTTACAAAATTCAATTTTGGGCGCATAAAACTTGAAAATCTACCTATGCGCGTAGATTTCCAGAAGAGAATATGAGACTTACTTTTGAAGTATAGTTAAAGGCCCTTGGCAACTGACAATCTGGCATGTCAAGCAGTGTGTATGTGTGAGTTTTTTGTGTGTGTTAGTGCAATCGGCAGTCGTCGTGCTACACGTTCTTGTTCGGGCTCGCGTTGATGAGAATCAAATCTTTTAGATATTTGCGTCAATCACCCGACACTCACACATACATATCGACGCTTCCAAACAATACTGTAGTAAGTCGACTTAGTACATTTCCCCGTTTTTGGTGGTTTCAAGTATAACGTGTCTTAATTTAGATGCTGTCTAATTTTGGTATCAATCGGACAATCCAATCAAAAGTTATAAGCAAAAGTGTACATATAATACAACTCGAGATTTTCACAGAATAAAAACTTTGAGAGCTTGCCATGAACAACCACGTAGCAAATTTTTATTTTTTCCTACGGTTTTATATAAAGTGTACCCTAACTTTGATATTGTCGAGTTTTGGTGTTGATCATTCAATCCAAACGGAAGTTACAAGTGAAAATATACTTAGCATACAACTGAAGTTTTATATCGAGTTTAAACTTTGAGAGCTTCTCCTGCAAAACACTGTTTTCAGACTTAGTACAGTTTTGTTTGGTAGCGTCGATATGTATACACTGCTTAACATTCCAGATTTTAAGTGGCCAAGGGCCTTAAGAGTTTGATATATGTATTATAAGCGATATTTGTGTACTAAAATGTTAAATTATAGTCTGAAAAAAAATTACATTTCGCTAGCTTAGAGTGCAAACTGTGTAAGTCCACTTTTATGAAAAAGTGTATTTTTATGTGGCCGCTGTGGTGCAGTGGGTAGAGTGCTCGCCTGCTATGCCAGAGGTCTCGGGTTCAAACCACGGTCCGAGCCAAACACCTAAACAATTTTTTCTAATTAGTAAAAATCCAATTATTGGGTTTTTTAAGAGCAGCGGTCACCTCTCGGCAGTGGGCGGCATACCCTCCGAGAGTATTTCTGCCATGAAAAAGCTTCTCACAAAAAATGCATTCGCCGTTCGGAGCCGGCATAAAACTGTAGGTCCACCCAATTAGTAGGAAAAACAAAAAAAAGAGCACACCTCGAATTGGGAGAGAAGCTCGGCCATAAAACTCGTCAGAGTTATAATAGCGCCATTGTATTATTATTATTATATTTTTATGTAGAACGCTAGAAAAATCAAATACGCACCGCGCTAAACAAGTCTGAGATACTTGTCATATTTCTACTCGTTGTTATTCAGTGATACGCAAATTGTGTAAGTCCAAAAAGCGAAAAAAAATTGTGTAAGTCCAAAATATTTATATGAACAGAAATTTTTTTTCATTTCGAATTTTTTTTTCTTTTTTGTTTTTTGTCTCTCCTACAAAGTTTTAAAAAAGACTTACACAATTTGCATTCTAAGCTAGCGATTTTTAGTAATTGGTAATTTTAATTTTGGTAAATGTTTTACATTGGCTGTGACCCCCGCCCCCCCCCAAAAATTCTCTTGCTATGCCACTGATTTACTTACTTAGTCCATTAGCTCTCATTGCTTCTTTTCTTTTTGTTCTTAACAAGATAATTTCTTAAAATGTCGCCCTCTTTCCTCTATCTCTCTCCCTTTACGCTTTCAGTTTTTTATGATCCCCAGTTAGAGAATACTTAGTTTTCGCTCCATTAAAATGTTTATTAGTTATGTACATAGTTCCTTAAGTAAAATGGTGTGACAAAGAAGAAAAAAAGAAAGAGTTAAAATACTTAAACGGCTATTGCAATTTTGTGAAAACAATGACCCAAATGTCTTTGAAAGCGAGCATCTGTTGAGATTTAATTTTGTAATTAAGAGTAAAAGGGCAAGTGCTGCAATTCCTGCAATGGAAAATAGGAGTTTGTAATAAAAAATCTCACCAAGAACATAAGTTCCGACTGTCTTCGTAATATACCTTATGGAAAATATTTTTCGAAAGACCGTGGTGAAAATGAACTTGAGTGAAACTCGATAAGCGTGAAGCCCTCTAACCCCTTACCATGAGTACCTGTGTTTATCCAAACCTTAATCACGTGACTCTCAGTTCAGCTAAGAGCGGTATTATCCGCCATTTTGAATCCGCCATCTCAGCTTACAGAAAAGACTCACAACATTTTAAAGGGAATGTCTGCCTTTCCGACATTTTTTTGTAGATTTTTTTCATTGATTTTTCTTTAATCAACTGTTCTTTCGATTGCAAACAAAAAAACCGAAATGAATTATCGCTCCACTTAAATCTTTAACTTTGGGAAATGTTACTGACTGTTGATTTTATGATAGTGCGATGGAGATTTATTACAGCTGTCGTGTTTAGTGTACTGCACAAAAAAAGGATGCGAAATGCATGAGAAAAAATATATGTACGAATAAAGATCTTAAGGATGCACATTTTTCTGCCATAGAAGAAATACAATTTTATTAATGGTTATGAATTTAATTTATTCATACAGCTGCTGAAACCAGATTAATTTATTACATAATTTAATATATATAATAATTAGTTGACTTTGTGGTCTTGACTGGCTCTTCACTGTAATATTTTGTGTTTTATCACTTAAATAGTTTAATGCATTCTTTTTTGTCCAGGAACTGAAAGCTTAAGTAAAACGAAAGTAAGGGTTAGGAATATATACTAACAAATATGTACATTGGGCCGCATCTCCTTATATGGACTAAAAAAAATCAACGGTACGCCCCCATATGATTTATTTTTTTTGGACGCCACTAGATAGTCCGATCCCTAAGTTTGATGCACCAATCTCTTTGGCTTGAGAAGAGGGTTCCTACTTTATAATTGTACTAGCTGACCCGGCAAACTTCGTTCTGCCCAAAATAGATTTTTTTATTAATTTCATTTCAAAAATTGTTATTACACCGGTATTGTTTTTAATAGAAAATTAATGATTTTTCACTACTTGATTGTGTATACAACTTCAAAAATATATAATTTTAGTATTCAGTTTAAGGCTGCACGATACACAAAATTTTTAGTTTTCTGTTCCGGATATTTATTTTCACTGAGTAAGTATTGGCTATTTTAACCAATTAAGTAAGAGTATTGATACGTATAGTATACCTCCATAATGGTTTTCAGGCCCTTCCTCCAACCCTTTTAGATATATTCAGCCTCAAAAGTTTAGTACGTATGGGAGGTGCAATGCCCCATTTTTCGATAAATCTTTTCCTTTTTGGGGTGAACATGGTATTGATATCGTATATCTGCATAGTGATTTCTATGTACATGCCATGAACGCTTTTAGGGATATTTAGCCTTAAAAATTAAGAACGCATGGGAGGTGCCACGCCCCCTTTTCCCAAAACTACTGTTTTTTTCATAAGCATGCTATTGATATCGTTAATCTCCTGATCAATTTTCAGGTCCCAACCTTAAACGCTTTTATAGGCATTCAGCTTGAAAAATTAAGTTTGTATGGGAGGTGCCACGCCCCCTTTTCCGATAACCTACACTTTTATGCGCAAAAATTGTATTGATATCATATAGCTCTGTACCAATTTCTAGGTCCCTGACTTAAATCCTTTTAAAGATATTCAGCTAAAAAAATTAAGCGCTGTTGGGAGGAGCCACGCCCCCTTTTCGTATAACTCCTATTATTTTGCGTTAATATGGAATTGTTATCGTTTATCTCCATACCAATTTCCAAGTCCCTAGCGTAAACAATTTTAGAGATATTCAGCATGAAAAATTAAGTTTGTATGGGAGCTGCCACGCCCCTTTTTCCGATAACCCCCACTTATATGCGTGGGAATAGTTTTGATATCATTTATCTCTATACCAATTTTCAGCTCCCTACCTTGAACTGTTTTAGAGATAATCAGCTTTCAAAGTTAAGGTTGTATGGGAGGTGCCACGCCCCCTTTTCTGATAACCCCCACTTTTCTGAGTGAGAAGGGGTTTGATATTACCTACCTCTATACCAATTTTCAGCTCCCTACCTTAAACTGTTAATCAGCTTTTAAAATTAAGGTTGTATGGGAGGTGCCACGCCCCTTTTTCTGATAACCCCCACTTTTCTGAGTGAGAAGGGTTTTGATATTACCTACCTCTATACCAATTTTCAGCTCCCTACCTTGAACTGTTTTAGAGATAATCAGCTTTAAAAATTAAGGTTGTATGGGAGGTGCCACGCCCCGTTTTCTGATAACCCCCACTTTTCTGAGTGAGAAGGGTTTTGATTTCACCTACCTCTATACCAATTTTCAGCTCCCTACCTTAAACTGTTTTAGAGATAATCAGCTTTAAAAATTAAGGTTGTATGGGAGGTGCCACGCCCCCTTTTCTGATAACCCCCACTTTTCTGAATGAGAAGGGTTTTGATATTACCTACCTCTATACCAATTTTCAGCTCCCTACCTTAAACTGTTTTAGAGATAATCAGCTTTAAAAATTAAGGTTGTATGGGAGGTGCCACGCCCCCTTTTCTGATAACCCCCACTTTTCTGAGTGAGAAGGGTTTTGATTTCACCTACCTCTATACCAATTTTCAGCTCCCTACCTTAAACTGTTTTAGAGATAATCAGCTTTAAAAATTAAGGTTGTATGGGAGGTGCCACGCCCCCTTTTCTGATAACCCCCACTTTTCTGAATGAGAAGGGTTTTGATATTACCTACCTCTATACCAATTTTCAGCTCCCTACTTTAAACTGTTTTAGAGATAATCAGCTTTAAAAATTAAGGTTGTATGGGAGGTGCCACGCCCCCTTTTCTGATAACCCCCACTTTTCTGAGTGAGAAGGGTTTTGATTTCACCTACCTCTATACCAATTTTCAGCTCCCTACCTTAAACTGTTTTAGAGATAATCAGCTTTAAAAATTAAGGTTGTATGGGAGGTGCCACGCCCCCTTTTCTGATAACCCCCACTTTTCTGAATGAGAAGGGTTTTGATATTACCTACCTCTATACCAATTTTCAGCTCCCTACTTTAAACTGTTTTAGAGATAATCAGCTTTAAAAATTAAGGTTGTATGGGAGGTGCCACGCCCCCTTTTCTGATAACCCCCACTTTTCTGAGTGAGAAGGGTTTTGATTTCACCTACCTCTATACCAATTTTCAGCTCCCTACCTTAAACTGTTTTAGAGATAATCAGCTTTAAAAATTAAGGTTGTATGGGAGGTGCCACGCCCCCTTTTCTGATAACCCCCACTTTTCTGAATGAGAAGGGTTTTGATATTACCTACCTCTATACCAATTTTCAGCTTCCTACCTTAAACTGTTTTAGAGATAATCAGCTTTAAAAATTAAGGTTGTATGGGAGGTGCCACGCCCCCCTAACATTTTTTAATTTTTTCTTCGTCTAAACCAAGGCCCGGCAAATCGACTCACGTGAGTTAATGAGTATAACACACATAGGCTTACGCTCTGTGATTCAGTCGTTGTTTAGACAGCGAAGAAGCAACACAAGCACTGGCTGCGTTGCTTTGTTTGTTATGCGACAGTGTGCCATTGCGTATGTATGACCATGAATAATAAATCATTTTGTACTGCAACCAAATTTTCAAGTTGCAAAATTGCAATGCTTTATTTTTAAATTAATATAATAAAATTTGCTTATTCTTAAAGGTTCTACTAAATCTTCAGTTATAACTTACGCCCCATCCTTGCATACCTTAACAAGTTTAGTTATGTACTTTTGGAAAAATTTCGTAAATGATATCAACTCTCAACTATTTCTCAATGAATATTCTTCAAATAAATTTTTAATGTATATTTTTTACACTAAAAACTCCTTATAGATATTTTTTTATTATTGGAATTTACAATATTTTACATTGGTGAATCCAAATTAATTTATAAAACATTTTTTCAAGTTAAAAATTCCTAAGTAATACATTTTTCGTTATTATTCAAATATTTATTTTATTTTCAAAACGTTGCTATTTTGTACGTTTGCCCCATATGCTTAGTTCTTACACCACTGTTGCATAAATCTCTCTGTTCTCACTAACACAATCTCAGTTTTAGTTTTGCCGGGGTCTGGTCTAAACCAGTGATAGGCAAAATTGAAATTCAGCTGTATTAGTGAGAGCGCAGTCATCGCGGAAGTCAATTGGTTCGTTTTCGTTTAGTCGCTTGCTGGCCCTCAATAGGCGAGTTCCCGTGGCAGTGATCCAGATCCGGATAAGAAGTTTGCATGCAAATGCAACAAGAATTCTGTGATCCTGGCGTTTATCTGTATCAATTTCGGATCCGTATAGATTGTAATAGGTTGTTCCAGGGCTGAAATTTATTGATATTTTTAACGATAAACAAAAAATAATTTTGTTTATGTTGAAACTTTTCATTTTAAAAGCATAAAAAATTTAACTAAATTCAAATTGCTTCAACAAAAATCAAAAAAATTATCAAAATTTTTTTCGTGTCGATAATTGCCGAAACAAAATTTTTTTAAAAATATTGTTTCAGCTGCAAACAAAAAATTGATTACCAAAATAATTTTGTTTCCTGTGCCTATAAAAAAAACTAAAAAACCTATCATATAAATATGTATTCATACATACATATGTACATACATACGTATGTATATCTTAGCAACAAACAAACAAACATAAACAAAACGAAATCCTTTTTGTTATTTTGTTTTGATATCAAATTACCAAAATTAATTGTGATACAATTTTATTGATAATTTTGGAATCGGAAATATTTTGGTTTTGATAAGCAGCAAAGCAATATAAATTTTTGATATTTTTTTTATATGTTTATTGAAACAAATTTTTTTTGTTTATTTTGTTGAGCAGCCTTGGGTTGTTCTGATCCAGATAAATACCAGGATCACAAAAGTGTTGTCGCATTTGCTTGCAAAATTTGTATCCGGATCACTGCCACAGGAACTCAGCTAATGAATGCGGTCGGTTATAAAAACGACAAGCATGCGTACATATGTATAAGTAATTATGCTTTTACATATATACATATGCGCAAACAAGCGACATTCGCCCACGATGTTGCTACGCCACTTGCTGAGCGATGACCAGTCTTGGGCACCACTACACTCAAGCCATTACTAAAAAATGAGTGTGTGTTGGTGCGCCTACTGTAGGATAAAGTGAAAAATTACTAAAAATAATCAGTCTGCATGCAGATGTAGAGCGAGCAGGGTCATGCGCGCACGCTTTGCGAAATTATGAAAGAACGTACGTATACACATATGTTCATACATATTTATGTATTTGTGTACACACGTTATTTGCAAATAAAATAATTTCAAGCGACGGCCACCAAAGATAACTAGATACGAAACTCTTCATTTCGTGAGAGCGCTGTCAAAATGCGCATTTTTTATAACATTTTTCATTGGTGCCACTCTGTTCGAAAACTGATAATGGGTATTTTACATATTAATTCTGGGAATTATTCGGCTTCCTTATGCTATTGAAGACTAGCAATAATAAAATTTTGTTTATACCAAATTAATATAAGGATATAACCACAAAAGTGATACACAGGATAGTATGACTTTCCCACATTCTGAATATTCGTGTTCAAAACCCAATCTTAGACAAATTAAGAATAACGCACAAAAAGTGGTGAACGATAATACATGTAGTTGGGTGGTATTTTTTAAGAAATATTTTACTCTATTTTGCAATTCTATTAAAATGTGAATATATTAGAACTGAAATATAATAATTTTTAACCGGATATATATAAATCTACTGAATAACCGCTGCCCGCGTTCCATCTCATTAACATATTTTTTATAATTTTAACTGAAACACAATTTTTTTCCAGTTGAAACAATAAACTGCACTGCACTATACACGAGCAATACAATTACCTCGATATTTTTCATAATTCATTATTATTTCAACAAAATTTAACACACAAAACAAAAAATCTAAATCCACCAAATGCGCCTATTTATTTTGGCGTGTTTTCCCTTCTGGCACCTGCAATTTGTACAAACAGCTGATCGGCCGGGTTTTCTGTTGTGTTGATGCTGGCAACAAAGCCACAGAAAACCCGTGGGAAAATCATAAAAGTGAGAGAGTAAAAAAGAGTTTCGTATCAAGTCATCTTTGACGGCCACCATAGATAACTAGATACGAAACTCTTTATTTCGTGAGAGCGCTGTCAAAATGCGCATTTTTTATAACATTTTTCATTGGTGCCACTCTGTTCGAAAACTGAAAATGGGTATTTTACATATTATTTCTGGGAGTTTTTCGGCTTCCTTATGTTATTGAAGACTATAGCAATAATAAAATTTTGTTTATACCAAATTAAGATAAGGATATAACCACAAAAGTGATACACAGGATAGTATGATTTTCCCACATTCCGAATATTCGTGTTCGATACCCAATCTCAGACAAATTAAGAATAACGCACAAAAAGTGGTGAACGATAATACATGTAGTTGGGTGGTATTTTTTAAGAAATATTTTACTCTATTTTGCAATTCTATTAAAATGTGAATATATTAGAACTGAAATATAATAATTTTTAACCGGAGATATATATAAATCTACTGAATAACCGCTGCCCGCGTTCCATCTCATTAACATATTTTTTATAATTTTAACTGAAACACAATTTTTTCCAGTTGAAACAATAAACTGCACTGCGTACTATACACGAGCAATACAATTACCTCGATATTTTTCATAATTCATTATTATTTCAACAAAATTTAACACACAAAAAAAAATCTAAATCCACCAAATGCGCCTATTTATTTTGGCGTGTTTTCCCTTCTGGCACCTGCAATTTGTACAAACAGCTGATCGGCCGGGTTTTCTGTTGTGTTGATGCTGGCAACAAAGCCACAGAAAACCCGTGGGAAAATCATAAAAGTGAGAGAGTAAAAAAGAGTTTCGTATCAAGTCATCTTTGACGGCCACCTAACGAGCACTTGCTTTTACGCCAGTCGAAAGGCAACTAAATAATTTTTGATAAGCTACGATCGCCAAGTCCCATCGTAAGCGCTAGTTTTACGCTCTTTATTTGTCTGTAGTAGTGACAATCGGTGTGTATACGTACACGGGCGCTTACTCTCATTTAGCAGGTGCTAAGGTTTTGCCCAAGGCTGGCGATGACTAAATCGTTTACAAAAGAAAGAGCATACCGTGTCTGTGTGATTTGAGCGCAATCAATTGATCTATGAAACGCCTATCACTGGTGTACAGTGTTGCCAGAATATTTTGGAGCTTATAGCTAGATTAAAAGAAAAAAATAGCTTAAAATAGCTAAACAATTTTTTTCAAAGCTAAAATTAATAGCCAAAAATATTTTTCTTCAAAAATAGCTAAATAATTATTTACATACGTAAAACCATACTAATTTTCTAGCTCCAATAAATTTTGAATGAGGGGATCTTTTAAAAATTCCACTACCATTAATTCGCATAGTGAAGCAATTCATTTGGAAATTTGAAGCGATCAGAGAATGCATCGTCGCCTGAGAAAACGAAAGTCGTATGTTACAAAACATAGTTTCGAGAAAATCGACTTTGAAGTTCAAATTGGAAATTCTCAAAAACTATACAACAGATTTTTCTATTATTTAGACGAGCTGTAGCGAGTATTATATATTTTGACCTGCAATTTACAAAAGTTGGATATCTTTAAAATTATGGGAGATAAACGACTTTTCATTCAGTATGCATTTGTCGTATGTGACGTCTGCGCACAAATACCTGTTTACAATTGCACATACGACAAAAATTCTTGTTTTTTCCAAACCGGAATGGTTATGATTCTCACATTTTTTGAGATATCGACTTGAAATTTGGCTGTTGGATATATTTTGATGATACTTTGCTCACTTGTCGGAATCCACCACATCGGACTAATATAAGATATAGCTCCCATAAAATTGATTGTGCAGATATAGCTGTTTTCGGGTATAAGGATATGAAACTTTGAGGTATTAGTACCCATATGACCTACTAAATGTCACCGAAATTTGTCAAGATCGGACCACTATAACATATAGTTCCCATACAACTGATTGTTCAGATATAGTGTTTTCGGGTATAACTTCCATATTTAATGATAAAATTATACTAAACTTTGCAGTAATTGGTATTATACTACAATAAAATATGTCAGTGAAAATCATTCAGATCGGATCACTATAACCTATAGCTCCGATACAATATTTTGGTTTATTCTCAGTAGCTCAGCGGCACATACGACAAATGCATACCCAAATGGTAGTAATTTTGTAACATACGACAAATGCACACTAAATAACTCAAAAACTAAAAGAGATAGAAAAAAATGGATTGGAAAAAATAAAATATTAGGTCCGATTTAGTTAATCTGCATCAAAAATTAGAAATCGTCGATTTTCACATACGACATTCGTTTTCTCAGGCGACGACAAGGCTTCATTGTAGCAATTGATGGAAAAGGGTACGAGTATATTGCAAGGCAATAAGATTCCATTTCGGCTGCTTGACGGTTAGTTTGCATTATATTGTAACGCTCACAGTGGCATCGCATAAACCCAACAATTTTTTTAATTAATCAATAGGGCACATCGTGTGAAATTTTTAAAATGAAATTGACACATTGCAATCCCCGGTATAGAAATATTGCCTTGTAAATTGCCTCTATATTGCTTTGAAAATTGCTTCTCATCTTGCCCGTATATACTTCGAACAAGGAACAGTACATTCTATAAAGTCTTGATAAACAAAAAATCATAATATTTTGTGCAAAAGTGAGGAAATTACAAAAAAAATATTATAGCTAAAATAGCTAACCTGACTAAAAAATAAGCTAAAGAAAATAGCTAAACGCGAATTTCTATAGCTAAACGTCGAAAGTTATAGAGTTATAGCTAAATCTAGCTACAAAATAGCTAAAGTGGCAACACTGCTGGTCTAAACCAATTCAGGGTTGCCACTTTGAAATTTTTTTTCCGACCAAATTCGTCTCAAAAACCTACCAAAATAGCTTTCAGCCGACCAAAATTTTTTTTCACAAAATTCGTCATTTAAGCTGGTTTTTGAAAATTTATAGGGGTATTCATAATTAGGTGCAAATAGGTTAGCAAAATTATGCAATTGCATGAAAATGCAGCGGATAGTGAGCGACCTTTATAGTCATTTATTGCAAACTTATTTTTAGGGAATGTACAATTATTATGTATGTAGCACCGATAACATCAATATCTGGATTTGTCGATTTTTACTCTTTTGTTATTTTGACAGTTCGCTATGTGTACGAATGCAGGTTACCTAGATCATTTCAATCAAAATTTGCAATTAATTCGTTTCTTGCATTTTAATTAATATGACCATCAACAAAAATAAGTATTCCAATCACAAATCATCAAACATAAAAAATTTACTCTTGAATTGAGAATGTGTTTACTCTTCCATTTGCTTTCACAAGCAAAATAGGACAATTTTTCTTGACACCTCATTTATTACAAAAATTTTATTAGATGAGATTCCATTTTGTCTTTTACGTGTTTTGTTAATGCATTGGAAAAGTTTCGATTCATTAATCAAAACGTTGATAAGTTCGGCGTAATTAGCATCTCTATTTTAATTTGGCCAGTAATTTAATCAGCTGTTGAAGAATGCAATGCAAATATGGCTATGCAACGGATTTTTGGTGTTGCAGATTGCAAATTGCTTGGCACTTGCACATGCATGTAATTTGTTGTTGTCTTGCAATTGGTTTGCAATGAAAATTTGCTATGCAACGATGCAAGGCCATTTGCACTCAATCATGAATACCCCTTATGTATTTTTATATATTCATTTAACTGGTATATATATAGGAACTTATACATACATATCACTCTTCAAGTATTTTCACATGTTTTAGCTTAAAATAATAATATACGAATGCGTTTATACATATGTATGTACATTAATTTGTGTATGTAATCTATGTTAACCTTTTAAAATAGTTACGACTATGGTTTAACAGGTAGGTCCAAGTAGGTATACAAATGAGATCAGAACTTTAATTAAATATCAAAATTGAATCTAAGATCTTTCTTGTGCATAGTGCTTATTTCTAATTTGCTTCTAAGTTTGGTTTTATTAAAGAAAGTGTAGAAAATCTGCGCCCCGGTGCAGCAGAGCTGTGTGGAAGCGTAAGCAGATTAAAAATAAATTTTGTGAGCCCGCCAAAGCAATTTTCATTAAGCGCATTTTTCATCAAACTAAAAAATGAAGAAAGGGTTTTCATGCGTATGCGTTCACCTTATTTTATCCACTTTACACAAAACTCTGCCGAAGAGAAACACAAAAAGTATTCAACCAAACTGTTGCTGCGAGAAAGAGATATACATGAACTTTCAAACGTTCTTTCAACAATGTTGTGGCAAAATCTAGCAAATCAGTGATGATACTTGAAGGAAGGTAAAAACCTACCAAAATTCAAATCGTGCGACCATCCGACCAACAGGAAAAAAACCGACCAGTTTTGGTAGGAAAAGCCCACTTATCACATCCCTGAACCAATTATCGGCACGGCCTGGCTCACTGAGCTGGTGCTGAGAACAAGCTTCTCACACGTATTTAATACGTGAGTTTCATGCGAGCGCAATAATTAAAACCGAACAAATTGCTTAGTATCATTCGGCTTGCCATTCTAGCAGGTCGATGGCGGATCAAGCAATGCGTGTATGTTTCCTACATACGTATATATGTTTGTTTGTAGGTATGTAAACACATATGCTTGTTTTCATACGTACGCCCGCACATCATTGGACAAACGTCTATTGTCCACAACAATCTGACATCAACTGATCGAATTCTAGCGGCTGCCGGCATTGCCCGACAACGCTCTCTAACTAATACACATGCAACTAATAATTTCTTTGCATGTATTGGAATGCCGATAACTGGTCTAAACCTTCGCGGGGTAACAACAAACAAACCCCCCTAAGGAAGTATTTGATTTGGTTCAGCCGTTTTCAAGTTTTAGCGTTACAATTAAATACCAAATCATTTTTATATATCGTCGTTGAAGATGCATTTTTGCGTAAGAGGTATTAAATTACATACCTCTTACGCAAAAATGCATCTTCAACGACGATATATAGATTAACCCTATGTGCATCATTGGGTTCACTTCCACCCAGTACTTAGTTTATACCACCTTAATGTAACTTTTTTTCCGGCATGTTAAACGTCTTCAAAAACCATTAATCCTTCGCAAAATAAGTATGTATTTCGATCGATTCAGTAGAATCGCAAATAAAACACATTTAACATTCCGAGGAATACAAGTTTTTCGCTTCCCTTTGTCTTTTAGGTTAATTTTACAAAGATTTAATCTGAGGAGACACCTACTGAAATTTTATTTTGAATAATTTTCTAGAACATTTTAGCCCTCTAGCGACTACTTTGCTCGTTAAAATGAGGCCCTGCTCCTCAGCAAATGCCATATTTTGCTCAACAATACCAAGCTTTTCCAACAACATCCCTATGTTACACATTTTTAACACGTCCGCCGAAGATAGTTTTTTAGCCTTTTCGCTGCTACTGCTGCTACGCTGGATTCGAAATACCAAATGACGCAGATCACTTTTATACGTACTTTCGTCCAAGCATATTGAGGGCAATTTGCATTCTTGTGTTAAATTTAGCAGCCAATATAAGCTCATGTATGTACTAATAATTCTACACACACTGTACTTAATCCAATTCACAAACCAGTACAAATCAAACAGCTTTGAAGCCCATGTATGCTATTGTTAGTTGTGAAAACACTGTACAATGAGCAGTGCTCGTCAACTGAGCAGAGTATGTAGGTACAGTGTTACCTTTAACATTTTAACTGGGCTATTCTGGCAACGATAGCAATAGTTATTTTTTTTTTTGTTTTTTATCTCTTATTTACCGAGTTAAAAATTAAAACCAAAATCTCAGCAAAACTTTCGTTCAAGAAGTAATTCTTCTTTATTGCAGTCAATTTACTTTTCAGATTGCAGAAACAATTTTTTTCATGTCGTGTTAGATATAATGGAATATTTCTACATACATAAGTATGCCTATTTTTTGAATATGTATAGGTGAGTTCCCGTGGCAATGATCCAGATCCGGAAACAAATTTTGCAAGCAAATTCAACCACAATTTTGTGATCCTGGTATTTATCTGGATCAAAAAAATCTGTTACAATATATACGGATCCTAAATTGATACAGATAAACACCAGGATCACAAAATTCTTGTTGCATTTGCATGCAAACCTCTTATCCGGATCTGGATCGCTGCCACGGGAACTCGCCTTATATGTATGTCAGCGAAGTGTAAAGTGGAGTGCTAAGAAAAATGCATTTCAATGAAGTATGTGCAGCGCACTCGCGAAAACTCAAAAACACGTTAACTCGAACATCCGGAAACGAACATTTTTTTTCTGCATTTATCTAATACTCTAAAACTCAAACAATTATCTTCTTATATTTTATGGAAAAACTTGTAGGAAACTGTTTGTTGGCAAGTGCTGAAACAGATATATTTAAATTGTTTTCAATGTATTGGCTATATTTCTTGCTAAACACGGAACTCTTCTTTAGAATTTGGCATACTCACGACGTTCTTGTTACGTTTACATCGCTTTTTATTGAAATTTTTCAGTAATACACGAAATTTTGCGTTCTTAAAATTAAATATATGTAGATAATACATAAATAAAAAATACATAACATTCGAAAACTCGAACAATTCATTAGCAATAGCGCTGGTTTCCATTAGTTCGAGTATTCGCGAGCGCACTGTATATATGTATGTACATACATATGTATGCTTACATATATTGAAATGGCCGGCAAACGGTGAAGAGAAAAAGTCACCACCAGCAAATTGCTCATTATCCGACTCTCTCACGAGTAAAATCTTTTGAGAGCAAACTGGTGTTAGTTACCTACTCAACTCATCAAAAATCGTGCGAAGAAGAAGCACAAACAAATTTTCGACTCACTTTTTTACCCACTCCTTATCTGCCAACATTCGTTGTGAACAATTTTAGTTTCGCGCTCATCATTGAGTTGATCGCACGTGTTTTCTTGTATTGTTCGAGTGAAAAGTAATACTAAAAATGGGACGAGAAAAAGAATTAATTGAAATAGATTATATTAAATACGACGAAGAAAATAACGTGTCAATCTGTTTAGTGTGTAGCAAAGCTTTGTGTGGAAGAAGAATGGGCAATATAAAGCGTCACTATTTATCACTACACCCCTCTTATTTGCGGAAAATGGGCTACTACGATGACGACAAAACAAATCAGGAAGCCAGCAGCTCCGCCACCTCTGCTGCCAGCAGCGCTGCCACCGTCAAAGCACCCGTAACGGAAGCCGCAATTAACCGTAAGCGAGAGCACAGTAGCGCCGGCAGCAGCAGCAGCACTCGAATAGCCATTTCAATGAGTAAAAATGATTTTTTAACAACTTGTGTCGCTTTAGTCACGGTGAAAAATTTACCATTGAGCATATTCGATGATGAGCAATATTTTAAAAAGCTACTGAGGCCCTATGAAGAGCACTTCAAGGTGAGGGTGAATTGCCAACATATAACGCACGCAGTGATGGCGTTGGGCAGTCGTTACAAGCAAAAAATATCACAAGCAATGCATAAAAAAATGATTAATTTGAAATTTGATTTCGCCTCGAGCATGGGCCAGAGTGTTTTAGTTACAAATATACAATACATGTTGGATACGATGCAGTTGTGTACGACCACGATTGGTGTCACAATACTGGACGATGGCAAAGGCAACGATGCCGTGACAAGCTTTCTCTGTGAAGAAATTTTCGATTGTTTAAGGGAGTTTAATATTGACATATCGCAAGTGTACGCTTGTGTCACGGATAATGGCGCTAATGTGAGCAGAACGACGAGCGCGTCAACGCCAAACGCGAGCGCGACCGAGTCATCGTCAGAGGCGAGCGAAATGTACAATGCATTGCCAACGACATTGAGCGAAGAAGAGTCGAATAGTGATGATGAGTTTTATTTGGAAATTCATGGCATTTTGACGGCGGGATTTTCTCAATTGACCAGATGCTTTACGCACACCATACAACTTGTCGCACAAGATGTGCTGGAAAAAATTGATCCACAAATCGACGATTGTCGCCAAGTAATCGAATTTCTACGTAAAACCCATTCAGGCAATATACAAGTGCCGATGTTGGATTGCGCTACCAGTTGGCTATCGACTTACACAATGTTAAATCAATTGTATACACTGAAAAATTACATTGAAGATATCAAGGAGACGATTTTGCAAATGGATTGGAATTTTGTGTCAGCATTTTTGTGTGCATTCAAACCAGTCGCTGACTGCGCCGACAAGTTGCATTGTGAGCAGTATATTGTTGGTGACTTCTATCGCGATTTAATGTGTTGCGAGTTGGAATTGGATGAGTTGGTGTTGGCGGAGAATGTGACTGCTAAACTTTTGGTGGAATCTCTTAAGCAAAAGAAGGAGTTGCTCTTGCGCAATGAGGCATTTCTTGCTGCACTTTATATGGACCCGCGAGTAAATTTTATGAAAGCGCCATTTTTGTCGGATGAACAAAAACAAATTGCTGTGGTGAGTTATTATTGCATTATAACTTATGTATGTATACGTACCAGAGCTGGGCATCCACAATTACATCTTCTTTCAATTACAATAACATGCTCACGCCCTCTAGGGAGACTCCTAGAGGAGCGTCTCCGATGGAAAAAAGTGCCTTTTGAAATCTATGAAAAAGTGCTCTTTTATGAGTTCTTAAATGAGAGTTTTCGGAGTCGTAAACTAAATATTAAAATATGTTTTCATTAGAATTTATTCATGAAAATAATAAAATAATTATTCCATCCTTTCAAAAATAACGTGATCAATAAAAACATAAGTATGTACATAATATATATATTATCTATATATTAATAGGCTAAAATTTTTCCCATAAAAACAATTGCCAGGCTGTTTAGCACATTTAGCATACTCATATCCACATAAAATTGATATGGATGTGTTCGTATGAGTGAGGAGCAGTGCATAGGCATATAATTTTTTCTATAAATTATTTACTTTCTTTATAATTAATAAATAAAATTTTTAGTTTTGTACCATTTTTGATTTACTTCGTTTTTGCTTCGTTGGCAAATGTGCCCACTATCTATATATTAATAGGCTAACATTTTTCCCATACAAACAATTGCTAGGCTGTTTTGCACATTTAACATACTCATATCCACATAAAATTGATATGGATGTGTTCGTATGAGTGAGGAGCAGTGCATAGGCATATAATTTTTTCTATAAATTATTTAATTTCTTTATAATTAATACATAAAATTTTTAGTTTTGTACCATTTTGATTTACTTCGTTTTTGCTTCGTTGGCAAATGTGCCCACTATCTATATATTAATAGGCTAACATTTTTCCCATACCAACAATTGCTAGGCTGTTTTGCACATTTAACATACTCATATCCACATAAAATTGATATGGATGTGTTCGTATGAGTGAGGAGCAGTGCATAGGCATATAATTTTTTCTATAAATTATTTAATTTCTTTATAATTAATAAATAAAATTTTTAGTTTTGTACCATTTTGATTTACTTCGTTTTTGCTTCGTTGGCAAATGTGCCCACTATCTATATATTAATAGGCTAACATTTTTCCCATACCAACAATTGCTAGGCTGTTTTGCACATTTAACATACTCATATCCACATAAAATTGATATGGATGTGTTCGTATGAGTGAGGAGCAGTGCATAGGCATATAATTTTTTCTATAAATTATTTAATTTCTTTATAATTAATAAATAAAATTTTTAGTTAAGATAAATAGATATCGTAAACGTGTTTACAAATATCGTAAACACAGTTGAAGGGTCGCTTTAATTTAAAAGCGCTCACCACCGGGCCTACCTTCCTAGATCTGCCTTGATTTTGACCATGATTTCGCGTCGGACCGTGATCAAAAGGGCAAATCAGTGTTGCGGTACAACTAGAATTTGGAAAGTGTTGCTTATATCCGCGAAAAGGAATAATTTTTCTACCAATACAAAGTTGAACAAATAAATTGCATGGTCGAATTTCGAGCACCGGCGATACTAGTTATTATTATTATCTAATATATTATGTATATACATACATACGTAATTAATATGAAATCTTCTTTTCACTTTTCAGAAACATCTTCTTAAAACCTACAACACAATTCGTTCCTTCACAACTAATGACGATGATAAGAGCAACATTTTATTAATACCCGATTCGATGCAAGCATCTGCAAGTCCCTACATGAAATTGGAAAGGAAAATGAGTTTGCTGTTGGAGCAAAATAATCGGCCAGACTTGTCAATGGAACTTAAATTGCAGAACTTGTGTCAAGTTGAACGTTTGCCATTCGAGTCAAATATTTTGGAATATTGGCGCAGCAAAAAGTACAAAGATCCCGAATTGAGTAAATTGGTGGATGTTGCTTTAGCTTTGCCATCAACACAATTTTCAGCTGGACGAGCAATGAAGGCACTATCATTGATCGCTTTGCATCGGCAACGTAAAGATTTGTCAAAGGCAACAATGAAAAATTTAATATTAATTAATTTAAATAAAGCAATGTAAATTTTCCATGAATAAAATTATTATTTTGTTAATACCGAATCATTAGTTATACAAGATGGCAAGTAATTTACTTAATACACGTAAGTAATACTAAAAAAATATTATATCAATAGTACCTATACATATCCGGAAAACCGCCAAAGGCACAATTCTCTGATGTATGTACCTACATATGTAAAATTCTGTCACATTTTATCTCGTCTCCTTTCAACAAAACAGAATTCAGTTTCTATAGAAGTTTTAGTATTGTATTCAGCATTCAAAGAAGTTTATTTCAGCAATAAATTGCCGTAAAATTTGTCGGAGAAACATTCATATTTTTGTTTTGCGAGTTTTAGTTCCTAGCACTGCTATTATTTTGACCGTAGTTGTATGTTCGTATGCATACATATATTAAAACCGCAGGCAAGCGATTGAAGATAAAAGAGTCACCACCAGAAAAATGCTCACTAAACGACTATCTCACGAGTAAAATCTGTTGAAAGCAAACTGATTTTAGGTACTCAACTCATCAAAAATCATTTGAATCGTGCATGGGTAACACATCACTGAGTTGTGAGTTTGTGTCAACTCTCATCAATGTGCCGCTCGCACAAGCTAACCTTACGATAAAATGATAACTCAATAGCACACTCGACTTCGCTGGCGCGTTCGATTGTTTCATTATGTTTTTTTTTTTTTTTTTTAATTTTTTTGTACTCAAGTTGTTTTAAAACAACGAGATAACAAGAAATGCGTATCCGATATATGTAGACTTAAGATTTTACTATGGGGAAGAAATCAAAATTATAAAATTCTTAAAATGTTCTATAAAACGAAATTACGATAATTAATGATTTTTAATAAGAACTTATGTACATATGTATACTTAAGTGAACGAAATTCGATATTCGTTATATTGATTTTAAGTTAATAACCAAATAGGCTTTTCAAAAATAACTTAATTTTACTTAAGAAAATTAGACTGCCATAACTTTTTAAACCCGAATTTATGAAATTTGTCTATACAAAAACGTGAATAGCAATAACAAATTCTTGAATAGGTACATATATTCCAAACAAGATTTCCGCTTAACAAGACTTAAGATGTTATGATACATACATATATACATATACATACTGGCACAGATATGTATGCAAGTAATTAAAATTATTGTCCGCCTAAAGGGGTGGAGGGAAGGATGTTTATGTGTTGTATATACCAACAGCAAAGATATCTGGCAGCCCTACCAAAGCACGAAAGCAAAATGTGCTGGAGCACAATCGTGTCACCACGGTAAGTCAACTCATTGAAGTGAGTATGTGCTAACTCCCAAACAATCTTCTCATTACCTACTCACCACTAGCGCGAAGAGGTCCAAACAATTTATATACCTTTCTTGAACATGAAATGTTATTATAACTTTGTGCCAAAACCCAAATCTGGAAAGTACCAGGAGGAGAAGTGGTAGACCCACTGCTTGAAATTCGGTATGGGAGTGTCTTTTTCGGATAAGCTGATCATTTATCGGAATCGGCCGAATCGGAACACTATAACGTATACATAGCTGCCATACAACCAATTGTTCAGATATGGACATTTTGGGGTATAACTTCTCCATTTAAACAGCTAAGGGCATGCAACTTTGAACTATTTGTTCCCATGTGGATCTAAATGAAGTCACTGAAATTTGTTAAGATCGGACCACAAGAACATACATATACATAGCTGCAATACAACCGATTATTGAGATATAAACATTTGTGGGTATAACTTCTCCAATTAAATAGCTAAGATCACTTTTTTTTCTAATAAATCTTTGTATAAACAAACCACATAATTGAAAGTATAAATCAAACAAAATCAGTCTAGGTATGTAAGTACATATATAGGTAACTTTTCATTTCCCCACTCATGAAAGGTATGAAGACTTCGGAACGGCCGAAGACAGCGGCGCTCTTACTTGTTTCCACTCATTTTACCCACTCCTTATCTGCCAACATTCGCGCTCATTATTGAATCGCTCACACGTGTTTTCTTTTATTGTTTGAGTGAGTTTTTAACACGTTGTGTCGGTTTAGTCACGTTGAAAAATTTACCATTTTGCATATTCGAAGATGAGCAATATTTTAAAAAGCTACTAAGGCCCTATGAAGAGCACTTCATGGTGAGGGTTAATTACCAGCATATAACACACGTAGTGATGGCGTTGGGCAGTCGTTACAAGCAAAAAATATCACAAGCAGTGTACGCTTGTGCCACGTATAATGGCGCTAATATGAGCAGAACGATGAGCGCGTCAACGCCAATCGCGAGCGCAACCGAGTCATCGTCAGAGGCGAGCGAACTGTACAATGCATTGCCAACGACATCGAGCGAAGAAGAGTCGAATAGTGATGATGAGTTTTATTTGGATATTCATATTGACGGCGGGATTTTCTCAATTGACCAGATGCTTTACGCACACCATTCAACTTGTCGCACAAGATGCTGGTTGCCGGAGAATGTGACTGCTAAACTTTTGGTGGAATCTCTTAAGCAAAAGAAGGAGTCGCTCTTGCGCAATGAGGCATTTCTTGCTGCACTTTATATGGATCCACGAGTAAATTTTATGAAAGCGCCATTTTTGTCGGATGAACAAAAACAAATTGCTGTGGTGAGTTATTATTGTATATATTGTATACCTACCAGAGCTGGGCATCTTCAATTACATCTTTCAATTACAATAACATGCTCACCCTCCTAGGGAGGCTTCGAAAGGAGCGCGTCCGACGGAAAAAGTACCTTTTGAAATCTATGAAAAAGTGCTCTTTTAGGAGTTTAAATGAGCGTTTTTGATTGTTGGACGGAAAGTTGGTACGGTCATAGCAACATTCTGAGCAGACCCCCTGACGGCGTTCAAACATCAGACTACCTCGTTCACTAACTAAATTTTGATTGGGGCTTCAATGCAAAGTCACGTTCCCATCAAAAAGAGAGTGGAAGAGAGACAGCATTTCTGGATTTCTTGCTTCATGCAAGTGATTTAATGATTAATGAGCTGAACCACTCAACTTTAGCTAACCTTGCCTGAACATACTAAACTTCATGCGGCGTTTAAAAGAAAGACATGTTTTTTAGGATTAATGTTCTTAAAAGTATCCAAATTTGGAACTTGGTTTCTCTTTTTATTGAATTCTTTTTTTTCAAATTCATGTATTACATACTAAAACTATTTATTTATGTATGTATGCGGTATTTATCTTTATTGTTTGCCGCCGAAATTAAACGCTAGAAAAACGCTTAATTTATACATACATATGTTAATCAAAATTTTTCGTTTATTTATTGTAATGTACAACAAATAAAATAAAATAAATGAAAATTGTTCTTGTTTTATTTTTCGCTTATTTTTCCAGCCTAGAAATTTGTGTACCTACGCATGAGTGCTGCAAATGTTGCAATGCTTAAAATTTTATTTTGTTTAAGGTTCAAATTTTATAGCTTACTGCTAAATATGATACAATTTTTAGTTGGTTTATTAACGATTTTGCAGTTAGGCCATTTCATTTTATATGCCTAAATAATTTTAATATTTTTTTTTTCTTTTCTTTTAATTCTTATATTTTTTAGGTTTATTTTTTATTTAACATTTATGCAATTCTGGCAAACTTATATCTCTTTTGGTTCTTAGAATGTCAATTGTTTTTTTTTTTGTTTGTTTCAAATGTGGTTTATGTTTTAAAGTTTTCGTAAAAAATTGACGCACTAAAATTGATTTCGGCGAGTTATTCTTAATTTGTTTTGTGGTTTTATAATGTTACAAACATTCATTGACTTCTTTGCCGTTTAGTAATTGTTACAGCGCGATTTGTTAACGGGTATACAAACATACATATGTAGATATATGTGAATTCATTTTTTTTGTATATAAAACACAAACATGCAATTATATATACATATATCAGTTTAGTTAATTTTTGTTCGTGTTCATTTAATGTTTTTTTTATCTTCTTTTTATTGTTAATTTATTTTGATATTTATGTTTAGTTCTTAAATGCATACAATTAAATGCTTATAAGTAATTTTGTTTTTATTAATAAATATTTATATACAAAATAATAGTAATAAATCATTTTTAAGTTTTTTTGCAATTAATTTTATGTATCTATATTTGTAAATATTTAACTAATTAACAGTTAATTTTCTTAATTCAACATTTAACTACTCTAATTTTTGCTTAAACACATATCTACTTGTATGCTTATTATTTATTCTGCAATATTTTATTGAAAGTTGGAAAAGTCAATTAGAAACAGAAATTAAATTATAGAATAAGCGAAAGTCTTGAAAGATATATATATGGGTAATAAACATCAAAAGAAGCAGAGACTTGCCTTATACACTCAGGGAAAAACAGCATTTTAAAATCAAAAACAAAATTTTTGTTTTCATAATGCACGTTTTAAACCAAACAATTTTTATTTTAACAATGAAAATATTTAAATTAAAAATGAAATACTTGAATTAAGAATGAAATTTTAAAGTAAAAATGCATTTTGGATTTAAAAAGAAATATACTTAAATTAAAAATGAAAATGAATGTTGATTCAAAAACTCGCTCTTTGTTCAAATTTTTTTTGTGGGAAAATATTTTTTGTGAGAAATCAAACAAAAACAATAATGAGAATCGATTTTTATTTTTTTTTTACAATGATTCATATAATTCATGGATTCTTTTTAAGGAAATAGGTTACTACAATTCAATATAATGGTTAATGTTTCACTATGTGATGGCGTTGGATTGAATTGCAGGTTGATGTCATGGTTCGAATCCGGAGGAGAATATAAAATAAAGAAGAAAAGGAGAATAAGAAATAAAGATAGCAAACAGTTAGGAGAACAAGCGGAGGCTATATTTTTGTAGTTAGGACTCGGATTGAGGGAAGATGAAGAGAATGCCGTTGGATACAATTTCGAATCCGGAAGAGAAAATGATATAGAGAACACTGCAGCTTTTTTTTCTCATAGTGTTTAAAATAAAAATAAACATTTTATCACATCTACCATCGCTGTATGAGCTAATTGGATTTTTCCGTCCGTCAGCTGCCTACCATTATTCAACACTTGCATAGCAGATGTACGAAAATCGTACACTAAGTGAGGTTAGATTGAATAGAGCAATGGCATATATAAGTGAAAAATCCAACAGCTCAGCAGGACCATCGGTAGCCGCAGTGCTTAGCGTTTCGCTAATATTCGACTGCTGATGGTTGGAGCGTAGGTTCAATGCCTTGTGTGCTCCCGAGAAGATGTCTGATGATGAAGAAAGTGGTTTTTCTTCGAAATAGCTATCACATCTACCATCGCTGTATGAGCTAATTGGATTTTTCCGCTTATTCCAAAGTATAAAAATTATAATTAAAAATAATAATTTCGTGCTAGACACTAACATACCCAATAATAAAAATAAACAATTTTAAATTTAAAACGTTTTTTCTTGATTTAAAAATTCTACAATGAACATTTTTAAAATAAAAATGTTGCTATTTACATCACTTTTAAATAGGTTTTTGCTCATTTTAAGCACGTTTTCATTTGTTTTTATATTTTTTTCCCTCAGTGTATTTTGGCTCTATTCTTATCCGTACTACCGTAAATGCTGCGTTTGTCTATCAGTTACATAGATTACTCGTTTCTTCTTGGCTGTTTACGATAAGTATATGTATGCTCGTATTAGTGAGCCCAGAAGTTGACCTTCGAAAGGACGAAGCGAATCTGTTCCTCAGGTAAACGATATGGAAATCAAAAAACACAGCTGTTTAAAACTGTCATGTCCAAAGAAGATTCTGTAGGCCGACCGATTCTGTAGACTCGTCCTTCCTTGGTATTTCCAATTGGCACCAGACACCACGAAACACACACAAATGGCGTGCTTTATTAGAAAAGGACAGAACAGTATAGACGGTTATGTGCCAATTAAAAAGAAGAGACCGACCAATCTAAACCTGTCCATCAAATCTAAGATTGTAGGTGTAGTTTTGGTAAGAATTTAATTGGGAATTCAGGAAAAAAGTAGCGTTAACATAAAATTTTTAAGCCCAATTGAGCTAAATACAAAGCAAGTAGGAGGTGAAGACAAACCCCAACATACTGGACAACTAGAAAAATATTCTTCACTTCATCCACAAACAGGAAAGGCCCAAGATAGGCTGGCTCGCACTGCATTCCTTCAGTAGAAGTATACACTGTAGAATCTATTGAACCAGCGACAAAAGAAGGACGGAGCGGCCGTTCTGTAATTTTTGTATGGAGTTTTGGAGTCTCTTTGCTGCTTTAAATCACACTAAACGTGGACCGGAGGAGTGCCTGGTATATTATATAAAGGTCTCCAAATAGTTTCAAATTGGATCTCGTAGAACAGACAATTCTACATGGAAGTAGTTATGGCGCTACATGGAAGCGTTAGAAGCCTAAGAGCTCTCAATTTATGTACATATGTACTCTCTCATGAATTGTTTCTTAAAACTTTCAAGTAGTTTATATGAGAGCTGTTTTCAGAAATTCTGACCTTTCTTTTCATGATATCCAGTGGAATCAGATTGACCGCATCAGTAGGTAAATATATACAATATAAGAAAATAATAGAAAATCTTCACAATTAATTAATTTCACTATTCAACCTATTCCAACTACTTGAAGTATACAATATTTTACATAATATTACATAATATCGTAGCCTACTTAGATAACACTTTACGTTACGTTAATACGTTTCATACATAAGTGTGAATAGACCGGCTTGTGACATACATACTTAACACGTCTCTTTCTCTCTTTAACGGTACTCAGTTGTACGTAATGTGTATGTACGTCTCCCCCTCTCTCTTTAACGTCATTCATTTCTCTCATTATTATTGCTTCGTCTCGCTCTCGCTTCCGATATTTCAATTGTTTTTGAATTTAGTTCTTAATTCATAGTTAGAGCTAAACTTTTGAATCTGTATCAGACCCCGGAAAAATTGTAAGCGAGATTATGTGGGAGAGCGCAGAACGGTTTGCGCTATAATCGTTAAATGTGTGTGATGTTTCTTATTTACTCACATGAGTCAAAATACCTCGGTCTGATCTATATGAATTTCGCTTAATTTTTTTTTTTTTATTATTTTTGTTAAATGCTTCAGTAGAGTCTTCGTTTCTTATAAAAACAAACGTTGCGTTTTATTGAAATACAGACGAGTTGGTTTTTCATTTTCCATTTCTAGATTGTTTAATTTTCGTTAAATTGATTTTCGAATCTTGATATGCAGAATTCCTCAGCACCTTTAAATGCATATGTTTCAATAGTTGCTTAGAATCATTTGGCGATATTAGTTTTTCTAATTTTTTGATATGATGAATGTTCTTCATTTGCTGCTGCTCTGCTCACCTCGTCTTACTGCTTACACTTTACCTTTTGGCAAGCAGCTATTATTATCACTGAAAGCCGATGGCGGACTTAGATTCTTCTCATTGATTATGTTGTGAAATTCATCGGGCAGGCCCGTATTACTGCCGCCGCCGCCGCTTTGCATGGCCGATTCGTTGCCATAGCTATTCGCATTCAAACAACTGAGACTGCTGTCGTACCCAACACCACCACCACCTTTGCTCTTCGTGTGGGCAGCATAGCCCGCAAGGCTGCTACCCATCGCCAGCGTCTCTGTATTGCTTAGCGTCTCCATGGCGCGATAGTCGAAGAATGTGGACATATTATCATTTGGGATGCCCAGCAGATGGAGTGGCTCAATGCTGGTGGGCAAATGATGACGATAATTGTCCTGGTTGTTGCTGTCAGCGGCAATAACAGCGCCATGTTTATCGCCACCATAGCCCGATGCTGAGAGCAGCTTGCCCTTGCGTCGTGGTGTGATTGTTAGAAAGTCACCATAGCTCTTATTGTGACAAGCCAGAGCGCCGACGATGCTGCTCTGATTGCTGCTGCTATTTGCTGCGTTGCCACGTTTCGCATGCGCTTGTGCTGCTGCTTGCAAGGCTTGTATGCCTGATTGATGATGTTGCTCTGCCGCCGATGATAGATTGTTGCTGTTGCTGCTGATGGATGAGGGTGTGAGTGGTGTGTTGGTGTGCTTCAGAATTTCGACATATGAACCCGACTGGACAATATGCGAGGCGGAGACGCCGTTAGCTGCTGCTGGTGATGAGCATTGGAATTCGCCAACGCTGCCGCCGCTGCCCCCGGCGAGGAGCATGAGGTTGCTGCCGCTGTTTGAATTAGTATCGGCAGCTTTTGATCGTATTTTGCCAGCGACACCGGATAAACCGGCGGACATATTTGTATTGTAGGCTGGATTTTGGGCAGATGCGGATGTTGAAGTGGATGTTGTTGATGTTTGTCGTTGGTGTTGATATTGGTAATGTGACTGTGGCTGTGATTGTGCTGCTGTTGATTTCTGTTGTTTTGCTGGTGCGTCAAAGAGCCGGTAGTCGAATGGCACGGGGTCCATGCTGCTGCAGTTGGGAGATAATACAAACAAAGGATTAAAATTGTTATTGTTTTGGATGTGTGTATGTCAGACATATAGAGTTTCATTAATAAGTAAAAATATGAACATGCTTGAGTGAAAGTTTAGTTGCTGGTTATATTGTGGAATTGCATGCAAATGGGTGCGGACAAACATGCAAAGAAATAACGCTAATGCTACCGCCGTACTATGAATTGGAGAAGATGAAGATATACCGATGACTCAAACCAAAACGGAAGTCTTTCTACTTATAAAAGTCTAAGTTCAAGCAATATTGCAATGGAGCAGATAAACTTCATTACTCTACACCTTAATTTAAGATAGATGAAACAAACTTCTCATAAAACCATAGAACTACGACAGTTCACGGAATATTGTGTTCACCAGAGGATAAGACCAAGAGGCTTAAGCCACGCTTAGTGAAACTGGATGGTTCATTGAACGGACTTGGACGTGAAAATAGTTACACAGAGTATGAGAAATTGTGTGTAGAAATAGCCAGGGGAAACAGGAAGTGCGCAATGGGATCTGACTTGCCGCATCTTAAAATTCATCCGCCATAAAGTCTATCTCAATATCCTTTTGTCGTTGAAGTTTAAATGAGGTGAACCGAAAAAGGATTTCCTTATGGAAAATTTCTAGAAATAGCTATGGTTACTTTTGGCAACCAATAGATCTTTGGACTATGTAGGCAACTGAAAAGTAAAGTCATCCCTCGACGAACAAAATCACACGCTACAAGACACTCATCGTTCCAGTAGTCATGTACGGAGCAAAAGTATGGACAATGCCAAAATGAGATGAGATGGCGCTTGAAGTATTCGAGAGGAAAGTTCTTCGGATGATTTATGGACCTTTACGCGTTGGCGAGGACGAGTATCGACGGAGATTTAACGATGAGACACATACATCGACATTGTTCAGCGAATAAACATGCAGCAGATGCGTTGGGCAGATCATGTGCTGAGAATGGATGAAGGTGCTCCGACCTCTCCACTGCGTTGGGAAGATCAATTGGACAGCGATGCTGCCTCCCTAGGTATTCCGAAACAGAAACAATTGGCGCGCTATATTGAACTAGGCCAGAATAGTCTAGACTCTAGACGGGTACGTACCAATTAAGAAAGGACTAGATCGATCAAACTCTGTGATAGTGCGATGTGGGTAAGAAAGGACGATTAACTCGAAGCAGATTCCATTAAATAGGGGAGACTTAAAAATGACTTGGTATGGTTACCGCATTTCTTAAATTATACCACAAACATATGTATATAAACACATCTAGATTTGGTAAGCTTTATACATACATATGTGGAGTTATAACTGATAATATTGTATACCTACTAATTCCTAGATTGGATTTTTCTGCTAAAATTGGGCAATGGCTGAATATTTTTTAAAATAAGATCATCACGGTTCTTCCGATTAGAAACAATCTCATTTTAATTTATATTTAGCCCTACTAGAAACCTTTTACGGGACTTATTCAATGTATGTGTTTTTTGTAGAACTAGTGCGTATTAGAGTGTATCCAAAAACACATCGACTACGAACAAAACACATTAATTGTGTATGATGGATGGGTGGCTTGCCTATTGGAAAGCGATCGCTTATGATATCCGACGGTGCTATCGCTACTACTACTGCCGCTACGGGAATTTGGCGGCTTCACAACATTGTTGATGATCTTGATTGGGGTATTTGACATGCTGGTGGTTGTGATAGACAAGTTTGTGGTGGTAGTGGTGGTTTGGTGGTTGGTGATGTTAGTGCTTTGTTGGGGACTAGAACGTGACGATGCATGACCACCAACAATTGCCGTTGCCGACTCTTGATTAGACGAGGGCGTATTACTTCTACTCAAAATGCTTGTGACGATGTCAACACGCTCATGTTTGATGGCTGTGGAGGATGTGGACGCGGTGAAACGATGATAGGGGGGCGAGGGTGATGGTGGACGACCGTTGCGTGCGGCCTGTTGAGCTTGACGTTGTTGCTGCTGCTGCAGATGCTGTTGAAGTTGTTGTAGCTGCTGAGGCGGTGAGATGACTGCGCTGCGCTGCGTATGCATTAGCTGTGCATGTAACTGATGAGCCTGAACTGGAATTGGCTTACCCATGATGACCTTGTTGCTTTGCTGCTTGTTGGCTGCTTTGGCGGCTGCGGCTGCTGCTGCTGCCGCGGCGAGTGAACTGCATTGCTTGGCTGTAATGGGCGCCTGCACATACTGGGAGTTGGTGGTGGAGGAGGAGGAGGCGGAGGCAGATGCAGTGATGTTGGAGTGAGGATTTTGGATTGGCTGGAGATTTGATGATGGTGGTCGGAGCGCTCGACCTGGATCGTTCGTGGCATGCATGGCATTGGAAATGATGCGTGTGGGTATTATGGCTTTGAAGAAGGTGCGTGTGGATTTAAATGCCGTTGTTGTTGCTGTTGTGGTTGTTGTTGACTGCGCGGACGCGGCGGAGTATGGTGACGTGATTGATGATGATGAACGCGATGATTTAGAAGTGCGTGAGCTCTCTTTCTTGCATTCTTTCTTCTGAATTGGCAAAATATTTTCTAAACATATGCATACATACATACAATGTCATATGAGAATATTTTTTTTTAGTTTATGCAATTTTTTTTGGGGAAAAAGTTAATTAGATATGCATTAGGGTGTGTGTGTGCGTAAGAAGTGGTGGCGGTAAAGGTGTTAATTTTTTTTATATAATTTTATCAATTATGTACACGTTTTCAATCAGTTTGCTTTTTGTTAATGGTGAATTGTGAGTGAGTGGTGACTGTGGATTAGTGAGGCAATTAGCGGTGAGGGGTTAGTGGTTACTGGTATTTAGACTGTACGAGTAATGATTCTGAATTTCATGAGTTTTAAAAGTGTCAAAAAGTGAAAATAGGTACTAACTTACTATGAAGTTGGGGCCTACTGAATACCGAAAGGCGCTCCTTGTTGCCGCCGCTATTTCCGCTGCCGCCGCCGCATGGACTGTGGCCGTGAGCTGGAAAGTAGACGGAAAAGATAAATTTTTTTTTTAATATTTTTTAGGAGCGTAAATATAAGATTTCATGATATTTCTTCTCAAGAAGTGTCTGTCAGCGTAGCATCGATGATCACGAAAAAAATAACCTCAGGTGCCAGAAACAAAATTACATGTTGCATTTCGAATTATAACAGAATTTTTCACCAAGAGTAAAAGTCATGCTACCGACGCGTCTGAGCATCTTTTAAGCTGTGATCACCCGGCGAATATCTGCTTTTTTATTTTAAAATATTATTTAAATTTTAAGCGCTGTATCACCGGCGATACACTGGCAGCCAACGTGTTAAATGAGGGATCGAGAAAACACATCAATTAGGTACATATGTATCTAAACAGTGAGCTGAACTATGGAGACTATAAATATGGCGTCGAGATAACTACCGCATTTGGGAGAAAAGTTACTCGGAGATCTAAGGACCTTTGCGCGTTGTTTTAAGTGAGCATGTCAGTATTTGGAGTGGATGAATGGACACCAAAAACGCCAATGAGTCGCTGGAAAAATGGTCAAAAAGTCGCACTCCGTTCTGCTTTCGTTGTCTTGAGGAACCCAAGATAGATATGTAGGTAGCGATAGATGGAAAGGACTCAGCACGTTTGGCTATACAAAATATTTAAAAGAGATCTATTTCGGCTCAGTGAGCAGGATCCATCGCTATATAAGCGTCTTGGCTCATCAGAGATAACAAAGAGGTCTGTATGCCTCCTGTATGAAGAGGCTGGAATATCGAGGATTTTTTTGTGGCATGATTAGAGGCTTACACCGAAAGAGTACTTAAAGATTTTCGCGCACACGGTTTGAGTATGTAGTCTTAGAATAGTCCGCCGTAGGACTTTAACAGCCTGTCTTAGATGTTTTGTATGCTACGGACTTCGTGCCTTTCTTGAAAAGAGGAATTAACAGACAATATCTAGCACCAAATTTCAAGGCAAATACACTAATTTTCCAATCTGTAACAGATTTTTTGCTTCTCTAAACACCGCATACTTACGATTATAACCGCCATCATCCAAATGTGATGACGATTCACGTCCACTGCGGCTCTCCTCGCGTTCGCGTTCGCGCTCACGTTCCCGCTCCCGCATGCGCTCTCCACTCAAATCACTGTCACTATTCAAACTATCGTACTCCTCCGATTCGGATTTTGTTGCCTTCGAGCGTCGTTTGTGCCGTTTCTCCGTATTCGTGTGACTGCACTCAACCGAACCGCCACCGCCGCCGCCACCTAAATTCGCATTCGAATTGCCACCGCTGCCGCTACCGATACCCGTCGAAATGGAACGCTTCACCTTGGCGCCGCTGCTGGAGAGTGTATTGTCGTCCGCACAGCGTGGATCGTACATAGAGGGTAGGCCGCCTCCTCCTCCTCCACTTCCGCCGCCGCCCTTGCGATTGAGCGGTATGTTGGCAGATTGATTTTCATGTTCTGGTAAATGGAATGTAGCGTAAGGATAGATATCTTCAGAGTATTCAGGTATGCGCTCAAGCCCAGCAACCGATTCACCGGGTGATTGCTGGCATGATTTGCGTACCGTACCGTAGTATTGTTCGCGATGTTGCAGTTCCTTGGTGGCATCGCCGCCATGCGGTCGCATCGAGTCAACATTCCGGGCAAATAATTGGCGTGGATCTGTTGCGTGCAAAAAAATGAATGACGTACATTGCAGGAAGAATTAAAAGCATTATTCAGTACGGAAAATGGGTTTCTAAAACTTACAATTCTTGAAACAAACACAAGCGCCAATTATGGCCAATATCGTACCAAACACCGACGTTATGATCACCGCAATCAAATGCACATCGCGAAACAGCGTCCTCACCTCGGGCATATCACTGTGATCCAGCTCCGCGGAGAGTCCATTGAAATGCAACGTCTCAAAGTAGTATTCCTTCACGGTGGAGCCGGCATTGTTGTGCGCTGCGACGCGCAAATTGTACGCGGTGCCCGGTTCGAGATCGCCGATTGTGTAGCGTGTCTGCAAGATAAAAGATAAGAGAGCTATAGGCGGTTAAGCTCCACACAACGGTTACATACGTGTGTCTCTATGCGGCTTGAAACAATTATCCAATCACTCGATATGCCATAACGTCTAAATTCAATGCTGAAATATTGTATCGGACAGCCGCCATCTTGCCATGATGAGAGCTCCAGCAATATGGAAGTGATATTCGGACGTATGAGACTTTGTTTGTGTGGTGCGATCGGTTTGTTGCCTATGTGGGATGGATGGAGTATTAGAATTAAAATGGTTTTAAAATTTTGTTTGATTTCAAGAAAAATTCACTGCTCCTCCCCTCTGTCCATTCATACCCTTCGTTTTTGCCGTCTCGATGGCGCTGGTTTCGCTGGTGCCTATCTTATTGTAAGTCACCATATTGAATTGATAACGCGTGCCACATTCTAAGCTTTCAATTAAATGCGAATTGACGCGTCGATCGAGCTGTACCTCTTCCCAGTCGCCGAACTCCTTGCGATAGGTTAGTGTGTAGCCACGTAACGGCGCGCCGCCAATATCATCTACACGCCACTGCAGTGATACCGAGTTGGTAGTGCTGCCGATTACGGATAGAACGGGCGGTGATGGTGGCACTGAAAAATAGGCAAAAGAGTGGCGATCAGTTCATCATGTCAGAGTTTACGCTAGAAAAGTGTAAAAAGTAATGCTTCAGCCTGCGTACAATAAGCTTTTGTGCTTTTAATTCTTACACCCAATAAACACAATGGATTCGCCTCGAATTCGAAACGAGTTCGCCTTCTGATTACATTATTGCGGCGATACTTCGCGACGATAGCTCGGCGAATCCGAATCCCCAGGCCAGTCACCTCTCTTTTGCGATTTGCGCATTCTTGAATCGTTGGCCACCCTTTCGTAAATCCGCTTCGAATTCGCCACGATATCATCCGAGCTTTTGAGTTTCTTGAGCAGAGTTTTAAGTAGTAAATTTCTTCGTGTAACAAAATTAATAAATGCAATTGCGATAATTGATTTTTCGCGAGTCCATCTCGAACTCAATGCCTACTAGTCCGAAAAATGATATTCACTGCGGCGAAATCATCTCGAATTCGCCAAGATATCATCCGAGCTTTTCTGTTTATTTGGGTATATATTCTTGCAGCTAAAAAATTCCCCTATCTCGCCTCAACTCACCTTGCACATACACCTGATAGACAATGTGATCCGAACCAATCGAGTTACGCACCACACACGAGTAATTGCCCTCGTGCGAGCGCTGAATATTCCGCAACGTCAGCGTATTATCACTGCTCACCTCCAAACGAAAATGCTTCTTGGCACGCGCATTCAACACCTTCCATTCGGCATTCGGCTTTGGATTCCCCACAAAAACACAAGCCAATTTCAAGTCCACACGCCAACTAACGCTCAACATTTGACTAAACGAAATGATGGCAGCCGGCACCGAAGTGCTCGGTATCAGTTTAATAACCGGCGTGCTGGGCCCCTGACCCACGCGTGTGGAGGCGGTCACCCAAGCCTCGTATGTTTCGCGCACCATCAAGTCCTTCGCTTCGAAATGACGATTATTGGCGGGCAGCACTTCTTTCAAAATCTTCAACTCTTGTCCCTTGTCCAGAATGCGTATGTAAACGTTGTATTTGGTGACGATGCCGTTGGGTCGTCGTGGTGGCAACCAACTAATGATGACCGATGATTCGCTGCTCACCACACTTTTAACGCGTTCGGGTGCATCGGGCACCGCCTCTTCGGTGGTGCAAGACACCGTGGGACTGAGCACACCCTCGCCGGCGCGTGTAAACGCCAACACTTGTACGCTGTAATTTGTAAATGGCTGCAGCCCGTGTAGCACCGTGCTCAGCGCTGAAGTGATCTTTGTCTCGCGTGTGCCATACTCCGATTCGATATTGCTGGGCTCGTACAATAGCTTGTAGCCCTGTATGATGCCATGATTGGACTCTTTGGGCGGCGCTTGCCATGAGATTTGTATATTTTGCGCTGTGAGCGCTATGCAATTGACACCTTGTGGCGGCGCTGAGGGCACATCCTCCAAGGTGTGACCCATGGTCACCTCGCTGGGCGGTCCATCACCTTTCACATTGAAGGCCGACACAGTTATGGTGTACTGGGTGTATTTCTCCAAGCCCGTAAGGCGAAAATCATTCAAACCCTCGCCACCCAAACTGCTGACTTTTGTGAAATTTTGTACGCTTTCGGGTGCGCCATGCTTCTGATAGGCGATTGTATAGCCCAGCAGTTCACCGTTCCAGGTGTCGCGTTCAGGTGGACGCCAAGTGATCAGCAGCTGCTGTGGGCCCAGCGGTTCTACGGAAACATCTTGCGGACGGCCACTTGGCACTTCGGCGTCGGTTTGCACGAGCAGAATATCACTTGGTGCGCTTGTGCCCAAATGATTTTCGGCGTAGAGACGAAAGTGGTAGGCCTGCGCGGGTCGTAGAGAGCCGATTTGAGCGGTTGTCTTGTCGCCGGGTAACAGTTTTTGGTTGTTGTGCTCATGCCAGACGTCTGAAGGATGAGCATGAAAGGAAGGGAGGGTGAGAGAGAGAGAGAGATGTTAGTAAAGAGCGCGCGAGTGCAGTAGAATCAGAGAGCGAATCATTTTAATATAAATAAATCAATGGCAGCCAAGTTAAAGTCATTAACAATCACACACGCACTTACCGCCCGCCTTCTTATACTGCAATATATAATTCGAAATCGGCTGCGAATCGCGATTATTGCCGCCATTATTCATAAAGATCGAGTCTTGGTCATTCGGCGACCATGCCAACGTCACCGAGCGGCTACCCAAGTCGGTCACGTGCAGATTAACCGGAAAATTGGGTGGCTCTTGCACTTGCAAATGTATGCCAGCACGATCGTGTCCATAATTATTCGTAGCAATGCACGTGTATTCGCCACGATCCTGCAATATCGTTTGCAATATGGTCATTTCGGAAACAGTGCCACGACTAAGCGGCGAATCCTTGATGTGATATCTTATGTCATACGATGGATCGATATGATTGGCTTTGGCGCGCCATGTGATATTGAGCGGTTGATCGCCATCCGCCTCGCAGCGCAGTGTGACACGATCGCCGCGGCGCACAGAGACTTGCTTCTTTGAAACTGTTACCGAGGGACCGACTGCATATAGAGATAGATTAGTAAGGAAGTGTTAGAGAGAGTAAGAGTGTGAGCGAAAAAGCTTTGCTTTGAACTTACCGTGCACTTTTAGTTTGATGAGCGTACTCAAGCCCGCGCCAATGCCATTGCTTGCTTGACACAAGTAGCTGCCTTCATGCTCGCGGCCTACTTTCGGTATGATCAGCGAGCCATTGTTGTAGGTTTCAATAACGGATTGTGAATTGCCATTGCCTATGCCATAGCTGAGCTCACGATAATCGCCGGAGTCACCTGTTTTACGCAAGAGATCGCAAAAATATTAATTTTTTTTGGTAATTGTGAATTGTGCTGCTTGAGAGTGAGACTTAGAGAACAGCCGTGTGTGCGTGAAAGATAAGCATCCCGCCAGCCACATTCGAAGCCTCGAAACAAGGTGCGAAAAGAGACTGCCGAAATAATGCCTTGACGTAGCGCTCCGAATATGAAGTAAAATAGGGGTTTTCAGCTTTGGAACTTCGAAAACAGTTACTAAGAAGCCCTTTTTTTAATTTTAAGCAAATAAAGTAGTCTATTGCCGTGGTTATGCTTACGACACTACTCGTCGAGCAACGTGTAGTTGTGTTGACGAGTGAGAGAATTTTCGGACTCTCACATCGATCAAATTTGCTGGGTGAAATAAGCACTAAGAGGTTTATAACCACGGCATATGCGGACAATCTGAGGGAGCATTTTAGGACACCGAGAACGCTCATTTGATGGTCCTCAGAGAGCACTTTCATCATACATTCCGAAAGGCACTTTTATCCCCCTCGTATACGTTCGTTTATGAGTATTTTCGTAGCCTCCCTAGCAAGGTGAGCGCTCCGTACAGTGAGTTTTAACGGAGCAGCCTGCGGACTCCTCTGGTTGGCTAGGATGTATGTATGTATCTCGGTTACGATTTCGTTTTCAAATTCGTTTTTTATTTTGATTTCAATTTCGGTTGCATACCAATTCAGTTTCAGTTTCAAATAAAGTTCGGAAAATTTCAAAACGAGTTCAAATCCGTCTTGCTGAAGTTCAATTGCAATTTTCTGAACTTCAATTTGAAGTCTTCAAGTGCAACCAACTAAACTAAAGCTGTAAAAGTTGTAGGTAGTGCAGAATTTGTATCGTAATTTACCAATCGATTGTTTCCACTGTACGGTCGGTATTGGAAATCCATCCGCTTTACATGTAATTGCCACCGGATTGCCGAGTATGGCGTCCTGATCGGTTGGCTTCACTGTCCAGCGTGGTGGCACTGCATGCGCACACACACACATAAATTTGTATGCGTATTTTGTTGGCATTTTTCACAAGTAGCAAATATAGAGAAAGAATTTATTTTAATAAAAATTCATGTACAGTATTTACATTTTTGCATTTTGTGCCAATTAATTGCTGTGTGAATTTTGTGTTGAGAAATATTTGTTGGCATGCAAAATGAAATCGAATATCAACTTTAGACATGCATTCCTGTACTAAAGATATTTAGATTTGTTTTTATATTTGTAATTACGTATGAAATTTACATAAGTGATGTTTATAAATGTGTGCGTATTTACTTACATATGTATTAATGAAAATATTTTCTAAAGCAAAGCTTAAACTCACCTGGCTAAATATTTATTTATGTACGAGTATCTACATTATTCAAATTTTTCAAATATAAAATTATGGTTTTGAAAAGGAATTTACTAAAACTAATTCAAAGAAAGCAATTATGTTCAAAATTACTTTGTAACATTTGCAATGCTCAAAATTACTTTGTAAGATTTTCAATATTGTATCTATTAGTAGATACCCAGCAGTATTTGAGGTAAGGAGGTGCATAATCAGTAGAATATTCAATATGAAAAATACCCTGAATCCGAGTTAAAAATTCATTGCTGAAAAAACAACTGAACACGCAGTGAAGACATCAGGTGTACTGAAATATATGCTATGGAAGTTCTCCCTGCGTATTCAGGCCTTTTTTCCTACAGAAACTCTCCCTTCTCGATCGGCAGTTTTTAGGTAGTTGATTTTCGACGCCACCTCTATATAAAAACGAAAGGGAAAGTTCAGATTTTAGAACTACATATCTACTGAATATTCAGTAGGAAATATGTGCTGTTTTCCAGCTGATAAATACTGCTGGGTACCTGACCAAAGACCCCAAAACATGGGGAAATAAGAACACCATCCCCCAAAACGAAAATTTTAGAAATTTTTTTTTTTTTTAATTAATGTCTTATTTAGAATTCAAATGTTTTAGTTGCGAAGACAGAGTAACATATGTGTAGTCCACTCTCAAAAGTGGCTATGTGAATTTTTCATGTTAAGCTACATATTAGAATAAACCACTACGGCCTCAAGCGCTATTTTATTTGAATATTTTTTGTTATTACCTGAAAGCTTAGCCCATAAGGAATTTAGGGATATAAAAAACGACTAATTTTTACGAATTCAATATTAGATATTTCACATAGCTAGTTTTGAAATTGGAACGTATAATAATACGGTTCTTCTTGCGGAGGTTTTGTAAGAAGAACCTCATCTCTCTTAGCGCAGAAAAACACTCGCAACCGGCGGAAAAGCGAGACCTGCACTATGGTGGGAAGATCAGGTAGAAAGCGGCTTTGCTTCCCTTGGTATTTCCAACTGTCGCCAGGCATCATGAAACAGAAGTGAATGGCGTACTTTATTGAACGTCAAGACGTTTACGCACCAATTAAAGAAGAAAAATATTATAATACTTCTTCAAAACAAAGTGTCATCAATGGGTTAAAATATGGACATTAATGGGTTACGACGCTTAAAATTTACTCTTATGGTACAGATCAAGCATTTCTGCTGCGGAAATAAAATGGTTTTAGAATTTTGAGCGCCCTTTATATGAGCGAAACCAATGTGTGCCGAGGCGTATGAGTGATCAATTTTAGATAGAGACTTTTGAAAGTTTATATGTAAACGAAACATAGAGACTTTTGAAAGTGTGTAAATAGTACATAGAGACTTTTGAAAGCGTATTTTTTTATTTAATGCATTTGTTCAGAATACGGCAGGGTTTTGCAATAAATTTTTAATGGACATTGTAGGTACACCTTTAAATACTGGTACACAACCCATCAAAAGCTCAATATCGAATAGAAAAATTCACATAGACACTTTTGAAAGTGGACTACTAAAAATATGTATGCATTACGCATCGATGTTTGAACAAGTTTTACATAGTGACAGTGTAGCATATTTTTGTAGAAACTAAATCACATTCACTCATTCTGTACTTGCTTCATTCATTGCCCAATACGATATCTATCATTTATGTGTAGGTATACCTGCTACATTCTTTTAATTTTGATTCGAAAACAAACACCAAATCTCAAATATTTTCTGCTAAAATGCACAAATGAAAGAAAATTTTTGCTTTGTATTCTCTTTCACACAACAGTTCGGACACACATACATACATCAAAAAAAAAAAAAAAAGAAGTAAAGTAATATAAAATAGCTGCTGAAATGTGATTTGTTCGTAATGGCATTTTTACCTTTCAGCAAAATTCGTACTAGACACGTAGATTTGTATGTAATCTACATACATATATGCAAAACGCAAATATACATACATAAATATATATTTCCATTTCTTTATCATTGTCATTGCCATTGTTACATTTGCGGTTAAGCTTTCGCACACACAGATTTTTTAGTTTTCATTTTTCAGTTTTGCATTGCAGCTCCGCTGGTGCGCCAATCAAATGCACTCACTCAAATGTGAATAATTTTCTTTCGCACAATGTACGTAAAGCCATTGAAAAGCATCTGCTTTATGGTTTTTAGCTGGAATTCAAATTAGTCGTACTTTCGAAATGGTTTTAATCCAATTTTTTGTTTGTTGGTTGATTTTAAATTGGAACAAAGTAGACAAATGCAGAAAGAAATAGAAATGATCGTATAGCCAGTGATTTTGTATGGGTTTGTTAGTGGAGTTTTATATGAAGTACAAATCTTATATCTAGAGTATACACACTGTTTTGTCATCGTTGTATATTGGAATGATTTTCCGTCATTCCTTGTCAATTTGCCATCCTTAAACGAGCAATTGATGTCAGTGAGAGAGTCAAGAAATTGTTAAGTTCTGCTTTAAATCTGTTTTCTAAGTCAATTAAAAGTCTAGCTTTACTGTAGTTTGGTTTAGAAGGACTACGCACACTTTTAAGCGGAATATCTCACAGAGCTTCGAGTGTCCTAGTCAAGCACAATGTCGCTTGCAAAGGACAATTTAGTAAATGTCCTTGTGCACGAACGATCCAAAAAGGCTACAACTGCCCTTTACTACTCAATGGAAGCCGTAGGAAGAAGCTGGGGCTGGGATCCAAAACCACAATGTGTTTTTACACCGTAGTGGTAAGGGAAATTCTGTTATATGACTTGGTGGTCTGGTGAACAGGCCTGGCTACGAAAACAAACACTCAACTACTTCAAAAAGTGCCAAGAAGTGCACTAGTAGAACCCTGTGGTCTACCGCCTCAGAGGAACTGGATAGTGATTCCCAAGAGGGACTATTGGGCCAGAGGTCCTCCAGCAACTAACAATGCTATCCAATTCTACACCGATGGATCTAACCTTACTGCTAGAGTGAAAGGAAGAGTCTATTCAGCCGATAGGGCGCTAAAAGTCTCGTTTCGTCTTCCAAACGGAGGTAGCAGCGACACCGAAGGAGGTTGAGTTCTTGAGAACAAGGAAAAGCGAATGTAAGGACATTTATATCTTCTCAGACAGCCAGGCTGCACTGAAACCACTTGAGACTTTCATATTTATATGCATCCAGAAACGTGGAAATTGACGCAGATCTCTAAATGAGATAGTTGAGCAGTTTGACATTTACCTTGTATGGTGCTGCTTGGGCGCTGTAACATACCGGAAATGAATTGGCAGAGGAACTTGCTAGAGAGGGAACATCCACTCCACTTTCAATATCGTAGAAGGGTTTAAGTATGCCGCCCACTACCAGCAAGCTCACACTGAAGCATTGCTTCAAAGAAGCAAATGACTGCTGGAATGGTCTGAGTACTTGCAACCATACTAGGCTCTTGTGGCCTAGGAACAGGCCATGTAATCCTTGGGAAGCATGCGGAAAGGATGAATGGTGCATATTTTATTTATCTACCGTAGGGTGTGTGCCCGAAGCAGTGAAACATTTGATGTGCGATTATTCAGCACTAGGTAGGAGGCGACTGAAGCATTTAGGATCTAGGGATCTAGGTACCGTGTGTTTAGGGAAATTCTAAGATTTGTGGAATCCCTACGATGGGCGATAGGTGTGCTAAGTGGAAACTAGCAGCGAGTGCAACCTAAAATAAATGTTCTTTTTTATATTACAAACAGCTAAACCATTGAAGGACAAGAACTCGATAGCAGTCCTTTATTCGCCATACTTCATAGACACAGTTTTATAGAAGTTCCTATTAAGGAGATAATGACCCAATCTTCTTTCATAGCATTTTATTATGGTATTCCCAACATGGAAATGCAAGCAGCATTGTGGTACTTAAACTGGAAACAAAAAAAAAACGTAAAAAGGGAAGCTATGAAACTTATGAATATAGAGGAATTTATCCAAGAGGCTGGCCTGCGATTGCTAAAGCCGTGCGATAGTCATGAGGCATAGTCATGGATGTTGTTATTCTCCTACTGGGCACTTATAAGACTCTATGCTACTTATGAAGGAATCTAATTCAAGAATTCGAGCGAAGTAATAGCTGAAGGTAGCTAAGATTTATGCTTTTCATTATAACTATGTATGTATGTGTTTACGTTTATCATGTTTAAGCAACCAAATCAGCATACCTGACAGTTACTTTCAATAACAAAAGAACTTAAGGGGAGGCTTTTGCAGAACAAAAAGCGTTTCCGAAATTAATATTCAACTTATGCGAGTATGTAAAAATAAATAGCGAAGTGTGAGTGTTGGGATGCAGAAGACAGGCAATATCTTGCATTTTTAAGGATTTTTTAATCAAATTATATTGAGTTCAATTATGTTGCCACAAGAATGTGCTGTCTCATATAAAATACTTTCGGTCATTTTTCATCTTCCCACACACACAAACGCAACCCAATTTATAGGCTGACAGCCATATGCTCCGGACTGCTGTGCAATGTTACACGCAGCATAGTTTGGTCCTTTGCTGCGTTGGCGTACATACATGCTGCACTGGCTTCCAACGCCGGCATTTTGTGTGAATGAATCAAAAGCGAAAGGCGAAAGGGATAGAGAAAAAAATGTCATTCATCACAAAATTGCCCGATGCAAGGGAAATGCAAATGGTATAAATTCCAGCATGAGAGACACACGCACATGGACACGCACACATACATTTGCACATGGTGGCTATTGCTCATTGTCCCTGCAGCTGCTGCAATTTGTATGCCACACCATCAACTGCTCATCTCCTTTACACACCGCTTTTCTTTGACTGTGTCAGTTGCTTGTTGGCTGGCCGGCCATTGCTGGTCGCTGGGCGTTTGTGCAACTTTTGGAATCATCATTCAACATTTTGTGGGCAGTTGGGAAATTTGACTGGCAAGGTAGCCATCAAGCTTATATTAGGGTGCTCTTTTAAGGCTGGTAACACAGTCCAACAAATTTACAAAAAATTTACTCAACACGAACAATTACTATTTATTACGAAAGAGGATGTCTCCCAGACCAACTTTCCCGAACAGAGTACTACTTAGTCCAGAGGGTCTGAGTTTTTTTTTAGAGGGGGTTAAGGTTTTATGGTTTTAGCTGGAGGTGCAATTACTTCATCGAAAATATCTTATACAAAATGACCTCAAATGAAGTTTTGGAGCTCGGACTTCTTCTACAGAATTTAATAAGGAATTTATTTGCAGTAGACTTCAACCCTCTAACGCCCACTCAAATGGCTGTTTTTAACCCGTGTTTGGGAACACATGTAGAAAATATCAATTAACAATGCAGATAGAGGGTTAAAATGTTCTAGAAAATTATTCGCCATAAAATTTCACTAGGGGTCCCCTCAGACAAAACCTTTGTAGAAATAACGCAAAAGACCACAGGATATAATAATAACAAATTACGCCATGAAATATGCAACAAATTTTATATGTATACACATCATATGCATTTTTTTTGTTCTTTGGATCCTCCCTTCGGCACCGGAATATGAAAATAAGGTATCGTAGGGTAAGTTAATTAAACAAAAATTCAATTTTACAAAAACTGAGTGGGGCTACTCCAAAACCGCGCGATTTTCAGGAATTTCAAGGCAAGTTTAGATTTATGTATGAAAAAAGTTATGATTTTGCACAAGAATAAAAAATTGATATCTACCTATACGTAGAGATAACCGCTAAAGTGAATAGCGTATTCAATTCTTAGTGCACTTCCCTGGTAAGGTAATATCGCGGTCTAAATAGAACATTTTGTTTTTTTCTCACGAACATTCAACTTCATGCCCTATATTCTTTCTGACAGCGAACATTTTTTTTATCTGAATTACACAGGATGCTGCTTAATTTAATGCGGTTTTCAAAAACTCATTCTGGTTAAAAATATATTAATATTTGGAGGAGCTCATCAAGTTTAAGTCAAGTAAAATGTACCCCAAGAGGGCTGACAGCGGTTTTGTGATGGTGTACAACTCCACAAATGTAAAAAAAAGATAGAAAGGTCGAGACCGTGGATAGCGGAAGAAATGTGGATCTGGATGGCCGCGAAATATTTTTGGGCAATATTAGCATCAAATTAAAGGCATTAACTAGGGTTTGAATATCACCTCCACTGGGTAGTGTACTAAAAACTGAGTACGCTATTCGCTTTAGAGGTTAACTCTACGTACAGCTAGACATCTAATTTTTTTCTTGTGCTAAATCATAACATAAATCTAAACTTGCCTTGAAATTCTTGAAAATCGCGCGGTTTTTGTAGTAGCCCCATTCAGTTTTTGCAAAAGTGAACTTTTTTTTTCAATTTACTTACTCTACAACAACCCATTTTCATATTCCGGTACTGGAGCGAGGATCTAAACAAGAAAAAATGCATTTAATGTGTATCCATAAAAAATTTGTTGCATATTTCATGGCGTAATTTGTTATTATTATATCCTGTGGTCTTTTGCGTTATTTGTACAAAGATTTTGTCTGAGGGGACCCCTAGTGAAATTTTATGGCGAATAATTTTCTAGAACATTTTAACCCTCTATCTGCATTGTTAATTGATATTTTCTACATGTGCTTCCAAACAAGGGTTAAAAACAGCCATTTGCGTGGGCGTTATAGGGTTGAAGTCTACTGCAAATAAATTCCTTATTAAATTCTGTAGAAGAAGTCCGAGCTCCAAAACTTAATTTGAGGTCCTTTTGTTTAAGATATTTTCGATGAAGTAATTGCACCTCCAGCTAAAACCATAAAATTTTAACCCCCTCTAAAAAAAAACTCAGACCCTCTGGACTAGTAATCTGTTCGGGAAAGTTGGTCTGGAAGACATCATCTTTCATAATTAATAGCATTTGTTCGTGTTGAGAAATCACTGTTGGACAGAATTATTTCTCTGTAGTCCCTAAAATGTTTCAGTAGCAAGAACCTACGAATCTTTGAGAAATGGTATGTGTCAATTTATCAAAGAAACTATAGAAATATGTCCAATATAAAATATCTCCCTTTCTGAACTCATTTCACTCCAGCTTGTTCAAAAAACTGATACACCCCAGTGCTAAGCCTTTATTCAGGTAAATGCATGTATGCGCTCATCTTCAAGGCAGTTTGTCCCTGTCACTATACACATATTACATCTGACAGTGCAAGTAATTCATTGCCATAATATGCATTCCTGCATACAGAAGCACCTGTGCAGATGGACTATTTGGCTTCCCGGCAGTAGTTAGAAAGTAAGCGCAAGGTGCACTAAAGGCTTTGCAGGCTTGCAGTTCATTCTCTCCTTTACTACTAAAAAATATTTCGTTTTCGTTCTGGTTTTTTAACATTTTTCTCTACATTCATAATTTGCCTGTCGTCGTCGTTGTCGTCTACACTGCAGTCCGACAAGTGTTGACATGGTAATTTAAGAATGTCACAAAGCCTCTTGCAAGCTCTTCTTCTTATTCTTCTGTTCAGCCACATTAATATATTTTCATTCAGTTTGGACATCATTTCACAGCATTTGCACATAATATGATGGGCTTGGCTGTCCTGGTTGCTTGGAGGGGTGTTAGATGGCAGTCATGTAAAACATTCGCTGATCCAAGTGCTTAGGAGTATGCGGTGCACCCTAAATTCGTTCGTTTGCTGCCAAAATTGCTCGTTACTCATCGCTCGTTGGTCACCACTTGCCGCTCGCCTCCAGTTGTTCATTACTCGTTGAGCCGGCACTTTTTCAGTCTTTGTCTTTGCATTTCTCTACCCTCAATTCCCGCTTCTACACATACGTATAATGCCATCCAACAGTCCAGTCCGTTCACTCGTTTATTGGTTCACGTTCTCGAATTGCTATTTCAATGGACACATTCCTTTTTTTTTTTTGCTACGCAATTATCACATACGGGCTTTTTCATTGAACACGTAATTTGTAAGGCTTGATTTTATTACATTCGTTTCTGGGTGTAGGTGTACATTTATTTTTGTTCGTAATATTGATGTACGTATGTATATTTTAACATAGTATGCATACAGTACCTGCAATAAAAACCTCCACAAATGGGACTACATAGTGTTCTAACAGTAGTTAGATAGATAATAATAGAAGGATATACTACACTGCGACCTTAGAGTCTATTGTGCCCTCCACCTCATCACATCACCTCCCTAGTTCAATCTCATTCAAGAACTCAAGAATTGAGTTCGATCTTAGGTTTGGTATGTGGTTGCTCTCCGGCTGATACAATTCGATTGCTCTCTGTTTCCTTCTAGATATTGCAATGCATTCGAGGTTTACGTGCTCAGCAGCCTCATCATCCACCGACATGCACTACTAGAGTAAAGGTCAAGTTGGTGAATATGGCTTTTGAGTCTGCAGTGATTATTCTCAACTTGCTTATTGGGAGCTCCATTACCGCCTTGAAGTGTTTTTTTTTGTTTTTTTTTTGTTATAGCCCTCGAGTAAAAGTTTCGCCTGTCGCATACCGGCTTTTTGATGTCAGCTGTTGTTGTTCTCTCAAACGACATTCCTCCAGCCTGAGCTCACTCTTATAGTATGTGGTCCTATACTTAGAAAGCGTTCAGATCCAATTGATTTCTCAGCTATTGCCTCTCCGACGAGGCCGTCCGCTATCAGTCAGTAAGTTTTTAGCAAATCCACACAAAGTTTAAGCACTGACTTTGTCCACTCAGTTGCGCTCACATCGCACACGCTCTCACATTGTGTGAGATAATGCCCACCACTGTTCTACATAGGCGCTCTCGGTGAAAATGGTTACTGGCAATATCTTCAGCACGGTAAATTTGTGAGAAAGTTTGTGTTGGTGGGCGCAGACCGATTTGCGCTACATTCCAAAAGAAATTTGTATACTTGAATCAAGAAAAATGCTTTCTTGAACTCAATTTAGAAAATTTTAAGGGAAATAAGAAAATTTGACTTAATTATTACTGGAATTAAGAAATTGAGTTTTCCAAAAATGAGACAATTATTTTCTTATTAACCCTTCTGTTACATTCAAAAAAACTTACGCATGTGACATTAAGGTCACGGAATGACCTTACTTGTGTTTTTCATATATATCGATATGGAAGTATAATTTCAATGGAAATTTTCAAAATGTATTAGTTCAATTGATTATTTATCGGATTATACACTTATTTAAATGCATATACTTAATATATTTTTTATTTTTATGTTCAAGACCAAAGATTGTGGAAACGGTAACTCCTCTGTACGATTTTGTCCATACATTGGTTTGTCTTTTGTATGCATATGTTTCAACAAGTTGGTCAGTTGTATGCACTTCTGATTTTGTAGAATTATAGAAGCTGTTTCGGTAAATTATATTTTCTATTGTGTTCCTACCACTATTCTGCCTAATCGGCTACGTTGACCACTCAAAATTTCTATCTGTGGAATAATACACGGGAGTGGGTACTACCTTCATTTTCCAATACAAGGTCAATTAATTCGTCGTTATCACTTCCTGCATATTCGTAAGAAGAACCATCGGGCTCAAACTAATCGACTATATTGTCTTCGCCATCAACTTCACTACACTCATCAACATCCACATCATTATGAATGATATACTCTATTTGGCTTTGTGTCAGGCGATTTGGCTCTAAACCATACATATATTAATCTGCAAATATATCACAAATAATAAAATATTGGAATTAAAATACTTACCGAAGCTTTCACTCTTTCACTTTTATACGAATTTAATAAAAATCAGCTTTTGCGCACAAAATAACACTGACGGTCACTGAATGACCTGAAGGGGCGCACACGTAACTCTTGATGTTACCACTTGTTTGATAATGCAAAATCCTTCTTTTTATGCTTTTGCGAAAGGATTTTCCTCAATACAGAAATACATTGAGGGAAATTCTAAAATTTTGTTCATATTAGCATTTATGAGAAAATTAAACAAAAAAAGGTCATCAAATGACCTAAATGTAACAGAAGGGTTAAAGAACACTAACAAAATCTATTGAAAAAAAGTGTTGAAAAAAATGTTTAAATAAACAAGAACATCTTTTCTTAAATTTACTGAAATTTTTTTTTTTTTTTTTTTTATCATCCAATATATTTTGTCAACTGTATAAATAAAATACATCTAACAATTTTGTGGTTCGTTAAAAGTAATTAATAATTAATTATGACTTAATAACTTGGTGGGCATGTATGGATTGCTCTCAGTAGTGCATCCATTTATTGTAGTCCATCAATAAAGATCTGTAAAAGACTTTCTTTTGAGGCGTACGAAACTAGTTGGTCTTGCCGTCAGGGCTAGAGCGAGGGGGTTGGGGTGAGATAGTAGTCTCGTTTTGTATGATGTAGCATACTTTCTGATTTCTTGAGCGACAGTAGGTATCTTTAGGTCACGATGCAGACGGTCGTTTGTGACGTAGTAGGGTGCATTTACAATCATTCTAAGAGTTTTCGATTGGAATCTTTGGAGAATCTCTATATTTGAGTTTGCTGCGGTTCCCCATAACTGTATGCCATAGGTCCAGATGGGTTTTAAGATAGCTGAGTAAAGCAGGAGTTTGTTGTCGATTGATAGTTGGGAGTTTCGATTCATGAGCCAATAAAGATTTCTCAGTTTTATACCAAGAGCTTTTCGTTTGGTGAATATGTGGGTTCTCCATGTTAGCTTTCTGTCAAGGTGCATACCAAGGTACTTTGTTACGTCACTTTGTGGTATATCAATGCCATTGAGTTTTACGGGTGGGCAAGTGTTACGTCTAGTGGTAAACGTCACTTGGACAGATTTTGATTCATTTGACTTTATCCGCCAGTCTTTCAGCCAATGGGTAATTTTATTTAAACTTCTTTGAAGCTTGAGTGAGGCCACATTAGGGTTGGGATCTGCAGCCAGTACGGCAGTATCATCGGCAAAAGTGCCAATAGTAACTCCTTCTGCTATTGGGAGGTCATACGTGTAAAGTAGGTAGAGTATTGGGCCCATTACACTACCTTGCGGGACGCCTGCTAAGCTCTCGTAAAGCTCAGACTGCTCTGCTCCTTCTTTGACGAAAAAGTAACGATTTTGTAGGTAAGATTGTATAAATAGGAAGTAATTTGTAGGGAGAGTATTTTTTATTTTATATAGGAGACCGTTGTGCCATACGCGATCAAAAGCTTGGGATATGTCTAGAAAAGCAGCTGTACAATATTTTTTTTGCTCAAAGGCAGAGTAGATTTTCTCGGTAAGTCTATGTACTTGTTCAATTGTTCCGTGCCCTCTTCTGAAGCCAAACTGGTGATTAGGTATAATGTTACGTTCTTCTATTTTGGGTAAGAGTCTTTTAAGGAAAAGAACTTCCAGGACTTTTGAGACAATGGGCAGCAAACTAATAGGTCTGTAAGACGTTGCCGTATCAGGGGGCTTTCCTGGTTTCAGAATCATTTTCATCTGAGCGACTTTCCATTGTGGGGGTATGAATGCAGTTATTAGTACTGCATTAAACAGTTGGGTGAGAAATTTTATGCCTTCGTAAGGTAAGTGCTTTAGTACATTGCCATTAATAATATCGTATCCAGGAGCTTTCTTTGTGTTGAGTTTCGCTATTACGGTTTTTACCTCCGATATTGCGAATCTTTTTATGGGGAGGTCCATTTGATAGGGATGACTCAGAGTATTTTTCACTTCCGTTGTTGTGCTTAGTGAGGGTTCAATATCATGTGGGGTGAATACTGATTTTAGGTGGCGTGCAAAGGTATTTGCTTTCTCTGCGTCACTTTTCGCCCATTCGTTATTTTCCATTCGTATAGGAGAATTAGAGAGAATCGGTCTTTTTAGCTTACTTGCAGCTTTCCAGAGGGAGTAATCAGTTGCAGCTTTTGCATCAATATTACTGAGGTATTGTTGAACCTGTTTGTTGTGTTCAATTTTGAGGATATTTTTGAGTTCTTTTGTGAGTGCATTCAATCGTTTCTTGTCGTCGGGGTGACGGGTTTGTTGCCACTTTTTCCTCGCGAGTCGCTTTTCTTTGAGCTTAGCTTTTATGTTGTGGGTAACATTTATCCTTTTTTGTCTGGTGAGGGTGGGAGTTGATTTCCACGCAGCTTGTTGGATGCAGTTGTTAAAATGTTCGACTGCTGCCTCTATATCTTCAGCAGATTTCATCGCTAATTTCAAGTCAAGATTAGACGTGATGATGTGTTGGAAGTACTCCCAGTCAGTCTTCCGATTGTAAAGGCTGCATTTATCCGCTGCGGGTGTAAAATTTTTATCAATTGTTACCACGATTGGAGAGTGGTCGGAAGAGAGTTCAAAGCAGGATTTACAAGTTATATCTGACGAAGCCATGCCTTTCACCACGCAAAAATCGATTAAATCGGGAATTTTATTTGTATCTGTTGGCCAATAAGTGGGAGTTCCAGTAGAGAATGGGGTTAAATTGAGATTGCTAATAGCATTGTATAGCTGTCTTCCTTTAGGAGTAATGAGACGAGAGCCCCAGAATGTGTGTTTGGCATTGTAATCGCCGCCAGCTAGAAATCGATTTCCAAGAGTTTTGAAGAAATTTTCATATTCTGCAGTGCTGATTGAGTGCCTCGGCGGGCTATAGATAGCAGTGAGTGTAAGCTGACCACTCGGGTCTTCAATGACAACATTTGTGGCTTGTATAGCATTTGTACGGAACGAGTTCGTGTTGTAATGTTTAATACTTTTCCGTATCAAGATACCTGAGCCTCCATGAGCTTTGTTACTTGGGTGTTTTGTGTGGTAAAACTTGTAGTTGGGTACTTCAAAATAGCTTTTGTCCGTAAAATGGGTCTCCGATATGAGGAGTATATCTATATCATGGGTCTGAAGTAGAGCTTTAACTTCAAGTAAGTGTTTGGATAGGCCGTTGGCATTCCAGATAATAATATTTAACGGGTTGAAGATGCACAGTTTTTAGTCGTGAAGGTGACGAGGAGGCTCATCATTGCTGTCATTTGTTGCATGACTTGCTTCAGTAGGTGTATCATTTCTCGCATTTCGTTAGTGTTTTGCGTTGGTGTGTGGGTTTCATTACTATTAGGAATAGCATTATTAGGGTTCGAGCGGGGTGTTACGCCTTTCTTTGCTGCTTGAGCATATGTGACTGGGTATGGCTCAATTGGAATTGGGGTTTCACTTGGCTGTGTTGGTTTCTCCTGAGGCTGTGTAGACGCTTTTTTCCTCAGAGTTGGGTATTTGGCGCTTTGGAGGCTTTTGTATACCATACAGCCTTTGTAATTTGCTGGATGGTTACCCTCACATAGAGCGCATTTGACATCGTCAGATCTTGTCTTTCGCTTGCAATCAGAGGAGAGGTGGTTTCCAGCACATTTTATACATACTGATTTTCGACGGCAGTAGGACTTTGTGTGGCCATATTGCTGACAGTTAGCGCATTGCGGTATTTCACGCTTCGGGTGTGGGGGCTCGAAAGTAATTTTAGAGTGCAGGAGACTTTTAACTTGATATATCTCCTTGTTGTTGGATTCGGGTTTGAGTTCAATAATAAACATAGGAAGAGGCTTTTTTGTGACTCTATGTTTTATGTTCCAAATGTTTGTGACTGAGTGACCGAGATCTTTTAGAGAATCCACAATTTCTTTTGGGTCTATTGTGGAGTGCATGTTTCTGAGAACTACTTTGAAGGCACGTTCTTGCTTTGTTTTATAAGTGTAGAACTCTGTACCCTTCAGTTCTAGTTGGGACACAATGATTTTGTAGGCATCCAAGGATGATGCTTGAACTTTTACCTGCTCCTTACCTGTGAGCTTGAGATCATACGAGTTTGGGGCAACTTCTTGTAATAAGCTCATTAGAGGGGGAATATTAAGAACCTTGTCTATGAATATTGGAGGTGGTTTGGGTACTTTTTCAGCAGGTTGGTTTGGTTCCTCATCTTCTAGAGGAGCAAATTTATTTCGACTTGGTTCATTGGTTCCAAGCCAATATTGGTCGAGCATAGCCTGCTTTTTAGAGTCAGTACCCTTACCTGGGCTATCGCGTTGGCGTTTGGAATTTTGAACAGTTATCCATTCGTTAGTTGGGGTGGCAGTTTGGGATTTCTGCGCTTGTTGTTGTTGGGCATACAGCATTTTGAGTTGCCTTTCGAGGCCTTCAATTTGCTGTTGAACGCTAGGTACGTTAGCGCTAAGCAGGTGGGATGGGGTGAGTTTTTGGGTTGCTCCTAGGGATTTCGGAGTTTGTTGTTGCATTTCGGTTTGGGCTTGTAATTGGGATTGGTTTAGTTGGGGGCCTCCTCCCGTAGGAGGGGTAGGCTTAGTGGGCATTTTATATTGTTTTCTTACTTACTTTTTCTTTTTGGGCATTAATGGGGTAAATTTTTATTAGTTATTAATAAAAAAGGGTCGTTATTTAAATTTGCACTCTGGCAACTCTAAAGTATTTTGGATTTTTATCCCTGTTGCCTGCTTTCAGGCGCTAGATTATTTAGCACGGTCCACAACCTGCGTACAATATACGTTCTTTGGCTGGTGCACTACTTTTGTTGCTGTATATATGTATTTGGATTGTTTTGTTTTTCTTTTTCACCTCCTCCGCTATGCGGAGTCTCAAATTTTATTTTTCAATTAAATGCGAGCACTTAATTATTTTGATACACTTTTCACTCCCGAGGTGGAAAGCACTTAGAACACGCTTAGGGCGATGTATTTGGCTTTTTTTAACACTCGAGGTTGACTGAAATAAGCTATTATATATAAAACTTATTTCCGCGGTAATTTTTAACACTTGTTCTCAAAGGTTGCCAGACTAATAACTTCAACTTCACTACACTCATCAACATCCACATCATTATGAATGATATACTCTATTTGGCTTTGTGTCAGGCGATTTGGCTCTAAACCATACATATATTAATCTGCAAATATATCACAAATAATAAAATATTGGAATTAAAATACTTACCGAAGCTTTCACTCTTTCACTTTTATACGAATTTAATAAAAATCAGCTTTTGCGCACAAAATAACACTGACGGTCACTGAATGACCTGAAGGGGCGCACACGTAACTCTTGATGTTACCACTTGTTTGATAATGCAAAATCCTTCTTTTTATGCTTTTGCGAAAGGATTTTCCTCAATACAGAAATACATTGAGGGAAATTCTAAAATTTTGTTCATATTAGCATTTATGAGAAAATTAAACAAAAAAAGGTCATCAAATGACCTAAATGTAACAGAAGGGTTAAAGAACACTAACAAAATCTATTGAAAAAAAGTGTTGAAAAAAATGTTTAAATAAACAAGAACATCTTTTCTTAAATTTACTGAAATGAAGAAATCTTTTTGCTAATATCAAGAAGAATTTAAGAAAATTGTGTTTAGATGAATTAGAACAACAAACTTCAGGAAAAAAATTGAAAATAAATAAGAAAACGTTTTATTGAGCGAAGTAAAATATTTCTTGCTGAATTTGCATTTCCAAAATAACATGTATTTTTTTTTTCATTTACCATCCACTTTGCATATTTCTGAATATTTCTGCAATTCTCAGATTTTTAGTGAAGCATTTGGTATAAGGAGTTCACTATTTGTATCTTCATTTATATTAATTGAAATATTGTCATTTCAGTGAACAAGTCCTAGGAAAATAAGTACTAGTTGACTAATTATGGTTTTCTAATCCCTCATGATTAGTTTTCATTTTCCTTATTTTTTACGTTTTTAATATTTTTAGAAAATTTTTACTTGATTTAATATTTAATATTTTCTTATTTACTTAAGCTCGTATAAGAAAAGTTTTACTTGCAACAAAAAAATTATTTCTTAATTATTTATTTCTAAAAACAAGAAAAAAACACTTAACGTAAGTAAATTATTTCTTATTTATTTAAAATCCAATTTTACTTGAAGCAAGAAAATATTTTCTTATTTATTTAAAATCCATTTTTGCTTGAAGTGAGAAAACTTTTTCTTATTTATTTAAAATCCAATTTCACTTGAAGCAAGAAAATGTTTACTTATTTATTTAAAATCCAATTTTCTTGGATTTTCTTGATATTAAGAAATCATTTTCTAAGTTCAAAATCAAGTCTAATTTTTCTTATCTCGGCATTGATTCTAGTAAAAAATTCTTTCCGTGTGGTTAAAATGTGTGGGATGCTCCTCATTCACCCGTGAGTGTCAATTTTGCCGGTGCCTGATCTATAGTACAGTATTGTCCATTTACGATACCCTTGGATGTGCTTTTTTGCCGTTTAAATTTTGTATTCACTGTATATTAATACAAACTATGAAAGGTGTTATTTTAAGTGCAAAACTCAAAGGTAAGACAGCTAAGCAACGAGGGCCGAATGAGGCAATGGTTTTTTCGTACTCCGAGGAGTATCTGTCGATGGTGTAGGTTTTGCAGAAATGCTTTCGAAAATCTGTCGTTTAATGCCGCTAGTTGAGACCTTTCTTTGCTATCTTCGGTAGCTCTAAAAATGCCACCTATTACATAACGGCATGTAAACGTACAATAAGTCATAGTATATACAATGTAAACATGTAAATATGTCAATAGAGTACATGAAAGATTGCAGCACAAAAACACGTTAACGTTTTTTGGCAATACAACTTACAAATGCACGTACTCGTACACACATTTTTTTCCATTTTCCATTTGGACAAATATCATTTCGATTTAATCAAATTGCAACAAATTTGTCGGCACGTCTGTCACTCTTTTCGGTAGCAACAGCAAATTGCAAATAAATACTCATGAATTCATTATTTCTTTGTACAAGAAAATTTACATACGGCATGTTTTGTAAAGCGTCTTTCTTCCCCGACATATTTTTAATGCACCTTTTTTCGTCGACAAATTACTGACATGCGTCTTTCTTCTTCCGGAGCGACGATATGTATGTACATATATCTTTCCGATGCAAATTGTGTGCTGAAAACCTAGAATGTATTTAGCTGGCGCAGGTTGCCTGAAATATATATATAGACTAGGTTTAGTCAACATAGCGCACCTATCCCTGATAAGGGTACCGGGCCAACGCGATATTCAGGTTAACGAAATGGCTGATGAGCTGGTCAGGCAGAGCTCTGCTCTTCATGCCGCAGATCCGGAGGAGCTTCTTGCGCCCCTGGGCTGCATCAAGGGCCAAAGCTCTCGGAGCTGGCTCGAGAAGACTAAACCCCGATGGAGATGGTTGCAAGCCTGTTGTGTCTGCAGAAGTCTGTGACCTTCATATAATGAGATGTCATCCTCAGCCATTCTAAAGATGTTTTGGGTTCGATATTTACATATACACACATATTGAATATCGAAGCTAATGCGAATTGACATTTAGTTACTTTGATTTATAAATCCATTAGTTTTGTAAAAAACCCTCACACCATACCGCACGCAATATGCTACACTTTCAAATTCGCCACTTTGTCCATAACCTTAACAAACACACTTTTAATTAATTACTGGCAAAAAGTTTGCAATAAAGCAAACAAATAAAAACAAAAATTTAGTGAATATTTTCGTAAGCATGACTGCATTTTACTGTGAATAAAAGTAATATTTTTAGCAAAAAGGTATGCAAATTAAGTTGAGAGTTAATGTGAAAGCGAAAATGAAAATGAAATTTCAAATTTAAATTAAAATTGAAATTTAACTAATATAATTGTTGCAATAGATATAATAATATAATACAATGGCGCTATTATAACTCTGACGAGTTTTATGGCCGAGCTTCTCTCCCAATTCGAGGTGTGCTCCTTTTTGTTTTTTCCTACTAATTGGGTGGACCTACAGTTTTATGCCGGCTCCGAACGGCGAAAGCATTTTTTGTGAGAAGCTTTTTCATGGCAAAAATACTCTCGGAGGGTATGCCGCCCACTGCCGAGAGGTGACCGCTGCTCTTAAAAAATCCAATAATTGGATTTTTACTAATAGAAAAATTGTTTTGGTGTTTTGCTCGGACCGTGGTTTGAACCCGAGACCTCTGGTATAGAAGGCGAGCACTCTACCCACTGCACCACAGCGGCCATAGATATAGTTAGATATTTGTAAGTATGCCACGTTATATTACGTTATGCGTATTTGTGCCATTTATTCAATACATATGTCTCTACTGAGGTGCGCGTGTTGGTTTAGTCAGGTTGCTCTAATGTTTGTTTACAATTCTTGTTTTTATTTAGGTTAGTAAGTGCATAATAATGATATTGCTTTTGATGATGTAAAAGCTTAGGTTTTTCATTATTTATGTATGTAGTTTGTTGACATGTTTGCTATTACAGAAAAAAGAAGAAAATCAATATTTTTCTTTGAATGATAATTTTATGTAGTTATTTTTATTTATTCAACTACATAGTATTTCTTGCAATATACGGTTTATTAATTTTACTTTTCCAATATTATCTTTTACTCAGTCACTGCGTTTATACCGCTGTTTATGAATATTAATTTTTTATTATGTTTTTTAATTTAATTTAATTTTAAATTAATTTATTTTCTTTTCTTTTATTTCTTTTATCTCTATTTTATTTTATTTTATTTAATTTTATTTTTTTGTTTTGTTTTATTTTATTTTATTTTATTTTATTTTATTTTATTTTATTTTATTTTATTTTATTAAATTTTTTTTTTTTAATTTTTTAATTTTAATCTATTTTATTTTATTTTATTTTATTTTATTTTTTTGTTATATTTTTTTTTACTTTAATTTATTTTATTTTATTTTATTTCATTTTATTTTATTTTACTTTATTTTATTTTACCTTACTTTATTTTAATTTAATTTATTTTATTTTATTTTATTTTAATTTTTAATTTTATTTTCTTTTATTTTATTTTATTTCATATTATTTTAGTTTATTTTAATTTATTTATTTTGTTTTATTTTATTTTATTTTTTTATTTTGTTTTATCTTAGTTATTTTATTTTGTTTTATTTTATTTTATTTAATTTGATTTTATTTTGCTCTATATTATATTATTTTAATTTATTCAATTTATTTTTATTTACTTTAATTTGTTTTATTTTATTTTATTTTATTTTATTTCATTTTTTTATTTTATTTATTTTATTTTATTCAGAGTTGTAATTATTATAAGAGAAAAAATAAAAATCAAAAAATAAATATTATTGAAAGAAACGTATTTTAAAACACTTTCCATAATAGTTATTTCTGAGATATTTTTTTAGGTCGTTTTGTAATTATTATAAATGAGAAATTTTGGTTTAAATCTTCAAAGACTTTTATAATGAGACAAATTTGAAAAAAAGTCTTTGAGTAATTATTATCCGTAACAAATTGTTTTTTAAGTCTTCAAAGACTTTTGCATTGAGACGAATTTCAAAAATATCTTTAAGTAATTATTTTGAGTAACAAATTTATTTTTTATATATTCGATAAAAATCTTTCATATAATTTCAAATTGGAAATTTGCTTGAATTTTGAAGTACTTATATAAAAGTTATTTTTATTTTATACTTATATGAAAGTTATTGAAAATTTTCTGAGACGTTTTTGAACTTTGTCTCAATGAAAAATTCTTTGAAGATATAAAAAACAATTTGTTACTGATAATAATTACGCAAAGACTTTTTTCAAATTTGTCTCAATATAAAAGTCTTTGAAGACTTAAAAAAAATATATTTGAAATAACTATTATGGAAAGATTTTTAAAATATAAGTTTCTGAATAATAATTATAGAAGAATTTTATCATTTTCATCAGGAAAAAAATATTATCAAAAGACTTTTATGATTCTGAAGAAAATTTGTAAGACTTTTTTATAATTTCAAAATGAAATAATAATTATTCTGCATCTCTGATTTTATTCCATTTTTTTGTTTTATATCATTTTATTTTATTTCTTTTATTTTATTTTTTTATTTTAATTGTTTTTAAATTAATTTAATTTTTATATTTAATTTTATTTTATATATTATTTTTTATTTTATTTTTTTTATTGTATTTTTATTTTAAATTATTTTAATTTATTTCATTTTATTTTATTAATTTTAATTTCTTAATTTCTTTTTAGTTTTCTAATTTAACCGATTTTTTATTATAAATTTTATTTTTATTTTTTATTTTTCTGGAAATTACAGAATTGCTCGCTGTAGCTCTTTCTTTGGTAGTGCCGTTGTTGTTGTGATGTTACTTTTCTTACGCATGATACTTTGTGTTCTGTTAATTTTTTAGTGATTGCAAGTTTCCGGGTGTTTGTTTTCGATTGTGTATCTACGTTTATGTGCAACACATATATTATGAGCAATTCCTTGTCTATTATATGTCACGCGCACGTACTAATCGAATTGGTTCATACATTTTAACGTGCGTACATTTGCTATATATTGATATGTACATTGTATTAAAACGTATGTACATACATATATACTGCATTTTGATGACAATTCGTGATACAGAAAAAGGATGAGAACGAAAAAAGTTACTGAAGATGGCACATCGACGAAACCCGGTTTATAACTAAATCAAACTGGACAGGAGATGTAAGAAATTCTTCCACAACACAAGAAGGAAGATCGGGGAAAGAGACTAAAAAGCGGGAAAAGATTGTATTGAGTTCAAAAAATCAATATAAGTATTTGAAAACTTGATAGAAAATTTCTATTATTTCTATTAGAAACCCAAACTATAAATGATTTAATGCTAATGCCAGCGTTAGCTTCGAAAAAAGTGTCAGCCTTGAAATACAACGAAAAATCACTCTTACCAACAAGTGTAAGATCCTTTCACGGCAAAAAAAAACCACCCTATACAAGTCGTTCGTCATCGCCCGCTCTCAACATCAAATGAGAGCGCAATCGATTTATTCGGGAGACAAAAATCTTTGAAGGAGATTTACCTAGACATCGATATCAGTGAATAAAAATTCAGCAGCTGTATACTCGTATATGAAAGAAGATTCTTCTAGGGAATTCTCGGCTCAGAAAGTATTTCTATCAACATCCAACGCTGGCAGCAGAGAACGAGGGAGTAATCGACGGCGTTCGAAAGCTCAGCTGGATAATGATTTGGCTGCCTTGGTCTAATGATTAGCGCGCTTTGTTGGACTCGACCAAAACAGTTAAGCGCCAATGAAGAGAGCGAGTTTTTCTGTTATTTTAATTTTTACCTTATTTTATATTTTTTGCTAAATATTTTATAAGATTTTTTATTATCTTGTTTCGGGCTCGCTCTACATCAAGAAATAACTTGAAGACATAGAAGATTCAACCGAGACGCCCTGGCTGAATTTCTAAGGTCTTTCCAGCGAACATGTACATATTTAGTATAGTTTTATTACTTCTATTTTTAGTGTAGTTTCCTTACAGCTTTCTTCGTAGCATATTAAAAATAATTGCTTCCGAATGCCTGCAAGCGCACATCTGTTTTAAGGTCCTTTTTAGTTTTTAGTTTTCAAATATTGTAATAACTTGTGCCAAATGATGTGCTGCTACTATTTTTTATGGTGACATTCCATACATATGTGAATATATTTAGTGCTGCTACATACATAAATGTTACTTTTAGTGCCAATATTTTATTACATTTTGCTGTGATTTGGTGCATTTGTGTTTGAAGCAGGTGCGCGTTATTTTATTGTTTACTTGCATTCAGTTGCGTTTGCAATTTTGCTTTAGAGTGCCTGGTGCCTGGTGCCATTTTATTCAAAATACAAAAAAAAAAAACAAATTTTACCCGAAACAGATAAAACCGCTGTATATTCAACCGATCCAGCGCGATTACTGACGCGACACGTGTAATTGCCATTGTGACGTGACGTCACATTGTGTATGGAAATGATGCTGGAAAATGGTGCATATTCGTTGATGGTGAGCGAACCGTCAGTTGGCATGAAATTTCTTCCACTGCCACCGCCACCACCACCACCACCACCAGCATTGCCACCTTGTGGTGAATTGGCAACATTCAATTGCTGTGCAGCATTGCTCCCCACAATGGGCACACTATCCTTTAGCCAAGTTATATTGAACGGCTGATCACCCTGACTACTCGAACACATTAGCTGAGTGCGCATGCCCTCGGTGATTTCCTCTTCGAAGTTGAATGGCGATATGCGTGGTGGAACTAAATGTGTACATAGTAGATTTAAATGTGTATTATGGAAATTTTTTTATAAATAAATTTATGTATGTAAAAGACGTAGTTTTTAATAGGAGCAAAAATGTGTATATAGGCGTTTAACTAAAAAATAAATTTTATAGAAAAAAAAAATTATTTTAATATCACGCTAAGATTTCAAAAATACAAAAAAATGTTCACTCGTACTCCACAGATCTTTCAAAGCTTAAATAGTGTTAAAAAAGTAGATATAATTTTTAATAATTTCATAACCCTTTTAATGACTGCACGGCATTCCCTTAAAGTCGCAAAGCCAAACCAGCGAATAATGATTTGAAGCTAACAAGATCTGTAGGCATTCATTAAGCAACTACTTGCATATAATACACACAATCTGTTGACCTAAATGTTCAGCAATATTTCTATAAATGTTTTAATTGGGTTATACATAATATATTCTTTCAATCAGCCTATTTTTTTACGTTAGAAACATTTCACATTTTTATGGGTACGTGATAAAAATAGACAAGGAAGGAGATGAATACATACTCATACATATATACAAACGTTATAAGTTATTTGGTTGCATATGGTTTTTCATATTTGAGTTTTTTCTCTATGTATATTAATATTCGTTCATTTTTTCAGCTATATAAGTCCAATTAAATAATCTTTTACGCTTTTTATTGGTTGCAGACAATAAACACGCTATAAAAACAAATATATGTTTATATATATTTTTTAGGTACGTAAAAAAATTGGTTTATATACATATGTACATTAGGGCGGAGTGAATTGGAGTTTTTTTTTTAAATCATAATTGCTCTACCTGCAGAAAGTTGCCTTTCTAGCACAGAAGTAAGACTGTAAAATATTATTGGCCTAGTCCTTTATTTGGAGGTGCCCCAATTCCATTAAAGAATGGACAAAATGCTCCAGATGCATAAAATTAATTTTCTAATTTCTCCTAAAAATATGCGTAATTTTCCGATGAAAAATGTTTAAATCAGTGTCTCCAAGCTTATACAAAAATTCTAAAAATTCGAGAAAATTTTTTTTGAAATTTTGGAAATTTCCTCGAATTTTCTAAACTTTTGTATAAGCTTGGAGACACTGATTTAAACATATTTCGTCGGAAAATTTCGTATATTTTTAGGAGAAATTAGCAAATTAATTTTATCTAGCAAGTGAATTTGATGCGTCTGGAGCATGTTGTCCATTCTTTAATGGAATTGGGGCATCTCCAAATAAAGGACTAGGCCAATAATATTTTGCAGTCTTACTTATGTACTAGAAAGGCAACTTTCTGCATGTAGAGCAATTGTGATTTCAAAAAAAGCCAGAATTCACTCCGCCCTAATGTACATACATCGTCGTACTATACGAAAACTAGCACTTTCAAAAAATATCTGTTGCTAGTTTTCGTATCATACGACGATATGCATGTATGTATGTAAGTACATTCACAGCAAGCAAAAGGGCTGACTGTCCTGCTTTATCTTTATACTTTCATTTATTTACTTATTTTTTTTTGCATTGATAACTACAAAAGTATGCAAATGGGAATATTTTACATATAATATATTGCAGTGATACATATAAATAAATTTGTTCATGTACTTGTACATAAGTTTGTACCTGCTTTTGCTTGGTGCAAAAACTAACCCATACAAGTCATGTTACGTATACGCAGTGTCATACTACGCAGAACGAAGCAGCAAGTGTATCAATCCCCAAGCAGCTACAGGCGTCACTTTTGTCGTTCTATCAACATGATAGAAGCGTGTCGATCTGGTACAAATATGACACACATTATTGACCTAGAACAGAGTCTTCTATCTTATACTGTAGCCCTTGGAACTAAAAATGGATAAGAACGAGGGGCGCTGAAATCCTATCCTTAAATCAGTTTTTTTTGTTTTTTTTTCCTTTGCTCAAACAACAGCTATTATCAAATGTATAACTCGTATTCTCTTCGTAACGTAGAATAAATTTAAAAACAAAAAAAATATATATAAAACGCTTCCTGCATGAATAGACACCGCAAACTCAAAGAGAAGTGAACCAATTTATTTGCAGTAGCAGCTGTGAATGTACAAACACATTTATGCAAATACTCAAAGAATAAAAAAAAATAAAAATGCATAGTGTTTCATAGGCGAAATAGCCACTGAAATAAAGCAAAAAAAAAAAAATTCGGTTCTTTCACGCAAAAAAAATTTCGCGCTTACTTTTTAATTGGCCGAGTATTTGCGAAAAAAGCAATTTAACTTTATATCGACACTCGTTTTCGCTGATAAAAAAAGTTACATACATACGCATGTAGATAGCTGCGAATATTCATAGCTCTGTATGCACATCAATTAGTTGTGCAACAATAAATTCGCTTATAAATACAAACATATATACATACCTAGATGGCTTTGCCAAAAAAATTGCAAACAAAAATGAACGTGTTTTTCTTTTTCTTTTTTATTAAAATACGTACTCGGTATATATGTACTATATAAATATTTTTACTGAAATAAAAACAAAAATCCAATATAAATACTCCTTTATGTATTTGTACGTTTATAAGTGCTTTTTATGTACAACAACATGCATTTTTGGCAATAAAATTCACTAAAAACTCTTGAAACGCAAAAGCGAAAATCCCAAAAAACTATAAAATGCAAAATTTGGAAATGAAAAAAATGAAATATGGGCAATTAAAAATATGCAACTTTAGTTATTTTCATATATACATAGTTAGCCGTACGTAACGAGGCTATTTTTAAAATGATATACATATATATATATATAAATATATATCCATCTAATGTAAATTTTCGTATGAATCTAATGTATATAGATATGTATATGTATATGTATATGTATATGTATGTGTATATGTATATATCTATAACGAACAATATTCTAGCACATTTAACCCCTCACATTAAGACCTCTAAAACTCCTCTAAAATATATTTCAAAATTAAAATAAAAATTGAGCTAGTAACTATAACTACAAGGGCACAGACATTTTTCCTCTACGGCGGCCTAGACTACAATCATACATAAATTAATTAGTTATATCGAATTCCTCATACAAATATCTAGAATGACGGTAGGTTAGGTTAGGTTACGTTGGCTAAAATCCACTGATCCCTCACAGAGACCGCATATGGTTCTTAGAGTTGCCAACAGCGTATTGGAGGCTATATATTTATATATATTGGAATGCAAATCTTCGCCAGTTTTAATATTTTGTGTATTTTCTGACATTGACAGCGAAAACATTCCAGAGTACCAACAGCAGCGGTGTCGTCGCATGTTGTGCACGCCTGACCCTGCATCAGTTCCATCTTGAACGCATGAGGTGGTGTGAGACAGTGCCCAGTTAGTATGACGACCGTCAGTCTACAGTTTGCTCTAGGAAGTGTGAGTAAGCAGCATGATTTTGATGTTATTGCATGATAACAGCGTCTCCCACTGGGAATCGCTTTTGCGTATAAGTGCTTGATCTATTTGAGCTTTATCGTAATTTAGAGAGATAAAGAGAAATCATTTCCCTTGATTTGGACTTGCACAGATTCACGCACTTAGAGGCGGTCCTCGCTGCCGTGTCTGTCGATTATCTAATATGTTTATTAAGGAGTTTGAGGACGTTAGTTCAACTGCAAGTTCCCCCGCTTTTACCTGACAGATATCACAATAGTCCGAGCTCTGGACAAAACGCCGCTGCTCCCACCTTTGCATAATAATTCCCACACAGAACGTAAGACCACTATCCATATAGTAAAACCCCCAAACCGTTTTGCTCCCTGATTAAAATTTTTTCTATTACGAATTTAAATTGACAAATTTTTTTCTGAGAGATTTTTAAACAATTTAAACAAAGGATTAAAATACATGTATAGAAATTTATTGTTAGGAAACATATAGTACCTAAAATTCCACTAACTTGAACTTCGTAGAATACTTTAACCCTCCAACACTCTCACGAAGAGGGCGTTTCGACCCCTTTTTTAAGAAAACCTGTATAAAAAAATCATTAGCTTTTTTTTAATTCCAAGGAATATATATTTTTGCTTTCTGTTGTCTTTTAGGTTCTTGATACAAAGATTTTGTCTGAGGGAACCCCTACTGAAATATTATGGCGAACATTTTAACCCTTCAAAATACAATTTTTTTCGGACTTCGTAAAGTTAAAGTTATTTATTATTTAACTGGTTTAAAAATGCATTTAAAGTGAAATTAAAAAAAGAGAAATATGCAAATTAGCAAAATACTACTTACTCATTAAATAGTCAAATATGCATATGTGATTGAGAGACATGCGAGTAAGCAAATTAATAATATTTACAAATGCATTTCAATAAAACAATAACATGCAACAACAACAACAACAACAACAACAATATAAATATATTTGTACTATAACAAGACATGCACTGAATACAACAAAAACAAGAACACATAGCAAAACACGATACCATTGACTCGTAGCTGTGCAGAGTGCGATACGGTGGCGGCATCATTTTGGACGCGGCAAGTGTAGGTGCCGCTCTGTGCTCGCGTCACACTTGTGATGCTGAGGGCGCTGGTAAAATCATCATTTTGGCGAATTGTCACTTGGCCAGCACCACCATCTACACCACCGCTACTACCATCCGCATTCGTTGTTGTTGTTGTTGCAGCTGCAGCAGCAGCCGCAGCAGCCGCAGCAGCCGCACCACCAACACCTGCTCTTGATGCTGTGGCTGGATCATCGTAGGGAAACGATTGTAATAGTGAAACACCCGAATGACCTGATGCAGCAACGCCACCGGTACCACTATGATGCCCACCGCTAACACCGCCGCCACCACCACCAACAATCAAACGATTAGCTAACGAACCGCTTGCCGTTGCTGTTCCTATTCCAGATGATGTTGCTGTTGCTGTGTGGCCCATTTGTTGTTGTAGCAGCGGCTGTCCATCCTTTAGCCAGGTAAATGTGAGCGGTAGGTCACCGGTGCCAATGACACATTGTATGCTCGTGCGGTCGCCGACATTCAGATCGCGTGCGAATGAGAATGGTGTAATCTTGGGTGGAACTTTTGGTTTTCAATTTTCGATTATTTTTTTTTTTTTGTTTTGAAATTCGTTGAAAGTGGTTTAAATATTTTTTTTTTTTGTATTTTTGTATTACGTTGTTCGTACAAAGTATGCATGAAATATTGAATGCAGTAGCACAATTAACTCATTTGTATTTAGAAACGTAAAAAAAAGTTTTTTTTATGAAGTATTTGCTAGTTCTTAACAAAAATTAGTTAAAGTGGTTTTAGCGAGAGATTAAGAAAAATTGTAATATTTTTCGGCGCATGACATCACTATTTTATTTATGTATGTGTGTGGCAAGGCCTGTAGGTTTAAAAAAGTTTACGTCTGGTACTGGATAAAGGATAAAGAGACCGAAAGAAAGCCCTTTCGTGTTACCGGGCTGCGCTTAAGGTGGTACGGCGCTTTTGAGCGGTGCTTGAACTTACTTACTTACTTATGAACCTGATCGGACACCATAGGCTAATGGTAGTAAGAAGATGCATTGATGGGCCGAGGTGGAGAAGCCCTCGCAGAAGCGGATGAGCGATAGTGCGTATGAAAATGAGCAGGGACTCCCTCTGCTACGCCATTAATGGCTACGGCACTAGCAAGCAGACCGGAAAAGGCGAGATCTACAAAAAATACGCAGAGGCAGCAAAGGAGTCAATGTTGCGAATGGGGCCAACAAAGCCAACATAGCCAACATTCAACGGTGGCGTTTTTGGGTAGCAGCGCTCCGTATGTGCAGATAACCGCTGAAGGGTGGAAAACTAAGCAGAGGAACTGCTCATCGCCATGATTCGATAAATGATGGAGGAGACCGGGAAGCAACTAACGTTTTGCGACGCAGCTGAATGGCTAAACCGGATGAAGCGCACCAAATGCAATGACGTGGTGGTTAAAGGCAGGGATTCCGAATCTCCAGCGACGAGGCGAGCATTCATCATTTAAGATGATATTTAGAGCGCTGATTTCCATAATACCGAAGGCTAAGGTATGGATCCCGGGTGTGGTAAAGCCGGAAGATGCTCTGTAGGTCCAAAACCGGAATATAACGACAAAGGATAGGAAGGTACTTCACGTACCTAAACCAACGGAGCAGGTTCAGCACTACATCCGGCAGATCAATAAGCAGTCTGAGGACCTGTTGTATACCGTTGCTTGGAATGACGTCCTTGGGCGTTGGAAACAACTTATGCTCGACTCTAAAGTACTCTAACTCATAAGCAGTGCTTGTGAGAAAGTAGAGATATTTTAATGGAAATCTGCTTTCTTTATTTAAAATCAGTTATTATGAAAATCGCTCCCACGACTTCTACTGTCTATATATAAACTGTTGACAATTTGACCTGTTTGGGCAACTTTGAATGTCAAATATTAATGTGGAGGACTTAAGAACTCTATGAACTCAATTATACTACACCATTTTGAGCTGTGTTTCAGAAAATTCCAAATGCATTGCAGAAATTTCCAACTGAAATAGGTACTCTCAGAAATGTATGAAATACATTAGGAGTTTTCTCAAATACAGCTGCAAATGGTGTAGGTTAAAAGCTCTATCTTCTGAAGCTCTATATTTCAAATTCTTTGGTTATCAAAACCACTCTTATACATATCATCGCTATAGAAGAAAAAAGACGCAAACTGTTTTGTAGAGGAAGAAAGACGCACACTTTTTTTTCTTTCAAAGAAAGACGCATTAAAATATTTTTCGAAAGAAAGACTCTTTATTTTTTTTGATAACGAAGAAAGACGCTTTATTTTTTTTTACTATAAAGAAAGACGCATTTAAATATTTTTTAGGAAAGAAAGACGTATACGATTTTTTATTTTTCTTTGTCAATATTAATGCTAATGCGTCTTTCTTCGCAGTTAATAATGCTAATGCGTCTTTCTTCGTCGAAATATTTTATAATGCGTCTCTGTTCGTCGAAATATTTTTTAACGCGTCTATCTTCGTCGACATGTTTTGTAAAGCGTCTTTCTTCCCCAACATATTTTTAATGCGCCTTTTTTTCGTCGACAAATTACTGACATGCGTCTTTCTTCTTCCGGAGCGACGATATATTATCTCATTAACTACATTATACGCTTCCACGTATCCGTTATTTGGATTTAATTATTAAATTCAAGTCGTTTGAAGTCATGAAGTATTCCCAGGGGTAAGTTTTAAGTCCCAGGGGTATTCATTAGCCTCGCCACATACATAGATAAAAGTACGTATACCCTCGTGTTCATGTTTTTTATGCTCTTTCTTATGTATATTGTTTCATTTAAAAAAATTTTGCTTAAATTTTACTCGCTCACTGGATTTAGTTTATAATATTTCAACTATAGTTAACTCAATCTCAGTGATTTATTTTCATATACACCAAAATGCCCACGCTTTTAGATGGCTGGGGGGCGTGGCACTTTCAATGTTTCCTTTGCAGCAGTGAATGTGTGTGATCCAATGCGATCATCCCTTTCTAAATTATATTTACATCAGTTTCTCGCTTTCTATATTTTCTTTTGTTTTTTCTTCGTTATTTATTTGTGAGTTGTGGTTTGCGTGGTTCGGTTTAATTAACAAATATTTTGTTTGAATTGCGGTTTTTGTTCTTTTGCGTAATTCAAAGTGATTAACTTTTATTTATTTAAATGCTTTTGGCAACATATTTTATCATATACATGCATATTTGTAGATAAATGTATAACATTTTCTTTGCTGTTATTCAAATAAATATCAATCCTTTAATAACTTTCATTTTCTGCTTGTGTGACTTCATGTTATACAAATAATAATATGCTGGCAGAAATACAACTCTGCGTTTCAGGCCGAGCTTCTCTCGCGCTTCGAGACGTGCTCCTTAATTCTTGCTTGGTTTTGATACCAATTGAGTGGACCTACAAGTTTCTGCCGGTTCCGAACGGCGAACCTATTTTTTGTTAGAAGCTTTTTGATAGCAGAACTACACTCGAGAGTGTGCCGTCCACTGCCGAGTGGTGGCTGCTATTCTTGTTTTGTTTTTTCAAAAATCCAATAATAGTCCACAAATGTGAACCAGCAAACTGGCATTTATTTTACATATACATTTGCACTACTATATTGCTAATTTCGTATTCCGTGTTTGCTCATTGATGCTGAACTTCCGTATAAATCATTTGACCGCAAACCACTTGCCCATTACCAGTAAACATTATTTAGCCAAGGACGACCGCATGTCACACAACGCAATGCCCCATAATGAGAATTCTGTCTTTCATGCGCGTCGTACACCGGCACACCACCTCTTTCTCACACACGCGCACACAAAAGCACACAGTGCCCGGCAGAGAGCACAACCGACCAGCCAAATAACGGTGCTAAATGCTTCTTCATTCATTTGCAAAACATATGCATTTACATATGAATGATATATTAAATTTTATAGGCAATGAACTTTGAACGGCTAACTCAGCTGTGCGGGCGGCACATGGGAGTTGTGCAAGCCGCGTGTGCGTGCGTGTGAGTTGTGCGGGCAGTGGGCGGGCAACGACGGCTGAGCTAAAAACACACAACTGTGCGGTGAGCGCCAAGTGAGCGCCGCACCTTGACGCCGCGTCGCGAATGCGCAATTGTGAGATGCAAAATATTGTGCAAAGTGCAGGTTTAGAGATGCAATTGAGAGTGCTAGAGAGATGCAGAAGTGTGCAAGAGAGATGCAAAATTGTAAAATTGTAAAAATGCAAATTGTGTTAGTTTGAGGACACAAAAATAAAATAAAATAAATAAACAAAACAAATTGGGAAAAAGAAATTTTTGAGAAAGTAAGGAAAAGCGGAAATTCGCAAAATGAAAAATGTGTGCCAAAGAGAAAGACAAAGTAAAAAATCCAAAAAAAGGCAAATAAGCAATAAAACTAAAAAATATGCGAAAAAATGCAAATTTGGTGCAAAAGACGTGAGTTTAGTAGTTGGTTAGTTAAAAATAATTAACGAAGGAACAAATGCATATTTGCTTATTGTAAAAAATAGATTCTGAAATGAATATACATAAGTATATACATAATAAAGAGAGTAGAAAAATAATGGATGCAAAAACTTGATTGTGCAATTGTTGATCATAAAAAAACCAATGTGCAGAGGGACGAAAATTTTAAAATGGAAATTGTATTAAATTTTGTGCAAAATATTTATGGCATGAGCTGCATGCTGATCATTTGCGCGCATACAATTTTTTGACAAGCAAGCAGGCGGCTGGAAGGTTTGTCGATGGGTGTACGAGTAAAAAGGAGCAGTGAAGGTTTTGGGTAAAAGAAATTAAGGTGGAAAGGGAGAGGTAGGAAATGATAGAAATATAAGGAAAGCGAGCACATTTGTGAAAAAAATAGTTTATAAATATTGATGCTTTTACAAAAAGCTTGTGTTTGAATAGCCTAAAAATAGTTTTTTGTATTTAGTGTGTGATATTAAATAAATAACACTGAAATTTCAGTTAAAAGCAGTCAGTAAAAATTTATGTAATGTATGGACTTATGAAATGAAATAAATAAAAAATTGTTTTCTATTTTCCCTTTAATTTCTCCAGAAGTTTACCTATTTATATACATACATATGTATTTGCATTTGATGAAGCTATTATGCTTATAGATGCTCTAATAAAAAATATCTGATCAGTGTACCTATTAATTTCTTACATCAACATATTTTTATACTCAGCTGTACTAGTACACAGAGTATTATAGTTTTAATCACATAACGGTGGATTGTAACAGAATGAAATAATCGAGATAGATATAGACTTATATATATCAAAATGATCAGGGTGAAAAGAGAAATCGATTGAGCCATGTCCGTCCGTCCGTCCGTCCGTCCGTCCGTCCGTCCGTCCGTCCGTCTGTCCGTCCGTCCGTCCGTCCGTCCGTCTGTAAACACTCTAACTCGCGCAAAAATTGAGATATTTTGATGAAATTTGGAACGCAAGTTGGTATCGAGACTGGGACGGTTGGTATTGAAAATGGGCGAAATCGGACCATGACCACGCCCACTTTTCCTATATAGAAAAAATCGGAAATTTGGTATCTCAGCCACTAATATAGCTAGAGTTTTAAAATTTTACCCACGTATTGAGCTCGGGCCCTTATGAAGAAATTTGATGAAGTTTTGGAAAATGGGCGGTGCCACGCCCACTTATTAAGGGTCAAACATTGAAAGTTTTATATGTCATAACTCAGAAACCGTTGAAGATATATCGATGAAATTTGGTACGCGTAATTTGCTTACATAGACAAATGTTTTGACGAAAAATTATCAAAATCGGTTTACGGCCACGCCCACTTTTATATATGTGTATTATAAAGTGACCTAATAAAACCATTTTAAGCGATATCTCTGTCAAATATAAAGATCTATCATTGAAATTTTGTCGCATGAGTCCAACTATGGACATAAAACAAAAAACACAAAAATTTTGGAATATGGGCGGTGCCACGCCCACTTATTAAGGGGCAGACATTGAAAGTTTTATGAGTCATAACTCAGAAACCGTTGAAGATATATCGATGAAATTCGGTACGCGTAATATAATTACTTAGTCAAATGTTTTGGCCAAAAATTATCAAAATCGGTTGACGGCCACGCCCACTTTTATATATAGGAAATATAAGGGGGCCTAATAAAAACATTTTAAGCGATATCTCTGTCAAATATAAAGATCAATCACTGAGATTTTGTGGCAGGAGTCCAACTATGGACATAAAACAAAAACTACAAAAATTTTGGAAAATGGGCGGTGCCACGCCCACTTATTAAGGAGCGAATATTGAAAGTTTAATAAGCCATAACTCAGAAACCGTTAAAGATATATCGATGAAATCTGGTACGCGTGATATATTTACTTAGCCAAATGTGTGGACGAAAAATTACCAAAATCGGTTGACGACCGCGCCCACTTTTATATATGTGTATTATAAAGTGACCTAATAAAACCATTTTAAGCGATATCTATGTGAAATATAAAGATAATTCATTGAAATTTTGTGACATGAGTTTTACAATAGACCGGAAACAAAAAATAAAAAAGTTTGGAAAATGGGCGTGGCACCGCCTCTTTTTAGACAAAGGGATATATGAGATTTCTTAGCCTTTAACTCGACAAATAATTGAGATATTATGACGAAACTTGGTTTATACACTTTTATAACATGTGTTAATAGACACGCAAAAATGTATTGAAATCGGTTTATGACCACGCCTACTTTTTAACAAAGATATTTCTGGAACACCCTTTTGGAATTTGTAACGTGAAGTCTTTGTAACTAAAAGTCATAGAGGGATGAAATTTTGCACTAACAATAATATTTGTATGCTTATTTGGATGATTGATATAAATTTTGAAAATGGGCGTGGCTGCGCCCTGTTTATGCAGCACTCGTTTCATATAAAATACACCCTATATCGAACAAACGCAAACAAACAATGAAAGCATACAGCTGAGTATCTAATGTTCGATTGCACTCGAACTTAGGCTTCCTTACTTGTTTTGTATGATTTCAACAACGAGTCGGTGTGCTGTAATAGAAAATTTACTTTATCTATTGCATTAGTCCGAGACGATTTGTATGGAGGGAATCGATATTTTGCCATCGAAATTGGGATTCCTCTCATTTTAACAAACGGAAAATTCTTCCACGACATTTGTCTAAAATTAATTTTGATGTTCCGGAATTTGATTTTTGTGATGGATTTTTGATTTGAAAAATTTGGATTTGAAAAATGGACAAAAATCAAAAAAAAAAAAAAAAATACCCAGTCCAATATGCACACCAAGTTCAATCAATTTTACGCTGAATTCAAATATGAAATCAATATTAAACTCGGATGAGTCGTTACGAGATATAGGGTGATTTCTGGTTTTGTAGGCTGAATGCTTAAAATCGCATATTTTCACAATTATCTCTTGATGTGTATAATATATCTCAAATTTTCTTGTAAATTCGATATACATATCAACAATATTTTAAAATTATAATTTATCTTCCGGTATAGGATAACTAGAATGCACTATTTTTTCTTTAGCCCAAAATCATGGTATGGGATGCCTATGTTATAAACAATCGATATTGATAATTTTAGCTGGGAGTCCTTAGAAATCCAATGAAGAGTCACGGCCATTATCAAGCTTCAACTAAAAGTCGGAAAAAAAAAATAACTCACTATCTTTTGCTGAAATTACGATTTCTTACTTGTTGCTTTCTTGGTGGAAGTAGCTGATCCGGCTTTTAATAGAGCCGTGGGAATGGACGTTGTACTGTGTTATCAAGCAATCTAACACCATAAAAAACAGAATTTTACTGATGTCAGCACAAAATTAACAGTGTTACAATTTTACTTGCATCGTTTAAACATTTGGCAGTGAATACAAAAGCTTTATTTTTTCCGTAAAATTTATACGTTTCGTGAAGTTTTCGCCCCACCTACAAACATAAATATTCATGTAGCACAAAAATGCAAATTTAATGCTTTGAACAAAAAAAAAAGAGAAAGGGAAAACGCTATAAAACTGCAGAGAATCAATTTGCATATAAGAGCGGAAAAAATAATAAAGAACAATTATAAAAAAAAATGAAATAAAATAAAAATTGTTATAGCTTAAAATGGAAAACTAATAAATATGCTCCTTGTTTGCGTAAAATGAATGAAAAATGGTGGACGGTGTTGTGATTTTATGGGGACAGGTAGAAGAGGAATTTGAATGAAAATGGGAGTAAGCGAGGAGTGGAAGCGATTCATGTGTTTTTTTTTTAATATCGAGCTTTATTGGTTGCAATTTAAAGAAAAGGCGCCGCGGTGCATATGAAAAATTCGTGCTTTAGTGCTAAAAAAAGGATATACATACATACATACATACATACATAGACACGCCTAGTGTATTGTTGGTTGTTAAAAAGTGCAGGAGTTTTTAAACATTTTAGTTTTATGGCATTCATTTCATAAAAAAATAAAATTTTTTCTTTGTTTTACTAAAATAAACCTTTTTTCTTGCAGTCTTCATAAAAAAATTTATATATCGTCGGAAACTAAGATATTTAAAATTTCTGGCGAAAGCTATCAATAAAAAAATTCTGTACGAAAAGTAGAACATTTGACTTTTATAATAATAATATAATATAATGGCGCTATTATAACTCTGACGAGTTTTATGGCCGAGCTTCTCTCCCAATTTGAGGTGTGCTCCTTTTTGTTTTTCCTACTAATTGGGTGGACCTACAGTTTTATACCGGCTCCGAACGGCGAAAGCATTTTTTGTGAAAAGCTTTTTCATGGCAGAAATACTCTCGGAGGGTATGCCGCCCACTGCCAAGAGGTGACCGTTGCTTTTAAAAAATCCAATAATTGGATTTTTACTAATTAGAAAATTTTTTTTGGTGTTTGCTCGGAGTGGGGTTTGAACCCGAGACCTCTGGCATAGCAGGCGAGCACTCTACCCACTACACCACAGCGGTCAGTAATTGTATACTGTTTTTACATTAAAATTGTTGTTGTTTAAAGGAAATTGATAGTTTTCGTCAGCCAAAAGTTGTACTTGTTGCTTTTCGTCAGCCAAAAGTCGAACTTGTTACTTTTCTTCAGCCACAAAAAATCGTATGTTAGTTTTCGTATGGTACGACGATATACATTTAGAAAAATTTTATTAAAACTTTGTATAAATATTCAATTATTGCTCTGTGTAAACAAAAATGTGTGTGCTCGAAAACTCTTAAATAATATACATACATACATACATATAAACAAATGCAGTTAAAAATTTGATAAATTAATTGCAACGTTGCTAAATATCAAAGTAAGAGCAATGCAAGTGAAAAAAAATTTGAATACTTTTTTATTTTATGAACTTTTTGCTTCAAAATAAAATACAAGGCAACAAAGGAAGCAAAAAAGGAAGTGCTTACGAAACACAGACACACACATACATAAAAAAAGAAATTGGCAGACAAAACTATAGATAAGAGGTGGAAAAAATTAAAAAGAAAATAAAGTATTGCTAAAATATATATTTGTTTGAATTTGTGCGCTTTAACAAAGAGCACGAAAAAGGCAGTGTAGCTGGGCAATTAAAATAAAGTTTTAAAGTGAAGTTTTTATTTGTAAATCAAAAATGTGTGTGTGCTTTTAATATGCATGTGTGTAATTTGCTTTTTTTTGTTTTTATTTTGTTTTTGTTTTTATTGTTGCTTTGGTATATTTTGAGCAAGAAATATACAGTCGATCGATGTTGTTAAAATACATACCCACATATGCAGATACATAACATTTAAAATAAATGTGGAAATATTTTTTGCGATTTTTTATATACATACATACATGAATGGAAATACATAAATAAAAAAAAAAAATGATGCAGTAATATTAATAACGTGCAAATTTATTTTTTATATATTCATATCGTCGTTTAAGCTTAATAATCGCTCAAGTGAAATTTCCATAACCGCCTAACCGACACTTATGCCAAAATTGTTAGTGTTAGTGTTAGTGTTAGTGTTAGTGTTAGTGTTAGTGTTGATGTTAGTGTTAGTGTTAGAATTAGTGGTTAGTGGTTAGTGGTTAGTGTTAGTGTTAGTGTTAGTGTTAGTGTTAGTGTTAGTGTTAGTGTTAGTGTTAGTGTTAGTGTTAGTGTTAGTGTTAGTGTTAGTGTTAGTGTTATTGTTAGTGTTAGCGTTAGTGTTAGTGTTAGTGTTAGTGTTAGTGTTAGTGTTAGTGTTAGTGTTAGTGTTAGTGTTAGTGTTAGTGTTAGTGTTAGTGTTAGTGTTAGTGTTAGTGTTAGTGTTAGTGTTGATGTTAGTGTTAGTGTTAGAGTTAGTGGTTAGTGGTTAGTGTTAGTGTTAGAGTTAGTGTTGGTGTTAGTGTTAGTGTTAGTGTTAGTTTTAGTGTTAGTGTTAGTGTTAGTGTTAGTGTTAGTGTTAGTGTTAGTGTTAGTGTTAGTGTTAGTGTTAGTGTTAGTGTTAGTGTTAGTGTTAGTGTTAGTGTTAGTGTTAGTGTTAGTGTTAGTGTTAGTGTTAGTGTTAGTGTTGATGTTAGTGTTAGTGTTAGTGTTAGTGTTAGTGGTTAGTGGTTAGTGGTTAGTGGTTAGTGTTAGTGTTAGTGTTAGTGTTAGTGTTAGTTTTAGTGTTAGTGTTAGTGTTAGTGTTAGTATTGGTGTTAGTATTAACTGTGTTAACTGTTATACTAACTGCGTACTAATAATAGTTGTAGTAGTAGCAGTACCAGAATTAGTTTTTTCACTAACAATTTTAGCAAACTGAAAATTTTTCAACACAACCTTGCATTAATTGCTTGTGCTTAAAGCATTTGGTATGACTTTTAAAACCCTTTTGGCCACACATCTCTACCTCAACCACATAAAGTGAGTTGTGTCATATAAAATTTTTCACAAGCACAGCCAGCTAAAAAAAAAACAATTTTGACGTTTTGTGGCCAGCAAAGTTTTATGGCTTTAGCATGTATTTATGTATGTTTACGTATGCGGTTGTATTTTTTTTTTACATTTATTATTGCAGTTTTTGGCAATTTTAACATGTGCCATACATACATACAAACATTTGCTGTGCACCACATACAAACAACGTTCAACGTTGCGGGTTTTCATTAACTGCTCTGTAGACAAATTAAAATTTGTCTGTTGAATTTGTTTCCAGAAAACTATTTACATTAGTATGTACGTTAGCACCCCTCCGAATATAAAAGTGTAAAATATACATACATACAAAAACTAAACACGTCACAATCAACTCACCCAAAACTTTCACCTCCACCGTACGCTGTGCCGTGTAATTGTGCTTGTTGCGGGCGATGCATGTGTAGGTGCCTTGGTCGGCGGTGCGCTGCACATTCTCGATTAGTAGGGTGCCGTTCTGAACACGCTGTCATATGTTGGTTGGCAATCTGACGCCATCTGTAATGGAACGCAGGGAACGGTTGTGTGAGTAGCATTCGGATGTGTTGGTGGTGCGACGGCAGACAAACGAAATAAAAAAAAACGAAATAGGAATATGAACAAACTACTGTTTGTGTATTAGGGTGGTCCCAAAAAGTATGGAGAAGAATTTTGTATCATATTTCTTCAATCTCACCCGCTGGGTCGATGCCGATATAGACGAAGATACCACATAAATATAAATTTTCGTCTAAATCGGAGACGTTTAAGGGGTGTGGCACAGGGATCAAAATTCATATTACCGTATGTGACCCCTGAGTAGGGTTGCCCGATACCTTTCCCAAAAAAATCTGTACATTGCCTTCCAAAACAAAAAAAAAAAAAAAACAATATATGCCCAGAAAATCGTCTTTGTTACTGGCATTTGGTTTTTGTTTCCATATCGTTAACTGTCAATCATGTTTCTATGACATTTAACGTTCGCGTTGCTTCCTCCTTCCTAATTGTTTCATGATGCTTACGAGCAAAACACCGATGAAATTCGGACAAATTTTCGTCATCGGTGAGAGGTGGTTACGCTTAAATCGATGATTAGAGAGCACATACACAACATAATACATTATTACCCCGAAACCTCGGCGTGCTGGGTGCTTGTTTCACCCAGCAAATTTGATCGATGTGAAAACACTCGGAGTGCACAACAACAATTACACGTTGCTCCTCTAGTATTCTCGTAAGCATAACCACGGAATTACAAACGTCAAATGAAAACAGTTGGAAAATTAAAAGCGAAGCATGGTGATAAAAATGAATTTTTTAGTGTCGGCTAAAAATCAGTACAAATCAGTACAAAATCCAAAAAATCAGTATTTCTTAAGGTTTTTAAGACCATCAGTATGGAGCACGAAAAATCAGTATTGTACTGATCAAATCAGTACGTCTGGCAACCCTACCCCTGAGCGACACCCCTTAACCGTCTCCGATCGTATATTCACATATGTATGTTAAATATCTTAAGGTATAGGACAACCGATGCCGATCATTAGATAAAAAAAGTAATTTAATTTTCTTAATCTCCATAGAGTTTTATGAAAGTTGACCCCTGTGCGACACACCTTAAGCTTCTCCGATTGGCACCAAAATTTATATGTGATATCTGTGACTGTGCCGCTACAAATGTAAGGGGGGGAGTTTGATTTTGAGGACCACCCTAGTGTACATAGATAAGTATATTTTGGTTTCAATCGCAATTTTATTAGTGTTAAACACACTCAGTGATTAAATTGGGACTACAGTTTCTGGTCGGTGTATTAGGGATATATTCAGACAATCGCGCGTAAATTTCGATAGGTATTATTTCTACCGCATTTCGTTAGTATTTTCGAACTGAGTATTTATGAAACTATGGGAGGCAGTATTGCCGCTAAAAAATTTCAAAAGGTGGCCCAAAAAATTAAAAAAAAGTGGCCCCAATTTTTTTTTTAGCTAAAACACATTTTTATATATTTTTGTTATTTATTTCATGCTTAAAGAAAATGGAATTTAAAATATTCTGTACACTAGCGCAGCGTTAATATGATCGTTCGTTGAGCAGACGGAATAACCCGAGAAAGGCAAGGAATTAAAAAAAAACTGTTATAGCTTTCGTTGAGCCGTAGGAAAGTGCAAGAACCGTAGGAATTTTTCCAAAAAAGAGCGAATATGAGTGCAAAGACTGTAAGTTGTGGTAAAATTCCTACGTTTCTTGCACTTTCCTACGGATCAACGAACGCTATATGTGTTTGTGTGTGTCTGGGCTGCTCCGTGCGTTTTCATTATCTTAACGAACAGCCCAAATTTCAAAGTATTCAAGGGTAGTGTTGGCAAACAAATTAAATAAAGAACCTTTCGAAACGGAGAGTTGCCGATGCAAAGTAAAATAGTAACAAAGAGGTTTTTTGTTCTTCTATTTAAGAAAAAACTAAAAATTATTTAATAATTATAGTTTTGAAAGTAAAAAAGGACCAAAAGTGGCCCGAATTTTTAAAAAGGTTCAAATATTGCATATTTTCAAAAAGTTGGATTCAGGTGGCCTGGCTTTAAAAAAGGTTCAAATTGCCACTTTAGTGGCCCAAACGGCAACGCTGATGGGAGGTTAAGAGACAATTTCAGAAAGCCATCATTCCGGCCTAAACCAATTTGGTTTTTCGCACTTTTGAAAATCGACAGACCACCCTAATGTCAACATATTTACGTACATATATGTCTGTCATCTAGATATGGAAAACTATTTAATGTGGCACTTGCCACATGCTGCACATACCACCAAAAATGTGCAATAAAACCTATAGAACGGAAATGCCGAGAGAGTTGGAATTTTTGGTTCGCAACGCACAAGTGCTTACACTACAATATTATAGCTTAGCTTTATGATGACGTTGCTGTCAGCTGTGAACTGTCAGCAAAACATTTATTATTAACAAAACCACACACAAATACAGAAGCAAAAATATTAAATGAATATTTTGGTTTAGCTTTTATCAACACACAACTCATACATACATATACATACTTACATATGCAGACATTTAAAATGGGCAAATTAATATACATAGAAACGTACATACCAGACTTGGGTATTATTCGAATAAATTTTTATTTAAATAATTATTCGAATAAAAATTTATTTTTCAAATATTTATTTAAATAAATTCCCTACGAATAAATTATTCGGAAATTTATTTTTATTTCAAATAATAAATAAAAACTCAGGGTACAACAAAAAAAAGACAACTGAATACCTAATAGAAAAAAAAATGTTTTTTATTTTTTTTGTGTTTGTTTTTTTACATATGTATGTAAATGAAAATTATCTATTATTCGAATAATTTTGTTTCTGAATAAACGAAATTATTTATTATTCAAATAAAGATTAAAAAAAAATATTCATCTATTTTTCATTACTCGAATAAATTTTTCCCAACTCTGATACATACTCGTATATGTACATATGCCGACTGTGACACTTACCTTTCTCTATAATGATGCTGTCGATTGGATATCCGGCCACAGGACATTTTAGGAAAAATGTCTTTCCAGCAACAGCCGATAGTTTTGGCATCATGCGCACATATGGCATACCTGTTTTTGTATATATGAAAAAGAAGGAAATGTATAAAGAGAAATTTGGCAGGTGAATAAACTAAAGCAAAGCTAAAACTGGCAGCAACAAAAGAAAAAACACATTCTATAAACTTTAACGTAAAAGTCAGCCTTTCATCGCCGGGCATCGTTTGTTTGAAATATTTTAGCATCCTGTCAATCAGAATAGTGGTTTCGAAATTGCTTTCCCGTGCAGAGTTTGGTATTTTCCGTTGTTGTTGCGCCATAAAAGGCGACTTGGCGGTTTTGCATCCGATAAGCCACCATCCACATACTCTGTGCTCAGCATCTATGGCATGCAAACAGACATACATACATATGTGGAAGTGTCAGTATGCCCAGCAACAAATGCGTCTATGTAGTACTTATATACATACTTGTGCATTGGTACATATTTCCACTTACCATAAATATTTAAACGTGCCGAATGCGATGCCTCGCCAGCTCGCGATATCGCTTTGCATTCATATTCGCCGCCATCCTCCGATTTGACCGCTGAAATATTGACATGGCTAATAACATCGCCAAACATTGTGACATATTGGCCAATCATAAGCCGATCGTTCTGTGGAAAATGCAATAGCAATAAATTCGGCAAAGTGGTTAGAATTATTCATGTATGTATTAACTAATTGGCAGTAGGAAATAAGCATAATAGAGTTTAAGTTTTAGTAATGGTATGAGATGAACTGGCATATACTGAACTTTTGATGATATCTATTCTATCCGGGAATTTCATTTTTGTTAAATATACTCATAGTAAAAAAATATCCCATTAAATTATGTATCAGGCTAGTCAGTTAACATTAAGCACTGTTTACAACTCCGATACACAGGGATATCGAGGGTAATTTTATGGCAGAAAAACGTGCAAGTCTTGCGCTCAGTCCTATTCCTGCTTGGAAAAGATATTTATTCAGGTTTCAGGCATTTACATTTTTCTCTATAACAGATCAATGATCAATTTTATGCAGAGATCAATATACAACGAGTTTAGGTCTCCCTTTTCTTCCTCCCTCAGGGGCTTTTGATGGAAATACTTTCTAAGCCGGCACAGCTTCATCCATTCTCACGACATGAACTGCCCAACGCAGCCGCCGGATCTTTATTCGCTGAACAATGTCGATGTCTGCGTAAAGCTCGTACAGCTCACCATTAAATCTCCTTCGATACTCGCCATCGCTAACTAGGTGAATAAATCTTCCGAAGAACTTTTCTCTCAGATACTCCAAGTACTATCTCATCTGATTTTGACATCGCTCATGTTTCTGCGCCGTCCATGAGGACTGGAATGCTGAATGTCCTGTAGAGAGTAATTTTTGTTCGACAAGAGAGAACTTAGTTTTCAGTTGCCCACTTAGTCCAAAGTAGGGCTGTAAAAATCCTCGACTGAAACCTCCAAGAGGTTTCTGCCTGGGCAATGGACCTCCCTCTCTCCTTCCCGATGCCTGTTGCTGGTGCTTGAGCAGGTGAACTGGGTGAGGCGAGACCGCGGAGGGCTAGCAAAGGCTTTTGTATGTTCGAGTAGGTCACCTAAAGGCTAGAACCCGGGAGGGGGGGGGGGAGGTGCGAGACGGTATCATTTATCTATCTTGTCGTGGTGGAGGATAAACAGGATAAAGAATCACAATGTTGTACAACATATCGAAAAGGCCCCTCGCTACAGGTAGTGCGATAGGTGTCTTTCTTGATATCTTGGGTGCCTTTAACAACGTCTCTGCTGAGGCGCAGTTTGGAGGGCTCCAATGGATCGGAATACCCCCAAACATTCAGCGCTGGATAGAGCACCTTTTGAGTTGTTAAACGATAACGGGTGGTTGGGGCCTTTCGACGATGTCAAAGATGGCACATAGTGGCACCTCGAAAGGGGGAGTACCCCGGTTAAAGGAATCTAGTGGCCAACAAAATACTCTTCAGAAAATACACAAAATGCTCTTCAGAAAATACACAAAATACTAAAGCTTGCGAAGTCTTGCATTACAAGTTTAGTATAACACCTCCAATATGATGTCGGCAACACTAAGCACCATATATGGTCTATGTGAGGGATCACTGTATTTTGGACAACCTAACTTAACTTATTTTAGTCCAAAGGATCACTTATTGGCAAGGGTAATTCGATGGATTTCCGTGCTGACATCAGGTTCCCAAATAGGAGAAGGCCTTAACGGCCAGCCACGTCACGGTTGAAAGCTACAAATACGAAACCGTTAAGCACTTCGTCTATTAACATATGTACATAGCTCAGCGAAGCCTCTGCTAAAAAAGATTTCTGCAAAGAGATGTCTAAAAGCAATTTAAGTTTATAGTCATCAAAACCGCAGTTCCGCTCAATTTGGGAATACATACGTATATATTAGGGATTCCAAATTTTCCGATTTTTACGATCCCGGGATTTTCGAGATTTTATTTTATAATCCCGGGATCCCGGGATTTGTCCCGGGATTTGGACATTAATTATTTTCCCACACTTGTGGTTGAAAAAAGTAAATATATATTTCGAGGAACGCTACAACTTTAAAGAGCAAAGAAAAATTTGATTTTTTTTGCCATTTTTATTATTTGATTAGTAACAAAATAAAATAGGAACGTAAAATCATACGTATTATTTAATAATAAGAGTTACTTTAAAAAACGCAACAACAAAGGAAATTACATACATTTGGTGAACTAAACATTCGCCTTTACAGTTGGTGCTTCAAAGATATTAATAATAAAGCTTGTGCACGGTAGGCAGGAAGCGACGATAGGTTGCATGAAAATGTCGAGAAAAAAGGAAAGTGGGGTTGTGTTATGTGATGTTTATAGATGAAACATCCGTTGAAATTAAAATCCGAGCTGCTCCTTTTTCAAGGATATCCACATTTTTTGTTTTTTTTGAAAGGATCAAATATTGAGGAAATCGAATATTCGCCACCGTTCAAATTTTTCCGATTTCAATACATTACTTGGTCGCTAAGGGATACAAAAAAAGGTATTAAAAAGAAAAATGGACACCTGTAGTGGAAAAATCCAATGTGAACAGGACCTAAAGGATAACCACTGAAATATAAAATAACACAAAAAGTACCCACTTTAATTTGCGTATAACTCCTAACATGTTAACTCTACGTGAAAATTCCTTATAATATGTTTCATTCAGAATAAATAAAGGAATATTTCTTTGATATACAATTTTGATGTACCTGCAGTGGTTAATGCACTTTGGTCCATCTAAAGTGAAAATTTCAAAAAAAGTACGTTTTTTATGGTGCTATTTTAAGTTCAAATATTTTTCTAGTTTATGTAAATATTTTAATCTAATGATCCAATTCTCATTCTTACATATCTATACGTTAATATTAAAAAGAATTAGAGCTGAAATACGCGCTAGCTGTGCACGGTGGGCGGTAAGCAACAATAGGTTGCATGAAAATATCGAAAAAACGATCGCCGGCTAAACACTTACGTAAAATGATATTCTAATATACTTCATAAACACACAGCAAGCGTGAATAAAATCTCCAACATTTTTTTTAAACGAAAATTAGTACCAGCACACAGCTAGGCACATATTCGTTGGGCCATCGTTTTTACGATATTCCCATGCAACCTATTGTTGCTTCCCGCCCACCGTGCACAGCTAGCGCGTATCTCAGCTCTAACTCTTTTTTAGTATTAACGTAGAGATATGTAGGAATGAGAGTTGGATCATTAGATTAAAATATTTACATAAACTAGAAAAATATTTGAACTTAAAATAGCACCATAAAAAAAACGTACTTTTTTTGAAATTTTCACTTTAGATGCACAAAAGTACATTAAGCACTGCAGGTACATCAAAATTGTATATCAAAGAAATATTCCTTTATTTATTCCGAATGAAACATATTATAAGGAATTTTCACGTAGAGTTAACATGTTAGGAGTTATACGCAAATTAAAGTGGGTACTTTTTGTGTTATTTTATATTTCAGTGGTTATCATTTAGGTCCTGTTCACATTGGATTTTTCCACTACAGGTGTCCATTTTTCTTTTTAATACCTTTTTTTGTATCCCTCAGCGACCAAATAATGTATTGAAATCGGAAAAATTTGGACGGTGGCGAATTTTCGATTTTCTCAATATTTGATCCTTTCAAAAAAAACAAAAAATGTGGATATCCTTGAAAAAGGAGCAGCTCGGATTTTAATTTCAACGGATGTTCCATCTATAAACATCACATAACACAACCCCACTTTCCTTTTTTCTCGACATTTTCATGCAACCTATCGTCGCTTCCTGCCTACCGTGTGTGATCTTTGATAATTTCCAATAAAAATTTTTAGAATTTAACGACGTACTTCGTTTAAGTGACTATTTCCAAGCTTGCCGAAAAATATTGAAAATTAGTGCAGCATTTGAAAAAAATTAAAAATCGGATGCACAAATTTTGAGATGAATTCCGAGTATACAGCTGCGTATTTTATTTTAGTACGTAATGTGAAATTCTCAAATAAAATTAAACTTTTTCCTCGTTTTTGCTAGTTTCATTTTTTAATATTGTTTGTATTTTCTTCCATTATTTACTTTTCATGGGAGGAAATTGCAAAAACCTTTGAAAAATAAATGGCTAAAAATCAGGAAATAGAAATTATCAAATGAATTTTACCACAGGAATTCTAAACGAATTCGGAACTATTATTTTTTAATGTGTTGTATTGTTAGGTTTTTGAGAGAACGGTAATTTGGTGTTTTTTGGTTATCACTTCATTCAAAAATTATTTTCGGAAATCACAAATGCTATAACCACAATTAACCAGGCTAATTTTTAAAAGAATAAATGCTGAATTTTACAACTTCCTACAAAAAACTTAGTCTTACAATCAAAATGTTTTCAAAAATCGCAAGTAATTTTTTTGAATACACTTTTATTTGCAATCTATCTACCATAAGACATTAAGCAAATCAGATCTTAGAATAAAATAGCAGAGGTAGATTTACACATGTGTAAACTACATAAGAAAGTATATACAATGTGCTTATTAATAAGTAAGGAATAGTAAAAAAAAAAAAATGTGTTTACATGTTGCTTAGCTTAATTTGTTACTTCATGATTTAACTTTTATCCAAATTTTTTTTTCAATCTTAATTATTTGAATTTAGGGGCAAACAAATTAGAGGAATGGCAAGTCTAGTATGTGAGTGCGTTTTAGCCTAATAGTTTCCTCAGTTGTATCTAATAAGCAGATAGCAGCTGGATTTTCATGGTTAGATAGACGCGTGAGATATCTACTACTGTATTTGGAAATTTCACTTTTTACAAATGGAATATCCAAATCCTTGTGGATAGATTCATTGGTGACAAACCAAGGTGCTTTAACAATAAGTCTTAATGTTTTGGATTGGTAACGCTGCAGAATTTGAACATTGGATTTGCTGGCCGTACCCCAAAGTTGGATGCCGTAGGTCCATATAGGCTTAAGAATAGCTTTGTATAGTCTCACTTTATTTTCTAGGCTAAGTTGCGATTTTCGACCAAGTAGCCAGTACATCCGCTTTGTTTTAATTTTTAGCTGTTGTTGCTTAGCCTTAATGTGGTTTTTCCAAGTCAGGCGGCGATCAAGATGCATCCCTAAATGTCACTTGTGGGAATCTGGCTATTGTTTAAAAATACTGGAGGGCATTGTTCTTTCCTCAATGCAAATGTAATATGGGTTGACTTCTCTGGGTTTACTTTAATCTTCCATCTATTGAGCCAAGATTCCAGGGCGGCAAGCTGATTTTGTAGCAGAGAGGACGCTTCTGCAGGAGACTCGCTAGAAGCGATGAAGGCTGTATCGTCAGCATAAGTCGCCACCTCTACTTGTTCTGTTGATGGCATATCGGATGTAAATATGGTATATAAAACTGGACCTAAAACACTACCCTGCGGTACACCAGCATTAATCCTATATATTTCAGGTGTGGCATCCTTGTGTCTTACAAAGAAATGTCTATCATTCAAATACGACTTGAGTACCAAATAGAAGTGTGCTGGTAAAAGTTTCTTTATTTTGAAAAGGAGACCCGAGTGCCACACTCTGTCGAATGCTTGTTGCACGTCAAGGAAAGCTGCCGAACAGTATTTTTTAGTTTCCAAGGCATCTGTGATTACATTTATAATCCGATGACATTGTTCGGGTGTGCCATGTCTTATTCTAAACCCAAACTGGTGTTCAGGTATGATATTATAATCCTCAACTACGGGCAACATTCTTCGCAAAAATATTCGTTCGAATATTTTCGAAAATGTTACCAGCAAACTAATAGGACGGTAGGATTTTACAGAGTTTTCGGGCTTATTAGGTTTTGGGACCATAATTATTGCGGCACACTTCCATTGGGTAGGGTAGTGGTTTATATTGAGGATAGCGTTGTATACTTCAGTTAGAAATGTAATAGCTTTCTCAGGAAGAGCTTTAACAGCTTTACTGTCAACACAATCGTATCCGGGTGATTTGCAATTACTTAGCCTAACCACCTCATCAGAAACCTCACTAATCGTAATTCGGCTGATTGGAAAATCCATTTGACATGGCGCATCCAGGAAGCGTGAGACCTCGGCATCATAACTGCTATCTATTGATAAGTTAGGCTGAAATGTCTGATAAAGGTGTTTAGCAAACTCTTCTGCCTTGGTATCATCACTCCTGCACCATACTCCATCTGCATTTTTTACAGGAACATTACGTTTTATTGGTCGCTTTAGGTACTTCGTGGCTTTCCAGAGACTATGCTCGTTGTTTTTTGTAGGGTCAAGATTCTTCATGAAGGTACTGAAGGACTGATTTCTTAAATAAGAAAGCTTTGCCTTTAGATCTTTAGTAACTTTATTAAGCGCTCTTTTATCCGTCGGATACCTATTTTCCTGCCAGACTTTTCTCAATCTTCTTTTAGTACGAATAAGCTGCAATATATCAACTGTAACTTGCATATTATGATTGGGAGTGGGATTTTTTTTTATCGGACTAGACAAATACGCAGCCTCATGTATGAGATTAGTGAATGATTCTATAGCTGTGTCCAGTTGAGTACCTGTTTCTAGTTGCACACTAAAGTCTATGTTTTTATCGATCCAATATTGAAAGGATTCAATGTCAGTTTTCTTGTTCAGAATCTGATATTTCTTAGCAGAGAGGTGGATACTATCATTGTATGTTACAATTAACGGGGAGTGATCTGAGCTGAGCTCATTACAATTTTGTATACTTAGCTTTGAACTAGATATACCGGAATAAACTACAAAATCAAGGAGATCCGGGATCTTCCTTGGATCGCTTGGCCAATACGTTGGTGTGCCTGTAGATAAGACGGAAAAATTTCGTTGACAGATACAGCTTTCTAGCTCTTTGCCCTTTGGATTTATAAGCCTAGATCCCCACATAGGGTGTTTAGCATTATAGTCACCGCCTACAAAAAATTTGGAACCAAATAGCTTAAAAATGTTAATATATTGATCCTTTTTTACGCTAAATCTTGGAGGAAAGTACGCAGAATATATAGATAAATCTTGAGTGCCGCATTTAATTTTAACCCCAGCTGCTTGCACGTATTGCTCACACACTTCCTCTAATACATCGTATTTTATCCTTGATCTAATCAAGACAGCCGCACCTCCATGAGCTTTGTTTTGCGGATGGTTAGCACAGATAAGATCATAGCCAATAATTCTAAAGTACGACTTACTTGAGAAGTGCGTTTCTGACACTAACATAATATCTATATTATTTAAATTTAGGAACATTTTTACTTCTTCGGTATGGTTATTCAGACCATTGGCATTCCAAATCGCAATTCGAATGTTTACTTGCATAGCTTTTCCAATAAAGTTGACATCATTTTTATTAGACTTTGAGTTAACTCAAGTTGAGTGGCAATCAAACTTTCGATTTTTTTTAGGATATTATTGTTATTATTTTGTTCAGGATTACCCCGTAAACATTGGGCATATGATGTACTCGCATTTGGATTAACAAATGTATTTTCTTGCTGTGTGCTATTGAGATGGGGAAAACTTTGGGGGTTATAGGAGTGTGATGGTAAAGTTTGTCTTTTATCTGACATGTTTGGCTTTTTGGCAATGTTTTGGTACACCTTGCATCCCTTGTAGTTAGCTGGATGGTTTTGCAAACAGTTAACGCATCTGGCAGGTGTATCATTGTTTTTTTCACATACAGCCGTCGCGTGATCAAGCCCACATTTCACACATCTGTAAGGCTTCGTGCAGTAAGATTTTGTATGTCCAAATTCTTGACACCTATGGCATTGTACAACATCTGTTACCTTTTAGGGGGGTCTACTTTAACAACAGCATTCCCTAAATATTTTATGTCAAATATGTTTTTGTTGTTGTTGTTCGGTTCTAGATCAACAAAGTGCATACCCAGCGGCATATTTGTGTATCTACTTCGTATATTACAAACGTTCCTAACTTGAAAACCCAGAGCTTCAATTTCTCTTTTAATTTCCTCAATTGGAGTAGAATAGTGTAAGTTTTTTAACACAACTCTATACGCACGTTCTTGTTTAAGCTGATATGTATGATATTCAATACTCTTTTCTCTCATATTAGCTACCAGGGTTCTATACGAATTTACAGACTTGACCATTACTCGAATTTGGCCATCTCTTAAAGCTTTATAACTAAATTCAGACTTATTTATAACATTTTCAATAAACTTAATCATACCGCTAATATCTTGTACATTTGGAATAACAATTGGTGGTGGTTTTGTCTCTTCAACGATGTCTACTTGGTTCTGCATTGCATTATCATTATCCGACTCGTCTTGTAAGCCGGAAAACCTGTTTGTGATATGGCTGTTGTTGTTGCTCTCGTTATCATTGTTGTTGTTGTTGTTGCTGATTATGGTTCCTACTGCGCATGCGCTGTTCTCTTTCTTTGAACGCTTGTAATTAGTAGTGGGTGAGCGCAAGTAATTGACAAAAGTTTTATTTCGACCAGCTGTCACTCAGCGAGGTTATATCCAATTACTATAAGTTGTACATCGACAGTTTTAATTGTCTTTCGAACGAGGTACTGCTTGTGATTATCGCATTTGTGACTCCCGCGAAAATAATTTTTCAATGAAGTGATAACCAAAAAAACCTAACCATAAAAAATTAAAAAAAAAAAAAAACAATAGTTCCGAGCTCAGCAGGCCCATATCTATTCTCCCCCAAACCCGAATTTCTTGGTATTTTTTTTAATTATTTGTAGCCTAGTGTTATTAAATAAAAAATATTAATCCTTACTTTGCCTTTTTTATTCTGGCAAAAATGTCAAACTTATTCTGCATTTTCTGCGGACTGTCAAATTTTTTTTATTCTCTTCCACAAAGATTCCACACATTTTTTTGGACTGTTTGTTCTATTGACAAAATGTTAAACTGGCCCGACTAAGGGGTAAAATTTTCCGTTCTTAGCACAAGTAAAGGGTTGCATTAATTTTGTTTCATTTACCACATGAAAAATGCACTATTTTCATAGGGCATATGTTGATAATGCTGCCATGTAATAATGCAACATTTTCGTTCAGAATAGATAATAGTATATAGATCTGAGACCAAAAAAATTATATAAAATAAAATTTAATAGGGGAATGTTCTCTCTTTATTTTATGGCGAAAATCCCGGGATGAAATTCTAGCGATCCCGGGATTTCCGGGGTGTCAAAAAGGCCGGGATCCCGGGATTGGAATCCCTAGTATATATGTACATATGAATGTGAAAATATTCAAATATATTACTTTCCATATATTTCGTTTTCTCAAGATTGGATGTGATGTTGAAGACACACAGTGGAGAAAACGCTACACACGACAATAAAATCCAAAAAAAAACAACAACAAAGTTACGGCAACAACAACAAGGTTGCCAGCAAAGACCACCAACGCTATGCATTAACAATAAGACAGCAACAACAAGAACTGTATGAAACCGAACGCACCACAACCGCAAATTTCCACATTCTTTTGCCTAACTTTGCGCAGCTCAAATGGCTCGCTAGCCCTCACGACCAACTCCATTTTTCTTCCGCTTCACAAGACGCTGTGGAGCGTTCCAGGCATTGGCTTGCCACTCTTTTGTGCGCTAGACAACGTTGCGTTGATGATGATGGCATTTTCAAAGTTTGTGGCGCACAGCACAGCAGGGAAATGCAAATATGCAGTAGTAGTTTGTTTGTATGTATGTCTCTCCTACATATGTTAGGGGTGGGAGCTTTTCAGGTAAAATTAAATTAAATTCTTGGTTGGAATATATACTGAAAATGATTTGCTTTTAGATGCCAATGATTCAGCTACAATGTCAATGTTAAAAAAAAAAAAGGCATTCGCATCATTTTTATAATAACAGTATCACCCCTAGCAAATTCATAGTTACTCGTACATATATGTAGAAGATTGATGTTAGCAGGGTATTCCGCAAAATGGATGCATTGAAGTTGGCAGAAGAATTTGAAAACGTACAATGCCAACGATGACTTTAATTTGCGTATCCTCTCGTGCATAACATCAAAATGCGAGTTATGCAAAATAATACACTTGAACGGCGGTTAGTCCCCAAGAGCAGCAGCAGGAGTAGCAGCAGAAACCATCGCCAGCTAGTAGCAGCAGAAATAATAATCTGGGGAATTAAAAGAAAGCGTATATGCAAAGCAATAATACTTAAGTGTGCAGCGTACGAGTAGAGAGCTAAAGCAATCGGATGTATGTATGTATGTAGGGATGTATAAACATATATACATGCATTTATGGGGATAATGTAGTACAAAACCAGCTGCGGATTGGCCAATGCTGAAAGCATTAGTTTCAATAAGCGAATACGAGGGGCGGAATGATTAAGTTTTTGGAATCAAGTTTGCATGATATCTGAATTGGCAGCACAAACTGTAGACATACTATAATAAGGATTTACTAGTAGCGCCCTCGGTCGAAAATTCTACCAATTAGACTGTGCGACAATTTAAAACTCATTTCAAGTAAAATTTTTAAATAGGTGGCAACTCTTTTTATAAACATTTAATTTTATTATCAATTTACAGGGCAAGCCATTTCATCTGACAAACTCAAATTTAAAAATCAAGCAAACTGTAGCGTAAAAATTAATTTTTTTTAACAGGTGGCAACCCTTTTTGTAAAATTTATAGTAAACAATAACTAACAATTTTTCTTAAATATCTTCAATATACAGACATCGACCTGCTACAATATTATTATGTGTATGTATAGATAACTCATTATCACGTCAAGCGCTTTCATGTGACACCTGAAATTTAAAAATCAAACAAACTATAGAGGAAAATTAAATTATTAAACTGGCAACCCTTTCCAAAAAGGGTCAAACCCTTTCATTTCACACCTCATTTTCCTAAATCGGTATAACTGTGTAAATCTTATGGCTTATACAAAAATCCCTTCGCGTATTATATATAGAGATAATTTTTTTTTAAATGTGGCAACCCCTTAATTAATCTTTTTAATCCATCTATAGGGCAAGCCCTATAAAAAATTTAAAATTTACAAATCAAACAGACTGTAGCAAAAAATAAATTTTCGAACAGATGGCAACTCTTTTTCTAAAGATTGCCAATTGGACACTTCCCTTCCGCTTCGCACATGCGACCTTATAATTATTTCGCAATCCTTAAGTGTTCATTTAGAGTCCTTTTTCGACCACTTAAGAACCATCCTGGCAGCAGTTCCGACTTTATAGTCTAGTTGAGGAATTATCAGCCGTCCTTCGTATAAGTATACTTTGCTGAGAGGAGCATTGTTTCTTACATGTACATATGTACGTAAATATTTCGCGGTTGGGTATTTGTTGAGGTTGGTAATGAAATTCGAAAATATTTCAAGCATTGCCATGCACCATCACATATTCAATTTATAAGCATACTAGGGTGGTCCGAAAATATATGGATACAAATTTTATATCAAATTTTCTCAAACTCATCCCCTAGGTCGATGCTAATATACTCGAAAATACCACATATAAAGGGTGTCGCACAGGGGTCAAAATTCAGAAAGCTCTATGCGGACTCAAAATATTAAGTTTAATTTTTCGTACGTATGTAGGTATATTTAATGCCCAAAATCGATTGTCCTGTACTCAAAAATACCAAATGCAAATTTTGGTCTCGATCTGAGACGGTTAAGGGGTGTCGCAGAGAGTTCAAAGTTCAGATTATCATATGAAGACCAAAAAATTAAATTAAATTTTTTATATCTAATGGCCAAAATCGATTGTCCTGTACTCAAGCATACCAAATATAAATTTGATCCAGATCGAAGACGGTTAGGGGGTGTCATACAGAGGTCCCATATGGTTATCTGAACTTTGACGCTCTTGCGACACCCCTTAACCGTCTCCGATCGGTACCAAAATTTATATGCGGCGTCTTTGACCGAAGGTACTTTAACCAATTTAGGGGGTGAGACTGAAAAAAAATGTCATTTGATTTTAAGGATCAACCTAATGTATGTATACATATGCACCACAAGTGTGTGGTAACTATGCTGGCACTAATGCTTAGAGCGTAGCACACCGTCTCTCTGTCGCTAACTAAAGTTCGTTTCTTAGCATCTACGGGTACTTATGTACGTATGTATATACATAAGCTAAGCTATTAATGCCAAACGCTGCAATACTACACATGTACACAGATATTCTTCACAATATGTCATATTCAAAACATGCTGGTGGCAGCGTTCGCGCGCATAAACTCCATACACCAATGCCGAAACACAACCAAAGCCACAACACCACAAATGGAAAAATTGAATTCTCAGTATTATACGAGTATAAACTTTATACTATAAAGACGTTGCAGCAGTAATTAAATATTAAAAAAAATTCGGAAAATGAAAGGGAGCAAAGACAATATGTCTTCATGCCTTCACACACTTGACTGACAGCTAAGTAATCGAGTTAATATTTTTAATTCACCGTTAATGAACAGTTGCAGCAATGCCATGTCATATCTGAGATAGATGAGGATGCAACTAATTACCAGTAGGTACACTGCTGGTTAAATTAAGAGAATAAAAGTATGAAATATCTTTTTAGCAAAATATAAAATTTGAAGAACTATACATAACTGTTACAGTTGTGGCGAAAATATTATAGACCTCACGAAAAATGGTGTTTGGACACACAAATTCAGATTTTAAAGGTGCATTTGGGATTTTGAGTATAGAATTTTTTTTTTATAAAGATGTGATATTTCAAGTTAATTTCCACTGATACGTACTGTAATATATATCCCATTAGTTTTAGCAATGAATGAACCTAAAAAGCTTGCTCAACTCTTTGCTATGCTAAACCTTTAAATCTTCATATCTTCCATTTAAAAATGGTGCATACCTATAACCATTTTTTAGGAAATATTTTATATTATTAGGTACATAAATGAGCAAATTCCAAGCTAACAAAGTGGCATGTTTTTACTCCCACATACATACTTAGATTTTCCTGCTCAAAATTAAAGTAAAACTTTTGCAAATTCGTGTAAATGCATATTTGCCAGTTCAGTGAATGTGTAATCACACTCATTACCATTACTGATTACAACATTAACAATTTGAACTACATAAGTTAATTGTATTTGTCTACTTACATTTGGCAGCGGAAATCCATCCAAATGCCAGACAATTTTCGGCGTGGGATTGCCGCTGGCGCTGCACTTCAGCGATACCGAAGGTCCTGGTTGTATGGTTTGCTCAATGAATTTGTAAATTAGTTGCGGTGCGACCTCTAAAATAATATTTTTTTATGAGATTGTTTATATTATTTGTTATATTTTTTTTAGCTATTTTTATAGTATAATTTTTATATAATAGATTTATGCTTCATATCTGTTTTGTTTGCTTCGCCGAAAAAATTATTATAATTTGCGAAAACAAAGTGTAGAAGACTGCATGAAATAAGCTTTTATCTGGAATGGACTAGACTAGTTGCCTTAATATCGTATTTACGGCACTTAAGCGAAAGGACCGGAAAAATTCTGAAATTTACAGAATCTACAAATCATAGGTTGGGAGCGCATGTTCGGAACAACGCATATCTTCCAGGACCTCCATAAAAGTGTTGATCAGACCACGGTTGACCATTTTAACCTAAACAAACCTTTATCAGCGAAGTTTTGAATAATTTGTCTACTCTTGTACTTTATTAGATTATTTTGCTAACGAAATTGGTAGTTCTAGCGCACAAAACTCTTCCTCAAAAAATTCAGTTTGCACATCGCAGTTGAATTTAATCGCCAGCATACAATTTTCTATCAATTATCATAACTTTTTCTTTTTTTTTTGTGTGAATTAGGCATAACCGAACTCACCTCCAAGTCGCAGCTCGGCAGTGCCCTGCGCAGATTCCAAATCATTTTTCACAATGCACTGGTACATGCCCTTATCCTCTTTGGTAATTGATGTTATGCGAATGTGTTCGGTGGACAACATGCGGACACGTGCGCCGGAACGTAACGGCTGGCCGTCTTTCAGCCAAGTGATGCTTTGCTTTGGAAACCCCGAAATGCTGCAAATCTGTAGGGAATGGTTATAGAAAATTACACGCACGAACACATGAAATAGACAAAAAAAAAATAAACGAAAAAGCACAAAGCAAAAGGAAAAAATAGTTCAATAAGTAATAAACAATTATACAAATGAAAAAGAAAAGAAAACACTTTTTCTTTCTTTTTCATCCATTTTCTATTTTTCTTTTCGCCTCAAATTGCTTTTTAATTGATTTTATGAATATTCACGCAGAACAAAATAAGAAAGGAAAGAAAAAAAATCTGGCCTCGCCTACTTTTGAACAACTTTCAACACAAAAACAACAACTAAACCCAACAACAATTAAAAACAACAAGAACAACTCACCAAGTTTGCCGTTTTGCCCAGATTCACCGTTTGTATTGTTGGTTGTATGCTGGCGGTGAGCAGCGATGTAACACTGATTTGCACTTCCAAAGTTTCGCTGCCCTCCGAGTTGGTGGCCGTGCAAAAGAATGCCCCACTATCCGACCGATCGACGGCGGTTATAATTAGAGTGCCCTCCTTGATTTTGGCGCGACCTGTCGCCAACAAATGTTGTATGGATTCTTCATTATTTGGGCGTTTCGTGTGCCAGCTGAACAAGAAGAAGAAGTAAATTTATTATTTTGTTGTTGTTAATGCATAAATAAGAATATGAAGTGCTTATAAAGTATTCTCTTTAATTTATATATGTATGGATGTGTATATTAGTTTTGTCGTAGAAACATAATGTATGTACATACTTATGCACATTTCTGTTGAGAAAATTATCAACAAAATCTTGACGTAAAAATTATTTGTAAGAAATTTTGAAAGTGCTAGTTTTTGTATGTTACGACGATTTTAAGTAAAATAAATAAACCAATAGGAATAAGTGGAACACACCGCTTCAAATAAAATAGCATTTCTTTTCCTCTAAAAGTTTTACGTATATCTTTAAAAATATTTGTTAACGAAAAAAATTAGCATAAAACATTTCCTTAGTTTTTTTATTTCTTTTTTTTTTGTTTTGCACACAAAAAGTTTTGTTTAAGCATTTAAGCAAAGCACTTAAGCTAATGCGAAATTAAGTGAAAAGGCTGGCTATGTGTGTGTGCCTATTTTAGTTTTATTTGTCAAAAAGATGCGCATGGAAAGAATTTATTAAGCGAGTGCTTACGCTAAAATACAGCGAGATATATGTACATAAAAACTTTTATATTTAAATACACATATACATATGTAAGTACGCCGTGAGAAAAGATACTGGTAGATCAACGGGATTACGGGTTAGAACAACAGATTCCACAGGCAAATCACATCCAAAGGATATAACTATCTGTTAAATTGACAGACGTTATTTTGTTTTAACAGTTTTATTGTTGAACTACTCTGCAAACAAAAAATCGCTGTGAATCCAAACACTTTTTCTGTTAAATCAACAACATTTCGCAGTTAAAATTTTGTCACTTAAAAATAAATCCCTTTGTGTTTTTACATGGCCATTTATTTCTAACAATTACTTTACTTCATAATGTGTATTTTTTAGAGCTATTGGCAAGTTTTTTAAATCTTTTGTTTGCATTTTTCTCTTCATCCTCCCTCCGTTCGGTTTTCAAGTACAAATATGTAGCTTCATCTCCGCTTGTTTTCCACTGCGGCACCTTCTTCGCCTTCACTGCTTGCTATATGTATTGTGTTCTCTATTTTTTATTCTCCTCCGATTTCTAACCATGACATCAACCTGAAAACTCAATCCCACTGCATCATATCGCACCCTAAATCATAAAGTGGCACAACTCAAAATTTAAAAATTTTCAGGAGAGCCAAAAAATTTTACGAGCAATCGTATGGCAAAGGGCCAGGTATAATGGTTATTTTTCGGTCGAAAGAGACAGTTATTCAAAAGTTTTTTTTGGCAATCTCCAGAGATATGTTCCGTATACCCGTTTATGAAAAAAACTCGATACGATGTTGGTAACACTAAAGACCATATCGACGCCTGAGTACAAGATCGCCCTATTTCAAAAGTTGTTTCAAAAACGCCCTATTTCAGATTTTACTTCAAAAATGTCCTATTTCAGAGAAATATATATGGAATTTTCTCTGAAATAGGGCGTTTTTGAACCAAAATCTAAAATAGGACGTTATTGAAACAATTCTTGAAATAGCGTGATCTTTTACTCAGCCGTCGATATTTGATCTATGTGGGGGATCACTGTATCCTGGCCAACCTAACTTAATTTAACTTAGGTTGGCCTGTCGTTTGTTAGTGTAAGCAGGGACTGTAACGTTTATGAGTTATATCCAAAACGTTTATTTTTAATCATTATTTGCTGAGTTTTATTTACTGTTCACAAAATAAAAGTTAGTTCTTGAGCTTTATTTTTTCCTCAGAAAATAAAAGTTATTTCTTGAGCTTTATTTTTCTAACAGAAAATAAAAGTAAAAAATTTGTTAAAATGTAAATTTAAAATGAGCATTAGGAAATCTTTTTCTGAAAAGCTTTCAAGTTTTTACTTAATTATTATGGATGTTTCATTCTGAAATGAAATCATGTAACCCCCAGAAAACGACTTTGAAATAGTTACACAGTGTCATCTATATATCGTCGAACCATACGAAAACTAGCACTTTCAAAATTTTTTACAAAGAAAATCTATGAAAGAAATTTTAAAAGTGCTAGTTTTCGTATGGTACGACGATATATAAAAATGATTTGGTATTTAATTGTAACGCTAAAACTTGAAAACGGCTGAACCAAATCAAATATTTCCTTAGGGGTGTTTGTTTGTAGTTACCCCGCGAAGGTTTAGTCGAAGAAAAAATTAAAAAATGTTAGGGGGCGTGGCACCTCCCATAGAACCTTAATTTTTAAAGCTGATTATCTCTAAAACAGTTTAAGGTAGGGAGCTGAAAATTGGTATAGAGGTAGGTGAAATCAAACTCTTTCTCACTCAGAAAAGTGGGGGTTATCAGAAAAGGGGGCGTGGCACCTCCCATTTAACCTTAATTTTTAGAGCTGATTATCTCTAAAACAGTTTAAGGTAGGGAGCTGAAAATTGGTATAGAGGTAGGTGAAATCAAACTCTTTCTCACTCAGAAAAGTGGGGGTTATCAGAAAGGGGGCGTGGCACCTCCCATAGAACCTTAATTTTTAAAGCTGATTATCTCTAAAACAGTTTAAGGTAGGGAGCTGAAAATTGGTATAGAGGTAGCTGATATCAAAAGCCTTCTCACTCAGAAAAGTGGGGGTTATCTGAAAAGGGGGCGTGGCACCTCCCATACAACCTAAATATTAAAAAGCTTATTATCTCTAAAACAGTTCAAGGTAGGGAGCTACAAATTGGTATAGAGCTAAATGATATCAAAACCATTCCCACGCATAAAAGTGGGGGTTATCGGAAAAAGGGGCGTTGCACCTTCCATACAAACTTAGTTTTTCATGCTGAATATCTCTAAAATTGTTGATGCTGGGGCTTGGAAATGGGTGTGGAGATAAACGATAACAATTCCATATTAACGCAAAATAATAGGAGTTATACGAAAAGGGGGCGTGGCATTTCCCAACAACACTTAATTTTTTAAGCTGAATATCTTTAAAAGGATTTAAGTCAGGGACCTGGAAATTGGTTCAGAGCTATATGATATCAAAACAATTTTTGCGCACAAAAGTGTAGGTTATCGGAAAATGGGGCGTGGCACCTCCCATACAAACTTAATTTTTCTAGCTGAATATCTATAAAAGCGTTTAAGGTTGGGACCTGAAAATTGATCAGGAGATTAACGATATCAATAGCATGCTTATGAAAAAAACAGTAGTTTTGGGAAAAGGGGGCGTGGCACCTCCTATGCGTTCTTAATTTTTAAGGCTAAATATCCTTAAAAGCGTTCATGGCATGTACATAGACATCACTATGCAGATATACGATATCAATACCATGTTCACCCAAAAAAAAGATTTATCGAAAAATGCGGCATTGCACCTCCCATACGTACTATAGTTTAGAGGCTGAATATATCTAAGAGGGTTGGAGGAGAGGCCTGAAAACCATTATGGAGGTATACTATATCAATACTCTTACTTACTTAGTTAAAATAGCCAATACTCAGTGAAAATAAATATCCGGAACAGAAAACTAAAAATGTTGTGTATCGTGCAGCCTTAAACTGAATACTATAATTATATATTTTTGAAGTTGTATACACAATGAAGTAGTGAAAAATCGTTAATTTTCTATTAAAAATAATACCGGTGTAATAACAATTTTTGAAATGAAATTAATAAAAAAAATCTATTTTGGGCAGAACAAAGTTTGCCGGGTCAGCTAGTTTATATATAAAAAAACAGTACCTTTTCAAAAAAAGGCTTGCCTCTGTTCTTTACAGTTGATGACTTGTGTTTTTTGCTGTAACTGTCAACTTGATGCCTGTTTGCTTGTACTAGAGCATATTAAAATATTGCATGTCAATGCACTCGAGCAAATCAAATGTGATGCTGCTTGGTAGCCAACAAGAAAGTTGTGTGAACACAAATTCAACAGACATAAAAAAAATTAACAGAAACCCGCACATATGTGTACCCAATAAACAACAGACGAAAAGATCTCTAATATTTGAAAAAAAATCTTTATTTTCAATTATACTTTCAGCGTACATTTTCAAATGACTCTTCAACGTTATTTATACACTTAAGTATATATTGAGATAGACTTGAGAACTGCATTTCATTGGGTTCCATGTTTGAAATAGTTTTGAAAAAATCAAACTTTAAATTTGAGAATCAGCAAAAATTCCATACTAAACATGATCGTTTTAATTTGAAAACGGTGTCCACGGTTATTTGAGATGCATTTGAGAGCTGACGTGTTGTTGTTAGTTCACAAGTTGAAATTAAGTCAAATGTTTATTGGATATTTTCCGTATGTTACGTATACGTCATGGTGGCCGTTGACATCCACACAGATACGTAACTGCTGAGAACTCAACAGGCAATTGGCATGGGTCTGGGAATAACGTCAAATTCATTTCATTTAACTGCTCGGTTGGTTGGTTACAAGTTGTTTTTTTTTTTGCAGTTCTGCTTCTGCTTCTGCCCCTATTAATGGGCATGCTGTTTGGCGTGAAATGGGGAGAAGAATTTTAAAATTTCCACCGTCGCACAATGGGGGCACCTCCATACAAACGCGGCCAAAAATAGTAATAATTAAGCTAGAATCTTGAAACTCGGAACTTAACTTTTTTGGTTGAAATTAGTAAACTGTGAAAATTTGAACAAAATCCACCCACAAACACGCCCACCTCCCATATAACGGTATTTGTGGAATTTCAGCATTTTCCTAACTATTATAGCTTAACACGTTGGCTGCCAGTGTATCACCGGTGATCACAACAAAAAACCACTCACAGGTGCCAGGAACAAAATTACTTTTGCTTTTTTGTATTATAACGGGATTTTTTACCTAGAGTAAAAGCCATGCTGGCGACGCATCTGAACATGCTTCTAAGCTGTGATGACCCCGCGAACATCTGCTTTTTTATTTTAAAATGTTGTTTAAATTTTAAGCGCCTAGGCGTGTATCACCGGTGATACACTGGCACCTGGGGGTGGTTTTCTGATGTGATCACCGGTGATACACTGGCAGCCAACGTGTTAAATACTCCATTTTGATTAGTGTATACATTTTTGAAATATAAATCTAATGCAGTAATCATTTTGGAGAAGGGGTAAAGCACTTCACCGTTTTTAAATTAAAAATATATGCACTTTTAAGTATGTTATAAGCATTTATCATAAAACTTTCATACAAAAAAATCGCATTTCAAAAAAATTTTATACCAGAAATGAAATTACACTTTTCCAAAGGATTTCAGTGTGCTAAACCTGAATCTGGAGTCAGATTTTACAAATTGGTTCTAGTTTCTGAGATATTCATGCTCAAATAGGCAAAAAACACGTTTTTTGGCTCTATTCTCTGCTTAATATCTTTTATGTAATTACTTTCCACTAAAATTCTATTAAAACAGTTGAAACCACAATCATTACCCTTGAAAACAGCGTTTAGTTTCTTCGAATATTTTAATTAGAATTGGAAATATCGATATTTAAGTTTCACCATTTTGACAAATATTCCCCATACAAAAAAATTTAAACTTTTTGAAGCATACTTCTGGGCATTTTGTATGGGAAAAATGTACGAAAACTTAAAAAACACCTTCCATAAAAATGTTCATAAAACAAAATGGAGCGAACGAATTTTTACGACTTTTTCTCCTGTTTATAAAAGACATTTAGGACTATGAAATATTAAAAAATTGAAGAGGTCATATTTTTTTTTTTTTTTGAATTTCATTTTAAAGTTTCACAATTTTTACACATTTTTTTTTTATATTCCAAAAGTAAAAAGCTGGCAAAGATATGAATTAACGCTAATAAAAAAGATTACCTCATAATTTGAAAGTATGCACCATTTACTGCAAGAAGATAAAGAAATATTCGATCATACGCCTAAATATAAACGTTTTTCATAATGTAAAAGCTAACAAAATTAATGCGTTTACAAAAACGCAGTTTTAGGCCAATGGGAAAAAAATTACAAAAGCAAATGGAGCAAGTGGATTTTTAAAATTAAAATGCAGTTTGATTAAGAATGTATTATTTCAAAGCATAAAAAAAATTTGAGGGGGTCATATTTTTTGTTTTTTTAATTTTTTTATTCAAAGTCGAGCAAAATTTTTTTCTTATCAACATTTTTTGTCAATATTTGAAAATTCATATAAATTCAATAATGAACGGTATTTACAACTGCGTTATAATTTTTGAAAGAGAAAATCATTATCTATGTAATGATGTATCACTCGAGTTCGTATGTTAACAATTAAATGAGATAGAGCATTTTGTATGAGGTGTGTTCATTGAGAAAAAAAAGAACCTATTTTTTGCTCAACTTTGGGCACCCTGTACGGCTAAACGAAAAGAGACTCAAAAATTTTTATATAAGCGTTTTTATTAAAATTTGATATATCTGTTGATCCCTATTTAAAAAAATTGTTTTACTCATACTTTAATTTTGAATTTATTTTTGGCCGCAATCACCCATTGTGCGTCGCCTGCGTTATGTTCGTTCCGGTTATTTCATGTGCGTCCTTTTATACCATATATATGTATTTCTCTTTTCTAAAATTTTCTCATTGTTGACATTTTCATTTCGTTTTTTCTTTCTTTTTGGTTGTGCGCCTGTTTTCCGCTTTGTTATTGTTTTATTTACGCCGTTCTGCTTTTTAGTTCTTTCTGTTTTTTTTTATACTCAGCTGTACTAGTACACAGAGTATTATAATTTTGATTTCATAACGGTGGATTGTAACATAATGAAATAATCGAGATAGATATGGACTTATATATATCAAAATGATCAGGGTGAAAAGAGAAATCGATTGAGCCATGTCCGTCCGTCCGTCCGTCCGTCCGTCCGTCCGTCCGTCCGTCCGTCCGTCCGTCCGTCCGTCCGTCCGTCCGTCCGTCCGTCCGTCCGTACGCAGGATAACTCGCGTAAAAATTGAGATATTTTGATGAAATTTGAAATGCAAGTTGGTATCGAGACTGGGACGGTTGGTATTGAAAATGGGCGAAATCGGACCATGACCACGCCCACTTTTCCTATATAGAAAAAATCGGAAATTTGGTATCTCAGCCACTAATATAGCTAGAGTGATAAAATTTTACCCACGTATTGAGCTCAGGCCCTTATGAAGAAATTTGTTGAAGTTTTGGAAAATGGGCGGTGCCACGCCCACTTATTAAGGGTCAAACATTGAAAGTTTTATATGTCATAACTCAGAAACCGTTGAAGATATATCGATGAAATTTGGTATGCGTAATTTGCTTACCTAGACAAATGTTTTGGCGAAAAATTATCAAAATCGGTTGACGGCCACGCCCACTTTTATATATGGGAACTATAAAGGGGCCTAATAAAAACATTTTAAGCGATATCTCTGTCAAATATAAAGATCTATCACTGAAATTTTGTGGCAGGAGACCAACTAGGGAAATAAAACAAAAATTATAAAAATTTTGGAAAATGGGCGGTGCCACGCCCACTTATTAAGGGGCAAATATTGAAAGTTTTATAAGCCATAACTCAGAAACCGTTAAAGATATATCGATGAAATTTGGTACGCGTGATATATTTACTTAGCCAAATGTGTGGACGAAAGATTACCAAAATCGGTTGACGACCACGCCCACTTTTATATATGGGTATTATAAAGTGACCTAATAAAAACATTTTAAGCGATATCTCTGTCAAATATAAAGATCTATCACTGAAATTTTGTGACATGAGTTCTACAATAGACCGGAAACAAAAAATAAAAAAGTTTGGAAAATGGGCGTGGCACCGCCTCTTTTTATACAAAGGAATCTACGTGCCTATTACTCGACAAATAACTGAGATATTATGACGAAACTTGGTTTATACACTTTTATAACATGTGTTAGTTGGCCGCTGTGGTGCAGTGGGTAGAGTGCTCGCCTGCTATGCCAGAGGTCTCGGGTTCAAACCACGGTCCGAGCCAAACAAATTTTTCTAATTAGTAAAAATCCAATTATTGGGTTTTTTAAGAGCAGCGGTCACCTCTCGGCAGTGGGCGGCATACCCTCCGAGAGTATTTCTGCCATGAAAAAGCTTCTCACAAAAAATGCATTCGCCGTTCGGAGCCGGCATAAAACTGTAGGTCCACCCAATTAGTAGGAAAAAACAAAAAGGAGCACACCTCGAATTGGGAGAGAAGCTCGGGTAACTAAAAGTCATAGAGGGATGCAATTTTGCACTAACAATAATATTTATATGCTTATTTGGATGATTGATACAAATTTTGAAAATGGGCGTGGCTGCGCCCTGTTTATGCAGCACTCGTGTCATATAAAATACACCCTATATCGAACAAACGCAAACAAACAATGAAAGCATACAGCTGAGTATCTAATGTTCGATTCTACTCGAACTTAGGCTTCCTTACTTGTTCACTACTTATTTGTAATATTTATATGAATGATTTATTTTCTATTTTTCACTACTTATTTGTAATATTTATATGAATGATTTATTTGTAATATTTATATGAATGATTTATTTTCTATTTTTCACTACTTATTTGTAATATTTATATAAAAGATTTATTTGTAATATTTATATGAATGATTTATTTTCTATTTTTCACTACTTATTTGTAATATTTATATGAATGATTTATTTTCTATTTTTCACTACTTATTTGTAATATTTATATAAAAGATTTATTTGTAATATTTATATGAATGATTTATTTTCTATTATACTCAGCTGTACTAGTACACAGAGTATTATAATTTTGATTTCATAACGGTGGATTGTAACATAATGAAATAATCGAGATAGATATAGACTTATATATATCAAAATGATCAGGGTGAAAAGAGAAATCGATTGAGCCATGTCCGTCCGTCCGTCCGTCCGTCCGTCCGTCCGTCCGTCCGTCCGTCCGTCCGTCCGTCCGTACGCAGGATAACTCGCGTAAAAATTGAGATATTTTGATGAAATTTGAAATGCAAGTTGGTATCGGGACTGGGACGGTTGGTATTGAAAATGGGCGAAATCGGACCATGACCACGCCCACTTTTCCTATATAGAAAAAATCGGAAATTTGGTATCTCAGCCACTAATATAGCTAGAGTGATAAAATTTTACCCACGTATTGAGCTCAGGCCCTTATGAAGAAATTTGATGAAGTTTTGGAAAATGGGCGGTGCCACGCCCACTTATTAAGGGTCAAACATTGAAAGTTTTATATGTCATAACTCAGAAACCGTTGAAGATATATCGATGAAATTTGGTATGCGTAATTTGCTTACCTAGACAAATGTTTTGGCGAAAAATTATCAAAATCGGTTGACGGCCACGCCCACTTTTATATATGGGAACTATAAAGGGGCCTAATAAAAACATTTTAAGCGATATCTCTGTCAACTATAAAGATCTATCACTGAAATTTTGTGGCAGGAGTCCAACTACGGACATAAAACAAAAAGTACAAAAATTTTGGAAAATGGGCGGTGCCACGCCCACTTATTAAGGGGCAAACATTGAAAGTTTTATATGTCATAACTCAGAAACCGTTGAAGATATATCGATGAAATTTGGTGTCCGTAATTTGCTTACTTAGACAAATGTTTTGACGAAAAATTATCAAAATCGGTGGACGGCCACGCCCACTTTTATATATGGGTATTATAAAGTGACCTAATAAAATTATTTTAAGCGATATCTCTGTCAAATATAAAGATCTATCACTGAAATTTTGTGGCAGGAGTCCAACGACGGACATAAAACAAAAAGTACAAAAATTTTGGAAAATGGGCGGTGCCACGCCCACTTATTAAGGGGCAAACATTGAAAGTTTTATATGTCATAACTCAGAAACCGTTGAAGATATATCGATGAAATTTGATATGCGTAATTTTCTTACTTAGACAAATGTTTTGGCGAAAAATTATCAAAATCGGTTGACGGCCACGCCCACTTTTATATATGGGAACTATAAAGGGGCCTAATAAAAACATTTTAAGCGATATCTCTGTCAAATATAAAGATCTATCACTGAAATTTTGTGGCAGGAGTCCAACTAGGGACATAAAACAAAAACTATAAAAATTTTGGGAAAATGGGCGGTGCCACGCCCACTTATTAAGGGGCAAATATTGAAAGTTTTATAAGCCATAACTCAGAACCGTTAAAGATATATCGATGAAATTTGGTACGCGTGATATATTTACTTAGCCAAATGTGTGGACGAAAGATTACCAAAATCGGTTGACGACCACGCCCACTTTTATATATGGGTATTATAAAGTGACCTAATAAAAACATTTTAAGCGATATCTCTGTCAAATATAAAGATCTATCACTGAAATTTTGTGACATGAGTTCTACAATAGACCGGAAACAAAAAATAAAAAAGTTTGGAAAATGGGCGTGGCACCGCCTCTTTTTATACAAAGGAATCTACGAGCCTATTACTCGACAAATAACTGAGATATTATGACGAAACTTGGTTTATACACTTTTATAACATGTGTTAATAGACACGCAAAAATGTATTGAAATCGGTTTATGACCACGCCTACTTTTTAACAAAGATATTTCTGGAACACCCTTTTGGAATTTGTAACGTGAAGTCTTTGTAACTAAAAGTCATAGAGGGATGCAATTTTGCACTAACAATAATATTTATATGCTTATTTAGATGATTGATACAAATTTTGAAAATGGGCGTGGCTGCGCCCTGTTTATGCAGCACTCGTGTCATATAAAATACACCCTATATCGAACAAACGCAAACAAACAATGAAAGCATACAGCTGAGTATCTAATGTTCGATTCCACTCGAACTTAGGCTTCCTTACTTGTTTTCTTTTTTTTTAATTTTATGCTCTTTGCCATTTTACTTTGTGATGCAACAACATTATATGTACATACACACATATATTTACACACAGAATAGTTGTAGCGCTGTTTGGAGGTGAATGGTGGCATGCGGGACAGTTGTGGCAGTCATGTGTCTCAAATTGTTTCCTTGCCAGTGCTGCTGCAAGCGTATCCTACGTGTATGTATTTGTACACACGGAGTTGTCCCTCCAAGTATGTGAGTTTTCTATACTTTCTGCAAAAGTCGCTTGTGACTTGGTCTGGTTTGTTTTACTTTGTATCTCAGCTTGAGTTTGATGCGGCGGCAACTTTATTACCGTATGCAACTTACGTTTCCTTGCATACTCGTACCTTCCCTCACATATATACATGCATACATACATGCGCCACTCACATACGCATGCACATTGGAATAGGGATACATATCACACCCTAAATCAAAAAGTGGCACAACTCAAAATTTTTCGAAATCGAGTTTTTTTCTTAAACGGGTATACGGAACATATCTCTAGCGATTGCCAAAAAAAAAACTTTTGAATAACTGTCTCTTTCGACCGAAAAATAACCATTATACCTGGCCCTATGCCATACGATTGCTTGTAATGAAAAAGTTTTTTAGCTCTCCTGAAAATTTTTGAATTTTGAGTTGTGCCACTTTATGATTTAGGGTGCGATATATGTGTGATTGTATTTCACACATGGTTGGTTCGTTGCTTCGAAATTGGAGCAGGTGAGTTAAGGAAGTTGTGCGACGAGCAAAGAGAAAAAAACTGTTATTTTTCGCAATTTAATTTTTTTTTGTTTTAGCTCAAATTATACGGTGGCCCTTCGCTGCTCAGCTTGTGTTTAAGAAATTTAAATTTCCCATAACTACATAGTCTTGCATTTTTCAATTGGTGATCTTAGTTAATTTTTTTTTTATTGATTGCCAATTATGAGTTTGTTATACACGGTGAGCTTAAACAACTTATTATGAAAAGTCAAAGTAACCAAGATATTATTTCATGGTTGTATTCTTGGACATATTAGAAGATGTTTTCCGCTTTGTCCGCTGAGCCAAAATTGAAATCATTCATCGGACACATTTTGAGAAATTCCATGTTTTTTTTTAAATGGTCAATTTTTTCTTTTCATGCGAGCCCCTGTTCTTTTTATGGCACCCACGGTAAAATGACTGTTCTGTTCTTCTAGTATATAAGTGTATAGTAAAATTCATTACAGTAAAAATACATTTTAAGACGTTTATTATTTATTATTTATAATATTTTAATATAAACATAAAAAGGTTGACAGTTTTTTTAAATATGAAGAATATTATATTCACATACAGTTTTCTTCAAATTCTCCATACAATTTGGGGTTATTTGGTCTAGTTCGTAGTATAATCCCATGTTTTTTTGAAATAATAATGTACAGCCTCCATGGCTTGCTCTGAATGATACCCTAATCCTATTCCCTGCCTTGAACAAAAATCTTCTATATGAAAAAAAAAAAACTGTATGCACTTTTGGTGTTGTGGGTATAGAAAGATCGTTGTCACTCTTTCGGAAATTAGAAATACAGTTAATATAATTACTTTTCAAATCAATAGTGAAGCAAGATTCGACCACTGAATGAAAATCGTTAAAAGCTTTTACGTATTTTAGGCTCTCTAAAGGAAATATACTTCTTAATACATCGGTATTTTCCAATAATTTCTTACAACTATTCCCATCAAAACCTGAGCAACCACGAAAAATCTTTTATTGGACATAGAACTTCTCAGCCCACATTAACGCAATAGTTGGAAGAAATTATTGGAAAACACCGATGTATTAAGATGTCTATGTCCTTTAGAGCGCCTCAAATACTTAAAAACTTTTAACGATTTTCATTCAGTGGTCGAATCTTGCTTCACTATTGATTTGAAAAGTAATTATATTAATTGTATTTCTAATTTCCGAAAGAGTTACAACGATCTTTCTATACCCATAACCCCAAAAGTGCATACAGTTTTTTTTTCATATAGAAGATTTTTGTTCAAGGCAGGGAATAGGATTAGGGTATCATTCAGAGCAAGCCATGGAGGCTGTGCATTATGATTTCAAAAAAACATGGGATTATAAGTATCGAACTAGACCTAGTAACCCAAATTATATGGAGAATTTGAAGAAAACTGTATGTGAATATAACATTCTTCATATTTAATAAAAACTGTCAACCTTTTTATGTTTATATTAAAATATTATAAATAATAAATAATAAACGTCTTAAAAAGTATTTTTACTGTAATGAATTTTACTATACACTTATATACTAGAAGAACAGAACAGTCATTTTACCGTGGGTGCCATAAAAAGAACAGGGGCTCGCATGAAAAGAAAAAATTGACCATTTTAAAAAAAACATGGAATTTCTCAAAATGTGTCCGATGAATGATTTCAATTTTGGCTCAGAACATCTTCTAATATGTCCAAGAATACAACCATGAAATAATATCTTGGTTACTTTGACTTTCCATAATAAGTTGTTTAAGCTCACCGTGTATACATATCGCAACCTAAATCATAAAGTGACACAACTCAAAATTTAAAAATTTTCAGGAGAGCCAAAAAACATTTTTTCTTTACAAGCAATCGAATGGCAAAAGGCCGTGTAAAATGGTTATTTTTCGGTTAAAAGAGACACTTATTGAAATTTTTTTTTTTGACAATCGCTAATGTTGTGTTTATAAAAAAAAAAACTCGATTTCAAAAAATGTTGAGTTGTGTCATTTTATGATTTAAGCTGTGATGTGTGCATTAGACCGTATAGCAAAAAAAAAGCATGCCGTACGCCCTTAAAAATATGTACTATGTTTTAAACAAGGCTGAAAATCACATTTTCGTGTTGGAGTTAGAGGGTTAAAATGTTCTAGAAAATTACTCGCCATAAAATTTCACTAGGTGTCTCCTCAAAAATTTTTTTTTTAATTGAACCTAAATAAGCACAGAAAGCAAAAAAGATACACATATTCCTCGAATGTTGAATGTGTTTTATTTCGTGCTCTACTGCAGAGTTCGAAATACTTCTTTTGCAAAAGATTTCTGTTTTTTGCAGAAGTTAAAAAAAGTTATGTAAACTAATAAGTACTGGGTTGTAGTGACCCCAATGGCGCGTATAAGTTTAATACGGAAGAAAACTTCGGACGATAAATAACGAAATATATTTGTGTGACATCTAGCAGCGTCCGCAAAACTTTTTTTTTTTTTCAGAAAATGATTTCCAAAGAGACATCATGTGGGGAGCGTACTGTGTAGGTGTGTACTTTTTTTTGGTCCCTATAACACGAGACGGCCCAATGTGCATATTTAATTTGTTTTAATTGATATCAGAAAAATAGATGCAGTAACCAAAAATTGGATGCACAAGCATTGTTATATTTTACGAGTAATAAGTAATCCTTTAGGGTGCATAAAGGATCGAAACGGATTGTAACTCGGGGATTGTTCCAAAGAATTTTACCGTAAAGAAAACCTCAAAAGCCCCTTACTACGTTTCCAATATTTTTTTTTTGTTTTTGCTGCGGGTGCTTTTGCTGTTGTTGTTGTTGTTGTTGTTGTTGTTGTTGTTGTTGTTGTTGTTGTTGTTATTGTTGTTGTTGTTGTTGTTGTTATTATTGTTGTTGTTGTTGTTGTTGTTGTTGTTGTTGTTGTGGGTGTTGTTAGTGTTTTTGTTGGTATTGCTATTGTGGTTGTTATTGTTGTTGTTCTTATTGTTATTGTTGTTATTTATGTTGTTGTTGTTTCTGTTGTTGTTATTTCTATTGTTATTCTTGCTAATTTTTTTTTCTGTTGTTGTATTTTCTTTTCGTCTTTGTAAACTTCCTTTCGCTTTCGTAACTTTGTAAACTTCCTTTCGCTTTCGTAACTTTGTAAACTTCCTTTCGCTTTTTCAATTTTTTTTTTTTTTCAATTTTTTATTTCTTTTATTAACCAATATTCATCCTAATATCACTCTTATTACTCTTATTCTTATCTTTATCTTCTTCATGCTTTTTTTCGCCAAACTTTCCTACTCTGTCTTGTCAAAGCAGTGTGAGCCTCATACACGATTTCCATCATGAAACTTTTCTCAAGCGACTTGAGTATATCCGCTGCATTTTCTCAAATCTACGCCCGCAATTTTATATTTAACAAATCCATTAGCTTACAATTCAAATCTTCACTGAAATCTAATATTTTCTCTCTCTTGTAATAAATTACCAAGGCTAATAAATGTGCAGGAAAAATTAATCTCTTTTAACGAACTTTTGCTTACCAATTACAAAAGTTTCTTTGAAGTCATACTGAAGACGAACAAAGAGTCTAACATCAATCATAAAATGAGCTAAACAGATTTGTGTTTGCGAAAATATTCTTCATTTTCTTTTTTTTTTTTGGTTTTCCTGCATTTTTTCGGCATACCCAAACAAAATAGTATAATCAATCAATATAAACGGTGGCATTTCAAGTACATTTTTGGACGCTTAACCAAAGAACAGCCATACATACATATATTTATGTTCCTATGCATATACCGACGCTGCCAAACAAAACTGTACTATGTCTGAAAACTGTGTTTTGCTGAAGAACCTCTCAAAGTTTAAACTCGATATGGAACTTCAGTTGTGTGCTAAGTTTGAATTCAGTTGTAACTTGTGTTTGCATTGAACGATCAATACCAAAACTCGGTAATATCAAAGTCAAGGTACGCTATATAAAAACGTAAGAAAAAATAAAAACTTGCTACATGGTTTTTCATGGCAAGCTCTCAAAGTTTTTATTCTGTAAAAATCTCGAGTTGTATTATATCTACAATTTTGCTTATTACTTTTGATTGGATTGTCCGATTGATACCAAAATTTGGCAGCATCCAAATTAAAACACGTTATACTTGAAAAACCAGCAACGGGAAAATGTACTAAGTCGACTTAGTATAGTATTGTTTGGAAGCGTCGATATGTGCCTAAATATGTTTATGTGCCTATGTATTTATGTGTGTATAAATGTACATGCTTCTATGTATATATGTATGTACATAAGTAAATACAATAATTGCAAAACAAAAGCTTTTACTAATTACCGATAGACTGGCTTCGGATTCGCATAGGCCACACATGGCACCACCACCGGATCGCCAAGACGCGCCACAATGCTCATTGTCTTTTCGTTCATGATGGGCGGCACAAGCTCGCGCATTTCTGTGGATGTAAGAAGTGTTAAATAGAAATTTTAGCGAAATATTATAAATTAATACATATATTAGATATATGTATTTATATTACAACAAAAGATATTTAAAAGTTAGAGAAGTAATTTATTGAAATTAAATGGATATTAATGACATAATAAGTATCTACGTGGTGTCAACAGTGCCCTCAAAGCCGCATTGTTTATATGCATACATGTTTACAAACATATGCATAATCATTTTGGATATGTATCTCTTTTCAATTAAGCACTTCGTGCGCATAATTCACGCAAGCGCTTATATCGCCATACAAATGTGTGTATATATGTATGCTCATAGATTTCAGTTTTCTGTGCAATGTTGCCTACACATAGACATTTTTGAGTTATTGCTAATTAATTTGACAATATAATTAACACACCGCAACAATGCAAACTAACAATCGATGACTGCGGCCGCACACAAAAACGGTTGCACATAAATTTACTGATGTAAAATTGAAGCAGCAAAAAGACACGAAAGATGTGTAAAGAAATTGGGTCAGATATAATTGGTTTTCAAAAAAGTTAATATGAATTTACAACTAACGTAAATATGTAATTCGAAGCGATTTACTTCGCAGTAGTACGAGTAATTTCAACGAAAAGAAGTAAGGAAGCCTAAGTTCGAGTGGAATCGAACATTAGATACTCAGCTGTATGCTTTCATTGTTTGTTTGCGTTTGATGGAAACACGGCGTATTTTATATAAAGCGAGTGCTGCATAAAGTGGGCGTAGCCACGCCCATTTTCAACATTTTTATCAATCATCCAACTAAGCATATGAATATTATTCAAAATTTATTTATTATGCAAAATTTCATTCCTTTATGACTTCTAGTTACAGAGATGTCACGTTACAAATTCCCAAAGGGTGTTCCAGAAATATCTTTGTTAAAAAGTAGGCGTGGTCATAAACCGATTTCAATACATTTTTGCGTGTCTATTAACACAAGTTATAAAAGTGTATAAACCAAGTTTCGTCATAATATCTCAATTATTTGTCGAGTTATAGGCTAAGAAATCTCGTATATTCTTGTGTCTAAAAAGAGGCGGTGCCACGCCCATTTTCCAAAATTTTTATATTTTTTGTTGCCGGTATATTGTGGAACTCATGCCACAAAATTTCTATGAATTATCTCTATATTTGACAAAGATATCGCTTAAAATGTTTTTATTAGGTCACTTTATAATACCCATATATAAAAGTGGGCGTGGTCGTCAACCGGTTTCTCTAAAATTTTGAACATGTATTACCACAAGTAATAAAAGTGTACACACCAAGTTTCGTCATTATATATAAATTATTGGTCAAGTTATAGGCTAAGAAATCTCGCATATTCCTGTGTCTAAAAAGAGGCGGTGCCACGCCCATTTTCCAAAATTTTTATATTTTTTGTTTCCGGTATATTGTGGAAGTCATTCCACAAAATTTCAATGAATTATCTTTATATTTAACAAAGATATCGCTTAAAATGTTTTTATTAGGTCACTTTATAATACCCATATATAAAAGTGGGCGTGGCCGTCAACCGGTTTCTCTAAAATTTTGAACATGTATTACCACAAGTAATAAAAGTATACACACCAAGTTTCGTCATTATATATAAATTATTTGTCGAGTTATAGGCTAAGAAATCTCGTATATTCCTGTGTCTAAAAAGAGGCGGTGCCACGCCCATCTTCCAAAATTTTTATATTTTTTGTTTCCGGTATATTGTGGAACTCATTCCACAAAATTTCAATGAATTATCTTTATATTTAACAAAGATATCGCTTAAAATGTTTTTATTAGGTCACTTTATAATACCCATATATAAAAGTGGGCGTGGCCGTCAACCGGTTTCTCTAAAATTTTGAACATGTATTACCACAAGTAATAAAAGTGTACACACCAAGTTTCGTCATTATATATAAATTATTGGTCAAGTTATAGGCTAAGAAATCTCGCATATTCCTGTGTCTAAAAAGAGGCGGTGCCACGCCCATTTTCCAAAATTTTTATATTTTTTGTTTCCGGTATATTGTGGAAGTCATTCCACAAAATTTCAATGAATTATCTTTATATTTAACAAAGATATCGCTTAAAATGTTTTTATTAGGTCACTTTATAATACCCATATATAAAAGTGGGCGTGGCCGTCAACCGGTTTCTCTAAAATTTTGAACATGTATTACCACAAGTAATAAAAGTATACACACCAAGTTTCGTCATTATATATAAATTATTGGTCGAGTTATAGGCTAAGAAATCTCGTATATTCCTGCTTCCAAATTTTTACGGTTTTTGTCTTATGTTCGTAGTTAGATTCCTGCCATAAAATTTTAATGATATATCTTTATATTTGGCAGAGATATCGCTTAAAATGTTTTTATTAGGTCACTTTATAGTTCCCATATATAAAAGTGGGCGTGGTCGTCAACCGATTTTGGCAATTTTTAGTCCAAACATTTGCCTAAGTAAGTATATCACGCATACCAAATTTCATCCACATATCTTCAACGGTTTCTGAGTTATGACTAATAAAACTTTCAATGTTTGCCCCTTAATAAGTGGGCGCGGCACCGCCCATTTTACCAAATTTCTTCATAGGGGCCTGAGCTCAACACGTGGGTAAAAATTCATCGCTCTAGCTTTATTAGTGGCTGAGATACCAAATTTCCGATTGTTTCTATATAGGAAAAGTGGGCGTGGTCATGGTCCGATTTCGCCCATTTTCAATACCAACCGTCCCAGTCTTGATACCAACTTGCATTTCAACTTTCATCAAAATATCTAAATTTTTGCGCGAGTTATCGTGCGTACAGACGGACGGACGGACGGACGGACATGGCTCAATCGATTTCTCTTTTCACCCTGATCAGTTTGATATATATAAGTCTATATCTATCTCGATTATTTCATTCTGTTACAATCCACCGTTATGTGATTAAAACTATAATATTCTGTGTACTAGTACAGCTGAGTATAAAAATGGTCCCTATAGAAATTTCAGGTTCAAGTTCCTTTGTCTTTAAATATATAATCTGTAGCTGTTGAGGTCAAGCGTGCAAATTTGTGTGCGCCATGTATCATCCTCAACATACACATATCTGCTAGTTGATTGGTTTATAATATAAACTTTATGTACTCGTATGTAGTATATAGGTTTATTTGTTCTTTGCAACTTACCAGTCAATTGAATTTTTCCCATATTACTGCTCACAACCGAGTCCTGCGTTAGCTTATGATGGGTGCGGCAACGATAAACTTTATGCGCATCGGAGCGTGTGATGTTGTAGACCAAAAGTTCACCGGTTGGTAGCATGTGATTTTTTCCATCTAAGAAAAAAAAAAACATACACAAGTCAGTATGTAAATGTAAATTAATCTAGCAAAAACAGATTGTAAGCAAGGAAACAAAAAAAAAAAACATCACGAAAAAAACAGAAAAACCGAATTCGGATAAAAAAACACTGGTAATTTTCGCGTGGATAATTGTTTTAGTTTTTTTGTGTGTTTATTTGCTGTAGAACTTTTTTCGATTTCCGTGCACAAGCGCACGCAAGACATACAGTTGTAAATGAACATAACCCAGGAGATATGTTTGCTGTTCTAAAATTTTACATATGTACATATGTATCTTAGAGTGACAACAAAACATATGGGATTTGCAAAAGTATTGAATTTTTTCGCTCCCCGCGCATTTTTTAATAGCTTGACAATAGAAAATAAGATCTGCATAAAAATCTGACCACCTGTAGTGGGAAATAGCCACGCGCATTTGACCTAAAGTTCAAAAATTTACCTAAAAATTATGCATGGCTTTAGAGACCAATATCTCTTTAAACAATGATATAATGTGATAATCATTTTTATACAAAATGAAACTGGGAACATATTCTCCATATGATACTTATACCTACCGTTATCCTTTCAGGACATATTGAGTCCTTAAAGTGCAATTTAAATTTTTTTGTTTGTTTTTCTTTTGTATTTTATTTTTTTTTTATGATGTGTAAAACTACTTTAAATAACCTATTAAATGATGTATAGTTTATACAATTCTCTAGTTTTAAATATTTATTTTTGCCTTTTTAACAAACAAAAAAATTTAAATTTCACTTTAAGGACTCAATATGTCCTGAAAGGATAACGGTAGGTATAAATATCATATGGAGAATATGTTCCCAGTTTCATTTTGTATAAAAACGATTATTACATTATTTCTCCGAAAAACATTGTTTAAAGAGATATTGGTCTCTAAAGCCATGCATAATTTTTAGGTCAATTTTTGAACTTTAGGTCAAATGCGCGTGGCTATTTCCCACTACAGATGATCAGATTTTTATGCAGATCTTATTTTCTATTATCAAGCTATCAGAAAATGAGCGGGGAGCAAAAAAAAATCAGCACTTTTGCATTTGTGGTCAGTCTAATGTATCTAAATAAAATAAATGTGTATTTTCGAATCCAAGTGTTTACTGGGTATATGCGTATCTACCGCTCAAATACATCTAAGTAAATGAAGTCCCCAGTAGAAGTCAGTAGTCAGCAAAAATTATCGCAGCCCTCGTAAACAATGAAGAGAGTTCCACAATGTGAGAAAAGGCGAATAAGCGGGGGTGAGTGGAGAGAAGATGAAGAAACTGGGTCAATAATAATTTTTACTAGTCATAAAAGGAGTAAAAAGGAGTCATATACGTATCATCGCTCCGGAAGAAGAAAGACGCATGCCAGTAATTTGTCGACGAAAAAAGACGCATTAAAAATATGTCGGGGAAGAAAGACGCTTTACAAAACATGTCGACGAAGATAGACGCATTAAAAAATATTTCGGCGAACAGAGACGCATTATAAAATATTTCGACGAAGAAAGACGCATAAGTATTAATATTGACAAAGAAGAAATAAAAATCGAATACGTCTTTCTTCCCTAAAGAATATTTAAATTCGTCTTTCTTTATAGTAAAAAAAATAAATCGTCTTTCTTCGTTATCAAAAAAAAAAATAAAGAGTCTTTCTTTCGAAAAATATTTTTAATGCGTCTTTCTTCCTCAACAAAACACTTTACGTCTTTTCTTCTTCTATAGCTACGATATGTATGACTCTGATAAGAATATTTTTGAAATCCAATATAAGAGCAGAAGTAAGATAAAGAAATATGAGTCCAATAGGAGTATTTTATGTCTCTTATTCAGGCTCATATGATGTATGAAATTAGGCTCATATCGGGCGACCACCTTAAGAACAGAAATACATATGTAGGTGCATTTCGGACGCCAAAATGAGCTCATAATGAGTGTGAACGCTCCGATTTAGAACTGCTTTCCGACTTTTTTTATCGCAAACAAAAAATAGAAAATATATTGCAAAAAAATATGCGTTTAGTTAACCAACTGATAGTTAAGGGAGTCAATGGGCCATATTAATAAAAGCCAAGCATTTGCTTTTGCTTAAGATTTCAGACCTTTTACTCAAATATAGAAATTTTGTTCATACAAATTAGTGTCAAATTTATAAAATTTTCAGTAAAAGCATTTGCTTGGTTTTTATTAATACGGCCCAATAGCTCATTTTTCTCCCTTTTTAGTGCTTTTCATTTAATAGTTGATGGTTGACCGTTGTTGATGTTGTTGATGTTGGTGAAATGTTATTGTAATTTATGACTTTACCATCACAATGGCCATTTAATTTGAATATGTGTGCTTGTAAAAGTCCTGAACAGAGGCAGCAGTAGTTCTAAAGGTTGTAAGTTTTCTGCTTTGAGCTATAAAATTTGCATGTCTTTCAAATTTTTGGCACCATGCTTTTTAAATGAGTACTAATTTGAGTACTTCAGGTTGTCGACTGCAAGGGCTATAAGTTTTTTATAGCTAACTGTTGCCAAGAGGAATGAAACATCCTTTTACGATAACTAAAGTTCAAGCTTTACGAGTCTGCAACCACGCACATATAAATTTAGTTGGAAATGCATATTAGGTACTTTAACTTCAACTAAGCGGGGAGGGTCTTGGTTAGATAATTCCACAAGCACTGAAGTCTCTTATTCATACGAGTATACGTACACTGAATTTGGTCGGCAATGCGAACAAATTCGATATATGGAGAGCCTTGACAGTTCTGATCACTGAATTAAGTGAGCTACTAAACCTCATTCTACTGGCATCTGTCCTTTTCTCATATCTTTCTCTAACTTTTTCAATATATCCAACAAACACAATCTCTAACGTTAGGGAATTTATGGTGACTACATTAAATAACTACTTAGTGTAATTCTCAAGCTATTCTCTAATCGTAAGCGAAGGCAAAAGACTACACTAGAATTCAATTAGAAAAATATGTATTTGCAAATACTCATTAGAATCTCATTAGAGAACTACATTAGATTTCGATACGAGAATAATAATTTTCTCTATTTGAGAACAGTGGTGACAAGTGTAGGGAAAAGAGGCTACATGTAGGGAAATTCGACCCCAAATTTGCAGTGTAGGGAAAAAAGGACAGATTTTCAAAAATTAGCGAAATGTAGGGAATTTTTGATGTCAGAAATTTTCGTTTCCTTTGAAACGAATTAAATTTTTCTAAGAACCTAAAATTTTTTAAAACTACAAATAAATTGTTTCTGCATGCTTGAGTGCAATATTTCAAAATTGTACTTTGTTCTGATCTGGCAATATATTCTTCGACCTGCCTACAAGGCCTCGAAGCAAATTTTTTTTTTCAAACAAGTTCGACTAGGTGGTTATCAGTGATAACTTATCACATCAAAAATGCGTTGAAAGTATTCTCGATAACTAATTTGTATATGAAAATGCAATTTCTTGCACTAATGTAGTCCATAATACTGCATCCCAATAACTTATTTTTCCATAAGGATACATGGTCAAACTGTGTAATTATAACCTCAGAAGTTGAAAGAAATACTTTTACATACAGGTATAACATACCACATATCGCTTGCTTAGAGTGCAAATTGTGTAAGTCCTTTTTTCAAACTTTGTAGGAGAGACAAAGAACAAAAAATAAAAAAATTCCGAAATGAGAAAAAAATTTTCTGTTCATATAAATATTTTGGACTTACACAATTTTCTTCGATTTTTGGACTTACATAATTTGCGTATCACTGAATAACAACGAGTAGAAATATGATAGGTATCACAGACTTGTTTAGCGTGGTGCGTATTTGATTTTTCTAGCGCTCTACATAAAAATACAGTCTTTCATAAAAGTGGACTTACACAGTTTGCACTCTAAGCTAGCGATATGTACATATTATCATGCCGTGTTGGTTTCCCTTTACTTTGCTAAGCCTAATTCCATATTTATAATATCCCATAAACTTCGTTTCCGTTAATAAATAGATTAGCCACTTAATACCTTAACTATGGTCACAGGTTTTAACTGCTATTAAATGATGAATGGTTGTCCAAATCACTCGCCCTCATTTTTAATTGGTAGTCCAAATCACATTTGCAGTGGGAATGCAATGAATGGGAATGCATTCACCTTTGCATTCGCATTCACTATTGAATGGTAGTGCAAATCACATTTGCATTCGGCGTAGGGAAATTTGTAGGGAAAAATTTTGTTAGCGTAGGGAAAAGTAGGGAATTTTTTGGCATGCTGTAGGGATTTTTGGTCCAAGAATATTGGCATCACTGTTTGAGAATTATGTAGGTCCTATTTAGTTTGAGATCGTTATGATGGTCGACAGTTTTTTGAATCGTCCCCTAACGTTAGAGATTTGATAAAAGGGCTAGTTCCCGAGTCATTCTCAAATCGATATTTAATCGCAATGTTTATTGGGATGCTTCCTTACTGCATTCCCTCTTAAGCTGGGTATCCACATCATAAGAAATTGCTCAAGAAAAAATTGGCATTTATTTCTTAAGTAATTTTGACGTTTGATTTTTTCTTCAAGAAATATATACAATCGTATATATTTCTTGGCAAAACCAGCGTTGCCAACCTCATTTTTCGTCAAAAATTGTAATAGATTTTCTTGTGAAGTGGATACTGCCTAAAGAAAATTTGACACAAGAAAATTACTTGACCATTTCTTAAGCGTTTTTTTATATGGAGTTTTAGCATTTCTTGTGATGTGGATACCCTGCTTTACTCGTAAACCTCTTTCTACCTTTCATTTTTTCTCTATATTGCCATCTTTGCCTTTTTCTTTCATCTAATATTCTACTATATTTCTCCTTTTATATTTTTTGTTTTCTCTATTCATTTATTTCTTCCTACTTTTTTGCATCCTTTCCTTTATCTTCTTCACTATCTCATATCTTTCCATTTTAATATCTGAAAAATTGCCCTACACGTGGTATGAGTAACATTTGCTACCTCATGCGCAACATACCCAGCAGGGCTTTCTCTTACATGTAATGGGTAAAATCATCGAGAAATCTTGATTCATCGCTTACACTTTCGAATACGGATTGCAATACTTTAAAATAGGCATGCCATTGGCGGTATTGTCTTACAATATTGCAGAGAATAATGCATTATATAATCGCTACTAATATTAGAAAAAATAAGCTGTTACAAGTAATAAATTCTTTCACTGGTATAAGTAATTGCATATATCACACAATCCAGTATAGTAATCTATAATGTATTAGGTATAATAAAAACAGGAAAAATAAACGAGAATGAGGGTAAATTGCATTACAAAATTGCTAAATATTTACAAAAATTTAAATCAATGTAGGCTTTGCAAAATATATCGGCAGTGTTCCAAATCTTTTCGCTTATTTTATGCAATACCGGTAAGCGAAAAAAATAATTTTAAAACTATGAGTCAGCAATTTATGCCGAAAACAAATAGCATACAGAATGAATAAGGAATCAAAACATTCTTTGCAAAATGTATTTAAAGCAAACAACACTATTTGAATAATAATTATTACACTATGTATTTGCACAGCTATTGGCTTATTTAAAAAATTGTTAACGATGGAATAACGCGACTAACCACGGCAGTTTTATAATGAAAACTGGCAAAATAAACGAGAATGAGGGTAATTTCCTTTACAAAACTGCTATTTAGAAAAATTAAAATCAAAGCAAAGCGTTTGCAAAAAAATAACGGCAGTACTCCAAACCTTTTCGATTATTTTCTGCATTACCAGTAAGCGAAAAAATAATTAGGCGATTCACAAAGTGTCACAAAGTCATATGTCATATTAAAATATTTTACGGAAATAGTTATAAAAGAGTTTTCCGAAGCCTTATGAAGTAGTAAACAAAAACAGCTGATCAAATACGACGACCCAAAAACACATCGTGCAGAGCTGTATTTATTTAGTACACATATAGCATAGAATGCAACAACAAAATATTATGACTTATGACGATATGACGCAATATGACAGGTTGTGAATCCCCTAAATAATTTTAAAACTGTCGCATTACAAGTAATGAGCAAAGTAAGTGAAGGAGTGTTTCTTAGCTATTTGTAATGCGTTATTTCATTGAATACAAGTTCAAGCCATTACCAAGATATGGAAAAACCCTGCTAGGATATTTAACGTGCATCCAAATATATGCACAAATATACTTACCACCCTCTAATGACGGATAAATGTTAAAATTTGGCTCCTGCAGCCATGACGTCACCGTCACATACTCCTTCACAAACGACGGTATATTGCATTTGATCAATACGTTGCTGCCAATGAAACCGCCTGGATTTTGTACTTCCGGCTCGTAACGCTGATTAACAACTGCGAAATATATAGAAAAATATATATAAGCGGTTTATAATAAAAATAAAAGCGTGTTAATAAGCGCAGAACACGCTAATTAGTGAAATTTTATTGCAATAGATAGCGCTTAGAATACATATTGTATTTTGCATATTCGTATTACAACAACAACAAGTACAAATAAACATGGAAATACATTCGCATAAAATGTTTGGCACATAAATTAGTTTTAAAAGCTTTTACATGGCGAAAATAAATGCATTTAATAAACTGTTTACAAAGTGCGCTGACATACTGACAAAAACATACCGAAATTTGCCTAATGGCTATAGTAGTAATTTTCATTAGTTTAGATACTATTTGGCATGAAAAACATGAAAATCAAAATCGGTAGAAAAATGTTTAAAATTGTTAAAAATAATTAATACATTTTAGAATTTAAGTATTTTTATATTATAAACTAGCTGGCCCGGCAGACGTTGTTCTGCCTAAAATTTATTCCTATAAAGCTATAAAACTGTAAATTCTCTGAACAAAAGAGATATATGTACATATATTCGCCGCGACAAACCTAATTTCTCCTATCCCCATCTCTATCTCTATTTCTATCTCTATCTCTATTTTTATCTCTATTTCTATCTCTATCTCTATCTCTATCTCTATCTCTATCTCTACCTTTATCTCTATCTCTATCTGTATCTCTATCACTATCTTTATCTCTATCTCTATCTCTATCTCTATCTCTATCTCTATCTCTATCTCTATCTCTATCTCTATCTCTATCTCTATCTCTATCTCTATCTCTGTCTCTATCTCTATTTCTATCTCTGTCTCTATCTCTATTTCTATCTCTATCTCTATTTCTATCCCTATTTCTATCTCTATCTTTATCTCTATCTTTATTTCTATCTCTATTTCTATCTCTATCTTTATCTCTATCTTTATTTCTATCTCTATTTCTATCTCTATCTCTATTTTTATCTCTATTTCTATCTCTATCTCTATCTCTATCTCTATCTCTATCTCTATCTCTACCTTTATCTCTATCTCTATCTGTATCTCTATCACTATCTTTATCTCTATCTCTATCTCTATCTCTATCTCTATCTCTATCTCTATCTCTATCTCTATCTCTATCTCTATCTCTATCTCTATCTCTATCTCTATCTCTATCTCTATCTCTATCTCTATCTCTATCTCTATCTCTATCTCTATCTCTATCTCTATCTCTATCTCTATCTCTATCTCTGTCTCTATCTCTATTTCTATCTCTGTCTCTATCTCTATTTCTATCTCTATCTCTATTTCTATCCCTATTTCTATCTCTATCTTTATCTCTATCTTTATTTCTATCTCTATTTCTATCTCTATCTTTATCTCTATCTTTATTTCTATCTCTATGTCTATCTCTATCTTTATCTCTATCTTTATTTCTATCTCTATTTCTATCTCTATCTTTATCTCTATTTTTTTTCTTTTCTATCTCTATCCCTATTCCCATTCCTATCACTATCTCAAAATGTATGGGAAAATATTTTTTTTTGCATTTTTCGGGAATTTTATTGGATATTCTCCTATTCTGAATTGGTGTCAATCATCGAAATCGGTGCAGGCGTTCTTGAGTTATACGCGTTTGTACTAACGCCACTTCCTTTTATATATATAGATATACAAAATATATTGGAAAATTTTTTTTTTTTTGCATTTTTCGGGAATTTTATTGGATATTCTCCTATTATGGCGAGAGAACAATCTGAATTTGTCTCAATCATCCTAATCGGTGCAGGCGTTCTTGAGTTATACGCGTTTGTACTAACGCCACTTCCTTTTATATATATAGATATACAAAATATATGGGAAAATATTTTTTTTTTGCATTTTTCGGGAATTTTATTGGATATTCTCCTATTCTGGCGAGAGAACAATCTGAATTTGTCTCAATCATCCAAATCGGTGCAGGCGTTCTTGAGTTATACGCGTTTGTACTAACGCCACTTCCTTTTATATATATAGATATACAAAATATATGGGAAAATATTTTTTTTTTGCATTTTTCGGGAATTTTATTGGATATTCTCCTATTCTGGCGAAAGAACAATCTCAATTTGTCTCAATCATCCAAATCGGTGCAGGCGTTCTTGAGTTATACGCGTTTGTACTAACGCCACTTCCTTTTATATATATAGATATACAAAATATATGGGAAAATATTTTTTTTTTGCATTTTTCGGGAATTTTATTGGATATTCTCCTATTCTGGCGAGAGAACAATCTGAATTTGTCTCAATCATCCAAATCGGTGCAGGCGTTCTTGAGTTATACGCGTTTGTACTAACGCCACTTCCTTTTATATATATAGATATACAAAATATATGGGAAAATATTTTTTTTTTGCATTTTTCGGGAATTTTATTGGATATTCTCCTATTCTGGCGAGAGAACAATCTGAATTTGTCTCAATCATCCAAATCGGTGCAGGCGTTCTTGAGTTATACGCGTTTGTACTAACGCCACTTCCTTTTATATATATAGATATACAAAATATATGGGAAAATATTTTTTTTTTGCATTTTTCGGGAATTTTATTGGATATTCTCCTATTCTGGCGAGAGAACAATCTGAATTTGTCTCAATCATCCAAATCGGTGCAGGCGTTCTTGAGTTATACGCGTTTGTACTAACGCCACTTCCTTTTATATATATAGATATACAAAATATATGGGAAAATATTTTTTTTTTGCATTTTTCGGGAATTTTATTGGATATTCTCCTATTCTGGCGAGAGAACAATCTGAATTTGTCTCAATCATCCAAATCGGTGCAGGCGTTCTTGAGTTATACGCGTTTGTACTAACGCCACTTCCTTTTATATATATAGATATACAAAATATATGGGAAAATATTTTTTTTTTGCATTTTTCGGGAATTTTATTGGATATTCTCCTATTCTGGCCAGAGAACAATCTGAATTTGTCTCAATAATCCAAATCGGTGCAGGCGTTCTTGAGTTATACGCGTTTGTACTAACGCCACTTCCTTTTATATATATAGATTCCTGGACTAAAAAATTTTATATAATGATTTTATAACTTTCATGAAGATAAAAAGCTATAACAACTTTGGTTTCACAAGAATATATTTTGAATAGGATTGAATAGAACAATCCAACAGCTCAGCAGGTAGCCACGGTACTTAGAGTTTCGCTAATATTTGACTACTGATAGTTGGAGCGTAGGTTCAAAGCCTGGTGTGCTCCCAAGAAGATGTCTGATGACGAAGAAAGTGGTTTTTCTTCAAAATAGCTATCACAGCTACTATCATTGTGTGAGCTAATTGGATTTTTCCGTTTATCCTAAAGTATGAACATATTTTAGTCCTATAGAGGAGGAACGCACCAAAATACATGTATCGATTAAGCAATGCACGGCATTGCACGTCTATTTGAATACAAACTAGTGAAACATTATCTGTATTTGGTATTGAAACTCGGTATAAGATAATATTTTACGCACATGATTTTCCCTAACGTTAACGGAGTAAAATTATGCTATTTTGTTTCTGTTTATTCAGCGAATATAAAGGTCATTAGCAACAAACACTCCACTTGACATTTTCCATGTAGTCAAAAATCTTAACGCACTAAATTCATTTAAACTCTTTAGTATCCTAGGCTTATGCTTATGCAGGCATTCAATACAGGCCTTTCTCATACATAAGTATTCTGAAACTTAAAGCACAGTTCCTTACGCTTTTAATCAGAAAACTAGCACAAGCCAAAACAAATAAGGAAGAAGTCCTTGAAAATTTGAGATTATTTACTTATGTTTCGTTTTTGGTTTGAAAAAAAAAAATTCTAGCCTAACCAATTCTAGCTACCTATGTACAATTGTGTTAGAATTTGAGAAGTAAAAGTGTGTCAATGCCAAATGCCGAAATGATATAATCTGAGTTAACTGCATTTTAGTGTTCTTGCAGCAACATATATATGTACATAATTACAAAGTGACGATGGACGTGTATGTATGTAAATACCCTGATAAAATTCACCCATGACGAGGAGGCATCAGTGAATACTTTCATACAAAGACTGATGAATTTTTCATACATATAAATGGTTTGCTTTCCTCAGAAAAAAAAAGAAAAAATAAAAATTGTACTCAGTTGTGACGACAGTGATGAATATTCAACAAGGAATCATTAATGATCATTCAGCAGTGAAACAAATTTACTGCAGGGGTGGTACATACATATATGTATGTGTGTATATGCCTATGGTTCATACATATATGTATATCATTCTAAAATTAATTTATTTAGAAATACATAACTCTTATACAGATTTTCGTTCTATTTATTTTATTTTATTTACCTACAGTAAATATTTGTTTCTAATAAAAAAATAAAGTTTATAATAAGTCTGTTCAACACAAAAATTTGCAAGCAACATAAGCAAAGAGAGAATTATGTCAAACTCTCTCTAAAGCTGAAACGTACAAAGTTTCCGCCGAACATGACTTTGTCAACATTTGCAAGCAAAACATATGTAGTTTAAAACATATTGGGACGGATTCGGTATAATGCGCCCGCCGAATTTATTGCAAAGAACAGAGAATTTTTCATTTAAACTTTTAGAAAGTGTTCTGTGGATGTTAATTTTACTAATTTTAACACTCCGGACTACGCAAAAATACTGTAGACCGCTCCACGGCTGAGGGTTATTTTTTTAAAGCGCGGCCGAAGGCCACCAATGCATAAGAGTGGTCTACGCTAAAATACTGTATTATTAATAAATTATAAGTTTCAACATGATTTGGTTTCCATTTTAGTGATCCATATGAACCCCCTACCACCCAAACAATCAAAAAATTCCGAGGTCGGTGCATTATATCGAAATTTCATACAAATATTTAAAAAATTATGAAGTTTTACAAAAATTTAAAATTTTTTTCCAGACTGAAAATTCTTTGTCAAGATCAGCTCTTTTCAACTTGCAAATCTTTACTGAGTCCAAAAGACTACGTAAAAACGTGTAACTTTCTCTCCAAATGAAATGTCAAAATCCGCTCTCAGCTTGCAAAGTTTGTGGAGTGCCGAACAGGATTCGACAAGATTTCAGGAAAATTTGTACAAATTGTACAAATTATCAGCTTGCCGAATATAACTAATCTTTTAATATGATTTGAATATTTCATTTCAATTTGGAAGTATTGCATCGGATATTTAAAGAATGGAGAAATGTACGTATGTATTTACGTGATAAAATACTTCTTGTAGACCGACCTACATATATCCAAGTCTAGTGTATACATATGTACTATGTATGAACATTAAACTGAGGCGATTTGTATGGATACCGCGCCTTCGAAGTTATATTTCATCTCGTTGTTTGTTTTTTTTTAATCAAAAATTTTTATACGACGTGGATGTTAAATGATTTTTGATGTTCCGGAATTTGATTTGTGTATACATATATATGTATGTCTGAGCATAAATACATACTTTTAGTATTTTGTTTTCACAAGACTTCTGGAAAGTACGAGAAGCTCGGCTTGCGTACACATTTTCGTTCATTTCATACGAAATTCTTTAAAATCTGGATATTTTACGTTTTAAATGTGTTTACTATTTAAGTTCTCGCTAATATAGCCCCCACTGTAACATGCCCCTAAAAGCCTGCTAGGAAAATAGCGCAAATACACCACCAATCCATCTCACAATGTGTATTTTGTTTGTACAGCCAATCACAGCACAGTGAGCATGTTTCAACGTTTCCACACATTAGCTTTTACGTGGCTTTCAAAACAGAATAACATAGCTTGTTTTCTCGCTTTCGCTAAGGAGAAACCAAATGCTTATTTTAAGACTTAAATTGAAAAAAAACTAGCAAAGCACTTTTTTATTTTTCCCATCAAATTTGTATGCGAATATGAAGCTGGCTTCGGCATTCAAAAGTTCAGTATTCACAGCCATATGCATATTTGATTTGATATTCGTTTGCATGTAGGTACGTACTTATGCAAATAATTTCTTACATCTGCATGTGCATGCAAACATAAATATCAAATACCAGATTATAAAAGGATTGATTGTGATTTTTGGCAACTATTGGCACAATATCAATATAATTTTAAAAAGCGGTGGAAATCAAATTGGACCTCAGTTTTTCAAACACTAAAGCACCCAGGAAAAACTTTCGTTTTTATTCCATTAATTTTAATTTTTAATTTAAACATGTTTCTTTTTAAATCCTAAATACATTTTAATTTAAAAAATTTAATTTTTAATTTAAAAATTTTCATTTATAAAATAATTTAAAAAATTTAATTTTAATTTAAAAATTTTCATTTATAAAATAAAAATGACTTGGTTTAAAACGTGCATTTTAAAAATAAAAATTTTATTTTTGATTCCTTTTCTCTGAGTATACAAACAAAAAAATGTGTATCAGGAAAACAAAAATAAAAAATATGTTCATATGAAAAAAACAAAAAAAAAAATAAACGCGAAAAAATGATCTTCAAATACCCGAATTGTTCAAATGCCCGTACAAACATACGCGTAATAAACAAACAAACGAGCGTTCGAGCATTGAATAGCATTTATTCGGGCCACTCGAAAATGTTAAAAAGAAATCGAGAACTCTAAACCAAAGTCAATGACGGAACGCAATCAGACTTTTAAATAATACAGCAAAGGAAATTACATAAATGGCTAATGGTTATGCTTCACACATAGGCTTGCCCAGGCAATTTATGCTAGGTCCGCCACTGATGCGAATATATACCCAGCAGTGGAGTTATCTATCGACAATCAGTGGGCAGTTTGCCTTTTTAATAGAAAAAGTGGTAAAATATGAATTTAGGCATCACCTATTATTACGAGCGAAATATAACAAGTTGAGTTGCCTACCAACTCCAACGTAAAGCAATGCTGGCCAGCTAATGACTCTCTTGACTCAGTTTGGCTACCAATTTGCTTGGCCGCCCTTGATGTAAATACATTGTTAGATTTCTAATGCATAGACTTGTAGCTGCAAATGGCGAATCGCAATCTATAGCGGGGCTAAAAGTACAAGTTGAACTCCACACAAAACTAGTATTAAATAACATTATTACTTGTTGATTTAACTAGCATATATGCCCTGCAGGGAACTCAATAACTAGTGAGCAAAATTTCTAGTTCCGAACTAGTGAAAAGGTGTCAAATAGGAACTAGATCAATTGTAGTTAGACTCCCACCAGTTCAGAAGGAGTAAATTGACTGACCATTATAAGACACACTTTGATTTGTATGCGATTTCGAAGTGACAAAAATTCTATGACAATTTTTCGTTCGTTCATTTGCCGTCGGCTTTATATATTTCTGCAATTCTCAGAAGTTTAGTCAAGCATTTTATATAAAGAGTTTTCTATTTGCATCTTAACTTGTATGAAATGAAATGATCCGCTAATTATGCTTTTCCGATCCCTCAGGCTTATTTTTAATTTTTTTTTTAATTTTATTACTTTTTAAATATTATCGTAAATTTTTATTAAATAAACTAGCTTTACCCGGCCAAGCTTTGCTTTGGCCCACTTCTTATTATAGGTACTTGAAGCGAAAAACGAAACACTTTAAAATATGATGGAAGTATCTAGAAACCGTAATTAGCTCGGGCTGCAGAGCTCAGAACAATTCATATAAGTTTAAAAAAAGTAAAGGAAAAAATTGATATTTTCAAAAGTTTGCCCTCTTCATGTTCTTATCCCATTTTTCTTCGTATTAGTCTCCAACTAGCTTTCCCTCCACTTTTCTATTTCTCTTTCCCTTTTCATTTATCTTTCCTTTCATTTCCGTTTCCTTTTTCCTTTCCCATCACATTTCCGTTTCCCTTTCTCTACCGCTCTTCCTTACCTCTCCTTTTCTGTCTTTCTCGTTTTTATTCCCCCTCTTATTCCTTCTCTAATTCCCTGTCTTACTGTATCTCTCCCATCCTCTTCATTCCATTTTTATTATATTCTCCCTCTCCTTTTCCGTCCCTTTGCCTTTGCCTTTGCCTTTCCCAGTCTCATTACTCTTCCCCTTTCCCTAGGGAACTGGGTTTAGCATAACATACCCTGCACTCCACTTCTCATTTGATACCATCATTGCTTAAAAACATTTCGTGGCGTCCGAATCGTCTCTTTTACCCATAATTGGGTATCGGGACTAATCACTATGAAATGAATATCGCTCAGAAACATTCGAAGGTCATCCGGGTCCACATTTGACCCATATCTGGAGACCCGATCTAGGAATCACAATGAGTACTATTCTATGTAAATTCTCTTCTCAAAACCTTTCATTTGATACCAATATCGTCCGAAAATATTCAGGGGAAAGCCGGATCCAAGTTTTGACCTTTTGACCTATATCTCGGGAACCGACTTCCGGATTTGAAAAAAATATGTATATAAACCATCTAGGGCAAGGTACTAAGTTTGTGTGTAAATTTGGTCAAAATCCCTACACGCGTTTGGGCGAAAGCCGGCAACAAAGAAATGGGCTTGATTTTTATATATATATAGATAAATAAAAAAATATTAGTTAAAAAAAAAAAAAAAATTATCATCCACCTTGACACCGACAGGATTGGAACCCGCGCCCCTCAGATTAAAAGGCACATGCCTTAGCCAGTGGGCCACTTACATGAAGCGTGTCAAAGGCTGCACTTAAGCGGCAGATGTAAAACTGTAGAATTTGTAGGTACTTGTAGCTAGTTCAGAACTATCGAAATTGTGCCAATAAACGAACTAGTGAAAACTGTAGAATTTAGTACTAGTTCGGAACTATCGAAAATGTAGTGCAGAGAGTGACAATTGACACCGCCTAGGACATCGCCTTGTTAAATTCACCAGTTGATAATATGCAAAAGAGATTTATCTCGCACTAGTAGTGTCGAAAAATGCACTAGAAGCGACCTAGTTCGGAACTAGAGATTTTCCCTACAGGGTGTATACAGAAATACATATATGCTTTGCAAATGTATGCGTATTCATGTGGCCAAAAGCAAAAAAACACATTGACCAATGAATATATGTAAGCACGCACAAAACAATATTCCTATATGCACATATCTACTACATACATATGTATATGTATTTCAGCTTAACCTTACGCTGTTGTTGTTATTGTTGGTGTTGTTGTCATTGTAAGGCAAACATTCCTGAATTGGTATCCGTTTTTATTTATAAATTAAAAATTGCTACAGCATCAGAAGCAGCAGCAAAAGCAAACAGAAGCATTTTACTGACGAAACACAAACACACACAAGTGCATTAGGGTGATACTTAAGATCAAGTCAACAATTTTATTCAATCTCACCTCTTAACGGGGTGTCGCACAAGGGCCATATGGTAACTGGACCCCCTTAACCGACACCGATTAATAGGAAATTTTATATGTGGTATCCTCGACTATATGTATTAAGTAGTATCGACCAAGAAGGTGAGGCTGAAGACATCTATTGTACAATCTGTCTTCATATATTGAAAAACCATCCTTATGTAAATTCTCTTTAAATTGACACATACCCTTTTTTCTGAAAGTAAGTAACATATCGTCGTTGAAGATGCATTTTTGCGTAAGAGGTATTTTCATTTTCGAGTAAGGGACATTTTTGCCAAAAATGAGATTTTCCAACCCTGAGTTCCTGACGCTCACCTCTATCGATCCATACCAAAACATTGCAATTCTAACAACAAAAACGCATAATAACAGTAAATTGCATAATCGCGTATGAAGGGTATTGTTAAAATTTGGCAGCATTACCGCGTATGATTTCAGTTCATTCATATAAGCGAAGTTATATGTTATTAGATAAATAAATTAAATGGCGAATTTTTATGAAAGGGAGCAAAAGTTAACTTATTTCAACAAATAATGTCAGGTAAATATCAAGCAGGTATTATTTTAAACAAATTAATGAAGTTGCTAATTGGTCAGCTACGTTTTTTTGCTACAATCTTTACAATTTTCCCAACCAAATTATGACTAAAGTTATCAAAAATTAAAAAACAAAACAAGAAAGGAAGCCTTAGTTCGGGTGGAGCCAAATATTATAAGCTTTCATAGTTTTTTTTTTACGTTTGCTAGATACACGGTGCAATTTAAAAAAGGCCGTGCCGCATAAAGTGGGCGCAGCCACGCCCATTTTGAAAATTCGTATCAATAATCCGACTAAACGTATAAATATTCTTGTTATTATAAAATTTCATCCCTTCATGACTTTTAGTTACAGAGATGTCACGTTACAAATTTCTGAAGGGCATTCGAGAAAAATTTTGATTAAAAAGTAGGCGTGGTTATAAACTGATTTCGCTAAAATTTGCACATATACTACCGCAAGTGGTAGATATAAGTCCACCAATTTTCGTCATAATATCTCAATTATTTGTCGAGTTATGGGCTCCGAAATCTCGTAGAGTCCTTTGTATAATAAGAGGCGGTGCTACGCCCATTTTCCAAAATATTTCTGTTTTCTATCTATCGTGGTACTTGTGGGTACCCCGAAATAAGTCCCAAATGAAATAAGTCCCAATGAAATAACTCCCAATGAAATAAGTCCCAATAAAAATGAAATAACTCCCAACTTTTAGAAATGAAATAACTCCCAAAGAAGGAAATGAAATAAGTCCCAATATTTGGGGCTTATTTCATAATGAGGCCCCAAATCCCAAGAAATATGAAATAACTCCCAAATGAAATAAGTCCCAGAAATATGAAATAACTCCCAAATGAAATAAATTCCAAGAAATATGAAATATCTCCCAAAAAGTACTACGCAGAAGGACATCTATCGCGCGATTTTTATTTCCAATTTTTGGTTTTTTAAATATGGTGTTTGTTTTATTGGAAAAGGCGCCGCAGGCGAAAATTTGGAATAAAAAATCGCGTGATTTTTAATTCCAATTTTTGGTTTTTTTAACTATGGTGTGTTTTATTGGAAAAAGAGCCGCAGGCGAAAAATTGGAATAAAAAATCGCGCGATTTTTAATTCCAATTTTTCGATTTTTTTAAATATGGTGTTTGTTTTATTGGAAAAAGCGCCGCAGACGAAAAATTGGAATAAAAAATCGCGCGATTTTTAATTCCAATTTTTCGTTTTTTTTTCAATATGGGGTTTGGCCCACGGGCGTTATTTCCACGGGCGTTATTTCACTGCACCGCACACTTTTCTGCGTTGGCGGCCTTCGGCCGCGCTTATAAAAAATAACCCTGGGCTACGCCATCCGTCCGGACGTGTGCCCTAAACGTGGCCACCGCCACGGTGATGTCCTTCTGCGTGGTACACCCTTCAGCGGCGGCGATAAAAATGTAAGTATACAAATTTAGGCCTTTTTCGGTCATTTTCCTCATTTCGACAGTTTTTAATTCGGTCAAAAATGTATAATAAGGCTTTTTTCAATTCGGTCTTTTAAGATTCGACATTTTTTTCGATTTATCGTACGGATCCCGGCTTTCGGTTACTTTATAACTTTACAAAAACGTCGAAGCTTGTTAAATTGCAATTTTAAGAGAAATGAAATAACTCCCAAGAAATATGAAATAACTCCCAATGCATTTTTAAGAGAAATGAAATAAGTCCCAACAAATATGAAATAACTCCCAAAGCTGGAAAATAATGAAATAACTCCCAACGGAATTTTGTTGGGAGTTATTTCATTTGGGAGTTATTTCATTATGAAATAAGTCCCAACAAAATATTATGAAAAAAGTCCCAATGCATTGGGAGTTATTTCATTATGAAATAAGTCCCAATTTGTATGGAAAATATTTGGGAGTTATTTCATTTTTTTTTTGGGACTTATTTCATTTGGGACTTATTTCGGGGTACCGTACTTGTGCCACAAAATTTCATTGAATTATCTTTATAATTGGCGCTCAAAATGTTTTTATTGGGCCCCTTTGTAATAATCATATATAAAAGTGGGCGTGGTAGTGGTCCGATTTCGCCCATTTTCAACCGTCCCAGTCTGGATAGGAACCTATATACGAAATTTCATAAAAATATTTAAATCTGTGTACTATTACAGCTGTGTATAAAAATTAATGTATTACATTGCGATAAAAACATGTTTTTTGTAGGCCATGATACTTATGCGAAAATTTATAAGACATTCAAGTCAGGTTATAAACCAGATAGACACGGATATTCCTAATCCAATCCACAAAGGTCACCTCAATATTACAAAACGTAAATATCAACATTTACAAGAACTTAAAAGAGTGATGCCGTCCGATTGTCATAGCTTTTATGACAATTTACCACATTTACCTTAAGAGTTCTCCACCTATGTGTAAACAAACTTACGTTTTCTTAATTAAAAATATGAATTTTAGTTTAAAATGTAATATATGTACAAGTTTTGTAACTTTTTTTCTTTATAAAATGCTAAAATAAGAATTATATTGAACATTTTGCCATTTCATAACCGATTGTGCGTGATTTTTGTGCCAAATAAAAATTGCACAACCGCACATGAAAAAAAAGAGTCCTAATAATTCAATTTGTTTCTTTTTTTACACTAAGTTGATGTTATGGCTAACAAACTGATCTACGTAACTATTTAAATTTGAGCTTGTACGCAGAAATAAGTAACGGTTTTGAAACGAAATAGTTTTTATGCTCTCCTGTAAAGTTCATCCAATGTCCGCTACGCGAAAATGAAAATACCTCTTACGCAAAAATGCATCTTCAACGACGATATGAAGCGTTGTTTCAGCTTTTAAGTTAAAAGGCACTGTCTGTATTTGAGGAAATGAAAATTCGACGCAATAAAAGTGTGTATGTAAAGCAGGAAATGTGTGAGTTTGTAAATTAGCAGACCGTATCTTTTAGTAGTGGATGTGTATGGTCTCTACTTTGCCCTTAAAGCTCCTAGCTTGGAACAAACCTTGGCATCTTCAATGATGTCTACTTTTTTAACATCTTCTACATACATACAGTGGTCGCTGTGGTGCAGTGGGTGGAGTGTTCGCATGCTATACCAGAAGTCTCGGGTTCAAACTCTAGTCCGGACAAAAGCAAAAACATTTTTCTAATTAATAAAAAAAAAAAAACAATTATTGGGTTTTTAGAAATAGCGGTCACCTCTCGGCAGTGGGCGTCATATAATCCGAGTGTATTTCTGCCATGAAAAAGCTTCTCACAATAATAGCATTCGCTCTTCGGAGCCGGCATAAAACTGTAGGTCCAGCCAATTGGTAGGAAAAACCAAAGTTAAGGAGCACGCCTCGAATTGGTAGAGAAGCTCGGGCATAAAACACGTTAGAGTTATAATAGCGCCTGTGTATTATATTATTACTAGTATCGCCGGTGCTCGAAATTCGACCATGCAATTTATTTTTTCAACTTTGTATTGATACAAAAATTATTCCTTTTCGCGGAGATAAGCAACACTTTCCAAATTCCAATTCTACCGCAACACTGATTTGCCCTTTTGATCACGGTCCGACGCGAAAGCATGGTCAAAATCAAGGCAGATCCAGGAAGGTAGGCCCGGTGGCGAATTCAGAAATTTCAAATGTATTTTGTTATTGTTATTGGTAGAGTGTAATGTCAAAATGATATTTCGCCGTGGTTAAAATCTGAATTCGCTTGGGGCTCGTCCATTCCTATTGGCCATGATGTGAATTCGCTTTGATTTAGACATTACACTCTACCTTTGTAAATAAAATAATAAGTTTTTCAATTCGCCGCCGAGCCTACCTGTTAGATATGCCTTGGTCAAAATTAAAATTACTCAGTGTGCTCTCCCGCCCTCTCTCTCGTTTTTCGCTTTAATGGAAAAGCAATAGGAGATATTTGGCAGCGTTGATTTTGATCTGAGCGTAAACTGGGCAAATGCATATAAAATAGAGAGAGTGCTTTTAAATTAAAGCAACTCTTCAACTGTGTTTACGATATTTGTAAACATTTTTACGATATCTATTTCTCTTAACTAAAACTATATTTATTAATTATAAAACAAATTAAATAATTTATAGAAAAAAATATATGCCTATTCACTGCTCCAGACTCATACGAACACATCCATATCAATTCTATGTGGATATGAGTATGTTAAATGTGCTAAACAGCCTGGCAATTGTTTGTATGGAAAAAATGTTAGCCTATTAATATATAGATTGTTACATACATACATTCATTTCGCACATATGTACGTGCTATGTACTTGTGTTGATTAATACATATGAATATGTATGCATATGTACTTACATAAGTATGTACATTCGTTCGTATTAGGGATTCCAATCCCGGGATCCCGGGATACCGGGATCCCGGGATCCCGCCCTTTTGGACACCCCGAAAATCCCGGGATCGCTAGAATTTTATCACGGGATTTTTGGGATAAGATAAAGACAGAATATTCCCCTATTATAGCAAAGAAAAGTTGTATTTCATATAATTTTTAGTGGTCTCAGATCTGTATACTAATAGCATTTCCTATTCTGCATGAAAATGTTGCATTATTACATTGCACCATTATCAACATGTGCACTGTGCCGTATAAATGTTGCATTTTTCATGTGATGAATGAAACAAAAATAATGCAATGTGCTAAGAGCAGAAGATGTTGCCCCGTAGTCGGGCCAGTTTTATATTTTGTCAATAGAACAAACAGCCTTAAAAAAGTGTTGAGTATGTGTGGAAGAGAACAAAAAAATGTGACAGCCCGAAGAAAGTGCGACATTTTTGCCAGAATAAAAAAGTCCATTAGTCAAAGTAAGGATTAATATTTTTGATGTTTTTTTTAATAATCAAATTTTTTTGTCGTGAAGTACGCGTTGTAAAAAAACGTACGTTAGGTATTTTTAAAGCCTTTAGAATTCTTGTGGTAAAATTCATTTGATAATTTCTATTTCCTGATTTTTGGTCATTTATTTCCCAAATGGTTTTTGGAATTTTCTCATATGGAAAGTAAATAATGGAAGAAAATGCAAACAAAATTTTAATTAGACTTGATAGTTTTACATTACTCTACTAAAATTAAATACGCAGCTGCATCCTCGGAATTCATATCAAAATATGTGCCTCCGATTTTTAAATATTTTCGGAAGTTGCATTAATTTTCAGAATTTTTCGGCAAGCTTGGAAATATTCGCTTAAACGAAGTGTGTCGTTAAATTCTAAAATTTTTTATTGGAAATTATCAAACGATCGTAAACCGTTTTATCCTAATATCCTAAAAGTACCAACTATAAAGGAAAATGTTTTCACCAAATGTATTTAATTTTCTTTGTTGATTGTGTTTTTATTAAACGGTTTTATTTAGCTCACCCCGTTTGTTTTATTATTTTTATTTATTATTTATTCTTTATTCTTGGGTCAAATTTAGTAATTCAAATTTCACCCTCTTCCTGTCAACCGATTAATCTGAAATTTTGCACGCATGTATAACCCCGATGACAATGCAATATTATGAAAAAAAAATTCCGATAGGTGGCGCGTGGGTCGCTATATTTACAAAAATCGCATTTATGGTCCTATTCGGCTGAAATTCGGAACATGTATTACTACCTTGAAAAGAAATATTTTCTTAAAAAAAAAATTCCGCTAGGTGGCGCGTGGGTCGCTATATTTACAAAAATCGCATTTATGGTCCGATTTGGCTGAAATTCGGAACATGTATTACTACCTTGAAAAGAAATATTTTCTTAAAAAAAAATTCCGCTAGGTGGCGCGTGGGTCGCTATATTTACAAAAATCGCATTTATATTCCGATTTGGCTGAAATTCGGAACATGTATTACTACCTTGAAAAGAAATATTTTCTTTAAAAAAAATTCCGCTAGGTGGCGCGTGGGTCGCTATATTTACAAAAATCGCATTTATGGTCCGATTTGGCTGAAATTCGGAACATGTATTACTACCTTGAAAAGAAATATTTTCTTAAAAAAAAAATTCCGCTAGGTGGCGCGTGGGTCGCTATATTTACAAAAATCGCATTTATGGTCCGATTTGGCTGAAATTCGGAACATGTATTACTACCTTGAAAGGAAATATTTTCCTAAAAAAAACTTCCGATAGGTGGCGCGTGGGTCGCTATAGAGGCGTTGGACTGCAATAAACTAACGGGCAAGAAACCTTGCAATAATGAAGCACTAAATGAATTAAACAGAATGCGAAATAAAAACTAAAAACTAGAAAATAAAAATAGGTGAAAAAAACTTTTTAAGTTAAACGGTTTTATGTTATACATACATTGCAATGTTTAAGATAAATGTACTAAAAACCAAAAAATAATAAAATAGATACAGTCGTGGGAATTATAAACATTTGCATAGACTAGACTAAAATAAAACCGGGGGGCACGTCAATTGTCTACAAATTATCGACTTAATGTGCGATAGAAGAATCGTTTAATTCGTCGTTAGGCAGTTGGCCCGCAGACGGTGAGGAAAATACTTACTATTTTCTTGCTCATGGAAATTCCAATAGTTATACACTCCATGTTAATAAAAGAGATGTTGCAACTAGTTTATCGTTGGACATTCACACGAGGAATCGTTTCACTGCTCGTAGTTTGTCTTTAATCGACAAAACATATGATAAAAGTACTACTCGCTCACCACTATGAAACCCTAAAACTCGCTTATAATCGAGCTTGCTAGCTTTTTTCCACATTCTAGCCCTACTTATCACACGTCCATCGTTGTCGGTTCAACAACTGCCTAATTATAGTGTAACATTACAAAACAAACATTTTAATCAACGATTGTAGACAATTGACGTGCCCCACGGTTTTATTTTAGTCTAGTCTATGCAAATGTTTATAATTCCCACGACTGTATCTATTTTATTATTTTTTGGTTTTTAGTACATTTATCTTAAACATTGCAATGTATGTATAACATAAAACCGTTTAACTTAAAAAGTTTTTTTACCTATTTTTATTTTTTTAAAGCAACACTTAAGTGTTATTAAATAATACGCATGATTTTACGTTCCTATTTTATTTTGTTCGTAATAATAATATAATATAATACAATGGCGCTATTATAACTCTGACGAGTTTTATGGCCGAGCTTCTCTCCCAATTCGAGGTGTGCTCCTTCTTGTTTTTCCTACTAATTGGGTGGACCTACAGTTTTATGCCGGCTCCGAACGGCGAATGCATTTTTTTCTGAGAAGCTTTTTCATGGCAGAAATACTCTCGGAGGGTATGCCGCCCACTGCCGAGAGGTGACCGCTGCTCTTAAAAAACCCAATAATAGGATTTTTACTAATTAGAAAAATTGTTTTGGTGTTTGGCTCGGACCGTGATTTGAACCCGAGACCTCTGGCATAGCAGGCGAGCACCCTACCCACTGCACCACAGCGGCCATTTTGTTCGTAATGAAATAATAAAAAATGGCAATAAAAATCTATTTTTTCTTTGCATGTTAAAGTTGTAGCGTTTCTCGAAAATATAAATATTTAATTTTTCAACCTCAAATGTGGAAAAATAATACTGGTCGACAAATTTTTGTAACAGAAATAAAATTCTACGTTTCAAAAGGATTTCGGTGCACTTTTTGAGATATTCATGTCCAAAGAGGCGAAAAACGCGGTTTTTGGCCATATTCACTCCTCAATATCTTTAAAATTGCTCACTTTCATTAAAAACTGATTAAATCTATTGAAAGCACGATCATTTCTCTTGAAGACAATGTTTTGCTTTTTCGGATATCTTGCTTGTAACTTGCAATATTGCAAATAAAAATTTTGTAGCACGCTTTTAGGCAGTTTATTATATTAACAACAAACTGTGCGTTAGAATGAAATAAGTGAATTAATTTATCGAAAATACGACTAAATTTTGCGTGACTGAAACAAAAATTCCAATCAGTGGCCTACTATGTATATATTTTCTATACTGAAATAAAAATAGTTCGGCAGAGCAGCTACAAAACTTGATTTCGATTAAAACAGCGCTACAAATACTGCCGTTGATTTCGAAGAAAAATACCTTATTGTACAAAAACATATCGTCGTTGAAGATGCATTTTTGCGTAAGAGGTATTAAATTACATACCTCTTACGCAAAAATGCATCTTCAACGACGATATATTTCTAGATATATAAATAAGAAACCCGAGAAAGCAAACCGCTGTTTTCAAGACAATTGATCGTTCTTTCAATAGCTGTAATCATTTTTTAATGAAAGTAAGTAATTTAACAGATTGAGCAGTGAATATAGCAAAAAATCGCATAAATATCTCAAAACCTACAAGTATTAACGAAAATCCGACTTCAGATTCAGATTCAGGGCACCGAAATCCTTTAGAAAAGTAGAATTTTATTTGAGTTAGAAAATTTTTTGGAAATTTTGTCGGCCTGTATAATTAATGCCCAAATCCCGGGATAGATCCCGGGATCCCGGGATTAGAAAAAAAAATCTCGAAAATCCCGGGATCGTAAAAATCGGAAAAATTGGAATCCCTAGTTCGTATGTACTTGTATATGCATGTATGCAAAATATACAATAACACACGGCATCGCCAGCAGTAGCGCATTGCCGAATTCGGACAACTGACGCTTAAAATAACAAAAACACAAAGACTATGAATGGCAACATTCACATCAGAGCCAACAAAAACACCTCAGAGTGAGAAAACATTGGTGCACACATAAAAAAAAATCATAGTAGATAACTTTGCAGAGCACATCCTACAGCTTTTTCTATATGTATGTATGTATGTATATTAGGGAGTATGCATTGTTCCCAGCAAAATTGGGTTTTACGGAAATGTCTTGGAGCCTTAATTAATTATTTTTTAAGGCGCGACTCTGATTTGAGAGTTATGATCTAGGAAGGCTTCCTGAATTTTATGTAAAATACGATTTTGCTAGGAACAATAAAAAATTTAGTCACCCTAATGTACAAAAAAAAACGACCTGCATGCATATAAACACAATGTGTTGCACGTTTTGAAGCGGCCAACCGAACGGCCAAACGTCCAAAACGACATAAACGAAATGCAAAGCAACACGGGCAGACTCTCATTTCTCGTTTGGTAATTTGAATTTTTGGCTCGTCAACGGCAAGCGCATGGCACATACAACGCAACACAATATATATACACCAGAGTATAAGGCAATAAAAACTAGGCAATAAAAACTAGGCAAACAAGCCGAAATAACAACAAAAACAAAAACAAAAACAAAAACAAAAGCAACCAAATTTTTACGAATTCCACGGAAAATGGAATTTTTAAGCAGATTTTTAACACTGTTCGAAAATTTAAGAGTTAATAGCTGGAGGCTGGACGATTCCAACCTAGAATGAGAAGCCTACAACCATATGCAAAGAAAAAGTACGTAGAATACCACAATATATACCAAAATGTGCTACGAATTGTAAATATATGTACATGTATGTATAATTCAATATCTTTTCGAAGGTGGTGGTTCAAATTTCACTAATAAGATTATTGTCTTATTCTCCTTTCATCTATCGAACTCAGCTTTTGGCGGTTAACTGCTCGTTCGTTAAATACACTCTCAAGAATTAGCATTTGTTGCATTTGGCAGTCATTATGTACATAAACATCAGCAAGCCCTTTCGTTTATATCGTCGTTTCGCGTAAGGGACATTTTTCTTTCCTTTTTTTTTTACACTAAGTTGATGTTTTAGCTAACAAACTGATCTACGTAACTATTTAAATTTCAGTTTTTACGCAGAAATAAGTAACGCTATGCGAAAATGCAAATCCCTCTTACGCGAAAATGCACTTTAAACGACGATTTATGTATGTATATTTTGTCAAAGTTTCTCTTGGTCCAAGAGTCTTGGCCTAAAGATTCTTCTTATATACCCACACCGGGTTGGGGGACTTAGGATGTACCCGTGGTAAGGAATGCTTGTTGTAAGAGGCGACTTAAATCCACCGGCCCAGAGGGTTGATAATGGACAAAAAAATTATTCGCACAACAGTCGGACTAGTGTCAGAAGGGACTAGTACCCGAACATATCAGATTTATCCGGCAAAGGACTGTTACTTGCTCTACGCTTCCCAAAACTTTCGGGGAGCGTCTTGGTGGCTACAAAAGAACAAAAGAAGTCATTCCAATTTTGTAGATCGAACTACTCTTTGCTCTAATAAAATTAGACTAGCCGGACCCGTGCGCATCTTGCGCAAAAAATAACAAAACATACGTGGCGCCAGTCGGTATGGTTTGTGCTGTCACGCCCATTTTAAAAAACTTATTATTTATTTGGTTTGGTGGACCTTATGGAACTTTCAATGAATTGCCTATATGTTTGACAAAGATATCGCATAAAATGTTTTTATTATCCCTATATAGGTATGTATGTGCAATATATTTTATATATTTTTTTTTGCCTTGGCTTAATCGATTTATCTGCTACAGTTCCTGAGTTTTGACTTATAAATCTTTGAAAATTTGCTCCTATTGGCCCATTTTTCAAAATTTCAGCACGTTTCCTAATAACGGCATAACGTCATTTCATCACTCGGGCTTTATTAGTGACTGAATTATCATGTTTTACGTGTTTTTCAAAATACACACATATGCCTTATTTTCAACCCCAACTTTCTCTGTTCCCATTAGAATCTGTGTACCAAATTTCATTAAAATATTTCTATTTTTGCGCAAGTTAGAGTGTATACGGCCGGACGGACGGACATGGTTCAATCATTTTTTTTCATCCTGATCGTTTTGATATACTCGTATATATTAAGGGGGAGTGAAAATTTTTTTTTGGAAATTCAATTTGTTCCAAAGCCAGAACGGCACCTTTCTAGCCCAGTAATAAGCCTTTAACATTTTATTGACCTACTCGCATGTTTAGAGGTGCCCCAAGCCCCACAAAGTTGACAAAATTGCACGATCTGGTACAAATGTGAAATTTCTACAATTATGAAATCAAAAAAACGAAGTATGAGGATTGATAAACAGGCTAAGTTTAGTATAAAAGTGAATTTTTTTTTTGGAAACAACAACAACCAAAGTAATTAAAGGTCAAAGTTTATATTATGCATTTTTTAAATTGCAATTACTTAAAAACTACTGAACCGATTTCAAATATTTTTATACCATTCGATAGGTATTTTGATTCCCTTTAATTTGATATACATTTTATGTGGGTTCCATAACACTCCCCGCTGCGGGGGTAAACCCCCCTTTTACCCCCCTTACTCTTCATATAAAGTACCACGCCCAATAAAACACCGTTTCGCATGCATAGCTAATTAATACCTTTAAAACGATGCCTTACTTATTAATTTTGGTGAATTATGTGAGCAGAAAAAGGGATATTTATAAAACACCAATTAGAAATAATATATATGATTCGGAGCATACTCTCCTTCTCACTTCTCACTTCACACTTCACACTTCAGTACCTCAGTATCCTTAACCCACTTCATTAACATTTAATTTCTCTGGAATTAACCCCATAGTAATTTCACTTAAAAAAAAAAAATTAAAAATGAACGACAACAACCACGCACAGCAACAGTCAAAAGGACACACTGCCAACAACGCCCGATGCATGCGATTCTGCCAACCACCCGCCGTTCGACCATTCACACCGCTGCTGTCGCCACAATCACCAATCAATTCAACTACCAAAATTGGGCCTGGGAATTCAGCGAGCGGATAAGCGTACACAAAAAGCTACCTGCAAGCGAGTTATTGGAGTGACTCTACTTTTGCGGGGGGATTTTAAAGCTTTGTCGCACGCATATGGGCGAGGATATGTGCATGTACAGAGCCTATGTGCTTTGTTAAAAAAAAAGTGCAAAATGATGGCTTTTGGTAATATTCTGGGAGCAGCAGCAGCATCATCAGCAATATACCAGCAGCTACGATTATTTTGTAAACAAGAGCATCACTGCGAGCTACGAGCATGCATGTAAATGACGTCGAAATAGCAAATACGGTTGGATGTAATGGTATGCACACATGCATGGCTGTTTTAGGGCCAGTCTTTGCCAAATTCTCTGTAACTGAAAAATGCAGCGTTAAACTTGCTCCAAGAGTCTACAGTACAGTGCATTCGTTAGGCTATGAAGAGGTGTGGGAAGGGTGAAAAAAACTATCCAGCACTAAAATTTGCCAAAATAGTATTTATAGCAACAGCAAGGAATGTACACTTTGTGGCCTCATCCATCACTTCATACTCATTCGATAAAAGAATGCAACTCAAAATGAAAAAATATTCAACTATGCATTGTTCTTGTTGTTGGTGCTTTTGAAACTACGTTGCTGACATAAATGGAAACTGCCTACTATGTACAGTGCATACATATATATGTATACTTATGTACATATGTACATAAGTACATACATAGATATGAATGTCGAAAACTGTTAAGAGAAAACATGGCAACTTTTGCAGGAAAGAGCTAAGCTTGCTTTTGCTAAGAAAACGCTGGGAGTGGGAGCTGTTTTGTATAAAGTTCACTAAGCTATCTTTCACATCACAGCTACACCAATTGAAGCATTGCATGAAAAGCTTCCTGCCGTTTGTTCTTCTGCTGCTACTTCTCGATGCCGCATATCAATTAAGCAGGTTTCACTTTGATGCAGCTGTTGAATAGCCTGCAAGCAGGTATTTGCTACATTTCATTTTTGCCATCACACATCGTAATTTTTAGTTTTGTATTTTTCCATTTCCATTTATCATCCATCACTTAGTGCCAGTATGGTACCTCTCATACAAAAATTACTTTTCGAAATACACACGTGCATTCCTAGTTGCATTGTTACCACGGGCTATGCATATTGCGTATACGCAGTGGTGTACCTGTCATTGTGGTCGATGTAGTACTTGAAGTGCTTATTAGTAGCAATTACCATGAAAGCAACAAAAAAAATATGAGAAAATTTCAAGTTTTCTAATTACTGTTTTCCATTTTTGCGTGAACTTGTGCATCCATAGATACATTTATACAAATATATGTATGGACATGTGTATGTACATATATAGGTACATATGTGTTTGTAGCACTGCCCGTTAGCTGGCTTGTTTCTCTTTATTAATTACGTTTTTTGTGTTTATTATTGTGGCTCCAATGAAATGGCAACTTAATTTTGTAATCTCGTAAAATTTGTCTGCAAACTTTGCTATTTTGAAATGTTTCATTGAAGTCGACACGCAAAAAAAAGTTAGAAGTTTCGCTTACTTAAGAAAATTAAGAAGTGAAGTTTACATTGCATTCTTGCATTTACATTGGCTATGTTATTGTGAGAGAAATGTAAAGTTTTTTATGAAATTTTTGAAGTAAGTTGGAAAACAACTATTGAGTCTTATACCAGGGACAGACATCTGGTATTTAATAATAATAATAATATAATACAATGGCGCTATTATAACTCTGACGAGTTTTATGGCCGAGCTTCTCTTCCAATTCGAGGTGTGCTCCTTTTTGTTTTTCCTACTAATTGGGTGGACCTACAGTTTTATACGGCTCCGAACGGCGAATGCATTTTTTGTGAGAAGCTTTTTCATGGCAGAAATACTCTCGGAGGGTATGCCGCCCACTGCCGAGAGGTGACCGCTGCCGAGAGGTGACCGCTGCTCTTAAAAAACCCAATAATTGGATTTTTACTAATTAGAAAAATTTGTTTGGCTCGGACCGTGGTTTGAACCCGAGACCTCTGGCATAGCAGACGAGCACTCTATCCACTGCACCACAGCGGCCACAGACATCTGGTATTTGCATTTTAGTAAATTTATTGTGGTATTTTAAATACTACCATAATGACTAGGGAAGCTAAAAATATGCACGGAAAATTTCAAAATATGCATGCAAGTATGCCCGAAAAATAACTGAAATATGCTCGTAAATATGCACGAAAAAGTCTCATTATATGCATATATGTATGCCTAAAAAATACCTGAAATATGCTCAAAAAATGTATGTATTTCATTCCAAGCTTACATTTTTATTTAACGAATTTTGCAAAATAATAATATAAGAACTGAAACGTACAATTCACATTTTCCCCATTTAAAAAATTTGTTTTTAAATACTATAAAATACTTTAAATTAATTTTAGATTTGTGTTCATGTAAATACATGAAATCTTTTTACAAAGCAAACGAAACCATTCCATTAATATTGCGCAAGGCTGTATTGAACTATCGTATGTTTTACTATATTTTCCAGTGTGAATTTTTGGCGGTTTTCCGAGAAAAACCTCTTGTATGGGAAAACGATTACTATTGACCATGTAGCATCGAGTATTGATGGATCGCGATTCTGGATCGCAAAATATTTTGAAATCCGCGATCTGGATCACAATATTGACAAGACTGTGTAGCATGAAAATTTTGCAACCCATCAAAATGCGTGTATATTTAGAAATTTTGAAATCTGTGATCTGGAACGAAATATTGGCAATAAGCGAATTAAAAGTGAAAGTGTGAAAAGGGCGGAAGCAAAATATTTTAATAATAATGACAGACAGTAACTTGTTATTTCAGTTCTGAAAAAAGAAGTAAACAACATAAAAATGGAAAATATTTCCGAAGTAAATCGTTACTTTCTTCAATGATTTTTATAATTTTTATCTCATTTCCATGCAAATATTTTTCTGTCTGTCTCTTTCGGCGAGTTGGTATTTCTGCAGCTGATCTTGTTGATGTTGACCCAGCTGGGAACGTTAAAATTGTCATCTATGAACTTGGTGATGCTACTCGGCCTGAAGCTCTTTGTCTGTTCTGCGCACATATTTTGATAGATATCGCCGTTCTTATGCACACCTCTCAATTTTTGAATGTACTCACGCCACATATCTTTTATTAAATGGGTTTCATCACTTTTATATACATATGTACGTTTGTTTTTGTCTATTTTAATGCTTTTTTAGAATTTGTAAATATTTTGTTGGCTTTTTTAATTTTTAATTTTTTTATACCTTTCATGAGAATGAAATGGTATTATAACTTAGTGCCAAAAAATTTTTGTCGAAAGTACCAGAAGGAAGCGTGGGGGACCCACCAAAATATGTACTGATATAGTCAGAATCACGAGCTGAGTCGATTAAGCCATGTCCGTCTGTCTGTCTGTCCGTCCGTCCGTCTGTGTGAACGCAAAACTAGTCCCTCAGTTTTTGAGATATCTGAATGAAATTCGGAATACAGGTATGTTGTTATATGCAGCTGATCATTTGTCGGAACCGGCCGAATCGGACCACTATAACATATAGAAAACAACCGATTACACTACTCGACAAATTTTGATCAACTTTAACCACCAAAAATGAAATAATACTTTTCTAAAGCGGAATTTTACGCTGATTCCGAATATCATCTCCATTTTTTTGTGGCAGACCCAGTTTTTGAGATATTGGTAAAAATGTGGAAAAAGCCATATATGCAAGACATTGCATCACATAAGTGCATCAAAAAGTTTTATTAGACATCTTAGCGATTTGATATCTAGGAAGTGTTGGTAGAGAGAGCTCCAACAAACATTTTTTGCCTCCACACTCCAAAATTGGTCAAGTAGTTTGGTTACAATGGCAAAAATAACGAAAAAAAAATTGAAAAAAATCGAGTTTTTTTAAAGAAATTTCAGATTCGACTGTCCTAAAATCAGAAAAATTTTATCGGGGACAAAAAGTTAGCCCTTCTATCCTATAGAATTTAATTGTGAACATTTTAGGACTAATTGTGTAATAATCGGATGTACCGTTATTTATATTTATCTATTTTTATTGAAAGTCCTTAACCAAAAATTTTCCGGAAGAGTAAAATTTCAACAACAAACTTGGGTTTATTCATAAAACTTTATTAAGGAGTAATACTCAAGATTATTTAATTCCATTTATTACGTGTTTTGAAGTGCACAATATCTCTCAAAACAGCGATTAATAGGAACAAGTAAGGAAGCCTAAGTTCGAGTGGAATCGAACATTAGATACTCAGTTGCATGCTTTCATTGTTTGTTTGCGTCTGATAGAATCACGGTGTATTTTATATAAAGCGAGTGCTGCATATAGTGGGCGTAGCCACGCCCATTTTCAAAATCAGTCATCCAACTAAGCATATGAATATTATTTGTGCAAAATTTCATTCCTTTATGACATCTAGTTACAAAGATGTCACGTTACAAATTCCTAAAGGGTGTTCCAGAAATATCTTTGTTAAAAAGTAGGCGTGGTCATAACCGATTTCAATAAATTTTTGCGTGTCTATTAACACAAGTTATAAAAGTGTATAAACCAAGTTTCGTCACAATATCTCAATTATTTGTCGAGTTATAGACTAAGAAATGTCGTATATCCCTTTGTCTAAAAAGAGGCGGTGCCACGCCCATTTTCCAAAATTTTTATATTTCTTCTTTCCGGTCTATTGTGGAACTCATGCCACAAAATTTCAATGAATTATCTTTATATTTGACAAAGATATCGCTTAAAATGTTTTTATTAGGCCCCTTTATAGTTTCCATATATAAAAGAGGGCGTGGTCGTCAACCGATTTCTCTAAAATTTTGAGTATGTATTACCAGACGTTACGAAAGTGTATACACCAAGCTTCGTCATTATATATCAATTATTTGTCGAGTTATGGGCTCAGAAATCTCGTATATTCCTGCTTCTAAAAAGAGGCGGTGCCACGCCCATTTTCCAAAATTTTTGTGTTTTTCGTTTTATGTCCGCAGATGGACTCCTTCCATAAAATTTCAATGACATATCTTTATATTTGACAAAGATATCGCTTAAAATGTTTTTATTAGGTCACTTTATAGTTCCCATATATAAAAGTGGGCGTGGCCGTCAACCGATTTTGGCAATTTTTCGTCCAAACATTTGCCTAAGTAAGTATATCACGCGTACCAAATTTCATCGATATGTCTTCAACTGTTTCTGAGTTATGACTCATAAAATTTTCAATGTTTTCCCCTTAATAAGTGGGCGTGGCACCGCCCATTTTCCAAAATTTTTACGTTTTTTGTTTTACGTCCATAGCTGGATACAGGCGACAAAATTCCAGTGATATATCTTTTTATTTGACAGAGATATGGCTTAAAATGTTTTTATTAGGTCACTTTATAATACCCATATATAAAAGTGGGCGTGGCCGTCAACCGATTTTAACAATTTTCCGTCCAAAGATTTGCCTAAGTAAGTACATCACGCCTACCGAATTTTATCGATATATCTGCAACGGTTTCTGAGTTATGGCATATAAAACTTTCAATGTTTGACCCTTAATAAGTGGGCGTGGCACCGCCCATTTTCCAAAATTTCATCAAATTTCTTCTTAGGGGCCTGTGCTCAACACGTGGGTAAAATTTCATCACTCCAGCTCTATTAATGACTGATATACCAAATTTCCGATTTTTTCTATATAGGAAAAGTGGGCGTGGTCATGGTCCGATTTCGCCCATTTTCAATACCAACCGTCCCAGTGTCGATACCAACTTGCATTCCAAATTTCATCAAAATATCTCAATTTTTGCGCGAGTTATCGTGCGTACGGACGGACGGACGGACGGACGGACGGACGGACGGACGGACGGACGGACATGGCTCAATCGATTTCTCTTTTCACCCTGATCATTTTGATATATATAAGTCTATATCTATCTCGATTATTTCATTCTGTTACAATCCACCGTTATGAAATCAAAACTATAATACTCTGTGTACTAGTACAGCTTAGTATAAAAAAAGAGAGGATAAATAATGAGCGATGTGAGTAAATACTTTTGACTACTCTTTTGTGATTTTCTGGATTTGTTACACTTAGGGCCGGTTTCACCATCGCCGGTTAATTTAATCGCTGGTTAGTTTGACGTAAATTGTATGGCGAGCTGTCAAATAAATTGCTTAACCGGGCAAAAATCTCTGGTTAAGTGCTTAACCGAAGATGGTGAAACCGGCCCTTATAATAATAATACAATGGCGCTATTATAACTCTGACGAGTTTTATGGCCGAGCTTCTCTCCCAATTCGAGGTGTGCTCCCTTTTGTTTTTCCTACTAATTGGGTGGACCTACAGTTTTATGCTGGCTCCGAACGGCGAATGCATTTTTTGTGAGAAGCTTTTTCATGGCAGAAATACTCTCGGTGGGTATGCCGCCCACTGCCGAGAGGTGACCGCTGATCTTAAAAAACCCAATAATTGGATTTTTACTAATTAGAAAAATTTGTTTGGCTCGGACCGTGGTTTGAACCCGAGACCTCTGGCATAGCAGGCGAGCACTCTACCCACTGCACCACAGCGGCCGATTTGTTACACTTACGATTGTCAAAAAAATAGTCTCCCATCATATCCTCGTACCAAGACCCTTGATATTGCCATTCAAAAACTATTAAGTCCTGATGAAATCGCTCACCGTGTTCATCACTTTCAGCACCTAAGTTTGTAGGGAATTATGAAGATGTGAAGGAATTTTAGGCGGCATCTTACAATCTTTTGCAAATAAAGTAAATTTTTGTTACCTAGAAATCCACAAACAGTTTGTTAAAAACTGCTCATTATTTATCCTGTCTTTAGAATGGCGAAATGCAGATATTTTTCTATTCAATTAATTTTTTTCCTATTAATCGCTGTTTTGAGAGATATTGTGCACTTCAAAACACGTAATAAATGGAATTAAATAATCTTGAGTATGACTCCTTAATAAAGTTTTATGAATAAACCCAATTTTGTTGTTGAAATTTTACTCTTCCGGAAAATTTTTGGTTAAGGACTTTCAATAAAAATAGATAAATATAAATAACGGTACATCCGATTATTACACAATTAGTCTTAAAATGTTCACAATTAAATTCTCTATAGGATAAGGGGGCTAACTTTTTGTCCCCCTTACAATTTTTCTGATTTTAGGACAGTCGAATCTGAAATTTCTTTAAAAAAACTCGATTTTTTTCAAATTTTTTTTCGTTATTTTTGCCATTGTAACCAAACTACTTGACCAATTTTGGAGTGTGAAGGCAAAAATGTTTGTTGGAGCTCTCTCTACCAACACTTCCTAGATGTCAAATCGCCACGATGTCTAATAAAACTTTTTGATGCACTTATGTGATGCAATGTCTTGCATATATGGCTTTTTCCACATTTTTACCAATATCTCAAAAACTGCCACAAAAAAATGGAGATGATATTCGGAATCAGCGTAAAATTTCGCTTTAGAAAAGTATTATTTTATTCTTGGTGATTTTTGGTGTCGAGTAGTGTTATTCAGATATACATGAAATTTTTGGATGTAATTTGTGCATAACTTCCCCATTTAAACAGCTAAGGACATGAAACTTTGAAGTAGACGTACCCATTTTGGCCCAAACAAGGTTACCGAAAATTGTCTAGATCGGACCACTATAACATATAGTTCCACAATATCCGATTATTCAGATATACACATTTTGGTGTATAACTCCTCCATTTTAACAGCTAACGGCCTGAAATTTTGAAGTATTTGTACCCATATGGGCCAAACGGGATTATGGAAAAATTGTTAAGACCGGACCACTATAACATATAGCTCCTACAACCGATTGTTCAGATATGCACATTTTGGTGTATAACTCCTCCATTTTAACAGCTAACGGCCTGAAATTTTGAAGTATTTGTACCCATATGGGCCCAAACGGGATTACCGAAAATTGTCAAGATCGGACCACTATAACATATAGCTCCCCTACAACCGATTGTTCAGATATGGATATTTTGGTGTGTAGCTCCTCCATTTTAACAGCTAACGGTGTGAAATTTTGAAGAATTTGTACTCATACGGGCCCAAACGGGATTATCGAAAATTGTCAAGATCGGACCACTATAACATATAGCTCCCATACAACCGATTGTTCAGATATGGACATTTTGGTGTATAACCCCTCCATTTTAACAGCTAACAGTGTGAAATTTTGAAGTATTTGTACTCATACGGTCCCAAACGGGATTATCGAAAATTGTCAAGATCAGACCACTATAACATATAGCTCCCATACAACCGATTGTTCAGATATGGACATTTTGGTGTATAACTCCTCCATTTGAACAGCTAACGGCCTGAAATTTTGAAGTATTTGTACCCATATGGGCCCAAACGGGATTACAGAAAAATTGTTACGATCGGACCACTATAACATATAGCTCCCCTACAACCGATTGTTCAGATATGGATATTTTGGTGTGTAGCTCCTCCATTTTAACAGCTAACGGTGTGAAATTTTGAAGAATTTGTACTCATACGGGCCCAAACGGGATTATCGAAAATTGTCAAGATCGGACCACTATAACATATAGCTCCCATACAACCGATTGTTCAGATATGGACATTTTGGTGTATAACCCCTCCATTTTAACAGCTAACAGTGTGAAATTTTGAAGTATTTGTACCCATATGGGCCCAAACGGGATTACAGAAAATTGTTAAGATCGGACCACTATAACATATAGCTCCCCTACAACCGATTGTTCAGATATGCACATTTTGGTGTATAACTCCTCCATTTGAACAGCTAACGGCCTGAAATTTTGAAGTATTTGTACCCATATGGGCCCAAACGGGATTACAGAAAAATTGTTAAGATCGGACCACTATAACATATAGCTCCCCTAGAACCGATTGTTCAGATATGCACATTTTGGTGTATAACTCCTCCATTTTAACAGCTAACGGCCTGAAATTTTGAAGTATTTGTACCCATATGGGCCCAAACGGGATTACAGAAAAATTGTTACGATCGGACCACTATAACATATAGCTCCCCTACAACCGATTGTTCAGATATGCACATTTTGGTGTATAACTCCTCCATTTGAACAGCTAACGGCCTGAAATTTTGGAGTATTTGTACCCATATGGGCCCAAACGGGATTACAGAAAATTGTTAAGATCGGACCACTATAACATATAGCTCCCCTACAACCGATTGTTCAGATATGGACATTTTGGTGTGTAGCTCCTCCATTTAAATAGCCAAGACACCATTTTTTCTAATAAATCTTTCCATAAATAACCCACAGAATTAAAATTATAAATTAAACTTAATCAGGCTATGTACATACATAGGTAACTTTTCATTTCCCCACTCATGAAAGGTATGAAGTCTTCGGTACGGCCGAAGGCAGCCGCGCGTTTACTTGTTTTACATTAAAATCGTTTTTGTTTAAACGAAATTGATAGTTTTTGTCAGCCAAAAGTCGATTTTGTTAATTTTCGTCAGTCAAAAGTCGAAGTTGTTACTTTTCGTCAGTCACAAAAAAACGTATGTAAGTTTTCGTATGGTACGACGATATAAAGTATAAACAAGTAAAAGCGCGGCTGTCTTCGGCCGTACCGAAGACTTCATACCTTTCATGAGTGGGGAAATGAAAAGTTACATATGTATGTACATATCCGGATTAAGTTTAATTTATAATTTTAATTCTGTGGGTTATTTATGGAAAGATTTATTAGAAAAAATTGTGTCTTGGCTATTTAAATGGAGGAGTTATACACCAAAATGTCCATATCTGAACAATCGGCTATATGTTATAATGGTCCGATCTTGACAATTTTCGGTAACCCCGTTTGAGCCCATATGGGTACAAATACTTCAAAATTTCACGCCGTTAGCTGTTAAAATGGAGGAGTTATACACCAAAATGTCCATATCTGAACAATCGGTTGTAGGGGAGCTATAGGTTATAGTGGTCCGATCTTAGCAATTTTCGGCAATCCCGTTTGGGTCCATATGGGTACAAATACTTCAAAATTTCAGGCCGTAAGCTGTTAAAATGGAGGAGTTCACCAAAATGTGTATATCTGAATAATCGGATGTTGTGGAACTATATGTTATAGTGGTCCGATCTTGACAATTTTCGGTAACCCTGTTTGGGCCAAAATGGGCACGTCTACTTCAAAGTTTCATTTCCTTAGCTGTTTAAATTGGGAAGTTATGCACAAATTACATCCAAAAATTTCATATATATCTGAATAATCGGTTGTTTTCTATATGTTATAGTGGTCCGATTCAGCTGGTTCCGACAAGTGATCAGCTGCATATAACAACATACCTGTATTCCGAATTTCATTCAGATATCTCAAAAACTGAGGGACTAGTTTGCGTTCACACAGACGGACGAACGGGCAGACGGACAGACGGACAGACGGACATGGCTTAATCGATTCAGCTCGTGATTCTGATCATATCGGTATATATTTTGGTGGGTCCCACACGCTTCCTTCTGGTACTTTCGACAAAAATTTTTTGGCACTAAGTTATAAAACCATTTCATTCTCATGAAAGGTATAAAAATAATAAACAAAAGAAAAAAAAAATAAACTTCAAAATACCCGAATTGTTCAAATGCCCGTACAAACATACGGGTAATAAACAAACAAAGGACTGTTCGAGCATTTGAACAACATGTGTTCGGGCTACTCGAAAATGTTCAAAAAAAATCTGGAGCTCTACATCACATCAATACTACAATACACATCGCATCACTATATCGCATCATACATCGCATTGCTTCATCACATCATACTACATCACACCACATGGCATCTCTTCATCACATCATATCTACTACATCACATCATATCTACTATATCACATCATACTAAATCGCACGACATCGCATTACTAAATCATAACATAACATCACATCACACTACTTCTTAACCCACCTTTCATAAAATAACAGAACTTTTATTTCTATGTAATCGTGTTGATTTACATATATGCACCCTCGCATATTTTAGTATTGCTGGTTTTATTTTTATTCTATTACTCTTAGAAACAAAATTTAATTTAAATGATTAATTTTGTCGATACGCTTCGAAAAAGTACCCTCAATACACAATATGTAACTAGGTATATTAAAACAATGACCGGCCTTTACTAATTTTAAATATGTATTTACTCTCTGGTTCAAGTTTTTAATGCCTTCAACTTTAAATTAAAATTTTTTTTAAATTTGTTTGCTTTTTTAGGGGTAACGCATATTTAAGCATTCAAACACACACAAGCACACAACATTTACCCAAAATTAGTTTCAAACACATTAAAATGCACAATAAAACCCTCATTAAGATTATACGATTATTTTGGGTCGAAGTTTTAATAAAAAACCTTTTTAATTATGCACACAGAACCAACAACAACAACGCTGATTAAATTTGGCACTAAATGGTTCGGCGAAAAGCTGTAGCTTTGTGTTGCATAACTAAGAAGGTATGTATGTATGTATGTATGTATGTATCTTATATATGCAAAAGCACAATGGGCTGGGTGGTGGTGGTATGAATAAGAATAAAAATTGCCAACTACATTTCGCTTAAATAGTGCAAATAAAAGAGGGAAAATTCCACTTTACTCCATATTCGCTGTGTGCCGCTTTTGGCGTGCGGTGTGACGCTCCGTGGGAAGGCAGCTGCGCGACGTCACCACTCAAATTCTTCACAGCAGCACTTTAGCAATAACAAAAGCTTGATGAAAGCAAAACCGGGGAAATACCAGCAAGATTATTGGCAAATAAAATGAAATGAAATGCGCGAACAGAAACCAACGTCAACGGTAAGGGAACGAGATGCGCGGCAATGATATGATGAAAACATTTGCAAAAGAAAATACATAAAAAGTTTACATAAAAAACTCGGAAAAAGCAAAAAGAAAACAGGAGAGAAATGCAGGAATGCCAGCGCAGTGTCACAAGAATTCGCTGCTTGCTTACGGCCTGAATGTGGCGTATAAACAAACAGCGAGCACTTAACCCATTTAAAATGGGTTAAAATATTGGGGTTCAACTAAAAGCGAATACATATACATATGTATGTAAGTATATGTTATGGTATTTTATTATTATTATTTTTTTTTTTTGTGAATCGTTACTTAGTTGAAATTCTTGAAATATTGAAAGACTTAAATGTTCTCGTGTTGTGCTTTGGTTGCTGCGGCCTAAACGCTTGTCGATTGAGCAGTTTGAACAGAAAAATTGCTTGCTTATTAGGACAGTATTGAGCAATAAAAAAGCAGCCTGTGGGCAGCAGTTGAAATTCGTGGTTTAAGCCTTTAGAGTTAAACGTCTAAATTATTGTAGTCGAGTTGCCACAAAGCGCGCTAATCGTTTCGGCGGGTTGTATTGGTTTGGAGCTCGTTTTCAAATCTACAGCTATGAGGTGGTTGATATGCTTGGAAGGTGGTTCACACCCAGGCAAATTCTTGTTTCATAAAGTGATACAACTCAAAATTCCAAAATTTTCAGGATAGTCAAAAAACATATGTCTTTAAAAGCATTTATATAGCAAACGGCCACGTATAATGGCTGTTTTTCAATCAAACTAGACACCGATTGATAAGCTTTTCTTTGTAAATCGCTAGAGATATGTTAGATGTACCGTTTTATGCTAAAAATGCAATTCCCAAGAATTTTGAGTTGTGTCACTTTGTGATTTCGGGTGCGATATGTATATTAGGCCGTCTCGCCCTAAATGGACCAAAAAGAGTCCACCGTACGCCCCAAATATGATTTATTTTTCGAAAAATTTTCTTTTATTATTATTATTTTTTTTTTGATGCCGCTAGGTGTCGCTGACATTCATTTTTTTCACATCTTTCTTCGACCTTAAAAATGCTATTTTCTGACTATACTATATTTCCTGACTGTATAAAAGGTTTCAAAATAAACCTTTCTTAGGGGTGCTAGATGGTTCATATGTTCTAGAAAATTATTCGGCATAAAATTTCAGTAGGAGTCTCTTCAGAAAAAATCTGTGTAAAATGAACCTAAAAGACCACAAGAAGCGAAAAGCTTGTATTTCTCGAAATGTTAAATGTGTTATATTTCCGGTTCTACTCAATCGATCGAAATACTTCTTTGCAAAATGTTCATGTTTTTGACGACGTTTAACGTGCCGACAAAAAAAAACATACATTAGGGTGGTATAAACTAAGTACTGGGTATAAATGACCACATTGGCGCAAATAGGGTTAATACAATTATAGTATAGGAACCCTCCTATCAAGCCAAAGAGATTGATGTATCAAACTTAGGGATCGGACCATAAATACCGAAGATATGAAAAAAGTAAATTTTAGCGACATCTAGCGGTGTCCAAAAAAAAAAAAATAAAAAAATTTTCCAGAAATGTTTTCTAAAAAGAAATCATATTGGGGGGCATACGGCGAACTTTTTTTGTGATACGCTCTAATGTATGTACAAAGTTATGTACAGCTGACCCAAATCGTATCTGACTTCATCTACGAGTATAAATACGGTGTGAAATCTTTCGTTTTCCTTAACAAAGGACCTTCCCTCTCTCACCTAGAAACCTCTTAATCGGTTTGTTAGATTTGGCTTGGCAACAAAAAAGTTTTTAAGAGGCTTAGCTAGTTGCCATTGTAACTCTGCAGCGCGGTCTAGTTATAGGTAATTCTAGCACTAAAGCCTTCTCGGTAAGAATGCTTTAGGTATCGGTACAAAGCTATACTTAAATCCCACCCTTATATAAGATAAATTTAAAGAGTAAGTAGCTTTTTCTAAAAATCTTTAAATGAAGAATAATAATAATAATAATACAATGGCGCTATTATAACTCTGACGAGTTTTATGGCCGAGCTTCTCTCCCAATTCGAGGTATGCTCCTTTTTGTTTTTCCTACTAATTGGGTGGACCTACAGTTTTATGCCGGCTCCGAACGGCGAATGCATTTTTTGTGAGAAGCTTTTTCATGGCAGAAATACTCTCGGAGGGTATGCCGCCCACTGCCGAGAGGTGACCGCTGCTCTTAAAAAATCCAATAATTGGATTTTTACTAATTAGAAAAATTTTTTGGTGTTTTGCTCGGACCGTGGTTTGAACCCGAGACCTCTGGCATAGCAGGCGAGCACTCTACCCACTGCACCACAGCGGCCACGAAGAATAGTGTAGTATTAATAGTAATGTTAAGGTCATCCAGAGACCGGCTCTAAGCGGAATCTGCCAAAGTTACAGTAATCCTGGATAGAAGAGATCTCTTTAGCCTAGCCTGAACTTTGTCGAATATGGTTTCCACGCTGTTACTCTTACAAGTAAATCGAAAACTTACTTGCGATGCTGCAGCAGAATTCCAAACCATTCCTTGCGTTTAACTAATTTCCCCCACGTACTGACATTTTCAGACGCCACACCACTGTAGGCGAATTCATTTCATTCAGTTTCTTCTTCCAAAAAGGTCGATAAAAGCATTACTTTGACCACTTTAGCCTTTGTTGTTATGGTTGTTGTATTTGTTCATCATTTACTTTGCCTTACAGCCTTAACACAGTTCCGCAAGTTGTTACAATTGCCTTGTTGTTGCAGCCCGAACATACAAACTCCAAAAATTTTACTCGACTTCTTTTCATTGTTTGTTTTTTTTTTTTTGTGAGTGCTTCTTATGCGTGCTTGTATTACTTTTATCAACATATAAATGTTTGTATGTAGATATTGTATATACAAGTACACTTGTGGTGTGTAGTGTTCAGAGTAATAGCCTGCCTTGCCAGAGGTGCCGAGTTCGAACAACAAATTAAAATTATTTAATTTTCTAATTAATAAAAATTCTATTACTACGTTTTTCACCCCTCGGTCACCCGTCGACAGTAGCCGGAAAATCCTCCGTGTATATTTCTGCCATGAAAAAGCTTCTAACCAAAAGCGTATTTCCTGTTCGAAGCCGGCAGAAAATTATAGGTCCACCGAATTGGTAGAAAAGATATTAGGGAGCACGCCTAGAGTGAGAGACAAGCTCGGCCTTAAAACAGGCTAGGGTTATGGATATATATTGGGTGACAGGTAACAAGGTCAATGGAAATAAGGTCAATTGACCTTTAATTCCAAATTTTCATTTTCCTACTTTTTTGCCATGCCGCAGGATAAGGCAAGTAGACATAGTTTTTATATACATTTTTATTTCAATTTTTGTATAACTAGATATTTAACATACTTTACATTATTATAAAATTTATTGAAATATTTTTGCTGTGTTGGCAACAACTTGTCTGCAGTAGGGGCAGAGAACAGGGCACTTTACACGAGCGGCATTTTGCGCAATTTTTGAATAGCATTCGGAACAAAGCTTAAAATGGCTGCATGGAAATAATACCGTATCGCGAGGGGTTTCGGTACAGAGGATACAATTTAAAATGGTTGACATTATTTCCATTTGGATTGGGAAATAAGGTCAATTATTTTATTTCCAAATTTTCGTTGACCTTATTGTGTTTTCCAAAAACATAAATTTTTTTTATATTTGCCTAAATGTATGTCCGTATTTCGGATCAAAGTTTTCTAGTAAATTAAAATGAAAATTTTTAACGGAATTTTATATGTAAGGGTTTACTAAGAAAATAAGGATAATTTTACCAAACAAACATCATGTGTAGTCAAAGGCATATTTTTTTACGCACATTCTCACATACATATGTATATACTACATATATACATATACATAAAATCTACGCCTTATTTCAGGTTTATTCCAGAAGATTTAAAGGCTAACAAAGTAATGCCTGAAAATCCTAAGTGAATAAAAGTTGTATGGGCAAAGGCTTATAATAAGGCTGATTTTCTTGTGTTGATGTCAGCAGGCTATAAGGACTACTCTCTCTCTCCCTCTCTCTGAGAGGAATCCTTATTTCCAAAGCTTATCCGCTATGGGAATAAGGCTTTGATAATTCCTTATAATAAAGCCTTATATAATGTTGATATACCGTGTTATAGGGCTTATTCTCCATTGGAGGTAAGGCCTGCATCATTTATTATACTCAGCTGTACTAGTACACAGAGTATTATAGTTTTAATCACATAACGGTGGATTGTAACAGAATGAAATAATCGAGATAGATATAGACTTATATATATCAAAATGATCAGGGTGAAAAGAGAAATCGATTGAGCCATGTCCGTCCGTCCGTCTGTCCGTCCGTCCGTCCGTCCGTCCGTCTGTCCGTCCGTCCGTCTGTCCGTCCGTCTGTAAACACTCTAACTCGCGCAAAAATTGAGATATTTTGATGAAATTTGAAATGCAAGTTGGTATCGACACTGGGACGGTTGGTATTGAAAATGGGCGAAATCGGACCATGACCACGCCCACTTTTCCTATATAGAAAAAATCGGAAATTTGGTATCTCAGCCACTAATATAGCTAGAGTGATGAAATTTTACCCACGTGTTGAGCTCAGGCCCCTAAGAAGAAATTTGATGGAATTTTGGAAAATGGGCGGTGCCACGCCCACTTATTAAGGAGCAAACATTGATAGCTTTATGAGTCATAACTCAGAAACCGTTGAAGATATATCGATGAAATTTGGTATGCGTGATATACTTACTTAGGCAAATGTTTGGACGAAAAATTGCCAAAATCGGTTGACGGCCACGCCCACTTTTATATATTGGTATTATAAAGTGACCTAATAAAAACATTTTAAGCGATATCTCTGTCAAATATAAAGATATATCATTGAAATTTTATGCCAGGAGTCCACCTGCGGACATACAACGAAAAACTTAAAAATTTTGGAAAATGGGCGTGGCACCGCCTCTTTTTAGAAGCTAGAATATACGAGATTTCTGAGCCCATAACTCGACAAATAATTGAGATATTATGACGAAACTTGGTGTGTTTTATTAATTGTGGTAATACATGTTGAAAATTTTAGCGAAATCGGTTTGACGACCACGCCCACTTTTATTCATGGGAACTATAAAGTGGCCTAATAAAAACATTTTAAGCGATATCTTTGTCAAATATAGAGATAATTCATAGAAATTTTGTGGCATGAGTTCCACAATAGACCGGAAACAAAAAATATAAACATTTTGGAAGATGGGCGTGGCACCGCCTCTTTTTAGACAAAGGAATATACGAGATTTCTTAGCCTATAACTCGACAAATAATTGAGATATTATAACGAAAACTTGGTTTGTACACTTTTATAACTTGTGTTAATAGACCTGCAGAAATTTATTGAAATCGGTTTATGACCACGCCTACTTTTTAACAAAGATATTTCTGGAACACCCTTTGGGAATTTGTAACGTGACATCTTTGTAACTAGAAGTCATAAAGGGATGAAATTTTGCACAAAGAATAATATTCATATGCTTAGTTGGATGACTGATAAAAATGTTGAAAATGGGCGCGGCTACACCCACTTTATGCAGCACTTGCTTTATATAAAGTACACCGTGATTCCATCAAACGCAAACAAGCAATGAAAGCATACAGCTGAGTATCTAATGTTCGATTCCACTTGAACTTAGGCTTCCTTACTTGTTATAATAAGAATTATATGTAGTTATAATACTTTATAATAAGGAATAATAAAAAGGCGTTTTGCGCAACTTAAGCATTGCGGTTTATTTAATAATAAAAAATATATTCTGCTAGCGTTGAAATGTTTTGTACTTTGCAAAAAAAGAATGGAAAATATGAAGTGAACTTACAACTTTATGCATAACTTTAAAAAGGGTTTACTTGCGATTTCAGCTCTTCTGCCATTATTTTTCATTATTTGCCCTTATTTCTTCTACGCCATCATCTCCTTCTTTTTCATCGTTTTTACATTTTTTCTTAACTACGACGATGTTTTCCTCGCTTTTTCTGCTCTGTTTCGTCATTTCCTTACTGTTCGTTCGCTTCCTCTACTCTAATTCTTTCGCCCCCTCTTCTCTTATTCTTACCCTTATTCTTCTTCTTCTTCTTCTTCTTCTTCTTCTTCTTCTTCTTCTTCTTCTTCTTATCTTTATATACATTACGCTAAGCGATTTTTTGTACGCACCATAACTTTTACACCTTTATACCGATTTTCGAAAATGGGAAGTCACATGAAAGGGCTTTACCTGTAGATGTGCAGGAAGGTTTAATATTTCTGAAAAGAGTTGTTACCTGTTCAAAATTTAATATTTACGATATAGTTTGTTTGATTTTTAAATTTCAGGTACCTTATGAAAGGGCTTACGCTGAAAATGAGTAATTTACTAAAATTTGTGCAAAAAGGGTTGCCATCTTTTCATATGAACAAAAATTAGAGAAAGAAAGAGGACTGTGATAAATAGCCTTTTGGAGGTCGCTTTAAGGTTAACATATTCTAGAAAATTATTCAGCATAAAACTTCGATATGGGGCTCCTCGCACAAAATCTTTGTATAAAAAATCTAGGTCCACAGAAATAAAAATAACCAGTAACTATCTTGGTATATGCTTCATTTTATATTTTATTAATAAGATTCTACATATTCTAGAAAATTATTCAGCATAAAACTTCGATATGGGGCTCCTCGCACAAAATCTTTGTATAAAAAATCTAGGTCCACAGAAATAAAAATAACCAGTAACTATCTTGGTATATGCTTCATTTTATATTTTATTAATAAGATTCTATGGGCTATGGGCCCATTCAGATTCTGCCAATTTTAAGGGGAAGTCAAATTTCCACCCTCAAATTGTCTCACAGTGTAATCGAAAGCCACAGCATCGCGTGGCAGGGCTTACTAGTTATTATTATTATTCTACTTCTTCTTATTCTGCTTCTTCCTCTTGCCATTCTTCTTCATTTCCTTCCACCTCCTGTTCTTTTTATTCTTTCTACTTCTTTGATTCCAATTATTTGAAAATTTACATTTTCCTGCCACAAATTTATAGAATGAAATTTATCTAAAAAAGCAGCCCATTTGTAAGCTGAGGCCGATAATTTGAAAGTGAAGAAAATATATGAAAGCAAGTAAAAGCAACAACAAGAATTTTTTATATATACGCATTCATCTATCCTTGAAGTATACTTTAGTATAAAGATGTCTTATATTTCAAAGCAGTTTTATATGTACATACATAAACACTTTCATGTGTTCTTGTTTGATGTATGTGAAGGGCAATTAGTTGCAAAATGGACTTGTAGAAAATTCAAAACCCAAGAAATAATTTATATGTGCTTCTGTCAAGTTTTTACTCACTTCAGAAAAGGCAATAAATACTACACATTTCATTGGTATCTTCATTAAAAACTCTTGCTTTGATCAAATCTCAGTGCCTTTCGTAAATGAAAATGTATGTTTTAATTAACTTAGAAATCATAAGTTAAAAATATGTCAGTTTTTTCTAGAAACACTACACCAACCACCATTTTAACAACAACATGTGATACTAATAAAAGGTACTGCTAAGTAACTGAACTGTGGCTGGTTTAAGGCCGAGCTGAATTTTACCCAATAAATTTTATAGAAAAATTTTCATTTCGGTTCTTGGTTTTTATTTTGCTTGCTGATTTATTTTTCCAGTACGAGTATAAGAGAAGTTAGCCGAGGAGGAAGAACACAAAAAAAGAAAAAGTGACTACAGAATTACGTATTGATGACTGAAGACTACAACGTAACAAACAACTCTAGCGAAATATAAACGCTAATACTTATGTAAGTATATTCACAATTGAATATCTGCAACTTCCCCTCTTCCCTACTTCACTATTTCTCCCACATTCATCTTCCAAACTATCAAAATACTATTCATACATACATATACAAACAACACTTACCAGCTTTCACCACAACATCTCGTGATACAATTGTGCCCACAGAATTGCTAGCCACACAATGGTACACCGACCAATGAACATCTTGTCGGAATTCCTCCGCCTCGAATGGGGGGAAATAAAGTGAACCATTGGCAAGTATGTGACGAACCTGCAAAGAGAAAATGAGATAAATATAAACGAGAAATGAAATGAAATAAAAATTTTGTGCGTAATAAAATTGATTGTGACGGAAATATTTAATTTAAACGAAATTCAAAAATACATATTGCAAATAACTGGCACAGCAAATTTAATATTCGCAGATAGCTGATTTTGTATTTGTATAAAATGCAAGGGACAAAAATATAATGACTATTTACAGCACCTACCTATGTATTTCCTTAAAGAAGGCTCAAAATATACTCAAGCTGTGAAAAAAATCTGTACTACAAATTTGTACTACATTATTGCCGACATGGGACCAAATATTTTGAAAATATTTTAGGTATTTTAAAACTTGAAACGGTTGTCCATTGGCACATTCGCACATAAGCCAAAAGGCATCTCCAATCTAAGGAGTACATTTGCATAAAATACCAAAGTGCCACTGGCCTTCGGTCGCGTTTCAAAACCAAAAATAATCTCAGCCGATCGGATTCTGCTTTTTGAGATAATGCAGAGGATTGTTTGTTCGAACTTACTAAATAGTTGAGTCCAATTGTGTTTTCTCTCTACGAACAAAAATCACGCTCTATAGGATGCTCATCGTTCGAGTCTATGGTATAGACGATATCAAAGTCAGATGAGATGGTGCTTGGGTATTCGAGAGAAAAGTTCTGCGAAAGATTTATGGAACTTTGTGCGTTAGCGAGGGCGAGTATCGACGGAGATTTACTGAGCTCTACGCAGACATCGATATTGTTCAGCGAATAAAAATCCAGCGGCTACGTTGGACAGGTCATGTCGTGGGAATGGATGAAGGTCTCCGGCTCAGGAAGAATTTCTATCGAGTCCCGCTAAAGGCAGAAGAAGAGAAAGAACTCTACTTCATTCTGAAGATCAAATGAAGACTAGCTCGTCCTCCTTTGGTATTTCCAATTGACCAGAATCGTCTCGGACTCGGCCAGAATCGTCTATACGGTTACACACCAATTAAGACGAGAAGTATTTGTACCATATACTATTAACTTAAAGGATATTGCTCAGCTATGTATGTTTTGAAAATAGCCCCCATCTCATTTGTTCTTCATTTCATTTTTTCTTCCTTATCAAAGCCGCAAAGTGAATTTCCGTCCGCCTCGTCAGTTACTCCTCTATGCCGTAACAAAAACAAAAAAAAAAAATATGCGGGAAAACTAATTCAGAAGCACAACTTTTTTCTTATTGAAAAAAGAAAACTATAAAATCTTAAATACAAAAGAGATTTCATAAAAGAATTATTTTCCATTTCATTTATTGAATTTCCGATAGCAAAAATATTGCAGCAGCACTTAAGAAACTCCAATGGCCATTGACTGGCTAAGAAATTGCAGCCAAATGCGTACCTACATATTATCGTTTAAACATCATAACCGCCTAAGTGAAACTTTCATAACCGCCCATGTCAAAATTGAGATTTGCCAAACTTTAACTGCTGGCGCCCATCTCTATAGATTCCTACCATAATTTTGGTCTTTGGAAAGCTCGAAAAGCTCTGCATATATTTCCCGCTAATATCCTTTTCAGCTCTGTAGCCGTAGAGTTGGGCGTCAGGAACTCAATTTTAATTTTTGTCACAAATTTCGGTTAGGCGGTTATGAAAGTCTCACTTAGGCGTTTATAAAGTTTAAATGGCGATATATAGTTGCGGAAATCCATGACATTTATCAATGATGAACTCTGTAGTAGAGAGGCTCCTTTCGCAGAGTTGAACAATAAAATTTTCGATGGTAAAAAAAAATGAAATACAAACAAATACAAAATAAGAATAGGTACTTGCAAAGAGCAAAAACAGCTATAAAATATTTAATAGCCGGATACCACACAAGTGCATTGGCTGTTGTTGTTGTTTTTTATCGTTTTTGTTTCTATTTCTTTGAATGGTATAGTATTGATTTTGCACTTGTACTGCCGGCTTTTGTGAAATGGATACATGAAAAATTCGAATTTCCTATATTTCAGCTCTGCCCATTAATCTTGCTGACCAACAACAATAATTCATTACTGATTCCTCTCGTTAATTCTGCCAACTCTTATTACTTATAGACATTTCAGCACATTTATACACAATTGCATTTACAGCAAGTCCAATAAGTCTACGCCCCGCAAACATTCTCGGAGCCCTCCGAAGCATGTGTATAATATGAGCCTTAAGCTTTTGGAATCCAATACTCAGCCTCGTATAGCCTCCGTATTTTGGAATGCGATATGAATCCAAGTAAGTAAGGTATGAATCCAAAATATGTGTGAAATATGAGCTTAAGAATTTTCTTTATATATTTTTTTTTATAATTTTGTTTTTTGTTTTTTAAAATCACAATTGTAATTCATAGATGCTGTTTCGAAAACGGAAAAGTATAAAAGTATGACTAGAGTTCAAGATAATGTTTAATGTCCCACTATAAGAGGACATTGGATTGAAGTTGATTTCAGGTTCGAATCCGGAGGCGAATAAAAAATAGACAACACTACAAAGCAAACAGTAATGTTTGCTGGGCGTATACTGATTTTTTGTCTATTTAGTTTTATGTATTTTTATGTTTTTGTCCACACAAAACGTAAAAAAATATTAAGATTTTGTGTAGAAAGTATGTGGAAAACTTTTTAGCTGAAATTTCTGAAAATTATTTAAATAAACGTAGCTTAAATTTTTAAAATGCAATTTCCAAAGTACACTCGTCACATTTATTAGCGAAAATTAAAAAGAGTTTCTACTAATTGTGCACATACTTATAAGAGCAACTGTACCCATACAAAAGCGTCTCAGCAACCCACAAAATCGCCTACAATTGTCCATGTTTATATGTATCTTTGACGCGCATCGTTGCTGCCACTTCAGTATCGAAATAAATCAAACCGTCCAACATGCCAGCCTAGACAGCGGACAATCGCGCCGCGCCGTCAATAGAGGAAGTTTGGTTCAAGTGGTTATTGATTGAATTTGTTCGAAACTGACTCGCTGCTCGCCGCACGCCACTCGTTGCCTGCTGTTCGCTCTTCCTTCAAGTCAACCGTAGATAAGTGATTGCTGTACACCTTTGTCGGTAGCATTTGTTGTTTTTGTATTTGTATTCAATTTTCCACTATGATTGTTGCAATTGTATGCCACTTTTTGTTGCTGAAGTGCATGTGTATGTACTTTCATTGAACTCGTTGGTTGAGTTCAGGAAAGCGCTTTGCTGCAATCGATATTTTTTAAATATTTATCTACATATCTAAGTACCTATGCATTTACGTTGTTCAGCTTGTTAGATAATTTGCTTTTCTGATATGCTATTAAAGTGTATTTAAATTTTAAAGCAATTTATTCGCATGTAAAATTTTCCTTCCCAAAATAACTCCAAGGTGCATCGATTACAACAAATACTTAACCAAGTAAATAAATTTAATTAATTAAGGAATGCCTGTGGTTTATTTGCGGCACTTTAAGTACGTACCAATGTCTGCGGAAAGTATATATGTATGTATGTATGTATCTAGGTATAAAAATGTAATGCATGTATTGCAAAGTTACTGCCACAAATAACCCATAACAACCGAAAATTGAGCGCATTTTACACTTCGTAGCGACTCCTTTATGCTCTTCTAGGCGACTTGGGGCGTTGCAAGCTAAACACTCGAATTACAAAAAAAAAAGAATAAAGACTCTTTATATTCTAATCCTCTTGTTGAACAAATAAAAGTTCTAGTAATCAAAACCACATTTTTTTTAGACGTGTGAATGATTTGGAATACGTGATTTCTTATTTGAAATATACAATATACAGAGTTTGAATGCACACTAACTAGTGATGGGCGAGTCTGAGATGTTTTATTCGATTCTCTGGATCGTTGAAACATCGCGAATGCTCTCGATGGTTTTCATTCGTACTCGAGTCGTAAATGGCCGTCAGTCGAAACAATCGCTAAAACATCTCACACTCGCCAACGATTCCTCTCGTTTTCAAAGCAACCCTACAATATCTTGGACTCGCTGCAAAAAATACATACTATTTGTTGTTGCCGCTTGAATATCAAAATTGCTTTAAAAAACATACAGATTGGTACAAATTTATTGCCGTTGTTGCTACTGGTAAAATTTATTTATTTCATACAGGGCTGCACATTAACGTTATTTTTTATCAATAACCGAAAAAATATTTTGTTTTCAATTCAACTTTGAAAAATTTTAACGTTAAGTGCTGAACAAAAAAATACTGTTTTTATAATTATCAAAAAAAATTATGAAAAAAAATTTCGTTTTGTTAATTATCAAAAAACAAATATTGAAAAAATTTTGTTTCGGTAGCCAACAAAAAAAATTATCAAAAAAAATAACGTCAATAAAAATAAAAGTGAAGCCGTAAGCCCGAAACAAATTTTTATTATTATTTTGTTTTTGATAATCAACGACACAAAATAATTTTGATAATTTTTTTTTGATAATCAACGAAACGAAATAATTTCAATAATTTTTATTTGATATTCTACAAAACAAAATTTTTTTCTTAATTTTTATTTGATATTCAACAAAACAAAATATTTTTGTTGGTATCGTTGTGCAGCCTTGATTTCATAAGCGTCTCACTTGAGAAAATTTATTAATGTTTAAATAATTAGTTATTATTATTATGCACGACACTCTTTAGTTGTGATTGCGAAAATGCAGCGTCTATGTATAGCATATTTTATAATTGGGTTCATTTATTTAAGTATTTACCTCACTTCCATTAAAAATCCTACTTTCTTTATCAACAACCCTCATTAAGTTTATTTTATCAACTTAAACATATCATCAAAACAACAGCCGGCCCACCGACTCGGAACAATCGCAAAAACATCTCGATTGTGTAGTCGAGGAGCGAGTCAACTTTTAACTCGATTGTGAAATTGCAACGATGGCGATTCTCTCGATTGTCTAAACATCTCGGACTCGCCCATCACTAACACTAATATCACCGCCATTGGGAAGATTGTTCGGATATGATAATAAGACAGCCATTTTATATCTAATAAGATTCTCTCAAATAACGAACTTGAAAGCAACTTTTAAAAAGACTGTTATTACATCATTCCTTCGCTACTGCAGTTAGATACTTTATTAGTTTACAGGATTGAATAGAAAGTCATTCGCACATGTAAACTGTGCATTAAATATTCTCAATTTACCGTAAATTTGCAAAAAAAAAAAATTAAGAAAAAATTCTAGAAAACTTTTCTTGCCACAGGGCAATGGCAATAACGAATACGTGAAATGTAAGGAAGCATTAATAGAAATTATGGTAAAACCACTTTCCGAGTAAACATCATACCAGCCATACATTTAAACCGTGATAGTCTTCTCTATTATGTACATTAAACTTACCTTTGATATTGAGGTGATTGGATTATTATCCTTATCCAGCCATTCGACATTCGGCGGCGGATTGCCGTGCGCTATACAATCGGCTATGCTGCCGGCATTGTTGGTGAATTCAATGCGCGATGGCGGCTCGTGCGAGAAATTGGGCCCTTGCGTGTCAAAGTAGTTGGAAGCATCTGCAAAGGGGAAAAGCAAATAGAAAAGCGAAAAGAAAATTAAATAAAATGAAATAAATTAAATAAATAGAATAAATATGTTGCGCGGCAAGAATCTAAATATGTATGTATAATAAAAAATGTTTGGCATTGCTTTTGGCTACAAGCGCGCGACATTACTGAACGCCCTTAGTTACTTATAAATATCGTGTATGTTTGCATTTAAGAAAAAATATTTAAGATGATAAATTGCAGATAAAATTTGTAGCATTTATAAAAGATTACTTGCATTTCCATGTACTTGCATGTGTAAGTGTGTGTGTGTGTATATATGTGTTCTGTGCAAAGCAGTAAATTGACACTAAATGCGATGATTGGAGATGCCAACTTTGGATAAGATTAACACAAAAAAAAGAAAATTGTGTAACCAAGCACCCGGGCGCGCAGGACACAGACATACCGATGGTAATCCCTTAAATGTGATGAATGAGCGGCTGAGCAGCACAGCTGCTGCTCTACTTAAACGCTTTGAAAGCAGACAGAGCATTTCTTTCACAAAATATCCGGCCACCCCTGGGGATGCACATACTCAACTTTTTTGATTTGTTTGTTTTTTTTTTTTGCTGTTTATACCCAGCTGTGCTCGTCAGTTAAGTAGCAAAATCTTATTTAGAAGAGAAAAATTAAGCACAACAATTTATCAATCGCTACTGATTAGCTACTGGCCTCTGTAGGTAGGTAAGGCTTTTTAGGTTATTTTTTAGGTTATCGCTTGCTCGTTAATGTTGATATGTACATTAGGCCGTCTCGCCTTATATGGACTAAAAGAAAGTCCAACATATGACCCATCCCCCCTCCCCCCTTTTAATGTTGTTTTGGAAAATATTTCAACCTTTTTTTTGACGCCGCTAGATGTCGCTAAAATATTTTTTCTCATATCTTCGTTATTTATAGTCCGATCTCCAAGCTTAATACACCAATATCTTTGGTCTGGGGGAGGAAGTTTTCGATTATATATAATCGTATTAACCCTATGTCCGTCGTATGGGGTCACTACCACCCAGTACTTAGTTTATACCACCTTAATGTACCTTTTTTTTGCCTGTGCGTTAAACGCCATTAAAAATTATTAATCTTTTGCAAAAGAAGTACTTCAATCGCTTCAGTAGAACCCGAAATAAAAGATATAATAATATATGTTTTTCGCTTCCTGTGGTCTCGTAGGTTCTTTTTAAAAAGATTTGTTCTGAGGAAACTTCTACTGAAATTTTATGGCGAATAATTTTCTAGAACATTTTAACCCCCTAACACGCCTTCAAAAGTTTTAGGTTGACCTCCTTTTTATAAAGTCAGAAAAATTGTATTTTTAAGGTCGTTAGAGGGTTCAAATGTTCTGTAAAATTATTCGCCATAAAATTCAAATAGGGGTCTCCTCAGAAAAAATCTTTGTAAAATGAGCCTAAAAGGCCAAAGGAAACGAAAAATATATATATATTTCTCGGAATGTTGAATGTGTTTAGTTATATCCCAAAATGTCCATATCTGAACAATCGGTTGTATGGGAGCTATATGTTGTAGTGGTCCGATTCGGCCGATTACGACAAATGATCAGCTTCTCCTAAAACTACACTAACATTCCGAATTTCAAGCAGATATCTCAAAAACTGAGGTGAGTCTGTCACGCCTCATTCTGATAATTAGCGGCGCCAAAATAAAATAAAAATTTTCCGGAATTTTTTTTCCAAACATATGTGCATCATATGGGGTACATACGGCAAAGCTTTTTTTGCGATACGGTCTAATGTACATATCGTCGTTTAAAGTGCATTTTCGCGTAAGAGGCATTTGCATTTTCGCATAGCAGATGGTGGTTGAATTTTACAGGAGAGCATAAAAACTATTTCATTCCAAAACCGTTACTTCTTTCTGCGTACAAACTTAAATTTAAATAGTTACGTAGATCAGTTTGTTAGCTACAACATCAACTTAGTGTAAAAAAGGAAACAAAAATTTCTCTTACGCGAAATGCACTTTAAACGACGATATGTGCCATATATGTACTATAACGGCTACTGCCAAGAAACAAAATGGGAAAGAAATTCGAATTATAATAAATTTCAGCTCTCGAAATGGAAAACTGGGTATTCGCATGACATGCCATTTTAATCTTTACAATCTTCACTTCAATTTATTTTCTTTGTTTTTCTCTTGAGAGGTTTCATTTTCTTTCCTAACCGCTTTTACCCCTTCAGAGAGTTTCTTCTTAACTCTTTTATATATGTTTGCTGCCTACACATTACTGTCGCTTGAGTTAAATACATACTTATTTGCTTACAAGTATTTTAAAGCTCTGTGTCACTCTGAAGCAGTTCTTCGTGCCACGTTATTCTTTAGAAATTCCCTTACCAACATTTTCCACAGCAACTTCCTTATAATCTTAACAGTACGAGTACTTTGCCGGCTGCTGCGGCTGTTGGTGCTCTACAGAAAATGCATACCCACCTTTTAAAATCAAGCAAAAAATACTTTGGCTGGTGCAGGGATTGGCCAAGCTCGTGGTAATGTGTGTCTTGTGTCTTCGCTTGCCTTGATTGTATGTGTGTTTCTATGCGGTTGGCTGGTGGATTGGTGAATTGGAAAAATGCCCGGATGAGTGTTTTTCGTTTTTAAGCGAAGTGGGAACGGGTGTCAAGAAGGAAAATTTCGTTTGAAAAAATTTACATAAAGTCTTCGCACAGACAAAGACATTCACACAACATTTGGATGGGGACATATACAAACCGACAGTCATATACAAACCGCAACGGGTTCAAGTGCATCCTTTTGCAAATCTTACTTACTTTTGCAATCACACACCGCATCCCATCAGCCAACCATACATACCTAATATGCCTGCAGCCATCCCATCACCGCATGCAACTTCATATTCAGCAAATGGCCTAAAAGTCGCACACGAGCAAACAGGAAATTGCAAGGAAAAAACTCAATAAAGCCTCCTACGTTTCGATGCAACGCTGTGTACGTAACGGTGCTGCACAAACGTCAGAGCGTCAGCATGAAGGCCGCAAGCAAGGAAGAAGCATAAGTAAAAGTAGAAGTGGGAGCAGAAATTGTGCAGCATGTATGTATTTTATCTGCAGCAACAGAAAACAAAAAACAATTAAAAAAGAAATGTGTGTAAAAATTAACAAATGAGTGCTTCGGGATGACGGGGAAGACGATGATGATGATGATGTTGGAGGACAAATTAAAATGCAACCAAGAATATGTAATTACAACGCTTCCGAAATTGCAAAGGCATATTTGAAACAGTAAAAGCTCTGCTCTATCAGCTTCCTGAGCTACTCCCATCCTCACTTCCTCTTCAGCCATGACTTATGCTTTCTCCAATCCAACTCGCTCTGCTTCCTTCATCTTACCATACTTTTTTTCATCACGTCAATGCATTCATTCCATTTCGTTTGTCGCATGTGAATGGGATTACGAATTATATCCACATCGGATCTAATATGTTAAGAATGATGATGATGAGGTTGCTGTCGCATTGGAGACGTTTCCACGACAACAAATGCAAACAGAAGAAGAAGAAGAAGAAGAAGAAGAAGAAGAAGAAAAAGGATGAAATGACATGGCTGTGCAGCCACTGTATTTGAGTTTGTTACATTTATGCTATGATAGCAGGAAATTGATGGCTGCACAAATGAAAAAATTGACTGGGAGAAAATGTCTGTAGTATAGACGAAGTGAATCCCGTAATAACTTTAGACTTTCATCAAAAGTTCCAAAGGTTTAGCAAACAATCTCGTAAAAAATAGCATTTAAATGGACCCGAACTTCGGCCGTGGCGTACTCGGATGTTGTATGTGCCCTGGCGTCAGGAACTTGTCACAGAAAGGTCTGCACGCAAGCAGAGAGAATCCTGGGCAAGATTTATGCATAGCGCACTTTACGGGGACTTGCTATTAATCCTAGCAAGACAATCCCGGTTTTATTTATACGAAAGAGGAAACTGAAAGATCTCAATCTCCCGGTGCTCAGAGGTGTGAACCTACGCCTCTCCGAAGAGGTGAAATATCTAGGAGTGAATCTAGATAATAAGCTGAAATGAAAAGCTCACGTCGTGGTGGAGATGAATAAGTCATTGAATTGTGGAGGCACTGAAAGTTTTCGGACATTGGAGAAGAACCGTCAGCAAGATCTGGGGTCTGAGTCCAGCAATAGTGATGCAGATTTACACAGCTATTGTCAGACCGATTATCACGTACTCCGCTGTAGTTTGGCGGCATATGAACATGGTTAAGTCTAATATTAATATGCTAAACAGGCTGCAGGGGAGCATGTATAATTATCAGCATTACGGGTGCAATGAGTTCAACTTCAGGTGCCGCTCATAATGCACTGTTGCATTTGCTTCCGCCGGATTTGGCGATCCAAGAGGGAGCTTAGAAAGCGATGTGTCGACTACACTGCTTCGTGTTGTATCACGACAATTGGAGCTCGAGGAACGGAGAGTTGTTTAGCAGGCTTTCAGAGCAATACGCTTTGTTTTTAGCCCCAAGTGACAAGCTGGTACCACGAGTATCCTTTGGTAGATGATACACATACAAGAGATCAGTGGAGAGTCCCTGAAACTCTACCGAAAAAACCGAAGAAAATCATCTACAGAGATGGATCAAAAACCGAATATGGTACTGGATCCGGCTGGCAACTGGAAACTGAATTCGGGTGCCATTATGCTTTAGGTACAATGGCGACGGTTTTTCAATATAGGATATAGTATATTGTTCACGAATGTAATTTGAAGCTTGGCTCAGTAGCAAAATGGAGTAAACTTCAACCTATGTGGATGAAATGCGGTTCAGAGGAATAACCGCAGCCAATTATAGGACCAAGTATAGCGGACACTGTGAAGTACATCAGGGACTCCATGAGGGAGACTCACAGGAGATGCTGGAACTCTACAAATTCCTGTAAAAATACAAATGGCCTTCTGAAAAAACTTAACAGGGAGGTAGCCAACTTCCTTCTCAAGCCTTTGTGGGGTAGATTACTCGATAAAATCCAGCGAGACAACACATGACCACCATAGGCATCATCGAGGGCTCATTATGCCTATGCTGTCTCCGTGTATATATATGTAACTCAATCTCAACCCTCTCCTCTATACTAGGTACATAGTAGATAAGGGAATGAGAAGAACTTGAAATTTGTTTGCTCATTACAATCGTACATACACACGTGTCAAAACAACAAACATACGCACACATGTCCCAACTTCAGGCTTTGAAGTGTTTGGCCATGAAAAAATCGCAATGCGTGTGCTGTTGCGAATTGTCCATTTAATATTTGATCTTTCAGCAAACAAAATAGGGGTATTCGCTATCCCTAGCAAGATAGCACGGATTGCAAATATCCTAGACCAAAATATGCTACACATAGAGAGCACCCCATTGCACAGTCGTAGGAAATTTTAAGAAGCAGCTTTTCTTTTTAGCCAAAGTTCATCACTTTTTAATAAATAAATCATTTTATTTTAGTAAATTTAATAATTACACATAAAAAATAACATTTTAAGCAATATTCGAATGCTCAAATTGAAATTGAAATTAGCAATTGGCGAATGTCAGCTGACGCAGGGTCGCAATTAATTTCCTACACTTCATAGCAAATAAATATACATAGGTTTTGGTGTAGCATATTTTTACTATCCAATTAGTAGGAAAAACAAAAAGGAGCACACCTCGAATTGGGAGAGAAGCTCGGCCATAAAACTCGTCAGAGTTATAATAGCGCCATTGTATTATATATTATTATATTATTTTTGGGGTCTAGCATATTTCTGTGCGCCTGTATTTTGTTGTTGTGCGTTGTAAAACTTTGCAATCCGTGCAATCCGTGCTACGTGCTAGGGTTATGCTATGGATAGCGAATACCCCTAATGTGAATTTCCCAAAAACAAAAACAACAGCAACTCATTCACCTTACAATAATCAACAGTATTTTGCTTCATGAAGCAATTTTCGTGTATGAGAATTCTTGCGACCAAACCGGACGTTAATGTCAATGGGCCATAAAAGATGTCAGCGAGTAAAGGTGAAGGAATTAATGCAAGGGCAATACCAACAGCACCAACAGTAAGAATAAACACCACTTGATTGTGCGTGTGTTGGCAATTTAAGCTATAACAACCTCTGTGATGACACATAAAAGGAACTGCGAATGGCGCAGAGTGGCAAATATTATTGCCTTTTTTTGTTATCAAGTGAAAGGTTTGGTATGAAATAAGAAAATAAATTTTAATTGTTTTTGTTGTTTTTTCATAAGGTTTTATTTTTTTTTTAACAATGTAGCAGATATCTATGCTTTTGTCTACATTGTATGTTAAAAAAATAGTCATAACATACCACCGAGAAAAACGAAAGCCTCTGTCTGGAAATGCGCTAATTATTTTACAACTTTTATAACCCATAAATAGTTTCATGCATATTAGTGAATTTCATTTCATTATTAATTATAATTGCACAAATCTACTTAACAATATTCGATTAAAATAAAAAATCTCTTTCATAACTTGGTTATTTGGAAATGCGCATATTTTGTATGTAACGCACACGCAAATACTTAACCCACTTATTGAAATGTTAAAATTAATCGAATTAATCAAATAATACAGATCAGTGGCGCACACAGAAAAATATTTTGGGGGGGTTTCAATATCCGACGGAAAATTAAAAAACAAATACTCAAAACTCGTCCAGCCAATTTTTACTTAAATCTATGTATGTGTGGGGAGTGGACCTACGTATGCACACATTAAAGAAAGGCACCTTTTAAAGCTCACCTATATTATTGCGTCATGATTGCAACTGAATTCATATATTTCGTCATGTAGCAGCTACATTGTAGCTTTGGTGGAACGAATTGGATTATGGTGAATTAAATATTCGTTAAGTCCACATCGTTGCACACTGGTCAGCCCCCATACACAAAAGTAAAAAATGTTGCTGTTTCAAAAAGAAATTTCTGTCATGCATTTCCGTGGGAAATATATTGAATTTTATGGAAAACCTCCTTCTATACGCAATAGCCACCATTACACGTTACTTTGGCTCATTTAAAGTCAACACATTTGAAAAAAAAAAAATTCTGGAAAAAGTTTGTGTAAATAAGTGTATGAAAGAAAACAGTGAGAACAATTTACTTTTAGCAAAATACAAGATGAAGAAATCTTGGTTTTTCATTTTCATTTAAACTTTTAATAAGTAAGGACCACCCTGGACCAGGTCTTATAAGCAGATTTGAGTTACTTAAAGTCTTCTCTTGAGAAGCCTGTTTATACATTTTTTCCTTTTTCCCCTTTTTCTTAAAATATCATATTAAATGAAGCTAGTCTATAAAAAATATTGTTGCCCAAGATGCTCCTTTTACGTATTTTTGTACATATGTACGTCGACTGTTTTCGATAAAACTTTATTTTCGATAAAATCTGAGTAATCCCACTCTCCACACATTTTTTTTTTATCTCGCGAAATATTGCGGGAATATTTTTTTAATTGTAACTTTGTTATTTGACATCGGATTTTTAAAATTCAAATGTCATTAGTTTAGTCTTTGGAAGCTCTATATATCCTTCTAATGTCCTTTTGACCTATGAAGTAATTTTCACATAGTTAAGTCACCTAACCAAGTTTTTCATCCAAAATATCCTTTTTGCTTAACAAGAAAAAAAATCGCCAAAAATAAAGTATTCATCGGATCTCTCTGATATTGCACTTAAAGTCTTTGCAATTAAATGGGAAAATTTTTAAAAGAATAAAACTTTCCTGATTTTTACAACTTTTTGTAAAAAACTTACTTTGAAAATCAAAATTTTTTCAAAAATCGCAAAAAAATGTACAAAATTTTCACCAGCATAGCTCAGCGAGTTTTTATTAGACCACTACAAGTTGTATGTCATTTGAAGAGTATTTTAATTACCTTTCGAATGAGATATCTACTGCTTGTGTTTTTGAATGAAGTTATAGCAAAAAAACACAAAATTGCCATTATATAAAAACTTAACCATACAAAAAATTTAAAAAAAATAGTTCCAAGCTCAGCAGGTCAATTCCTTTTCCTCCCCCATTCCTGGTTTTCCTGTTTTTTTTTTTGGCTGTAAACTAGCGATAGTGGTGGGCGTGGATTACAACATATATGCTTTTAATTTTTCTGAAAGATGAGTCGTTTAGTGGGACACCAATGTGCAAAATTTGGTTTCGGTAGGTCCATCCGTTTCCAAGAAGTTGAGTTTTGTCCTACTCTCCATACAAATGTGACCAGTGTACGTTGGTGAATTATTGTAAATTAAAACAAACCTCAGCTAATATCCACAGCATACTTTTAGGGAAATGTCTCCACACTGCTTGTTTATAAACATAATCAATAGATGTTGACAAACATTGGCAATGTACATCCACGAATATTCATAGATTTTACAACATGTATTTACACAAATATTTATGCATGTACTATCTTTTATAAAATTATTTTTTATGGTGTGCTGTCAAATTTTGGGGGGCGGCTTTTAACCCCAAAACCCTCCCTTGAGTGCGCCAATGATACAGATTATACTTGACTTAAAGCCATAATATTGTTGTATACATTTTAAAAATTAAGGTTTTTCGTGTAATTCGCTTTTTATGTAAGTATTTTTTTATATGTACGCATGTACATTAGGGTGGTCCTTAAACTCAAATGATCGATTTTCTTCGATCTCACCCCCTATATCGGTAACAGCACAGTAAAAGATATTATATATAAATTTTCTTTCCGATCGGATACAATGAAGGAGTGTCGCACAGGGCTCATAGTTCATATTACCATAATTGACCAGTCTCCGATCGGGACAAAAATTTATACATAAATCTGTGGTATCCACGACTATATTAGCATCGACCTAGGTGGTGAGGTTGAAAAAATATAATTTGTCTCCATGTATTTGTAGAACATCCTAATGTATGTATATATGTACATGTACATATGTGTGTTTGTATGCATCGAAATATGCGTATAATTTACACATACATGTGTATATTACAAAATTAAACTGTGGCAACCGAGTGCCATTACAACCGCAAATACATAAATTTCAATTACCAACTTCAATGTTAATTGCATTCCTGAATAAATTTTTCACATTAACTCACGTGTAAAAGCGTAAAAGTTACATTGATGTGCGAGTATGTATGTATGTGTTTGTGCGTATACATGCGTAGTTATTTACACACATATTTACATTTTTAAATATCCACAGCCGTCTGCGTAGACCCTTACAAAACCCTACAGCAATGTGCAAAACCAAAGCAGCATTATGTTATGTTTATCCGTCGCACTTCGCTGCGACAAATTTTAAGTACTATGCCACTGCCTATCAATCTCCCTACCACTATCCATCTCGCGTTCCCTTAATCTCCCCCGTTCCCCCTATATGCTACCCTCTCCTCCCCACCCCTTCCCTATCAACAACGTTCCATGGCCATCTGGGTCCAAATCCTTCCCGGCTGCTTTAATTTGATATCAATATTGCTAAAAAAGATATTTCGGCCATCCGGGTCCATATTTTCACCTATATCTGGAGAAATTTTTATTTTACCGGAAGAAAATATGGTATAAATTCTCCAGTGGTTCATTTTTTGTAACCGTGACCTTCATTACATAACAAACATACGGGTACGTGACAAAAATTAACAAAAATAGACCGTAAATACGGATTTTGCAAATATAGCGCATTAAGCGCCATCTATCGAAGGGACATCACATTCTATCCTAATTGGCAAACTGTCGTTCTTGGGTTTTCATTCCAGTCTCCTTAGATGGTTTAAATCATATTTAAATAACAGAAAGAGCTCTGTCGTCGTGGACGAAGTTCTTTCAAAAACAATAACTTGCACATCCGGTGTACCACAACGCAGCATTTTGTGACCTCTACTTTTTATGCTGTATGTAAATGATATAGCTTCTTGTTTTTCAAAGGTAAAATTTTTATTATACGCGGATGACCTGAAAGTTTATCATACTATTACTGAAGTAAGTGACTCTCTCACTCTTCAGGCAGAGCTAGACAAGCTCTATGCATGGGGTGTGATAAATCGTCTTGAGCTTAATATAAAAAAATCCCACCAAGTCACATTTTCAAAGATTTTGAATCCCTTTCAAACCTCGTATCAAATTTGTGATACTCCTTTAGCTCGGCTTAATGATGTCAAGGACCTTGGTGTGTTCTTTGATTCAAATTTTTCATTTGTTACGCACACTAATTATACCATATCCAATTCGCTTTCTATGCTTGCTTTTATTCCCTTATAACCCTTATATTCATAAAACGTTGTATTCGGCATATGTCCGATCCAAGCTGGAATATGCTGCTTTTATATGGAGACCGTATTATCAATTACATATCAATCGGCTGGAATCTGTTCAGAAAAAATTTTTGAGATACGCACTTCGTTGCCTCAATTTCTCTGAGCCACTCCCAGCATACCTAGCTCGTTGTCAGCTAATTGAACTAATGTCTTTGAAAAATCGTAGGGTTTACTTGTCGGTTTCGTTTATGTTCGACATAGTCATTGGGAAAATTGATTGTCTAAGTCTTCTAAGCAATATTAAATTTAATGTCCCCATTATATCGTTTCGTACCCTTGAAATGTTTTATATTAGTTGCAGTAGAACTCTCTATAGTTCCAATGCCGCATTAAGAAGAACTTTATCAGAAATTAATAAGCTCTCAAGCTCTTTGAATCTTGATCTCACGCTCTCTAAAAATGTTTTGAATAATGAAATTAAGTCGTTCTTATTACTTAATCATAATTTTTAGTCTTAAGTTCAATCTTTATCTTTAACTTTTAAATTTTATTATGAATTGTTAATTTATGTATACACCAACATATGTAGTTAGTTCTATTATGCTTGGTCTGTACTTATTTAGACCAAATAAATAAATAAATAAATATAGCCAATGTTGGGAGGACTTATCTAAAGAATAAACTGTCAAAATTTGCCTAAAATGCATTCAGTAGTTTTGTATCGAGGGTTGGACCATCGAACGCTGTCTTCCTTCGATGCAAATCGTTGGACAGCTAGGCTATTCTGACTATCTCGCACAACTGGGTTTCATACAACAAAAACATAAATGACAACACTTCAGTGATCATTATGGAACTATCTAAAATTAGGAGCTGGTTAATGATAAAACAACACTCTCAGCATCAATCAAAGAAGCTCATTGCACTACTGATAAGAAACAAGGACTAGTACAAGGACCAGTCGAAAAACTTATATCAATTTTCGTTACAGGTACGACCTTGATAACTACTCTGAATTTTGAAATTTTTCTAATAGGTATATGTATTCACCAATCTAACTGGACCAATCACAAATTTTTTATCACGGCAACAAATTATTGCTTTTATTTTGCACAACACTTTATTTTAGCAATGCCTTTCATGCTTCTGCTCATACGTATGTATGTACTATATCCATCCTACTCACCTGTATTGGTTGTCACAACAATGACAAGTGCCACCAACAAGCATACTGTTATGTCATTCCTCACTCGCGTTGCGCTGCTGGCTGACCTTGTTTTGGCTGGAATATTGCCCAATTCGCTTGTTGTATAATTTAATGAATTTTTTCGCTTTTTACTCTTCATTTCCCCAACAAACTTGTCGCATTTATCATCCATCGTCTTTTAATATGTGTCTTTTGGGGCATTCGCATTCGATAGCATTTTTTATGGTATGTATGAAAGCGTTTTTAAGATGAATTAATTAACAAGCCAGTGGATAATTATAATTGAACAACGTTTGATGTTGCTATGGAAGACTCTATTTCTTAGTAAATTCGCATGTGTGCAAATTCTGCAAATGCTGTGAATGAGAAGAAGAAGAAGGAAGAGAAAGCGATTAATTAGTAAACTTGTAATGATAGCAAGTCTTAATTTAATATTTATGCGGTATAAGTATGTAATTTTTTTATGTAAATAAAAGTAAGCTTTTTTCAGTTTTATTAATTTCTATTTGATTTGCAGTTATCCGTAGAAAGTATAACCAAGGAAAGAGTTAAAGTTAAAGGTATTAAACCTCTCTAAGGATTGAAAGAAACATGTTAACTCAAGAGGCAGTTTTCACTGATAGCGCAGTTAGCATTGCTGACTTGTTATCCCTCTTAAGGTAGAAGTTTAATCATGAACATGTATTCGGAGGATATTGAAATAGTCAACACTCCATGTGATTAGACATGTGTTGAGTCCACCGGCATTATATCTGGCATAAGAATTGACAGATCACTCCTATAAACATATGTGTATACTTAGTACTTAAATTCATTTATATATAAATTAGAGCATATGCAATCTATTAGACTATTTTCTTCATTCTTAAGCAACTAATAGACTAATTTGTTCCTTCGGCACAATTCCCGTGTTACAGAATCATAATTGGTTGGGGTTCTTTCGTAAGTATGTAGAGATTATTTCGAGCATAGTTTCAGACCAATTTGGTACAATATTGCGACTGTTCCGATTTAATTTTAGAATAATATTTTACTTTGCCAGGGTAGACACGGATCCAGGCGATCAATAAAGCATCTTACTTGTTGAAGTTTCAGAAAGCAATCGTTATAATTATGGAACTGTTCAAGGACTATTTCGATACATGTTTGTTTTTCTTTCAAGAACATTTTGATGTAATTTTGATGTCTGATTCAGAATCCTATTTGAAAACATTTGCCGCTGAGGTACTAGATGAAAACAATTACAATTACAATTCGTATTATTCAAGTCCCAACTATGGTGAAATTGAATGCAGAGGATACAGATTGCACGAAGAGACGGTAGAGAAGATTCTCTGCTCCTCTCTTGTCCGTTTACCGGCTAAGGCTTCGGCTACTAGGGCGAGCCGTATTTAGGGATCTTGAATCGTTATCCAAAATAGGGGCAAAGAAAATCTTGCTATTTGCTAAAGCAACGGGCATGTTCTTCAGTGTGTGTGAAGGCGTTTAGTGTTGAGGTGTTCATGTTCGAAAACTTTTCTGGTAACACTACGGACTCACTCAGTCTATGTGAGGCCCTTAACAGCCAGCCAGTCTAACCTAATCCAACTATGGGCTTTTCTAGAAAAAATAGCTGTCACATGTCAGTAGTGCGCGGCTTATCCTTCGAGTTTAGTTTCGCCACAAAAAGAATGCAAAAAAATTCGTAGTAGGAATTAAACTATAGGCCCACCCAAGTCATAGGGGACAAACTTAAAACCTGCATCAAAACACTTTCGGAATATATTTTGATCTATTTCGGGACAAAAAGAGCTCTACTTGCACAAACTTAACAGCATGAAATTTGAAAAGGGGTTTCTAAAAATAAAATTGCATGGCAGCACCTTTAGCGGAACAATTTATTAACAATCATGTGAAAAAATGCACCTGCCTTCCAACCTAATCTTAGCTTATCCTCGGTTCATGATATATAAATAAGACGTTAATCGCAGCACGCATGATATATGTATGTAGATATACATAAGTATGTACGAGTATGTATATAAGTGCATAGTTTATACCGACAGTTTAAGTCATGAGCGAATACAAAGCATGAGCCCTCTAATATTGTTCGAAAAAAGTGCTTAGATGAGAGTGCTTGTGTAGTTTTTTTATTGCTTATTTATGACATATTTAAGTAGACAATTGTGAATGGTACGAAGAATGGCAAGATAAGAATACACACACATACCTTTATATACACATATAGCTATTTAAGCCTTTTGTAAATTTATTCAGGTACCTGCTCGTGTAATGGCAGAAGGTTGTGAAATTATTGTGCCAAATAAGCCATAAAAGTTGCGCATTTTATAACCCATTTGACCGCATTTTCCATTGTTAAAGCTTAAACACACACACACACACAGCCATGGCAATTCAAGCACACCAATATGCACATACACATTTCAATTTATAACGGTATGTGTGCATTTGTAAATTTACGTTTACCTGACAAAAAAACAACAATGCGTTAAACATCAACAACAGACGACGACGAGAAAAGCTAAAGAAAAACGTAAGCAAGCACAAACACAGAGAGCAATAACAGCAAAACGAAATGTTACAGAAGAGGTTACAACAACGAGAAAAAAAATAGAAAAATTGTTCTTTCCTTTTTAGTATTTTTTTTCCCTTCACATGGTTATTGCTACTACCAGTGCCGCAACGCCTACCAACACAGAGCTCTAGCCAAGCACACTCAAGTTTTCTTTGTTTAGGTGCGCAGCGGGGAGGGCTTCATAGGTTCTTTCTTTTATTCTTGATTTGTAGATGGCGAATGCCTGTTTTACATGTGGGAAACATGTCGTGACAAATGAAGCTGAAAAAGGGCACCGAGATTTTCAATTTATTTTTTTTTTTTCTCAATCAAAAGTCATAAATAGAAATGAGTAGTCAGTCCGCTTTCAAACAGGGATATGTGAAATTTTTTCGATTTTGAGTTTTTGATGGATTGTGTACCAGTATTTAAACGTATTAAAAGTCGCTATGATTTTATTTATACACTTTCAAAAGTCTCTATCTGAAAAATGTTGCTCATACGCCCAGTCACACACTTTTAGTAAGCTGCCTAGAAACACATACATGCCCATTTTCCACATACACGCGCGCGTTAAATTTAAAATTCAGTTGCTACAGTGGAAATTGTCGTAATTCGCGAGAAATGCCAGCTTGAGCAGCACACAGAATTGACACAGCAGTTGTCAGTGCTCTTACGAGTATTGTGCGCAAACATTTCCAAGGTAATATTTTAATGGAGTTTTTCATCCTATCTCACATACATACATATGTGACTGTCATATTTCAAACAGTATGACATCAATGAGATGATTACCAATACCACAATAATTCATATACATACGTGGGTGTAGATCTGCCTACACACATACACTTGTATGGTATGTAATATACATATGTACATAAGTAGGTACATACATATGCTTTTTATAACAATTTAAAATAAGCAAAAGAATTTATAAATCAAATTTTAAGCTTCGCAAAGTAAAAGGATATGCCTGCCTTCAAATCCATTTATCACCAAATTATATTAAGCGAAATTTTAACCATGAACAACTACATGAACATATTAAATCCACATATAAAAAATGTATGTATGTATGCATATTTAAGCTTCTGAAGCAATAAAAAATGTTTATTTGACAGTTCCATTCGAAAACTTGACATTTTATGACATAAACATATTTACATAACTTTTGCAAATGTGTTCATCTTGATCTAAATTTGGCTTCAAAACTCGAAACCGAATGCTTATCAACTTATCAAATGTACAACATAAATAAAGAAGTACATATTTACATATGTATGTATTTTTATCCGCTAGTTATACCCTATATACATATAACAAGGTTGAGGAAGCATTGAAATTGGAATTCACTTTGCATATTATTTTATGTAAATTTAGCATCGGATGTACATTAGAGCGTATCGCAAATAAAAGTTCGTCCTACCGTATGCCGAATAATTTTCTAGAACATTTTAGGACTTCCCACCAAACATTTTTTGTTGCCGGCAATAAAAAAACGAGTCGTTTTGAAAATAAATATATTGCAAGCAATATCGAAATCTTACCGATTTCTTATTACTAGTCGGACTAAAGCGTCCACCGAGGGCAACTCGCACAATCGACTCGCTTTCTGATTACCTCAATGATTCGTTTTCTTATTACCTTAACGATTCTTTTCAAGGCTTTCTGATATTTTCATTTCTCATCGCCAAGTAAAAACAAATAATTATTTCCAATTTATTATAAAGGCAACAAATTGGCAAGAAGAGAAGGAGAAACAAATGCTTTTGATTTTTTTTAATAAGAAATCGATGCGTTGCTTCAAAAAATTAGAAATTTTGCCGATTTTTCACAAAGGCAATAAATCGGCGAGTCGCCAATTTGTTGCCATAGACGATTATTGCCTATTTCTCGAGCTTTGCACGGTGGGTTGTTTCTATAACAAATATATTGCCGGTAATATCGACATTTTAACGATTTCTTATTACTAGTTGGACTAAAAGGTCCGCCGAAGGCAACTCGCACAGGGAAATAAGAAAACGAATCGTTCAGGTGAGAAGAAAACTGCTAACTTAGGTAGAGAAAAAGTAATTCAGTAAGATTATAAGAAAGCAGCTCATATATGCAGTAGGCCGTCTCGCCTTATAGGGACGTAAAAATAAAGTTCGCCGTACGCCCCCGCATATGATGTATTTTTCAAAAACATTTCTGGGAAAAATTTCTATTTTTTTTTTTGGACGCCGCTAGATGTCGCTAAAATTTATTTTTCTCATATCTTCGGTATTTATAGTCCGATCTCTAAGTTTAATACACCAATGTCTTTGGCTTGAAATTACGCCTTATACTATGGAATATTATTAACCTTATGTGCGTCATTGGGGTCACTACCACCCAGTACTTAGTTTATACCACCCTAATGCAATCTTTTATGCCTGCATGTTAAACGTAGTCTAAAATCATTAATCTTTTGCAAAAGAATTATTTCGATCGCTTCAGTAGAACCCGAAATAAAACACTTTCAACATTCCGTGGAATATATGTTTTTCGCTTCCTTTGGTCTTTTAGGTTCATTTTACAAAGATTTCTTCTGAGGAGACCCCTACTGAAATTTAATGGCGAATAATTTTCTAGAACATTTATTTTGACCCCCTTTTTTAGAAAATCAGGAAAAATAGTAGTTTTAACACGTTGACTGCCAGTGTATCACCGGTGATCACATCAGAAAACCACCCCCAGGTGCCAGTGTATCACCGGTGATACACGCCTAGGCGCTTAAAATTTAAACAACATTTTAAAATAAAAAAGCAGATGTTCGCGGGGTCATCACAGCTTAAAAGCATGTTCAGATGCGTCGCCAGCATGGCTTTTACTCTAGGTAAAAAATCCCGTTATAATACAAAAAAGCAAAAGTAATTTTGTTCCTGGCACCTGTGAGTGATTTTTTGTTGTGATCACCGGTGATACACTGGCAGCCAACGTGTTAAGGTCGCTAGAGGGTTAAAATATTCTAGAAAATTATTTGGCATCAAATTTTACTAGGGGTCTCCTCAGAAAATTTTTCTGTAAAATTAACCTAAAATACCAAAGGAACCGAAAAACCTATATTCCTCAGAATGTTGAACGTGTTTTATTTCGGGTTCTGCTCAAGCGATCGAAATAATTATTTTGCAAAATATTAATGATTTTTGACTACGTTTAACATGCAGACATAAAAAAGGTACATTAGGGTGGTATAAACTAAGAACTGGGTGGTAGTGACCACAACGGCGCACATAGGGTTAATAATATTCCAAAGTATAAGCCGCCCTTTCAAGCCAAAGTCATAGGTGTATTAAACTTAGAGATCGGACTATAAATTCCGAAGATATGAGAAAAATAAATTTTAGCGACATCTAGCGGCGTCTAAAAAAAAATTAAAAAATTGTCCGGAAATGTTTTCCAAAAAGACATCATATGCGGGGGCGTACGGCAAACTTTATTTTTTGCGATACGGTCTAATATGCAGGTGCCTTCGAAACGATTTCTTATCACCAGAGCGATTGGGCGGCTGATGATAAAAAATCGATACGAAGGCGATCACTCAAGTAATTGAAAAACGACTCGAACAGGCAAGTTGCCCTCGGTGTACGTTTAAGATACTCTGGTAATAAGAAATCGATGCGTTAGTGCATGAAATTAGAAATTTTTCCGATTACTCACAAAGGCAATAATTCGGTGAGTTGCCAATTTATTGCAATATACGATTATTGCCTATTTCTCGAGCTTTGCGTGGTGGGTAGTAATACATATATATGTATGGATATGTACATATATATAAATATGTATGTACTTTTATATATATGTGACATATCTTAGCGTCATAGAAAATATATATCTTCAATGTACTGCTAATGGAATTTCATTGTAAATAATGATGGAATCCGAAATGTTGTAAATTTCCCATTAGCAAAAAAACACAAAACGAAATACAAGGCATTCCAAAGAAAGTCCATACACATGTATATACATACATACATACATACATATATACATATTTAATGTGTAATTAAATATAATTTTAAATGTTCACCTTACAATTTCGGACAACTTACATGTTAAGCTTTCATGTGTGCGCCATTATCATATACGCAAGTATATACGTGTTTACTGCCAATGTATGTAGTAAGTGCTGCATTGAGTAAATATGCACTTGTAACACTTAGTTAATTTACTTTTTATAGCAACATTTTATGTACAAATATTTTGAAACAACATTTTGCACGTACATTTTATATATACATGTGTGTATTAATTAACTTTTATGCACTTCGTAAGCTCCTACACGTAGTTTTTATATACATATGTATATTTACTCTACATGAAATCTTCATTTTTATTTTATTTTTATTTTTTCAAAAACATTCATGTGCCCTTGCAAGTTATTTTTCTTGTTTACATGACATCCGCAGTCAACAGCCGCATTTTTTCTTAAAAGATTTTTTTTAGTTTTTCTTTCACATTTCTTCAAGCTTTTTGTTTTTAAATATTTAGTTTTACTTTAATTTTATTTGTTTTTAATAAGTAGTTTCAGATCTCAATCTATGTATCTACTTGTTTCAACTGAAATTCAAATAAATTTTTTTTATCGGTTATGTATATATTTACGGCAGCTTTTAGGCCTAGATTTTCTTCTGTTTATTAAATTTTTAATACAGTTTTTTATGTTTCTTGTGAATACATATACATATGTATGTACATATATATGTACAAATTTATGTACAAATTTCATTTAAATATTAAACACATTCACACAAAATACGCACTCAGTTCCGCTTCTTTATAGCGTACATTTTAACGCTGGCTTTTTTCTTAATTGGCCTTTCACATGCCAACGATGGCATTTTAATTGGCAAAATTTTGTATTTTTCTCTCATCAAGCATTGCATTAAAATATTATTCGATTATTAGCCGCCGACATACAAACGTAATCAAACCAATATATGTACATAAGTATGTATGTATGTATGTATGTATGTATGTATGTATGTATGTATGTACATATGTAAGTATGTACATATGTATATCTAGTAGGCATTCCGAGTCAAGCAGTCGACAGAACAACAATAGAAATAAAATCGATTGCGAAATGCATATCGTAAATGGCATATTGGAATATTCATATGTATGTATGTAGGTATATATTTTATATTTGAACTTATATACATCTACATATAAGTAGGCATATAAGGGTTTGTTTATATTATATATGATAATTTGTATTGTGCAAGCACACTCAGCTGGAAGCACAGAATCCAAAGGCAGTGCTGGAGATATGTCTCCCGTTGGCAAACAATCACGTGACTGATGGCATAATGCACTTTGAATTTGCCCTACGGGGTATTGCGTCGACAGGCTGTAATAATAATCGTCCAACAAAAGCGTATGCTTTTATTTTTTATATATAGTTGTATGTATGTATGTATTTTATATTATATTTATGGCACGTATTTGTGCTTATTTGTTTGTTTTTTTTTATCATTAATTATGCGTAACATGTGACTTTGATGCTGAGAATATCACACGACCGACTGACCGAGTTATTTGCAGCTTCGTTGGCTGTCAACATCATCATCATTACACCATCAACAACAACAAACACAATATTTGTCGCCAATTAAGTTCATCATATATAAATACATATTTATATATGTAAGGCAAGCCGACTTCTATACGCACGTGCTACAAGTTTTCCGCCTTTTTACTTTCAGTTTATTACTACTTATGTATATGAGCATACTTAGCCATATAAATTTATGTATGTATATTTATATGCCTATCTATATTTATGTCACTACTTAATATGCCACAAATGTCCTTACAAACATTCACACACACACACTTAACACACTAACTATGTATTTCGGCTTCCGTTTGCGCCACATTCACGCATCTTTTGCCTTCGTTCAACTTTGAGGCATATTTTTAGGCGCAAAAGCTAACCCACACATAATGACCTTTTCATAGGAAAGCAGGTTCTTAATTCGCACTTCGACTTACGACACATGTCAACATATAATAACATGCATACATATGTACGTATATAGTCTATATAAATAATTGGGTAAGAACGTTATCACTAAACCATTGTGATGGCATTTTTTGCACTTTTTTTGAATGCTTAATACCTACAAAGTGTATGGTTTTTGTTATTGTTGTTGCTATTATTTTTTTTTTTTTGCTTTTTGCTAATTTAGTCATTTGTCTGTCGCTGACAACTGCTGTCAAAGCATGTCTGTCACATCAAATTAACAAACCATTATTTCGCCGGTAAGTTGCCTACACAGATGTCACTGTCTGATTGAATGACTGAATTACTACATGACTGCCTGATAAGCCCGCACATGCAGTTACAAAATAAAAGAACATAAATCTTGATAATAATAAATTTTAATTAATTTCACAATAAAAAAGTAAACTTTTCTGGAATTTTTCCAGCGCGCAAAAATACTTTGGGAAAATAAAAGGAGTACCTACATGTTCAAGTTATTTTATTTAATTTAATTTTTCTGGTTATTCCAAGAAAGAAATTTTGATGCCATTGAAAAAATGACATTTTTCCGCTTTTATCGATGTATAAATTTAATGTTTTGTTCAAAGAAAGTTCAGAGATACTCTACAAAATACCTACATACGCATGTCCATGCAAAAACGGATTAACGTACCATACAAATTTAGCAAATTCTACGCGGATATGAAAAAGTTATATGTCATTCAAAACAAAATTAACAGGAGATTATTTCTAGTTTTTTTTTAATATACACTGTTTAACGAAGTATTCCAGAAAACCGTTATGCAAAATGAACAAATAAAAAACACCTTTATACATATATAAATCGAAATTAATTCGCATTTCATTTATATATACTCGGTTGGCCTAGAGCTCGTTTAGAAATAAAATTTTAAGAGATGAACAAATTTAAAAAAAAAAAATATTTCGATATTATTTTTACAAAGTTGTTGGCGTTTATCAAGATTTATGAACAATTAAAATTAGATTAAAAGCAGCGAAATTTCCTATTCTCAACGACATCCTAATCGTGTTGATAGAATAAATAGAGAAAGAGTTATGATACTATGAAAAGGGGGTTTTTGGCCCCTAACTCCAGATTTTGGAGGTGTACTGGAAATTCTAAGTATGCAGTTTCGTATGCTTGGTAAGACCTATAACATGTGTTAATAATATTACAATGGCGCTATTATAACTCTGACGAGTTTTATGGCCGAGCTTCTCTCCCAATTGGAGGTGTGCTCCTTTTGTTTTTTCTACTAATTGGGTGGACCTACAGTTTAATGCCGGCTCCGAACGGCGAATGCATTTTTTGTGAGAAGCTTTTTCATGGCAGAAATACACTCGGAGGGTATGCCGCCCACTGCCGAGAGGTAACCGCTGCTCTTAAAAAACCCAACAATTGGATTTTTACTAATTAGAAAAATTGTTTTGGTGTTTTGCTCGGACCGTGGTTTGAACCCCATAACTCTGGCATAGCAGGCGAGCACTCTACCCACTGCACCACAGCGGCTATGTGTTAACCTCGAAAAAAATACTTTCAAATTTTTTTATACTTTGTCAGACTGTGTAATTAAATAAATATAAGTTCGTCGTATAGAAAAAAGTCTCGAACAAACGTGTTTGCTGGTGAAATATTCCGTCGTGATGCACAATATGACTTACACATTTAAGTATATGAACATGTCAGTAAATATATACATATGTAAGTGATCTCTATCAAGTCGTTTCCTGTAGTTTTGTGTAAGACATTTTAATAAATCAAAAGATTTTGTACGTTGTGCGTGATGCGCCATTTCGAATTGGATTTCAAAAATGAATCTGAGTTTTTATTGAATTTTGCCCCTCTTAACTTAATTCGCGTTAATTAAATTTTGAGGAAATTTCCGCAAGCTCTTTTAAATTATCGTAGCCTACAGCCAAAAATATCAAGAAATTCAGTGTTATTGGCATATTTCTTTTTTTTTGAAAACTTGAAATTTTGTTTGAAAAAGTGTTGGAAAAAATTTCACCGTGTAACAGCACCTCAAACCATTTTTCTACTTGAGATAAAATTTTTTATTGCCGTTTTAAATGTGCGAAATTTAATCCGATTAAATAAATTACAAAAGGGTTTAAATACATACTATATTATAGAAATATGTTGTTAGAATACATATGGTAAAATTGCGCGAGCTTTAATTTCGTAGAATACCTTAACACTCTAGCATCACCAAGAAGAAGTTGACTTGGCCGCTTATTAAAGAAAAAGGTAAAAAAGTTGTATGTATTCTGAAGTTCGCTAAAGGGTTAAAATGCTCTAGAAATTTACTCGCCATAAAATTTCACTAGGGTCCACTCAGACAAAGTCTTTTTACAAATAACCAAAGAGACCACAGGTTATAATAATCAAAAATCACGCCATGAAATATGCAACAACTTTTATATGTCCAATACACCTCTACCCAGATTCTATAAATCGCTATCGCCAATTTTAGATATTTTTAGGTATCGCTAAATTCAGAGATTTTTGGCGATCTCATTTAACGATAGCGGTTTCCAGAATACGGGTAATGTTTGAGGAAAGTATTAGATTTTTTTAATATTCGCAGGAATACAATTTATTATATATTGTGTTTTATCTGGTAAGTTTTATTAAAAACACATCGAAATTGCCACTTAAGGACTTTTACGTTTAAAAGTTATCACAATAAATCAATTTTTAGTTGGTATTTTGAATAGTTTCAGTGTATGTATATTTATGTTTTTTTTTATTTTTTTTCGGTCGTTAAATTCAGGTCAATGGTCATATAAAAATAAAATCAAGAATTTAAAAATTTTAAAATTTGTCAAACGCTGCATTAGAATATTATATTCAGGAATAAGTTTTGCGCTAAAAATACTGAATTTTTAAACAAGGCATAAATTCTTATTCAGAAACTCTTTGAACTTTTCTCAAAAAAAAAAAAAATATATATATATATAGTAAATTTATTCAGATTTTTTTTTCATTTGCTTAAACTCACTTCAATACACAAATTCCTGTATTGTATACACACTTCCATATATGCATGCATTTATTTATATTTTCATATATGTAAATTACTGCAATAATAATAACAACACCAACACTAACACATCCATCGTAAGCTGAAGTCTCCCCTCAAAAAAAAAAAACGGAAATTGCACAAGTTGCTTCAAGCTGCGGCACAACAATCACTCAAGGTTTTGTTGATAACGACAACTTTTTTGTATGGGCATATGCAACTACAGATTTGTATATATGTATGTATATACATATGTGTGTTTACATATACTTTCATGCATGAGTTCGCGCGCGCTTTAAAACACACATGCCACAAAAGGAGTTCTCTGCCAATACACACACACAGACACACGAAAGCAGCACCACTACAGTGGTTTAAAAATAGTGTTGTTTTGTACTCTAAGCTTTTTTTTCCCAGCGACTGCGATTATTTCAGCTTCCGTAAAGTGAACCAATTGAGATGACAGCGCGACGATGACTGAATGTTGGATGCTGATGCTAATGCTGATGCAGTTAGTCCACCACAGTTTTGGTAGCAGGATATTCATGCTTGAGAATCACTTTTCTTGTGGCGGCTCCTAAACATGTACATTTGCAGCTATGGGAGAGCAAGTGTGGTGAAATTCTATCCCCGAGTCTACTCGTGTCGCCAAATTTCTGAGATGCGGCGTTCTGAGTGTAAGCGCATGTACGTTGCATGCGGTCTGTGAATCAGCTGATTGCTATTGAAGTAGTTATGCATTTTGTTGTAAACATGTATGCTAGTAAATAAAAGTGCTAAGTGGGAGAAAAGTACTTTATATAATAACCAACAAAAAAGGCTGTGAGCGTGAAAAAATTGTTTCGGCAAGCATGCTCGAGTGATAAGAAAGCTTAGTGCTTCTCAAACGCTTTTTGTGTATGAATGAATTTAGTTATGAAAATATATATGTATATATAATGAATAATTCCTACAAACACAGCCATGCATAATATATATAATGCGCATGTTAATGATTCAAAATTATATAACTCACACAACCTTGATATATTGCGATTAATTGGCAACTCGCCATTGAACGCAATAAAAAGCTTCCGTGCCGCCCGAAAGTATGCAACATCATAAATGGTAGTGTGGACCACTCGGCAAGGGCGGCACAACAACCGAGTGTATTTCTGCTATGCAAAAGCTTCTCACAAAAATGCATTCGCCATTCGGTGAGACGGTATAAAAGTGTAGGTCAACCCAATCTGAGCTTTGTTATTGTTCTAAGGGCTAATGTTAAGCCCTGTCTAGCCAGCGTGTTTTCATATAAATACATACAGGCACGATAGACGGAATTGGTTTTATGCCTAAGCCTTATTTAAGAATAAAACATCGGACATAAAAGCTGACGAAATAAGGCCTGAAAATTATAAGGGCAGCAAATTTGTATGGCGTAAGGCTTAAAATGAGACTGATTTTCCTGTGTTGATGTCATCAAGCCATAAGCAGTACTCTCTCTCTCTGAGAGCACACTTTATTCCAAAGGCTTACTGTGTAACCTAAATCAAACGCAAGTCGTCAATTTAACGCACGCACGCAAATTTTTCATATGCCTTGAACCGAAATTGACTTGCGTGCGTGTTCAGATAAAGAAATAGAAAAATACAGAAAATCAGAGAAAATCTTGTTATTTTGTGGAATATGTACCTAACAGACACGATATCAAAAGCAAGTGTCAATTTTTTTGCAAACAATCACCCACAATGCTTAATTTCAACTGTCACGCAAAACAAAAATTGGGCGTCGAATTTGCTTTTCACGCACGCCGTTCAATTTCGGTTACTCCCATACAAGTTGTATGGGCATGAGAAATTTTTGACAGTAAATTGACGGCGTGCGTTTGATTTAGGTTACACAGTTAAGCTGGGGTTATAGATACTTAACATAGCATGGAACAAGTTGAGAAACGGACCGCTTTATGTGCGCTCCGTAAAAATCTATATGAATCAGACTTCTATGTTACGCTAAGTGTGCATAATCAAATGTACTCAAACCCCATTGAACAGAAATTTTGAGTGAGTTTGTTCATGCTACGTTAGGTATCTATAACTCCAGCTTTATCCGCTATGCGAAATAAGGCCCAGATAAGTATTAGAAAGTTAGGAGCGGAAAGAGTGAGTACATAACAGAAGCAGCGCTGCCAGCGCACTCCTTTTTATACTCAGCTGTACTAGTACACAGAGTATTATAGTTTTAATCACATAACGGTGGATTGTAACAGAATGAAATAATCGAGATAGATATAGACTTAATATAATATAATATAATACAATGGCGCTATTATAACTCTGACGAGTTTTATGGCCGAGCTTCTCTCCCAATTCGAAGTGTGCTCCTTTTTGTTTTTTCCTACTAATTGGGTGGACCTACAGTTTTATGCCGGCTCCGAACGGCGAATGCATTTTTGTGAGAAGCTTTTTCATGGCAGAAATACTCCCGGAGGGTATGCCGCCCACTGCCGAGAGGTGACCGCTGCTCTTAAAAAAAACCCAATAATTGGATTTTTACTAATTAGAAAAATTGTTTTGGTGTTTTGCTCGGACAGTGGTTTGAACCCGAGACCTCTGGCATAACAGGCGAGCACTCTACCCACTGCACCACAGCGATATAGACTTATATATATCAAAATGATCAGGGTGAAAAGAGAAATCGATTGAGCCATGTCCGTCCGTCCGTCCGTCTGTAAACACTCTAACTCGCGCAATAATTGAGATATTTTGATGAAATTTGGATTGCAAGTTGGTATCGAGACTGGGACGGTTGGTATTGAAAATGGGCGAAATCGGACCATGACCACGCCCGCTTTTCCTATATAGAAAAAATCGGAAATTTGGTATCTCAGCTACTAATATAGCTAGAGCGATGAAATTTTACCCACGTGTTGAGCTCAGGCCCCTATGAAGAAATCTGGTGAAATTTTAGAAAATGGGCGGTGCCACGCCCACTTGTTAAGGGTCAAACATTGAAAGTTTTATATGTCATAACTCAGAAACCGGTGAAGATATATCAATGAAATTTAGTACGCGTGATATACTTACCTAGGCAAATGTTTGGACGAAAAATTTCAAAATCGGTTGACGACCACGCCCACTTTTATATATGGGTATTATAAAGAGGCCTAATAAAAACATTTTAAGCGATATCTCTGTCAAATATAAAGATATATCATTGAAATTTTATGGAAGGTGTCCAACTATGGACATAAAACGAAAAACACAAAAATTTTGGAAAATGGGTGTGGCACCGCCTCTTTTTAGAAGCAGGAATATGCGAGATTTCTGAGCCCATAACTCGACAAATAATTTATATATAATGACGAAACTTGGTGTGTACACTTTTATTACTTGTGGTAAATGTTCAAAATTTTAGAGAAACCGGTTGACGGCCACGCCCACTTTTATATATGGGTATTATAAAGTGACCTAATAAAAACATTTTAAGCGATATCTCTGTCAAATATAAAGATAATTCATTGAAATTTTGTGGCATGAGTTCCACAGTATACCGGAAACAAAAAATATAAAAATTTTGGAAAATGGGCGTGGCACCGCCTCTTTTTAGACACAGGAATATACGAGATTTCTTAGCCTATAACTCGACAAATAATTGAGATATTATGACGAAACTAGGTTTATACAATTTTATAACTTGTGTTAATAGACACGCAAAAATGTATTGAAATCGGTTTATGACCACGCCTACTTTTTAACAAAGATATTTCTGGAACACCCTTTGGGAATTTGTAACGTGACATCTCTGTAACTAGAAGTCATAAAGGAATGAAATTTTGCACAAAGAATAATATTCATATGCTTAGTTGGATGATTGATAAAAATGTTAAAAATGGGCGTGGCTACGCCCACTTATGCAGCACTCGCTTTATATAAAATCCACCAAACACAAACAAACAATGAAAACATACAGCTGGGTATCTAATGTTCGATTCCACTCGATTTGTCAACAATAAGCAAAACTTTTTTGCAGGGTATGTTTGTATATGTTTGTGTTTGTGTATGGATTTGTTATTATTTGCGTTGTTATAATCCTTGCTTATTACCTATTTCACTTGACCGGCAATGTGCGCCAAACAACAGCTGATGCGAGGTCACTTTTGGCGCCAACTTATAAGTTTTTATGAGAGGAGTATACATTACACTGTACATCACTCGACTAGGTATTAGTCCAAATCAACTGTTTTACAAATATTAAGTCGTTATTAAAAAATAAATCTTATCGTTTTTCGAAGCTAATCTACATCCGAAATTCGAAATCGGATCTTTTTAAAAAATTAATTATAATAAATGTAAGTAAAAAACTAAAAAAGTGAATATACAGGAATAAAGCTCATTTTCGTCTAAATTAAATGGTATACAACAGCTTATGTAAAGTGGTCTAAAAATTTAACCCTTGATTTATAGAGACTTATGGATATTTCAAAAGCTATAGCTGAAAAGGTGATTTATTCCAATATGCATATTTATAACTTTACTTTGTAAGTATATGAAAATCTTAAAAAAAAATAAAAGCTAAAAAAATAAATTTTTTTATTAAAAAAAAATTTAAAAAATAAAAACAGAAAAAATATAAAAAAAATAATGAAAAGGCCAAGCTTCCCTGGGAGTGATACCTCCCATTTTCGAATATTTCAGCATATTTACTTATAAATGGCATGAGTTCATTGCATAGATGAAATTTATCACTCGAGCGATATTAGTTTCTAAATCATCAAGTTTTTTTTTTTAAATATGCTATACATATATGGAAAGTCGGCGTGGTTATTATCCGATTTTTTCCATTGCAACATTATCTGTCCCCATAAGAATAGTGCAGCACATTTCACCAAAATATTTAAGTAAAAAGGAAAATTTTGCTAAAATCAACTAAAGCTGTGTGCCTAAATGTTTATAGCCGAAATGTTATAGCCGAAATTTAAAAAAAAAATAACCCAAATTAAATATCCCAAAAAGGGAACTTTCTAAATTTATGTGAGTATACACTAATTACCAAAAATTTTCAAAAAAGGAATTTTTTCCCAAAAAGAAAATTTCCCTAAAATCAACTAAAATTGTTTGCCTAAATGTCTAATTGAGTCATAGTTATTACCAAATTAAAAAAAATACTTTCTAAATTTATGTGAGTCAAAATGGTAAATTTCACAAAAGTATATTAATTATCAAAAATTTTCAAAATAGAAAAGTTTTCCGAAAAAGGGAAATTTCGCTAAAATCAACTAAAATTTTTTTTCTTAAAATTTAGCGAGTCACAATGATTAATTTAACCTTTAAATTGTAAATTTCAACGAAATTTTAGTATCTAATTACCAAAATTTTCAAAAGGGGAAATTTTGTATAAAATTTAATAAAAGTACCAAATAAAAAAATTTCTACGTTTAAGATTTAGGCTTTTAAGTTTAAACTAAAAATTAATATAATGAAAATTAATAAATGAAATTGCAAAAAAAGAACAAAAATTTACTTAAAATTAAAATTTCCCAAAAAGAAAATATCTCAAAATTAGATAAAATTGTTGCCCTTTTTCTTTGTGTGAGTCGAAATGATAAATTTCACAGAATTTTACGTACGGACACACGGGCGGACGGACATAGCTCAAATTACGTGCTTTTTTGCCAAAGCCACAAAGCACTACACTGTTATAAATATTGGAATATTTTTTAAACTTTGATTTGGTTTGAAAGGAATTTAAAACTTTTTTTGGGTTAAATTTTGATCTTGGAATAAAATCTTAACCTTAACAGTTTAAAAATCGTTTAAACTTTTCAAAAAAGTTTAAAATGTATACCAAAATTTATTTCAGTGCAGCGGCCACAAGAAGGAAAAGTTAGCAAAAAGACAAAAAAGTAAGGAACAGCAAACAGCTGTATTGGGTGAAGTAACGACCAAGCGAGTTGAGCATTCAACCGCAGATCATTTTATTGTTGTGAAAGAAATGCAACGAGCAACGAGACAACAAATGTATAAAAATCACCACGACTACGCGCATTCACACTGCAAACCATCAACCTACCTAATCTCAACCACCTAAACACCAATACAACTAACCATTAACCCACCATAGCCTATGCATCGCTAGGTTAGCTATATCGCTATGGCGAGTTCGCTTCACCTCGCCTATTTAACTCGCTCATGTATAAAAGGTTGAAAGTCATGGAAGTCATTGAATGTTGCCGACCGGTAATTGTTGGGTGAACATTTATACATATTTACAGAGTAGTCCCAGCATACATACATAGATACATATATGAACATAAATATAAAAATGGTGCATATAAAAGAGTTTTCTTACGAGAACAATTGGATAAGTAAGTGATAAATAAGTGTTGAATTAAACATTTGAACTCACTCGCTACTTTTATTCGCTAATATTGAGCGTGTTCATATTCGCTAATTTTTGCTACCGGTTTTTAAGCTGTGAACTCGTTACTTCCATGTCTTGAATCACAATAGATATTATTTCCAAAGGGTTCACATTGCAGAAAGTAATTCATGTTGTGGGCTCGGGGATACTTTCTGGAGTTCAACACCCCTTATCAGCAATATAAGGCTTAGCCTCGTGAATTTTTCAACAAAAAGCCTTAAAATAAAAAAAAAATTTATTTAACGACCAGTTAATTTTTTTTAACTAGAAAAAAATTATAAACTTATTGAATCGGTGGATATAGCGACAGCTGTTTCACCTTAGGTCCCCTTGCAGGAGCGTGTTCAATTCTTGCTCCCGGCAAAGTACCCTGATGAGTCTTAGAGGGATCTAAGGTGAAAAAGCTCGCGGTACATCCACCGCTTCTATAAGTTGTTTTAAATTTTTTCCAAGTACATAGTTTCAAAAAATAAAAAAATGATCATATTTTGAATCCTAGTTCACTGCTTTCAATCAAGCCATCTCCGTACCACACCATTCATTCGGTCACTACCTCTCTCCAATTTACTTTCTTATTACGCGCGTCGTAATGTTTTTAGCAAATAGTAGTTTGCAAGATATTACAACAACAAATAAAAAGCAACAAAAGGGCGCGCTCGTTTGCAAGAAAGCAGAAAGGAGTAATTGCATGGCATGGCAAAGCACTCTGTGAAATCCGCCGCAAAACAGTAAAAAGGGAATTACGATCTGAACACACATACATATAAACGAACATTTGTTTTTGCTTTTTGTTTTGCTTTTTGTTTTGCTTTTCTACAAAAAACGAAAGGACATAAAGGCTACGAGAAAAATAAATCAAAATAAATATGAATCGAACTGTGCAACGTCGCATGCCCCTCCCGCTTCTCCCCCACCGGCTTTTTGCAATTTACTTTCACTTAGATGCGCAAATGAAACTACGATGATACTGAAGCTGTTAAAATGGCAACAGCAACAACCGCAACAAGAGTAACAGCAAAAGAAACAACAATGCGTCCTTTCCTTTGCTTTGCTTTGACGACATTGCAAGGAGAGGACAGGACAATGCGTTCAAAATTCGCATGACACATTGGCTAAAGTAGCTATCATAAATAAGCAGCAATAAATTAAGCACATTAAAATAAATCTTTTGCACTCTGTTCGCTTTAAGTCGCTGAAGGGTGAGAGTGCAGAGCAAGGCAGTGAATCTAATGAAAACTTATTTGACTGGTCACAATAAATATGTTGTTGGCAAACATTCAACAAAACACATCTAACACAGCCGCGAAGAGATCGTTTTGACGCCTTTTTATAAAATCTGAAAAAATAACATTCTGAAGGTCTACAGAGGGTTAAAATGTTCCAGAAAATTATTCGCCAATAAAATTTCACGAGGGGTCTCCACAGAAACAATATTTGTACAAAGAATCCAAAAGACCACAGAAGGCAAAAAACACATATTGAAAGCATTCTTACTATAGCATTGTAATTTTCTACGGGTTATAATCCGGAAAGTGCCAAAATATTAACTAAGAAATAGTCTGTTGACTCAAAGTGTGAAACCAGGAGGATATTTAATATTTCTTTAAAAAATTACAAAAAAGTATATGAATGTCGGGAAAAAAACTGAAAATTTTCATTAAAAAAAACCTTTTGATCGCTATAACTCTGTCAATTTAACGTCGATTTTAATTATTTGCTTTGTTGGAAAGGGTATTTCATCCTCTCAAAACAAAATTAAATAACGTAAAAATCGAGACGGTAATGGCGGAGATATTGACTAATTATTAGTCCTACTTTTTTTTCTTATCGCAAAAACTGAAATTTCAAAATATCTCGAAAACTGTTCCACTTTTGAACCATATGATTACATACTTATTTGGAATCAGCGGAAAATTCTACATAGGAATCATCTATCAAATGTCGAGGATTTGAAAATTTTTGAAATTTTGTCGGGTAGTGTAATTTTGGAGCAAAATTTTTTCTACAAATTCGTTTTCAGAAAATATGTCCCAAACGCTTTTGATAGTTCCCAGTAATTTTGCTATACCTACACGCCTTAATATCTCGCTTAGTTGAAACATTTGTTTTAGTTTTACTTATTTTGCACAAAATTTTTAATTAGAAATTTTTTTATCACAAAAATAACTATTTCAATATAAGTGCTCGTTTTAATATGTTTAGGTTATATTCAAATAAAATACCAATATCTTCAATTTTCAATTGAATTGCTTCTGGCTTATGTTCTTGCAATATTTTTTCTTATTTCTCTCTTTCTATTGGAACTTAATTTCGATTGGTTTTGCACACTTTTATTACGCATTAATTGGTTCCCATTATACTCTATTATCACTTTATTTTTGTTGTATTGCATTTTTAATTAGTGGCAATGAAATTGCATTTTCAAGTGGCAACGTTGCGGTTGGTTTGCTTTTTTCAGCATTTTTTTTTATCAAGTTTTCACTAACATCACCACCGCCCTTGGACATTCTCTTGGATGAATGTTAAACGGCACTGCGTTGAATGAAAACACAAAAAGTTATATCAGCTTCTCAGGAAGCAATGGATTGTATCAGCATAAAACGAAATAGCACTTTGAGTATTCGAGAGAAAAGTTCTTCGGAAAATTTGTGGACTTTTGTGCATGTAACGTACAAAAATTAAGCGGGTACATTAGATGGGTGACAGGATTGAATGAAGATGCCCTGAATATGCTGACAGTTGAGAAGGAGGGAGGCCTTCACTGCGTTGGAAAGATCAGGTTAAGAATGTCTGGGCCTTCCTAGACCGAAATTCTTTATATGGTAAATCGTTAATTGAGAAGAAAAAATGAGGGTGCCTGCTTTTCGTACAAAATATGAGGTGAATAATCACTTGTTTCATATATTAGTTTAGTTAGCAAGACAGAACTCAGAGTTTTTAGAGAGATGAAGAATATAAAAGTTTATATTTTTTTTACTGGAAATGCAATATTGAAATAAACACAAATACTGGACTCTTTGTTGCAATGCACTTTATGTACAATAAAAACCAGGGACCGGGAGTTTTATTCCTTTTATAACAAAAAATCAAAGAAAAAATTTATATTTGGAGGAATATTTTATTTGGACAAAAATAATCAATCACCTTGGAGTTTTAGTTTTTAAAGACAGTGATAAAATAAAAATTTGGTGTTTTATTTTTTAGCTCCATCGATAAAAGTAAAACCTGGAGTTTTATCTTTTAACTCCAAAATAAAACTCCAGGGCCAATAACTAACGAACCCCTTAACCGAATTGCATAAATTTGGTATCAGATGAAAGGTAATTCAGTAAGCTTTTTAATGGTGCCACCCATGCCAAGGTTACTACTCAAACCAAGGTTGCCACCTATTTTTTTAATTTTTCCCAATTTAGTATAAGTGCCACCATTCAAAAGCTTACTGAATTACCTTTCATCTGATACCAAATTTATGCAATTCTGTTAAGGAGTTCGCTAGTTATTGGCCCTGGAATTTTATTTTGGAGCTCAAAAATAAAACACCAAGTATTTATTTTATCGCTGTCTTTAAAAAATAAAACGCCATATTTTTATTTTTAAGCTGGCGTTTTTTTAAAAAAAATCATTAAAATTAATAGAGCCCAGGTTATTGATCCTGGTGGTCCTGGGATGAAAGTAAATTTAATAATTTTGCCCAAGGACACAATCTAGCCCTGGAGTTTTATAGCATCGAAAAAAATTATAATTTTTATTTTCGGTCCCTGATAAAAACATAAGCTCTTGGGCGGGTCGGTACTTCCGCGCTTTGGGATATACGCCCACAATGTTTGTGATTATTGTTGTTTTTAATTTCCATTGAAAAATGGCAGAATTAGCTAAACTAACGAAGGGACGAACTAAAATTGCCATACCACGTAGATAGAGAGTCACAAAATCGTGAAAAAACAACAGTAAATGAAGAGAAAAACAGTTCAGCGAAATTTCTTTTTTTCTCATTTACATTGGTAATGCCAACGAGCACAGAGTAAAAACAACAACACAGATTCTAAATTGCCATGTTACCGAATATTTTGCTTGAGTTGCAACTGTTTTGCTATGCTTTTTGTATTTGCTATTCCACTTGTTATTTGTTGTTATACAGATTATCTTATGTAATGCTCCTTCTACGCCAACGTCGATGGCTGAACTGATGCTTGACTGGTTTGGTGAATTGTTGGGTTGGTGAATTGCTTTAACTACTTCGCTTTTTGCTTCGTTGGTTGGTTTTTTGGTCTCTAACGTTATTCTGATGCCAAAAGTTCATTAGGATCAGCAGCTAGTGTACCGGCTGACATGGTCAAAGCTTTGCCTAAAGAGGGAAGTGTAAAGAAATAAAATTAATGCAGCAAGCATGACGACACGGTCCGGCATTTCGTTACCAAGCTGGAGCACTAATGTGTGTGTGTGTAATACTTTTGCCCGAAATACATATTTCACTGATTTGTATTAATTAATTCCATTTGATAAATGCCTAGAGAAGGAAACTTCTTTCATCTTCCTGCCGATCCCTTCCAAACATTGCGCATACATGGAGGTACAACACAAGATGACACTCGTTGCCGCGAAAAGGTGCAGAAAGTAAGTTCTTGAAGAAAACAAGTATTTAATCGAAGTGGAAGCAAATCGCATCTTTTACTTTAATTTAAGCTGGTTTTTATGTGCGCCTATAAAACGTTTGGTTCATGAATATCAGACATGGGCATCTGCAATTACAAAATTTTTCAATTACAATTACTTGTAATTGTAATTTAAAAATTTCCAATTACAATTACTTGTAATTGTAATTGAAAAACTTCTTCTTACTTGTAATTGGAATTGAAAAACTTCAGATACAATTACATGTAATTGTCGTCGAAAATGTATCAATTACAGGTAATTGTGAATGAAATGCATCAATTACATGTAAGTCTGCTGTTATGCCCCACCCACTTTGATTGATTTTTATGCTCAAAATAACTATGTATGATCTTAGATGTAGGTATGTATTAGCTTCGAGATGCGCCAACACCCAAAAAAATTAACAAATTAACTGTTCAACTACATGTAATTGAACACTATTCGGTAACAATTACATGTAATTGAATACTATGAGTTATTTTAATGAAGAAAAATTAAAAAAATTTTTTTGTTAGAAGTTTTGGATCCATTTCGGAGACCACCACATCCCCTCATCAGACTTCTTCAAGCGGCCTCAACCGAGCATCGAACTTAATTCGTTTCGATTGGTAGTCCAATGTCTATCCCATTGAGCTACCACCGCCGTCAGCTTTGTTTCGCTTAAATTTCAATTTTCCTTTTATTACAATCCACATACCAACAACAGTAGCTTAATGACACTCTGTCTGTTATTTTATTGAAAAAATTTGTTTTTTATTGGGGTTTTATAAGAAGTTGTAAAAAGCAGGAAAGTTTTATTCTTTTTAAAATTACATATTCTGTTTTATTGCAAACATTTTAAGCGTAATATTTAAAAGATTCGATGAATACTTTATTTTTGGCGATTTTTTCCAAGTGAAACAAAAGGGATGTTTTATGGTCGAAAAACTCGGTTAAATGACCCAACTATATGAAAACGACTTCACAGATCAAAGGACATTAGAGGGAGATATAAAGCTTCCCAAGCACTGTTTGCCAGCATAACACCTACAGTCTCAAAAAATAAGCTGTTGCTGTCCTCATAATTTTTTGAGAACTTTTGAATTTCGATTTCCTTTGAAAATATCTGAAGTCGAAGCACAGAAGAGTCGAATATATTTGTTTGTTTATTTGTGCTGTTGCTTTACTGTGTAATTTCAAAGAGATCAGTCGACAGCAAAGCACAGATAAACAAAACTGTAGTTTTCAGTGCGGCTTTTTAAAATTGTTTTTTTTTTTTTTGTACATTACAATTTCGATAGCGTTCCCATAAATTAAAAAAAAGAAAACAACAACAACAGTGGTGTAAAAACTCGAAATTATGTTTGCCCTTTGCTGTGCTGTAAAAATTTCCACAATACAGCAACGATCGACAGTAATTTTTTGAAACTTAAGGTTGCGCAGTTGCAGTACAGTAGAACTTTTTATTTGTTATACTTCTGCTGCGCTGTTTATTTTTTAATTTTCAAATGAAAATGAAATTCAATAGAAATTAAAAAAAAATTGAAAATAATTTCAAACCCTGCTCAAAAGACTAAAATAATGACATATCTATCAATTTTAAAAATCGGATGTCAAATAACAAAGTTGCAAAAAAAAAACAAGTTAGAGTCTTAACATAAGCTAAAAATCTTGGGGCGGACTTTTACTGCTGAATACAGCTGGGTAATCTAACCGAGTTTTTCGTACATAAAATATTATTTTTTTTCACTTGGATAAAATCACCAAAAATAAAGTTTTCATCGTGTTTGCAATAGAACGGTCTAATTTTTAAATGAATAAAAGTTTCCTGATTTTTAAAACTTCTTATAAAAACTCTAAATTAAAGTCAAAAGTTTTGTACAAAAAACTTTTTCTTCTAAATAGCACTTTAGAAACCAGATTTTTTTTATTATTTTTATTTAGTGCATAGGTTCTATATTACAAAAAAAGAAAAACAAACAAAAAAATCTACAACCCCCCACGAAAAAAATTCCTGGCTACGGCCCTGCCTACAGTCGAAACGCTAGATGAGTTTATCAAACCAAAAGGCAATTTTATGTTCTCATTGGACACTATATTGTATCATAGTTTGCTAGATGGCACCAAAAAAAGAGGCCTAATTCAGATTTCTATAGGAAAAACGGGGATTTTCAAGCCTAGTCGCAACATCCATCATTGAAAATTCAATACATTGGCTTAATGAAAAACCAGAATTCCTCCCACAGTCATTTAATCACTACGACATATATTCTCCAAGGAATAAATCCGCTTATTTTACTCCAGAAACCAACAAAATGCATTCTGAGAAAGCCTAACAGGGAGGTAGCGAACTCCTCTTCAAGCAGAGATGATGAGAGGGCTTCGGGCCCCTGTGGAAGATGATTACAGGACATATCCCATGGAGATAGCACATGGCCATCATGAATACCGATTTTGCCGGGAAGAGGTCGACAACGATACAGAGCATTTTTTCTGCACTTGTCCAGCCTTCGCTAGACTAAGATTGCGCATTCTCTGGTCGGATGTATTAAGAATGGCTGATGCACATTCTCTACTAGTGGGCAAACTCTCAGATGTAATAAAGATGCTGGTAAGTTTGCAGAGGAACTATGTTTGGAATATTCCATCCGTTTCACTGCATCCTGATCCTTTATAAAGGCCTCAAATACAATGGGCAAATATGCCTGAGTGCTTGTGAAAGACAAAGTTTTTCAACGGCCTACTACAATTTCATTACATTGCATTCCAGGACAGCCTTAACTACTCCAACCTTTCTTGGTCTAGCCATCGCCACTTTAAATTTTTCTTCATATACATTAGCTTTGGATCTTATTCAGAGAAAATGTCAATCTCCGGATATCTTGCCCTTCTTTTTCTATCTTGTTCTTTCCTCTATCCTCCGTACATCGTCGGTTTCCTTTTCCAATTAAGCTCCTTGTTACCATTGTTGTCCAGTAAACAAAATATCTGCTGACAATTAGGCAAAAAAGCATGAAAAAACATACAAAATAATTCCCTTGCGCCGCCCCAAGCACATTTCCATACACAACGCGAACATTCCATGCCTTTTTCGTGTATATTGGGTAATTAGAAAAGTTGAAAATTAAAAGTGGTTTTTGTGGTGGCTGGCTTTACGATCTCATGCTTCGGCGAAATTTCAAAGGGAAAATTGCGAAAATTCAAGCACGCACGTATATACAAACAAATATGTACTCTGAAAAAAAAAAACGTTGTAAATCTAAAGACTTTCGCTGTTAAATCAACTACTTTCCGCAGTTGAAATGTGCCCAACAACGATCCGTTGTTGTTTCAAAGGTGGTGCCAGCGTTGTTGATTTAAGTCAATAACGGAGATTGTTGGAAAAAATTTTCACCTAAAAATAAATTTTTGTTTGCATTTTACTCTTCATCTTCTCTCCGCCCAAATATGTAGCCTCTGCTTGTTCTCCTATTCTTCTCTCCTTCTTATCATTCACTGGTTGCTATCTTTATATCTTATTCTGATTTTTCTTCTTTATTTTATATTCTCCTCCGGATTCGAGCCATGACATCAACCTGAAATTCTATCCAATCATCAAATAGTGGAACATTCAACATTATATTGAATTGTAATAACCTATTTATACTTTCATTTCCTAAAAAGGAATCCATGAATTATTTGAATCATTGTAAAAACAAAATTAAAAAAAAATTGTTCTCATTAGTTTTGTTTACAACGGAAACTGTTGGATCAAATACTTTTGCCTTTAAATCAACAACGGGGAGAAAATTGTTGCTAAAAATAAACTTTTGTTTGGATTTTCCTCTTCATCTTCTCTCCATCATTATTTTTATACTCAGCTGTACTAGTACACAGAGTATTATAGTTTTAATCACATAACGGTCGATTGTAACAGAATGAAATAATCGAGATAGATATAGACTTATATATATCAAAATGATCAGGGTGAAAAGAGAAATCGATTGAGCCATGTCCGTCCGTCCGTCCGTCTGTCCGTCTGTAAATACTCTAACTCGCGCAAAAATTAAGATATTTTGATGAAATTTGAAATGCAAGTTGGTATCGACAGTGGGACGGTTGGTATTGAAAATGGGGAAATCGGGCCATGACCACGCCCACTTTTCCTATATAGAAAAAATCGGAAATTTGGTATCTCAGTCACTAATATAGCTGGAGCGATGAAATTTTACCCACGTGTTGAGCTCAGGCCCCTAGGAAGAAATTTGATGAAATTTTGGAAAATGGGCGGTGCCACGCCCACTTATTAAGGGGCAAACATTGAAAGTTTCATGAGTCATAACTCAGAAACCGTTGAAGATATATCGATGAAATTTGGTAAGCGTGATATACTTAATTAATCAAATGTTTGGACGAAATATTTCCAAAATTGGTTGAAGGCCACGCCCACTTTTATATATGTGTGTTATAAAGTGGCCTAATAAAAACATTTTAAGCGATATCTATGTCAAATATAAAGATATATCATTAAAATTTTATGGCAGGAGTCTTACTACGAACATAAAACAAAAACCGTAAAAATTTTGGAAAATGGGCGTGGCACCGCCTCTTTTTAGAAGCAGGAATATACGAGATTTCTGAGCCTATAACTGGACAAATAATTGATATATAATGACGAAACTTGGTGTGTACACTTTTATTACTTGTGGTAATACATGTTCAAAATTTTAGAGAAATCGGTTTGACGGCCACGCCCTCTTTTATATATGTGTGTTATAAAGTGGCCCAATAAAAACATTTTAAGCGATATCTTTGTCAAATATAGAGATAATTCATAGAAATTTTGTGGCATGAGTTCCACAATAGACCGGAAACATAAAATAAACAAATTTTGGAAAATGGGCGTGGCACCGCCTCCTTTGGACAAAGGGATATACGAGATTTCTTAGCCTTTAACTCGACAAATAATTGAGATATTATGACGAAACTTGGTTTATATACTTTTATAGCTTGTGTTAATAGACACGCAAACATTTATTGAAATCGGTTATGACCACGCCTACTTTTTAACAAAGATATTTCTGGAACACTCTTTGGGAATTTGTAACGTGACATCATTGTAACTAGAAATCAAAAAGGAATGAGATTTTGCACAAAGAATAATATTCATATGCTTAGTTGGATGACTGATAAAAATGTTGAAAATGGGCGTGGCTACGTCCACTTTATGCGGCACTCGCTTTATGTAAAATACGCCGTGTTTCCATCAAACGCAAACAAACAATGAAAGCATACAGCTGAGTATCTAATGTTCGATTCCACTCGAACTTAGGCTTCCTTACTTGTTTTTGTTGGTTTTCTCACAAAAAAATATTTTCTCACAAAAAATTTTTTATAAGCAAGCAAGTTTTTGAAACAACAACGCCCGTTTTTGAATCATTTGTTGGATCAAAAACTTTGCTGTAAAAACAAATACTTTTGCTGTTGAATCAAAGACGGAGATTCAACAGCCGAAAGTTGTTGGTTTAACTACGGGTATTTTTTTCAGAGTACTTATGTACATTTCAATGCTGAATTTTAATACCAAAAACCATGTACCAATTGCAGTGATATTTGGGCGATGCGCTTCAATGAAGTTTTGAGCAATTTCATTTCGGTTTATATTTTCAATGAAATGGTTTACACCTTTAATTGGTTGCAACAGTTCACATTTTAGTTACTGAAGCATAGGTAAGTAATAAGGCCATTCAAAATATTTTTCTAGCGAATGCAAAATAGATTTCAAAGTTTCACTAAACCAAAGTTCTACTTAAATCTTCTCGAAAATATTTCCTTATATGAAATCAACACTTTAACAAAAAAAAAAAAACGTCGGCAAGGTCACTGTTGCTGGATGGTAGATTGTAAACAGGAAAAATGAAAAGAAAAATTAATATAAGAGCAAAATGCAAGGCGGCGGTAGTCTAGTGGTGATGCCATTAGACTACCAACCGGAAAATCCGAGGTTCAATCTCGGCGGACGCCAAAATAATAAAAATCTTAAAAAGAAGTCTGATGAAGAGATGTGGTGGTCTCCGAAATGGATCTATAACTTCTACCAAAAAGTATTAATTATTCAATTTTTACACCAATTTTTGAATGAAATAGTTTTGAAGAAAAAACATCCTTTTTGAACAACAAAAAAATAGAACATCACAGACGTCCCATTTTGTGCTTTCCTTTCACATGCAATGAATGAAGATCGAAAGATAAGCAAAGTATCCACTTATTTAGCTCATTTTCAAAGTGTTTTAAATGTATATACATACATCAATGTTTTTTTCAATATGTGTGTAATCAAATAAGAATTCACCGCCTATCTTGATCTCACTTATAGCAAAATCATCAACCTCCGCAAATACTTTGTCCTTCAAAAAAAAGGTTAATGCGAAATTTCACAGTTTCAGTGTTAATTTCAACAATTTTTTTCCTTTCATCTCCCTTAGAAATAGAAATTGTAGGTATGTTGGCAACAATTTCAAGGAAGTTGAAGTATTCGCATTCCCATTAAATGATTTTATCTCACATCTTCGCATGCATGACTGACTTGACTTGCTACTGTCTGACTACCTACGAATAGCAGCTGTTTTTAGATGATATTAGAACGTGTAACGCTTCGCTTAAATGGATGATGGCTGTTGATTGTATCTTCGTCAATTGAAAAGCTTTTCAATTTTAAAGAATATCATAAAACTCCACAAAACAAAAAGCAAAAGCGAAGTGGGTGGATTCCACGCGCAAGAGTACAAGCAAGTTGCCATTTGAGAGAAGAGAAATGCGACTAAAGCCTCTAATGCAGTTGTTATGCCAACCAGTAGCATTGACAATCAACGTTCAGCACCAGCAAATCTACAAAGCATACACTAAAAAAAAAATTACTCAGATTATGGAAAAATGGGAATGATTCGGCGCTGAAGACATATTTTTATTGTTTTCAATACAATTTTCTTTAAAACATGGTTTTTATTTCTTGATTTGAAGAAAATTGTACATCAAAACAATGCAAATATGTCTTAAGCGCCGAAACATTCCCACTTTTCCATAATCTGAGTAAATTGTTTTTTCCAGTGTACATGAAAGAGTACACATGACACTTAAAAGGTTCCAGACTCTACCTGCAAGAATTGTGTGACCGAAAGTACTACCACTATTACAAAACTATAATATTATCAGCATATTTGCACTCATATGGAATGGAATTGAAAATACACATACGGGAACGTGATGAATGAAACGGTCACAAAAGTTACCGATGCCCTTAAGAATGTGATAGGAAATATCCCAAAGCTTTTGGTCATGCCTGCCGGTCATATGACCGTTCAAATGACCAGCACAGTTCTTGCAGGATAACTCGGTCCAATTCACTGTGCGATTTTATTTCTATATTTCGCACTCCAGTTTGCATGGAATCACACAAATACGAGTATCTAGCAAACACAAAGACGAAAGTGTCATTCAATATGTTGCAAGCTGAATAGTGAGCTCGTGGTGCACGTAACAGCTGCCGATTTTGTTTGCCGATAACGGTTTTAATGCATAAAGTGCAACGCTGTCTTTGTTGCTTTCCAACGATGTTGCTGCTGTTGTTGTTGTTGCCAAGATTCATTGCTTGTGCCATGCACTTGCGTAAAGTTTAGATGTAATCTCAATTTCTATTTTATTATAATTTTTTTTCTTTTGGTATTTTCCCTTTTTACATTGTACACGCTTTGCACCCTGTGCGCTCCGTTGATCCTGCTCACTTCATTAATTTTATCGTTTGCTTTTTAAACAATTTAACGTAATTTTCTGTAGCCTCTTCACATTTAGCACCCTTCTCACACCTACTTGTTTGCTTCAGAGTGCAATTGCATTCAAAGCTGTTTGCTGTTTGCTGCGTGCGGCATGTGGCATAAGCCAAATAAATACACATACATACATATGTGTATGTATACTCGTATGTATATTTGGTTGAAATGATAATATATTGCAGCGTGAGGGGAAATAGTACCAATGTTGACAGTTGCCTTCTGTCACCGCAAATTCTCAGTCACAAATGACATTTAGATAAGAAACGCAGTAGCAGTACACGACTCGACGTACGCATCGTCCTTCGTCGTTCGTCGCGACGAGATAAACAAACGTTTTGTGGCAGCTCGATAAGTACTTCCAACTCTTATGTATGTATTTAATGTGGCCTCTGCATTACTTGTTTGCACAGTGGACACGTTTCATTGGAACTGTGTGTATGGCAAAACAAAATTGGGAAGGGCTCTTGAATCGAACAGCATTTAAGGGAAGCTTGAAAGGCACGCATTCATATGCTGAACACATATAAAAGAGCACGTATGTTAGGTTAAGCTGGATTCATCGGAGATTTCCACGCAGACCAACAGCTGGTCCATAGCGTTGCCAGCAATACTTTCGTGGCATTTTTATCTTGAAATGGAATAAAATTATGGCAGACCGAGAAAAACTATGCCTTCCCCAAACATTCAAGCATATTTTCCCATTGAACTTAAGGTCTTTGAAAGGATCAGGATGTAGGGAAAAGGTGGGATAGTGGCATCAGGGTTGCACTGCAAACTTCTCATACTCTTTAGTAAATCTAGGAAGTTTGTCGGTTGGTAGAGAATGTGCATTCGCCATTCTCAATACATCCGACCCGAGAATGCGCAATCGTAGTCTAGCGAAGGCTGGATAGAAAAAATGCTCAGTGCCATCGTCATACTCCCCTATACAAAATAGAAATAATAAGCTCTCGATGATGCTTATGGTGGCTATGTGCTGTCCCCATTTTTTGTGTCCTGTAATCAACCCCTCCTTCTCTGCTTGAGGAGGAAGTTTTCTACCTCCCTAATACGCTTTTCAGAAAGCTCTTCTTCTGGCATGGATTCAAGTCTCATCCACCCCATGTCTTCTAGCCGCTAAGCAGACGGACTCAAAAGTAAGGTTGCGAAGAGCTGATTTCTCACTTTGGTATGCTTATTGGTGTCTGCTGAGTGGCCTATTCACCAGAACTTTTGTCCTGATGCACTTATCGACTGTACGTTCCAGATCTTTCAGCATGAAATATGTCAAACTGATTGGCCTGTAGCTTTTTTTTGACGAGTAGTCTTTTTTTCCTGATTTTGGAATACTTAAATACTACTTACTCTTACCTTCCTCTAAAGTAAAGGAATGTGGCTCAATGTCAAATTAACAAAATAGATGATCCAGAGTGCCGCCGACAACGAAGTAAGAGCTCGTAAAGTTCTAATAATATTTTCTACTGATAGCCACTGGCAGTTTCAATATCAAATGTTTTGTAGTAGCCATAAGCAAATATACACGAGACTTCCAAAAAAAGCGTACCCAAAACTTACATATAGTTACCTTACCTCTCAAGAAACTTATAGCTACCTTACCTCTCAAATATGTATGTATATAAAAGAATACCTAATATTCCAGATGATACATTCCCTTTTCTATAGAGCCTAGACATTCGACGAGGATGCCAGAAAAGAGAGTAGGCTTCCTCTCACTCATGCTGGCCTGCCATATGCTTACTAATTGGCGCCATTTAGCGCATAGAAAGTAAAAATGCCAAATATAAAATGGTTTAAAAAAAGATGAAATTAAAAGCAAAAAGTAATCGGTTTTATGTTCGGTTTTTATTCACTTTCTTAACTCTCTTCGCCCAGTGTGCATTGTGCATATTACACGCATACGAACGTTTAATGTTCGTTTTAACGCCATGAAGTTCGTACGACAACTTTGTTCCTACTCCTATAACATCCACCTATGCTACATATACACATATATTGTTGCACTTACTGTTGTTGCTGTTATTCGCTAGATTTGTTGTTACCGCTTTTTTCCGGCATTTAAATGGCAGTTGGGTTGGAAGTTGTTCGGTGGTTTGAATGGCGTTTCATTCTTTTTTTTATCAACTATACCGCTTCCAATGAAGGGAGGGATAGGAGGAAGAGGGGAATATTTTTGTGGTTGCTTATGTGCTTGATGGCGGTACAAATTTTAAACACGCAATTTGTCGTACAAGCCGGAGGGCGTTTTAAGTGTTGCTTGTGCACACGCATACGGCAATAAAAATAGACAGAAGAAGAAGAGTGAAATGCGAATATGCGATATTGGAATAGTAGGTTCGAGGAATGCCAGTAAATACTAAATCTAAAACTCGACGACGGTTGTATGGAACACAAGTTTGCATTTATTTTACCTATGTATGTATGTACATGTTATCATTATTAAGTATAGGCATTATTATTTTTTGGCTTTTTTCGCTCTTCTGCTATGTATCATGTGTGCGTATTGCATCTTGTGTCGGAACGTCAGACAAGCTAGCTGAAGCACATCCCCCTTTGAACACGAATTGATCTAGTAAAACTTAGTATGAGACATTGTTCGTAGAGCCAACAGCTATCAAGCCTAATATATGTATATGCACTTTGGATTCTTTGAAGATAAATATAATTGCATGTGAAGAATAATAGGCTCACCAAATTGAAAAGCTACACTCCGATATCGATGCCTCAAAGGTCAGTTCTAAGTAAATCCGGACCAGATTGTAATCTGGGTCACACCTGGTAGTATTTTTGGACTGAAGATATCAAAGAAATCATTTACTCAGAGCAGCTGGAGTGAAGGCTCTTGAATCTGTCACATTTCAATCTAATAATATAGAAAGCTGCCTGAATGGTTTTAGTAATATAGCGAAATTTAAAGAAAGATATCCCGTGCTCTTATAAAATCCAACTTCGTTCCTTCGGAGAAGCATGAATGCATGCTGGGCGCATTCAGAAGGTTTTGCATTGAGGAACATTTTAAATCAGACGTAGACAGGACATAGCACTTTTGTGCAGAATCAATTCACACATACATGCGAACTAATATAGCGTAAATCACTCTGTGCTCTCCGACGCAATCTCTCTCACAACTTTGCCGACCACTATTTTAAATAAAGAAGGAAGATTTCAATGAGAAAAATTCAGCAGTACATTCAGGAAAAAAAATTATAAAAACATATGAAAACGTGCTTAAAATGGGCAAAAACGTATTTAAAAGTGATGTAAATGCCAATATTTTTAATTTAAAAATGTTCATTGTAAAATTTTTAAATCAAGAAAAAACATTTTAAATTTAAAAATTTTTATTTTAAGCACTATGAGAAAAAAACGCTGCAGTGTTCTCTGTATCATTTTCTCTTCCGGATTCGAAATTGTATCCAACGGCATTCTCTTCATTTTCTCTCAATCCGGGTACCAACTACAAAAATATAGCCTCCGTTTGTTCTCCTCTTCTTTTCTACTTCGCCCTAACTGTTTGCTATCTTTATTTCTTATTATCCTTATTCTCCTTTTTCTTCTTTATTTTATATTCTTTTCCGGATTCGAACCATGACATCAACCTGAAATTCAATCCAACGCCATCACAAAGTGGAACATTAAACATTATATTGAATTGTAATAACCTATTTATACTTCCCTTTTCCGAAAAAAGAATCCATGAATTATATGAATCATAGTAAAAAACAAAATTAAAAAAAAAATCGATTCTCATTATTGTTTTTGTTTGATTTCTCACAAAAAAATATTTTCTTACAAAAAAATTTTGAACAAAGAGCGAGTTTTTGCATCAACATTCATTTTCATTTTTAATTTAAGTATATTTCTGTTTAAATCCAAAATGCATTTTTACTTAAAAAATTTCATTCTTAATTCAAAAATTTCATTTTTAATTTGAAAATTTTCATTGTTAAAATAAAAATGGTTTGGTTTAAAACGTGCATTATGAAAACAATTTTATTTTTGATTTTAAAATGCTGTTTTTCCCTGAGTGTTCTTGCTGTAATACTAAACTCATGTAACCGAAGTAGGACTCTAGGTAGTCATGAGATCTTTGCCCAGTTATTTGACTGCTTTACTTTATAGGGGCCAAAAAAAGTCCTAAGGGGGGCTAAAATGCTATAGAGAATTATCCGCCATAAAATTTCGTTAGGTGTCTCTTCAGAAAAAATCTTTGTAAAATGAACCTAAAAGACCACACGAAGCGTACGGCGAACCTGTTTTTTTTTTTGCGATAAGCTATAATGCACACCCCAGTTTTAGGTTGAGGTTTGTCTTGAAATACTTTTGAGTCGTGCCCTCCAAATAGTTCACTCTAAGTGTAATTTGGAAACTTGTTTACAAATGAAGAAAATATTTTTAAATTCGTTATCGGAGATGTCAGAAATACCTCGAAATCCAGCGTGAGTAGTTATCATGCATTCAGGTCTATGTTAGGTTCTAGCTGCCTTCCAATTCCAATGCTTCACTTCTTCCTCTTTCTATTTAATTAATTTGTTTTTATTTTTTTCTTTTATTGTTGCATTTCCTTTCCACTGAAGCGTAGCAATTATGTCTTTTGTCTTCATTTCAATTTCCACTGCTACCATTTAACTCAATGCATAACACAAACGATGACGCGAAGTGTGTTGGCAGTGGTACGTACGATGGATGGATGGTACTCGCCAAAGATTTTTGTGTGCAGCAACTTTAGCAGTCGGTCGTCAACAACAAAATCACAACACACGGCGTTGGCCTCACCACGAATGGTCATTATTATCTTGAACATTATTTGTGAGGGCTTTTGTTTTTAATGCTCGTTCTTGCACTTATCTTGTTCTTGTTCTTCTTTTTCTGTTTACTCTAATTGTCGCTTTTATGCAGCGTTATGACCTGTGTTGCTTTTCGGTTGCAACTTTCTGCATTTTCATTTGTGACACTGTTTACATTGCATTTGTTCTTAGCATATTTCGAATTTATTTTGCAGTAAGCATATACACATTCATACATACATAGTACATACATACCTACTAGGGATTCCAATTTTTCCGATTTTTACGATTCCGGGATTTTCGAGATTTTATTTTATAATCCCGGGATCCCGGGATTTATCCCGGGATTTGGACTTTAATTACACAGGCCGACAAAATTTCCAAAAAATTTTCTAACTCAAATAAAATTCTACTTTTCTAAAGGATTTCGGTGCGCTGATTCTGAATCTGAAGTCGACAAACCCGAGTTTAGCCTGACGAAAAGTAGCAAGTTCAACTTTTGGCTGACGAAAACTATCAATTTCGTTTAAACAACAACAATTTTAATGTAAACAAGTAAGGAAGCCTAAGTTCGAGTGGAATCGAACATTAGATACTCAGCTGTATGTTTTCATTGTTTATTTGCGTTTGATGGATTTTATATAAAGCGAGTGCTGCAAAAAGAGGGCGTAGCCACGCCCGTTTTCAAAATTTTATCAGTCATCCAACTAAGCATATGAATATTATTCTTTGTGCAAAATTTCATTCCTTTATGACTTCCAGTTACAAAGATGTCACGTTACAAATTTCCAAAGCGTGTTCCAGAAATATCTTTGCTAAAAAGTAGGCGTGGTCATAAACCGATTTCAATAAATGGTTGCGTGTCTATTAATACAAATTATAAAAGTGTATAAACCAAGTTTCATCATAATATCTTAATTATTTGTCGAGTTATAGGCTAAGAAATCTCGTATATTCCTGCTTCTAAAAAGAGGCGGTGCCACGCCCATTTTCCAAAATTTTTATGGTTTTTATCTTATGTTCGTAGTTAGACTCCTGCCGTAAAATTTTAATGATATATCTTTATATTTGACAGAGATATCGCTTAAAATGTTTTTATTAGGTCACTTTATAAGACCCATATATAAAAGTGGGCGTGGCCGTCAACCGATTTTAACTATTTTCCGTCCAAACAATTGACTAAGGAAGTATATCACGCATACCAAATTTCATCGATATATCTTCAACGGTTTCTGAGTTATGACATATAAAACTTTGAATGTTTGACCCTTAATAAGTGGGCGTGGCACCGCCCATTTTCTAAAATTTCACCAAATTTCTTCATAGGGGCATGAGCTCAACACGTGGGTAAAATTTCATCGCTCCAGCTATATTAGTAACTGAGATACCAAATTTCCGATTTTTTCCATATAGGAAAAGTGGGCGTGGTCATGGTCCGATTTCGCCCATTTTCAATACCAACCGTCCCAGTCTCGATACCAACTTGCATTCCAAATTTCATCAAAATATCTCAATTTTTGCGCGAGTTAGAGTATTTACAGACGGACAGACGGACGGACGGACGGACGGACGGACATGGCTCAATCGATTTCTCTTTTCACCCTGATCATTTTGATATATATAAGTCTATATCTATCTCGATTATTTCATTCTGTTACAATCCACCGTTATGTGATTAAAACTATAATACTCTGTGTACTAGTACAGCTGAGTATAAAAACAGTACACAATTACTGATACTTTTCGTCAGCCAAAAGTCGAACTTGTTACTTTTCGTACAGAATTTTTTTATTGATAGATTTGGCCAGAAATTTAAATGTGCTAGTTTTCGTATGGTACGACGATTTTAGAAATAAATGACCAAAAATCAGGAAATAGAAATTATCAAATGAACTTTGCCACAAGTTAAAAGCTTTCAAAATACCTAACGTAAGTTCCCTTACACCGCGTACTTAAACACAGAAAAATTTAATTATTAAAAAAAATCAAAAATTTGAATCCTTATTTTTATTAATGGACTTCCAGCTGTCACATTTTTTTGTTCTCTTCCACACAGACTCAAAACTTTTTTTAGGGCTGTTTGTTCTATTGACAAAATATAAAACTGGCTCGACTACGGGCAACATTTTCTGCTCTTAGCACAAGTAAAGGGTTGCATTATTTTTGTTTCATTCATCACATGAAAAATGCAACATTTTAATAGGGCACAGGACCCATGTTGATAATGCTGCAATGTAATAATGCAACATTTTCATTGAGAATAGGAAATGTTATTAGTATACAGATCTGAGACCAATAAAAATTATATAAAATATAACTTTTCTTTGCTATAATAGCGGAATATTCCCTCTTTATCTTATCCCGAAAATCCCGGGATAAAATTCTAGCTATTCCGGGATTTTCGGGGTGTCAAGAAGGGCGGGATCCCGGGATCCCGGGATCCCTGGATTGGAATCCCTAATACCTACATATTTGTATTCTTGTGAATCTCAAGTCAGCCAGCCACCCACCAGTAACACATGCTGAGCCAAAGGCAGTGAATTTCTTTCGGCTGACTTAAGCCACATCATCAATGGCCAACCGCTTTGAGTTTACAAATGAAGAGAAAGAAAAACGTCAAGAATATACTTCTAAGGCGTGCTTTGCTTAAGTACTTATGCAGATAAATACGAGTATGTACATAAATAAGAAGTCTCAACCCAACCTATTTCCGATTTTTCGATTATCCATCACTGCTTATGATGTTTTTGAGTGATTTAGCCAAAGAACAATTTGTTTTCACAATTGCTTTTTCGCTGCTTCCGATTGTGTATTTTTTGTGCTTGAGCTTATTTGATGTCCTTAATCGTAAGAAATCATTAAAAATTTCATCCGTTGTGATTTCTTTTGATCTCTTTTTCCTCCAGAGGTAACTAATGAGTAGCCACTTTTTTTTTTAAGGATTTTGTAACTGACAACAAAACTAATATTTCATATCTGGCCGGTCAGCAGAAGAAGCTGAAGATAAAAGGAAACTGCATTAGCATAAATGAAAGATGTCAAGTAATAAAAGGTAAGTATGAGATTTAGTAGAGAGATGAGAAATGCTAAAATTGTTTACAATGTTGATTAGCTATTGTTGTGAATAATACATTTGAAGGGTTGGTAAAGCGCTGACTCAAATTTCATAATGAGTAGGCTGGAAATACTAAGTCAACACAGGAGTATGAAATTCTTTGAAAAAATAAAAGTCAACACGAAAAGTTAGGATTTTGTTTAACTAATTGGAGTCGAATTCAGACAATTATTGTTATACATATAAAAATTAATTAATAACTAACAGTGTAACATACTTGGTGGAAATTAGAAGGAAGCAAAGAAGTAGTAAAAAATATCATTCCTCAATTATGCGCTAATATTCATATTCATCATGGTGAAATAAAAATAGGTGATATCACGGCCAATGACAGCAGTTTAACGTCTCACCCTTATTCCGGTCATGCATTTGAAGGGAGTAGAAAAGGGGGACAAATTTAGGAGTAGTTTAGTACTTTTTACTACTTTTGTGTATTCTTATATGACTAAACTTGTGAAAGGGGAATATTTTTAAAATGCTTATAACGTAAGCATTTAATTTGGTTTAGATAACAAATTGTTTGTTATATACTTACCTATGCATGTGGATATGCTTATCTATACATCAGAAAAGAAAAAAACTCCAAAAAGAAACTTGATAGATATTGATAACAAAGTTAGAGGAATTAAAGACAAAGTTTATTTTATTTGTTTATTACAATTTACAAAATCTTATATATACATATATGTATTAATGGAGATGTAATATTAACATAGTAAGCTAATTAAAAAAAGTTGTAATTAATGTAATGCACAAAACGATAAATTTCCACTGAAAATAACGGTATTTATTCCAGTCCATTTTTCGCGCTCCATTCTACTTTGCATTACGTGGAATGGGTAATGGAAGCTCATTCCACTCTACATTACTGGCAATGCGTGAAAGAAGGGCGGGGTGTAATAAGGCCTTTTGAAATAAGGCAACCAAAGTGAGATAAAGCCTTTATTTTGTCATTTTCAAAAAAAGGTCTTATTTCACATTTAAAACGCAATTAGGTCTTTTTTGAAATGTGGAATAACCCCCTTATTTATTTAAGCGAGAACTTATGAGAATTCCAATGAGCAAATAACTGTTTATAAATAACAGAAGTAGCCATGGGTAATGGCGCAATTTTTTTGGCGCTGATACAATAACTCCAGCGCCACTCGTGGCGCCAACTCACGGTACTGGCGCAATAACACCTTTAGCGCAATTGTCATGGAATAATCGATAAATAACATTTTTTCGCTTGTTACTGTTCACCATCCCCGTCAATTAATTTAAATTTTCATAATCATTTGGAAACATATTCCGTATATTTGGGAAAATATGCTGGAAATTAAGGTCACTTAGATCACTATCAAGCATACATAATTGTGACGGTGTCATACGTATACGTATACTATGGTGCTGTTATTGGCGTTGTGGTTGCGCCATTTTACACTAGCGCTATATTGGTGCTGGTGTTAGCGCACGAAATTGAGTCGGTTTTATATTACAAAATTGAGTTGGCGCAATATTGAGTTGGCGCTATATTGAGTTGGCGCTATATTGAGTTGGCGCATTTCTCAAATCGGAGTTAGCGCAATAACGCCAGGGCTGGTGTTAGCGCAATTGCGCCGCGCAGCGCAGTGTTACCCATGCCTAAACAGAAGGACATCAACGTGGCGGTAGCCACGGCTGTGACACACGACCGGACTTGGATAGCGTAGCCAAGAGTTATTTTTCATAATCGCGGCCGAAGTCCGCCCAGGCTGAAAGGTGTACTACGCAGAAGCACATCACCGTGGCGGTAGCCACGGTTAGAGCACACGTCCGGACGGATGGCATAGCCCGGGGTTATTTTTTATAAGCAACGCAGAAAAATGTTCTGCGCAAAAGCACTGTGGACCGGGCCATAGATATTACTCCGGAAAGAGAATTTTTTATAAGCGCGGCCGAAGGCCCCAACACAAAAGCTGTTCTCCGCAAAAGTTGTTTCTTTATCTTCTCTTTCCGGAGTAATATCTATGGCCGGTCCACAGTGCTTTTGCGCAGAACACTTTTCTGCGTTGGCGGCCTTTGGCCGCGCTTATAAAAAATAACCCTGGGCTACACATACGCACCTATGCGGCGGAAAAAGCGACAGCGTGACAAGAAGAGCCAAGTTCGCAGATAAGTGAAGGTTGCAGCAGCACTGCGCATACTCCATCACACACACTCAACAGCGGTGGAACCAATTTTGAGTCCTAATGCGGTGCATCGGAAAAGCTAAGGGCACCGATAGCCATGCGAATTCCGATGAGCTGTATGCCGATTGTTATTGCTTTGCATGCGTTATGCGGCGATAAAGCGGTAACAATCAAAGGCAGGAGGCTGATGTTGATGTTGATGCGGATAAAATATTGGTTGTTCTTCAATGTTGCCTTCAATGTGCTCAACTGGAATTAACTGCCGATGACACACGCGGTGAACAACGCTGAAACTAATTAAATAATATTATTACTTCAGGTTTTTATTAGAAAAATTACAATATCCTCTTACCAAAATAATTTTCCATAATTGTTTTCACAATTTTTGTTGAAAATAAATATGGAAATGTCAGAACAAAACCATAATAGAAAAACAATGATGCCTACTCATTTAAATACTAAAAAGGGAATGAATATATAATTTTTGTATGGACTTTCGGTACGATTTGTAAAGAAAAAAGCCAAGAAGGGAACATTTTTTATAAGAGTGCGAGTGTTGTCAAAATGCACCGCCATTTTGTATTATTGCAAACACCTTTTCTGTTATTTCACCATGATATTCATTAAGCTCAAAGTAAAGTAAAATATTTGGGTACATACATATCTGTGGCAATTTGCAATAATCGCTTAAGTCTTAAAAAATGATTTCGAGATAAATTGATTTTTATATTCGAAGGCATTTCTTAACAAATCATAAAAGTCGATTAAAAACTATGGACGCAAAATCAGTGAGCCATCCACAATGTTACGATCAAATTTTGTAAATAAAACGAAATGTCATGAAGAAATTTGATTAAGTATATACGTCTACTTTGGCTGTTATAGCAAGTTTAATATACCTCTATTATAAGTTAAACCTAAATGTTTTCACTTATATCTTTTGATTGAATTAAGTTATAAGCATGAGGGTTTTACAGAAATATAGTGTTTTAAAAGGAGAATAACGTGGTATATATAACTCGAAATCCTCCTAAGTCGACTTAAGCGATTATTGCTTGTGACCACAGATATATTCTATTTTCAATTTTAGATCGCACTAGAAACCTAAATATGTCAAAAGCACTCAAATCACAACAATTTGAAATTCCTCATGTACCTAAACTCCAATGCGATTAGCAGGAAATTGAATGAAACCATTTGTAATGCCAATTAGTTTATTCAATTTCAGCCACAAGTTGCTGCTGAAACCCCACGTTGACTAATTCCACACTTAGTAAACCACTAATTAAAGCAGATATTATGTATGCTGTGAATGTGCAGATAGCTATCTTAACATATACATATATATTTGTTCAAATGCTCTGCTACTAACATATGTGCACATACATATATTGAATGAACGATTTTTGTTGCCGACATATATATAGAGTTCGACATAAGTACTTACCTACATACATTTAAAGGGACGCTCATAAAATTATAAATTTTAATATGTCATATTTTGTACATTTCAGTTTTATTCTCTTATAAAACAACAATGTATTTCCCCCTTTCGCGCTAATGCTGGAATAAATTGTCGTGCTCTTCCATGTTGTTGCACTTGTCAAAAGGTACTAACATTTATATGTGCCAACAATGTGTTCATATTGAATAACTTGTCGCTTGTTCAATTCATTTAGTCTTTTTTTATACCTTTCATGAACATGAAATGGTAATATAACTTTGTGCCAAGACAGGATTGTTGAAAGAAGGATGGCTGATAGACCCACCAACAGGTGCTCTCAGTTGATAAACACAATAACATGCTCATGTAAGTAGTTTCTCCTGGAATGCTACCGCTAAGGGCACCCAAAAAACCATCTTCTGGAATCCGAACCGCCCCACATAGGTAGATTTTCAAGTTTTATGCGGCCAAAAATATTTTATTGTCTACATCTTTCCAAATTGCTTGTTTAATGCAAAATTTTAATAATTTGTGTTAAAAGTCGATTTTATTAAAAAATATATACAGTGACTCAAAAAAAAAATCATACGCCAGAGTTTTTAAATTTATTTCAAAGAGTTCTATCGAAAATTTTACTTTCTTATTTTTGATTAAAAATATAGAAAATTTTTGAATAAAAATCGTTTTAAGCAGGATTTCTGAGCTTATGGAAAAAATTCGAAAATTCGTAGAAATTTCTAAAAGTGGATTAAAAATTTCAAAGCGCGGCCAGAATTTATAGAAGATTTTGAGGAGATTTCTAAGTGTACTGTTATGTAGCCAACCAATTTTAGTGTAAAAAAGTGAAATTCTCAATGCTATGAAAAATTTCGTTGATTTTAGAAGTTTTTTTCTGTAGAGTGTTTGCCTTATATGTACGCGAGACCATTCCAATTAAAATTTCCGAAAAGTCAATGAAAATTTTCAAAAAGTTGAATGTTGCATATTATTATTTTAAAATTGAATTAGCTTCAAAACTGCATAATCAAAAATCTTCTAGAAAAATGTAGCTTTAGAATTCTTAGCCCCATTTTATGATAAGTATTTCCTTGACTTTGAAAAATTGGAAATACTAAAAATACTGTCTAAAAAGTTAACAATAATCGGTGATAAATATCTCGGTTACTTTCGAGCATCACCTATATTAACCAAGATATGCGTTAGAAATATAAACATTAAAATCAAATATAAAACACAAAAAGAAAATTATTGTAGGTACATATGAAAAATCCTGTATCTAGTAGTGAAGTGCGGCTTTGTGCGACGTAATTTTTTGTCGGCAAAATAGTAATTGTACTAGATATTATGTCCGAGGGTTAATTTGACTGAGTCTGGCAGAGCAACATAACAAAATCAATTTTGAACACAAAAAAGAGTGAACTTTTTTTTAAAATATCCCAACATTAAAAGCTTAAAACTATAAACTTAGAATTATTGGAAATCAAGGATATTATTGAAAAGTGTTAATAATTACTTGAAGATTTAGGATCCATCACGACTACTTAAATGAAATGCTTTAAATAATAAATATTCACGTTGAAACTAGCACTTAAAAATATGTAAAAAAATAAAAAATTAAATTTAGATACGCTAAGTTTCGACCATCTGGGAGCAAGTGCAGAGTATGGGGTCGCGAAAAAAGCGATGAATTATTGTTCTCCAGTCTATTTCCAATATGTTGGTATATTTTTTCTGTAATTGTAACAACTTCACAAAATTCTCCCCCCCCCCCCCTCCGACACAACAATTACCATCTCTTCAACCTCAACCCCACAGCATACAGGCAGACATTAAAGGAGATACACAACGAAACAATTTCCGCCTTCGTTTCAACCCGCCCCGCATATACAATAACTAGAGACCAACCACCACCAATAGCTGCAGAAGAATTGGAGTTGCCCAGGGAAGCCCCAGTCACCTTATCACAGTTAAGGTCAGGCTTCTGTAATAGGTTGAATTCCTACAGGGTCAGAAAAGATCCAAACATACATAACGTATGTCCGGCATATAGAGAGAGGCCGCACGGCACCTCTTTGCATGCCACCTCAAACCAACTAACTTAACACCCCTGTCCCTCTGGACAAACCCAAAAGAAGCTGCACCATTCTTGGGCCTTCCGTTATGTGAAATTGATTACAATTTGTGAGCAGAACTCGTCGGCTAAGCAGAGCTTAGTACCGCTACAACAACAACATCCTACCAAAATATATATTTATTGGATCAGAATCATGAGCTGAGTCACTTAAGCCATGTCCGGCTGTCTGTCTTCGTGAACGCAAACTATTTCATAATTTTTGAAAATATCTGATTGAAATTCGGTATGTGGTTGTCTTCTAAAGAGAGGCTGATCATTTGTCAGAATCGGCCTAATCGAATTGAATAAATTTATAAAAATCACACCACGTACATTTTATTTTCCCCATTCATGAAAGGTATAAAGTCTTCGGTACGGCCGCAGACGGCCGCGGACTTACTTGTTTTTATGTAGGTACATACGAGTATGTTGGTGACATCTTTGGCGGGTACAATTCTAAGCTTGCAGCCAGCTAGCCAACGAACCATGTAACATACATTTTGTTAGGGTAGATATATGATAAAATGTTGCTTTGGCTGGAGTCCAAAGTTGAACCCTTCTCTTCTTGCTCGTTTTTACTTTATTTATTATTTTATTGCTTGCCCTTTTTCTGCTCTTTATACGCGGCTGCTTATGTTTGTTACAAATATGTACTTTGAAACTCCAAATACCCCTCCTTTGCTCTCTCCATAATTTTATAAAAAAATACACCAAACAGTTAAACATTATTTTCGCAATGGTGAATAGCACAGAGAGATTAGTTAACCTCAAAATTCCAAGATTCCCGTTAAGAAAATAGATAGCAGAAGTACATAAATTAGAGAATTGGAAAGAAAACCTACAAAATACGGAAACGTCCTTGACATTGAAAAAATCAACAAAACTTTGATAACTAAATTGCTAACAAAAATTATTCATCTTAAGTCACAATTTAATACCGACAAACCTAACAATTCATAAAAAAGTGTCCTTGTAAAATAAGCGCTGGGCTAAAAACATCATTTGCCGACCAAGGCCTTCTTATTGCGCCCCTTTCCTCATTTTGGAAGTTTATGTGCATATGTACATATTTTCATTTTTTTAAGCGCTCTGCTGGAATTTAAGCTTTTAATTTTTTATAAGTATCTCCCTCCTCCCCAAAAATTGCATGCACTTCTTGAATCATCACAGTTGTGGGGGCTAGTCGGTTTTCTTTTGTTAAGTGCGCTTTTGATACGGCAGCAGAAGAGATGGCAAGTAGGCAAGTGGTGTTGACAAAGTCAAAGAAACAACAACTTTTTATTATTTTATGATAAACCGTATATGTGTGCAATTTTATGTCCATGTTCATATGTATTTAAATGTATATATATACATATATTTAAATGTATATAATATATATGTATATATTTAAAATAAATAAATATGAATGGTTCATATAGAAATATGACTAACCCTCCTTCTTTCAATGAGGATGGAAGTTTCCATGACAGCATACCTAATAATATAATAATACAATGGCGCTATTATAACTCTGACGAGTTTTAGGGCCGAGGTGTGCTCCTTTTGTTTTTCCTACTAATTGGGTGGACCTACAGTTTTATGCCGGCTCCGAACGGCGAATGCATTTTTTGTGAGAAGCTTTTTCATGGCAGAAATACTCTCGGAGGGTATGCCGCCCACTGCCGAGAGGTGACCGCTGCTCTTAAAAAACCCAATAATTGGATTTTTACTAATTAGAAAAATTGTTTTGGTGTTTTGCTCGGACCGTAGTTTGAACCCGAGACCTCTGGCATAGCAGACGAGCACTCTACCCACTGCACCACAGCGGCCTTATAGCAGAATACCTATAGCGAATAAAAAATTTAACAAACTCTTATCCCATGAAAACATTTTTTCTTAAAACAAATCAAGCGCTCTTGATAAAAACTTCCATACATTTACATAGGTATTTCCCCATAGATATTGTCAGTCACGTTTTTTGCCTACAACGTTTCCTGTCCCTTATGTTACCTTAATTTTTTTTGTTTTTAGAGTTGGAGAACACTTTAATATCAGAAATGGTATACGGAGTCATCCGGACACTTCCACATCAATTAGGCTCCCGGTCAATGGGAGCGTCTTTCAATCCGAAGTTTTCGCCTAAGAAAACACCTGCAAAACCCTACTTGCAACGGAGAGTATTGATTCCGGAAACAGGATAGTCATTGTCTTCTATAGGCAGGCGGCTCTGAGGGCTCTTGGATCTGCAACGGTGTCATCAAGCCTGGTCGGGCAGCACAGAGAGTGGATCATGGGCTTGCCAAGTCGGTAAAGCGTATCCCTGATCTGAATGCCGAGGCACCGCTGATGGTCCGACCAGGCGAAACTCAGCTCTTGATATTGCAGAAGCGCAGGAGGTTCTTGTGCCCCTGGGTTTCATCAAGGCCGAAACTCTCAGCACTGGTTCGAGGAGGCAGAAACTAGATGGAAGCCACTCAAACCAACCAAATTATTTATAAATTTAAGACAGTTGAGTATATCTACCACAGTTCAAGATAACACAAACCAGCCCATAATGATGAAAGTTTGATCCATTTCCGAATTAGATTTTTCAATTAAGCATTTCGTGCTTCGGAATGTCAACGAAATGTCCTAAGACAGTTTACATAAATACGTATTGAATGGAAAAGTGTAATTAGGCCTTGCCTTTAGGGATGCCGAACAAACTCCAAACAAAAGGATAAACGGAAAATGAAAATATTAACCCAAAAGCGATAAAACAAACAAAAAGTTGAATAAAATTGTACAACCAACGATCTCATCATTGCAATTAATTGGTTGAAGTAAGTGGTTATATAAGTATAAAGTGATCGCTTCTCCGCAGGTAAAGCAATATAATACGCGCTTTGAGAAAATAAACAGAATTAGAAGTACCTGAAATTTATGTAGTTAAAAGTTTAGCCCAAACACCGTCAAAATATTTTTCGCGTCATAAAAATATTTTTATTAACATTCACTAATAGATGCCGACCATCAAAGCAGTTCATAGTCCACAATGAAAATTCGCATAGGCTTCCTAAGAAACTGGGTAATAGTTCCTCTAACGAAATTTTAGAATCATTCATTGGCTATGGCTGGGAACTGAACTAACTCTCACTACCTAGCAGGACAGTATTATTAGCGAGTTGATTTAAAAGACCTAAGTATAGACTAAGTTAAGGCCATCTGCCCTTTACAAGTTATATGATAAGTTTTGCAGAATGGTGGTAACATTCTTCAAACGATGGCATGGGATAGCTACACGGTTTTCATCAATTTAATGTGGTTTCTTAAAAGACGGTTCGCCACGAGCAATATAGTCCTCTCGCCGCACCCATCGATGAAAAAATGTGAATAGATTGAGTTTAGTTTTAGAAGTAAAAAAGTAAAATAAAATTATTTTCCGCCAAATCCATACGTCTGTAATCCAAAATGCAATCAATAAATTTTTCTTGTTGGTTTGAATTTACTTAAATAGCAAATTTGAAATTCTCTGTAAGCGTATTTATTGAAAGCATTAAATTACATACAATCATTAGGAGCTACATAAGTATCTAAATCGGAAACCTTTTCTCGATTACCCTTTCTTCTTGCCTGCCGCATATTCTCGCAAATTGCAAAAAAAAAAAATATCATTTTGCCTACAGCAAATCCACCTACAAAGTACTTTTCACCACAAACGCTCAAAAAACATTCGCGAATTACAAAATTTCAATGAAATTCCCAAAAAGACCGGAGGCTGCAGCAGAATACAACCGACAAGAAGAGAAAACCTACGAATAAGAAGTTAGCAAGGGGAAAAAGTTAGCGCGCAGAGAAAAACGAGCGACAAGAAGAAATGAGCTGTAAAATTCGTTGGTGTTGAGGTATACGTTTGGTGTTGATGGCGAACACAAACGTCAACACAAAAAGCCTTAAAGGAATCCCAAATTAACGTTGCGCAACAATTAAATTTCCTACTGAGATATGGAAAACGATTTCGTGTGGGAAAGATAAAGAGTGTGAGAGGCTGCGGTCCTTTTAGGGTTAACTTCAGATCGGTGGGATGTGGCTGTGTTTGGGGAATAACGAAAACTATTTTTGGCAGGATAACATGAATTGTAATACAACACTCAAACACATAGATATGTCCATACATTGTACATACCCTGCAGCGAAAGTAACCAGTTGCAAACTAAAATTATACCAGTTTGCAGGGTACAGTCAACTACTTGCCCGACTGTAAATTTACCATGTAAACATCTGGTATTTTTCATGTGTTAATGTCCTATGAAATGGCAATTGTCTTCCTCTGCATAAGTTCATACCAGTCAAATACCAGTTTGTATGGGTCAGAAAAATACTAGTAGCATCTGCATCAGCAAATACCAGTTTAGGTATGAAAAAAAAAATAAATTTTGATGTCTATTTACATATTTCATATGTACATAATTCATTATATTCATTCATTCAATAAAAATAAATATTGCTTAGATATACATAGGTGGCAGTTCAGTTTTATAAACAAAAATTAAACGTAAGATACATATTCAGTAATTAAAAAACAAAAACAGACACATTGTATAAAAATTCAAGCACTAAGAAATCTTGAAAATATTTCTTAAATTAAATAATTAATAAGGTACCATTTCAGCTTAAAAACAAAAAACTTAAGCCACATATTCAGTACTTACAAAACTCTATATAAAAATTGAGGCACTGTTTTTTCCAGAGTTGTAATTATTATAAGAGAAAAAATAAAAATCAAAAAATAATTATTATTGAAAGAAACATATTTTAAAAGTCTTTCCATAATAGTTATTTCTGAGATATTTTTTTTAAGTCCCTTTGTAATTATTATGAATCACAAATTTTGTTTTATATCTTCAAAGACTTTTATATTAGTGGTCTTCATCTAAAGTGATAAAGTAATAAATTGTTAAACTTTATCAGTTTATCCGAATTTTTGCATGAACGCACCTCGGTAAATAATTGTTTAAACTCTTGTCAGCTGTCAATGACAGCTTGGTTAATAAATAAAAAACTCAATAAAATAAACAAAAAATGCATATAACATTTTTGTAAAAATTATTTCAATAATTCGTGCTAAAATGCTTTTTTAAAATTTATTCAATATAAAAGTCTTTGAAGACTTAAAAAAAAATATATTTGAAATAACTATTATGGAAAGATTTTTAAAATATAAGTTTCTGAATAATAATTATAGAAGATTTTTATCATTTTCATCAGGAAAAAATTATTATCAAAAGACTTTTATGATTCTGAAGAAAATTTGTAAGACTTTTTTATAATTTCAAAATGAAATAATAACACTGGATCACAAAATGAAATTTTTTGTCTGTACTTTGGACGTGATCATCCTATCTATATGTAAAATCGGTCGCTGATTCCGAAAATCGGGCTCATTTTTAATTCTATGGGAAGGTTTTTGAGATATCGGCAATTTACCGTTATTTGGCCACTGGCTCCACTTAATCCTGTATACCTTTTTAACGCAGTGAGCTATCTTCCTTGGAGTGACACTCAACGAAAGAAAATTAAATTTCCTTTTCATCGCTGCTATAACATTTTTCTGTAACTCTTATAGTTTCTGAAATATTGACGATTCAATTTGAATTTTTTCGATTTTTTACGATTTTTTGAAGAAAAAATTGAATTTGTCAGGCAATATCTTTTAAACCAATGTCTTCACCTTCGGTTTTACTCCTTTACGTGAAGCTCCATTCTATTGGGAAAAAGATAAGCTATCAACGAAGAAAATCCATGGTAAAATAGAAAAGTTATAGGCGATCAAGTAAATACATCCAAGTCGCGCAATGCCTCTGCACGGGTATATTCTATGCATGTTATACCAATACCTACACATCTGCAGTAGCAGCACATTGGCAGCGCAGTAGATAAAAGCCCATTTACGGGTATAACATGCATAGAATATACCCGTGCAGGGGCATTGCGCGACTTGGATGTAAAGGAAAGCGAAAAGGAAATTTAATTTTCTTTCGTTGAGTGTCACTCCAAGGAAGATAGCTCACTGCGTTAAAGAGGTATACAGGATTAAGTGGAGCCATTGGCCAAATAACGGTAAATTGCCGATATCTCAAAAACCTTCCCATAGAATTAAAAATGAGCCCGATTTTCGGAATCAGCGACCGATTTTACATATAAATAGGATGGTCGCGTTCAGAGTATTTTTTGGCTGTAGAGCAGTGTAATTATTCTACATCTCTGGTTTTTTCAATTCCTATGCTTATTTTTTTTTTTTTTTTTTTTTTTTGAAAATACTCCTTTTTTGTTCAATTTCAATGCTTTTCCTAGCTGGACTTCATAAAATTTCTTTATACTGGATAAAATAAACTGGTATGATGCTGTCTTTTTGATACCAGTTGATAAACTAGTATTTTGATAGTAGTTTGTGGTTCAACTGCATTTAACTGGTACAATACTAGACAAAATAAACTGGTATGGTATTGTCATACGAATACCAGTTAATATAATGCAATTTTGGCATACTAGTTAGCTGTTTCGCTGCAGGGTACATACATACATACATACACACAATTCCGTGGGCGTGAAAAAAGGTTCGCTCGCTGCAAAAAGGATTTGAAGATACAAAGTTTCCGCATCTATTGACACAAGCACAACAAAATTTACAAAATTGTTCCACAAAATTAATTTTGTTCACTCTAACAATGTGTATAAATGCAAAAAAGAATTAAGAGTAAAAAAGAAAAGTAAAATTTAAAAGTGACAAAAATGGCAAAAGAAGTAAGATTAGTGAAGGGGAAGGAAGAAAAGTACGCTGGTAGCACAAGGTGCCATAGAAAGTAGTTTCCAACATATTTGCACTCAACTCTTTTAACTCGATAGAGTATAGTATATTAGCCCACATAATGGTTGTATGTAAGAGATCAAAGCAATGGCGATAATAGAGCAAAATAATCAGCATTCCTTGTTCTATTGCCTCAAATTCCGAGTCCACTTTCTGTTGCAAATATTTTAGTCCATTCAAACTGAAAATTTTTTAACCTCTTTAACTGCCAGATACCTTGTGTTTTTCTTTTTTGGAACCTTGTATATTATAATATACTTAAACAACGCCAACCTTGCATTACAGTGTACTATTTCATGTGTCTCCCTGCTATGTCAGGATGCTTTTTGTTTGCTAATTTTGTACTTAGTTGATCTATACAGAAAAAAATGCCTTTTTATTAAAAAGCTAGGAAATTTAATCTCAACCACAATATGAATGTTCTCAAGTGTAGTTATTAGAAATGTAAAACTATATATTTACATATGTATGTATGTATGTACATATATGGGTTGACAGCACTGCAAATATCACTTGATGTCGAAAAATTTATTCATCTTACTCGACGTGTCAGCCTGCATAGGAGCTTAAAAGCAAACCAAGAGCACAGGAGGAATTTCAAATGACAAATGAAAGCATCTAAAAATATTAATCAAATGTTTCAAGTTTATCGAAGAAGTACTAACATCCTATTCGTCGTACCCCTGAGTATTTAAAATATTCTTCGGTTGATGGTTCTTCTCACTTAACCTCTATTCTAAGTAAAGTTGTATGCACTGTGATATATTCACTCAACCTAACCTATCCCAACGTTGTATCACCAATGTAAGTCAAAGTTAGGCTTTTTAATAAAGATTAAATTCGTCAAGCCGTGTGCGCCAAAAAGACGTATGAACCATGATTTTCGAAAGTGAGAAGCTTCCATAATTTCATAGCTGTAAATTATACCGAAGTTTCGCATTTAGAGACTAAATAAATTTCATGGCTGCATATAAAACTGTGTGCAAAGTAAATTAAAAAAAATCCTTCTCATGTAAAATTTATATTTGGTTCGTACGTCTTTTGGATCACACACTTTCGTATACACACTTCCTCTTAAGCCTACTGCACTCACACATACATAATACAAAATGACCCAGTTGGAAAAGGTAATGTATGGTCATCTATAAATGAATATAAAGGCTATTGGATCTATACATTCCAGAATACATGATTTTTTTCATTGTGATGTCCTAAGAAAGTCATGCATCCACTTTTCCCTGCCAAGGCAAGGCGAAAAGGAATGTTTATATGAGAGTCGCTCTTGACGTGATCTCATTGTCGGTTTATTTTCTCACTTAAAAATAAAAAATACTTTTTTTTTTGCATTTTTCTCTTCAGCCTCTTCATCCGGTTTTCAACTAGAAATATGTAACTTCACTTCAGCTTGTTCTCATCTGCTTCTCTCATTGTCGACCGTCTTCCCATTCACTGCTTCATCCAACGCCTTCAGATAGTGGGACATTCAACGTTATATTGATCTTTAGTGATGCTTTTATACGTCCGTTTGTTTGAAAAAGAATCTGTGAAATGTTGTCATTATAAAAAGCAAAACTAAAGAAAACCCGATTCTCATAATTGTTTTTGTTGCTAGATTCAATGTTATAGCTAAGAGTCGATAACTGAACTCTTCGCTTAGCTTGCATTACATTCTAGAATATATAACTTGGTAGCCACCCAACATAGAGTTTAGATGAAATCATAGTCTTGTTTTGAATACATGCTATAATGCAAATTTTTCGTACATCTTTTCATGCGTCCGCAAGGTCATGTATGACCACCTTTCCAACTGGAGATTTAAGTATTTTTGCTTGTGTATTTGGCACTTCATATTGTGTCATATCATATCATCAAGTTCTTTTGGCGTTGCCTTATCATTTTCGTTTCTGCTTTTATTTTTGGAAAATTTTGTGTTCATTGTTGCTGAACTTTACCTACCTACCTATCTACCTTTTCATATTTACTCTATATATAATTTATATTGACGTCGGTTTGATGCGGCATAATTTATGGCATTTTTCCTTGCGCAATGTGAGACTCCAAAGAAGAAAATTGGAAAGATTTAATCTAATCAAATCATTAAAGGAAAGAACCGGGTTTATTGTCTTTAAGAATTTTGTATTTAGTTCTTTATTTTGTTTGTGTAGATTCCATAAAGTTGTATACAGTAGACGCTCACAAATTAGAACTCTTAGTAATTAGAATTTCCAGAAATTATAATTAACTCTTTGAATACATTACACATTACATTCAGAGCGTACATATTTTGTTTTTTGGTTGCAAAATAGATATAAAAAGGGAATCCCCAATTTATTCATATTACGCTCGGTAGTCGTTGGATTTTTGTCGCTATCTGTACAGTTTTTGTTAGTTTTTGTTTGAATTCGATACGCGTGCACGTCTTTCGGCATTGTTTGCTTAAAAGTCAAAGTCGTTCACTGAAATGCCAAATAAACGTAAGAAAAATAATTTGCCTTTGGAAACCAAAGGGAAAATCTTGGAAAAGCTTGACCAAGGTATTCAAGGGAAATGGTTAGCCCTAAAAAAATTTCATCGTAATTTTTCAATGCAAATTGACTTAAATTTTAATGTTTTATTGAAATAAAAAAACGTCCAGGAATTAGAATTTTTCAGAAATTAGAATCACCCTAAAACAAAGTGATTCTAATTTGTGAGCGTCTACTGTACCCTAATTGTATGCACCCAGCAACATAACTGACACCCTACCAAAGGGTCGCTAAGGAATACGACAGAATACGGAACACGCTGGCAGAAAAAAGGCTACGCTGCATCGCTGCTTGCTGTTATACGCTCATTCGATCGGCTCCAAATGTTTTAAAACTTAATTTTGTGTTATGCGCCCATATCTCAACCTGAAATAAGGCGTAGATTTTTTGTAGAGTATTTATATATACAATATATACACATATGTACATATTTATATTTACATACATACATACATACGTATAAATAAATCTCCTTTCCACTCTAATTAAAAGTTCTTGCTGCTTTCGTTATATACTGACATACCTACACCTAAAATCTAATTAAGGAGAAACCACCGAAAATTCATCATCATCTTTGGCAGTCAATCAAAGAATGTAAATATTTGTTTGTTGTTGAGGCACTTTGCACTACCCTCATCAGCCCCTCGTTCGCCCTCCATTTTCGATGCTCAAATAGTTTATCAAATCCCTACATGGAGACTTTTGGGTTAATTCCCTTCTTCACTGCAACTAGAATGCCACTTAAAGTATGTATGTAACTTATGTGCTTCTGTATGTTGTTTAGAACCTACCTACTAAAATAGTTACTTGTTTACTTGTTTAGGTCGTTGAGTTTGAAGTGGAACGACTTAAAAGTTGAAAGAAAGTTTATTATTCATTTCATTCAAAAAGCCTAGGACTGAATTCGTTTTTAACATCCAAATTTATTGGTTTAATTAATATTTAAGTATCTCGTGTATATGTCAATATGTATGCAATTGAATTGCACGATAATGAGTGGAAAACTGCGGAAGGAAAGAAAATATTCCTCATATGCCACAAAAAAATTAGTTTCTGAGAGCTTTTGGTTCATAAGAGTCAAACTAAATAATTATAATAGACTTGACAGACGGCAGCGATCATCCCGATTGTCGCAACACTTAATTTGATTCAAATTTTACCCTGGCAGAAGGCAAATATTGCGGATTAATAAAACAGCTGAAGGAATGTAGACGCAGCGGCGAATTCAAAAACTTCTTCTTATTTCCAAAGGTAGAGTGTAATGTCAAAATCAAAGCTAATTTACATAATGGTCAATAGTAATGGGCGAGTCCCAAGCGAATTCAGATTTAAATTAGGGCGAAATATCATTTTGGCATTACATTATAATAACAAATTACATTGGAAATTTCTGAATTCACCTATGCGTCTACCTTCCTAAATCTGCCTTGGATTCTTCTTTTTCTTCACTTTCATTCACGACATATGTACATTTTTCGCCAGGGATGTCATTACAAAATGCCCTAATTCGCTAAAATTTTGAGTACTAACTCAAGAGATATTCCGGACTACTCGCAGTTAATTCTCAAGTTAACTCCGAATTAGCGAGATATTGCGGATTATCGCTGCCGCCTATAAATGCTATAAAATATTTCTAACAAAATTTCATAATTAAAAGCTATTACCTAATTAAAATTGATTCTAAGATAAAATCGCAACTTCAATGCTGCAGAGGTCTACACCTGGATAATTGTCCAATTATTTGCATTATTTCATTAATAACTGGCTTCAAATAAACAAAATTATGTCATTGGCATAATGAAATGCTGTTGAATGGCAGGAAAGTTGTCACATATAGAATAAATATTCCCACGCATGTATGTCAAAGCATTTGGTCAGTATAAGAGATATACGCATGCATAATTGCTTGTACTTAATTGCATAATTGAAATTTAATATGAAACTGTGGTGAATTTTACCAATAAGAGTTGGCCAAAAAGCCAATTTGTGTTAATGGGACTGCGTTGCGTTGGCGACCCCTTTGTGCGACTTTATCGTCACGGACAAAAGCAAATTTTACAGCAGAGCATTTTTTTCGTTTTTTACTACTTTTTATTGGTATTTTGAAACGAAATTGAACACGCGATTAGGTAACTAATTAATATACTGTACCTGATAATTTTTTTCTTGAAAAAATTTGCAGTTTGCGAAAAAATCATAATTTTGTCCCTTACGATAATTTTCGCTATACATTTTTTATGAGTTTGTTTGAATAAATGTCCCTTACGATAATATTTAAAAAAGGGTTTGTATGACAAATACAAGTGTTTTATTCCATACTTTTGTGTTTTTAATGATGGGGTCATGGTAATATAGTGAGAAGTGTACTCGTCCTCCATTCTAAAGTATCCACGTTCGATTCCCGGCAGACCAGGAACCGATCTATTGGGAAAATTGGTTTTTATAATATGTACGTTTGTTGGAAATTTGGCAAATAGGAAGATTATTTCCTGTATTGTGACGGAGCAATGGAACGTGTGTGGGGAGTAACGGAAAGGGGAGAGGTAGATGAGCAGGGAGAAGGAGAGGTAAATGGAAATATAAAAATTTTACATTATTCCGATAAATCAATGGTTGGACAGGGCAACATCTGTCGGCGTTTCTATTATACAATATAAAACAACACATCGAACGTGAATTTGAACCAGCGACTCCCAATCAGTAAATGTCAGAAAACCCTCCAAAACAGAGAATACTATTGTTATTTTTTCTAAATAAGTAAGTATTTTTAATCGCTAGTTTTCATTATTTTACATGCAAGTGGGACATTCTCTTATTTCTATAAAATATTAGAACCTGGGTGGTCGAGCTGAGACGTGATTCTTTGCCTTAGAAAATTCTAGTTCACCATATAGACATATAAAAATATCTAGTCAAGTAAATGAGCCAAAAATGGATGTATAAAATTTCATTCAACTCAGTCAAACCGTTTTCGCTATAGTTTACAAAGGAATTAATAAAATTAGATTATGTAGAAATCCCACTGAGCGATATTTTAATTGAAATACGTCGTAAAATACCATTCATTTCATGTCCATATTAGCACATCTAATTTTTTTTAGTTCCAGAAAGGTGGCAGAATTGGAAAAACATCCCCAGGGGCAGCACGTGGATAGAATATCTTAAAATTAGGCATACTATGTGTAAAACGAATTTCACCCAGATCGGTTCAGCCTTTCCCGAGATAGTAGTGGATATAGAAAACTACACTCAAAAAAAAAATTTCTCTCGATCAAAGACATAATTTTCCTTATTTTGAACACGCGTCCCAATACAAAATTTTCTTTGTTTTGTGTAAATTTTCTCAAAAATGTGGAAAAAACATAAAAAAACTTTCAAACAAATTCGTTGCCATGGGGATTTGTATGGGAATTTAATTTCTCAAAATTAAAGAAATCAAGTCTTCAAAACAAGGAAAGTTGGGAATGGAATGGCGCTTAAAGAATTTTTCATTATTTTAATGTATGAATTTTTTCAAAACAAGTATATGAAACCATGGTAACGCATGTAACAACAATATTTTATAAACCTTTTAACATGTTTTAAGGAAAATTTACTCAAAACAAAGAAAGTAGTGTTCAAAATAGGTAAACAATTTCTTTGACCCCTCCATATATTTTTTTTCTCTCAGTGTAATATACATACAAATATACCATAGATGCCCACGAAGCTGCTCGCGAGCACAGCGCTGTCGCAGAGCCATATATGTATACTGACGTGACGTAGCAAAGCACTGCTTCAGTCGACTTTGCCGTTGGTTGTTTTTCTTCTGAATTTTAGCTCGTGGTTGCCAGCTGCGTAACCGTTATGCGCAATTATGAATGCAAGTAAATAATTTGTATTTGCGAAAATTTCCACAATGTGTGATGACGTGCACGAATTAGAGTTTTTTATTGTCAAAAACTCTAATTCCGAATACGATTGTAGCATAATGGTGAGATATGCTGCCTACGGACCAAAGAGCGTAGTTTCGAGTCCCAGTAGCGCATTTTTTTTTTTTTTTTTGTTTGGGATAAATTTTTCACCTCTCGTTTACAAAACATTGTATAAAAATGTTTATTAAGAATTTCCTTCCAAACGTGAAATGCAATTATAGAATTAGGGTTCCTTTTCGTTGATTCAGCAGTTACTATTAAATGAATTACAAGTTTTATATTAAAGATTTTCGAAACGTTTTGCTTACTGAAGTAAGTTTATTGTAAACTTATAACAAATATATTTTGCATATTGGGATATTTATTATATTTCCATATACGTACGTATGAATATGATTTTTACAGAAACATTGGTATCTAATACTTTTGGGTAAGGCTGTATATTTATATTTATCATTTGAGTGTGAGATGTATTTACGTACAATAGCCATGGGTAATGGCGCAATTTTTTTGGCGCTGATACAATAACTCCAGCGCCAGTCGTTGGGCCAACTCACGGTACTGGCGCAATAACACCTTTAGCGCAATTGTCATGGAATGATCGATAAATAACATTTTTTCGTTTGTTACTGTTTACCATCCCTGTTTTATTTCTTTTGGCGCAATTCTGCTTACATATACGAGGGCACAATTAATTTAAATTTTCATAATCATTTGGAAACATATTCCGTATATTTGTGAAAATATGCTGGAAATTAAGGTCACTTAGATCACTATCAAGCATACATAATTGTGACGGTGTCATACGTATACATATACTATGGTGCTGTTATTGGCGTTGTGGTTGCGCCATTTTACACTAGCGCTATATTGGTGCTGGTGTTAGCGCACGAAATTGAGTCGGTGTTATATTGCAAAATTGAGTTGGCGCAATATTGAGTTGGCGCCATATTGGGTTGGCGCTATATTGAGTTGGCGCATTTCCCAAATCGGAGTTAGCGCAATAACGCCAGGGTTGGTGTTAGCGCAATTGCGCCGCGCAGCGCAGTGTTACCCATGCCTAACGTACAAGTATTTTAAATAACAAAGGTGGAAAATTATCATTAGCCTAAAATCATCATTAGCAAACAAAAAACAACTCAGTTCGGTGCCATTACAGAGAAGTGACAACTCACGTTTCTAGCGACCAAACGCCATGCATCAACACTACGACAAAATGAAACTGTATTTGTGTGGGCATCTATGAAATATACATACAAGAAAAACTCCAAACCAGGGTTTGAATTTGCTTGCTGCAAAATAGCAATAGTCGATGTTTTTTGCTTATTGCTGAATTCAGCCGAGCCAAAAACGAAAACACGAATCATTCGCTTCAGTTTTCAGCTGAGTCGTGTTTGCTTGTGTAGTTAAGCCAAGCAACTCAATTTGAGAGGGTTGCTTTTACTTCCAGCAATTAGTTGAGTGGTAAATTTTTGCTAACAGTTGCTTATTTTGCTGAAACTAGTTTTTAAGCAAAATTCAACATGAATAGATGTTTACAAATGGACATACATACATATTATGTGTACATACATACATACATAAGTAAATATGTATAAAAAATCGAAATATGCGTAAACAAATCGTTTCAGCAAAATAAGCAAAAGCAGAAAAAATGCAAAGACACAACTAATTGCTGGAAGTAAAATGAAATCTCCCAAATCGCGTTGCTTTGCTTAACTATACAAGCAAACACGGCTCAGCTGAAAACTGAAGCGAATGAATCGTGTTCTCGTTTTTTACTCGGCTGGCCGAGTTTGCTAATTTACTTTTCGTTAGCAAAAGCAAAGCAAAAGCAAATGCAGCAAAAGTAGCTAAGCAATTTCAAACCCTGCTCCAAACATAATCATGGTACCATGGCTACATTACGCTTACAATCCCCTTCATATTCTATTTTAAATTTCAAAATATATAGTACATAAAATTACTTGCTAGCTATATTCAAAATATTTTTTATATGGGCGATACGATAAATTCGAGCTCAAGGGATTTCAGTTATAATATTTTACCAGATGATGCGCTGACGCATATAGATTAAACTTGCATCAAAAAGTGAAATTCCAGAAAATGACCGTTACGATAAAATCGCGCAAAGGGGTCGATTTTTTCAATTGGAGATACTTTACGGCAGGGATTACAAATAATCGTTATTTTTTAAATTTTGACTAAAAAAATCATACACAGATGTAATCACCGTAACGCAGACTATCTCTAGGTGCATTAACTTTTATTTTTTCGATTTTTTAAAAAAAATTGATTTTTAATCGTTATTTTCTGAGTTTTATTTTTCCCTCAGCAAATAAAATTTATTTTTTGATTTTTACATTTCGCTCAGAAAATAAAAGTTATTTTTTGAGTTTTACACTGAAAAAACAACTTACTCAGATTATGGAAAAGTGGGAATGATTCGGCGCTAAAGACATATTTCCATATTTTGATGTACGATTTTCTTCAAATCAAGGAATAAAAACCACGTTTTAAAGAAAATTGTACATCAAAATATGGAAATATGTCTTTAGCGCCGAATCATTCCCATTTTTCCATAATCTGAGTAATTTTTTTTTGAGTTTTATTTTTCCCTCAGAAAATAAAAGTTATTTTTTGAGTTTTATTTTTCGATCAGAATATAAAAGTTATTTTTTGAGTTCTATTTTTCCTTCAGAAAATAAAAGTTATTTTTTGAGTTTTATTTTTCGATCAGAAAATAAAAGTTATTTTTTGAGTTTTATTTTTTTGCTCAGATAATAAAAGTTTATTTATAAATTTTACGTATTTATGTGACGCGAGCACATTCATATATATATACAAGAATTGCTCGTTTAAAGTTATTAGATTTAAGTAAATGCTTCACATACAACAACTTTATTTCTGTCCTACAGAGTTTCTAAATGCTACATATTTATGTACTTACTCACATACATACATAAAATAACATTTTTAATAGTAAATATGTGCTCGCGTCACATAAATACGTAAAATTTATAAATAAACTTTTATTATCTGAGCAAAAAAATAAAACTCAAAAAATAACTTTTATTATCTGAGCAAAAAAATAAAACTCAAAAAATAACTTTTATTTTCTGATCGAAAAATAAAACTCAAAAAATAACTTTTATTTTCTGAGTGAAAAATTAAAACTCAGAAAAAAACTTTTATTTTCTGAGGGAAAAATAAAACTCAAAAAATAACTTTTATTTTCTGATCGAAAAATAAAACTCAAGAAAAAACTTTTATTTTCTGATCAAAAAATAAAACTCAAGAAAAAACTTTTATTTTCTGAGCAAAAAATAAAACTCAGAAAATAATCGTTAAAAATCAACTTTTTGGATATCACTTATAACCGTTACGGTCCCTGCTTTACGGTGCTCACTTTCAAGGACTTACTTTCATACATATCTATGTAAGTATGTATGTAGATATTTATTGTGGCAAATATACGTATTTGTGAATTATTATCGATATATGTATGTACATAGTGTACATCTGACGATTTATATTTAAACAATCATAAGTGCCAATGTGCGACAAGCACGTCCTCAGCGTCAAATAAACACGTACACAGCACAGCCATACATACATACATAAGTATGTACATTTGTATGCACATCTACATATATATGCACTTATTGGATCGTAATGCACTGGCTATCCAAACATCCCTGCTAGAATTGTGTGACCGAAAGTACTAACACTATTACAAAAATATAATATTACCACCACATTTGCACTCGTATGTGTTTCTAGCCAAGTTCAAAACCAATGAGATAGATAAGGCTGAAATGGAATTTGAAAATACACATACGGGAACGTGATAAATGAAACGGTCACAAAAGTTCCCGATGCCCTTAAGAATGTGATAGGAAATATCCCAAAACTTTTGGTCATGCCTGCTGGTCATATGACCTGTCAAATGACCTGCACAGTTCTTGCAGGGATGATACAAAACACCAGCTGCAACATTTAATCAGCAAATACATGCTTCGTACTTATAAGCATGTAGCTATGAATATGTAAGTATGTATTTAACAGCTAACAGCCAAAGATTTACCAGCATCAGCAGACATATTTTCCTTTTCAATTGCGAAACATCCTCCTCAAGGCAGTTTTACGAAGGAATTGATTGATTAGTTTAGCTGCACGTAGGACGCACAGTAATTGTAAGTAGTATGTAATAACCCAAAGGAATCTTATATGTGCAAAAAAGCAACGGAACCTACCTATGAAAAACCAGCTCTTGCAAACATGCTTAAAAAATATGAAAGTGGAAGTATTGGTTTAACAAGTTTTTATTGTTATATTTCCTTTCAAAAAGAAAATAATATATTTCCGCGGGATCTTGTTCAAAGTCGCTCTTCTCATTACTTACTACATAATTACTTTGTTACATATGTACATTAAGCCGTATCACGAAATAAAGTTTGCGTGTGTCAGTTTTATTTGAACACTTACGTCGAAAAAATATTATTGGTGTAAAAATTTTTTTTTTAGGCCCGCGTTAAAAACAGCTAAATCGCGTTTTTTGTAATAACTTCCTTATTTGATGTCGGATCTCTATGATCTTAATGTCGCAGAAAAGGTCTCGCTCAGCACTATATTTGGCCCATATAAAGTTTCGACCTCAAAGGTTGTTCTGAGTTTTACCTTTAAAAATTTTGGAGTTACTATCCCTAGATTTTTTTATTTTTATCACTAATACAAAGCTCTCAAAAAACCATGAGGACTCCGCTAAAAAAGTTGTAGCCTTTACTCACAAACAAAAAAGTTATACCGTTTTAAAATCAGAGAACCTGTTTTTTGAAAAATTATCCCAAGTTCTTATTTATATGAGGCAGTAACGCCATATAGTATGAGTTTTTGATTAACAAGTATTCTAAGTCCTCGCTTGACTTGAGAATCTTGTACCGCGATGGAACAGCTACCAATACTGGATACATGATATGCCAAAAATTATTGATGATTGGACTATTCGTGCTGATCAACGTTATTTATATTGAATGATAATGGCTGTAGTGAAGATTTGGTAAGTATTCAGGTGGGATCTCTAAGCACAACGCGCTGGCTTACAACGGCTTCACGATTTCTGCATCCGTGCGTATCGTAAAATCATCCAAGTTATTTAGAAAAACTGCTATAGTTCGTTGTAAAATTATACGCGCCTAAGAAGAGACAACGGAAGTCTAAATGTATTATCAATACTTGCGCTGGATGCGTCGTCTACCCCTAGAAATGCAGTTAATTATTCAGCCTACAATTGAAAACAACGCACTTTACTTTAATCCCAAAAACATCTTCTTATCTATGATAACCGAGACCAAAAATGACGATGTCCTCTAAATTTAGAGATATTTATGAAAGCATTTTCAGAGCTCTGAAAGTGAATTCTTCGTCGCTTATATTACTTTGCTCACACTCAAAAACAAATTACTCAGATTATGGAAAAATGAGAATGATTCGCCGCTAATGACATATTTTCATTGTTTTGAATAAAATTTTCTTTCAAAACGTTGTTTTTATTCCTTGATTTAAAGAAAGTTGTACATCAAAACAATGAAAATGTGTCTTAAGCGCCGAAACATTCCAATTTTTCCATAATCTGAGTAAGTTGTTTTTTCAGTGCAGGTTTCGAACGTTTAAAACAAATTGGAATTTATGTGCAGGGAATTCTCTTCCTTCTCATATGCATTTTATATACATATATGTACGTATAGTTTTTTCCCCTTTTCTTTATTTTTATTACCTCAACAATAGTCAACATCGGATCGCTTTGTATGTGAAAACTGAAAATGTTTTCTTAAATATCTCGAAAATGGGAGTGCATACACTGCACTTCTAAAAACGCCATCGTAATCTGGAGCCAAAAATTAAGTTGACGTGTTTCGCCGTTTCTCTGTGGTAATTTTTTATAAAAAAAACAAGTGTTTCATTTTACAACGTTATAACTTTTTTGTTTGTGAATAAAGGCTAGAATTTCTTTGGGGGATTCCCCATGGTTTTTTAAGAGCTTTGTATTAGTGATAAAAATAAAAAAATCTAGGGATAGTAACTCCAAAATTTTTAAAGGTAAAACTCAGGACAACCTTTGAGGTCGCAACTTTATATGGCCCAAATATAGTGCTGAGCGAGACCTTTTTTGCGACATTAAGATCATAGAGATCGGACATCAAATAAGGAAGTTATTACAAAAAACGCGATTTAGCTGTTTTTAACGCGGGCCTAAAAAAAAAATTTTTACACCAAAAATATTTTTTCGACATAAGTGTTCAAATAAAACTGACACACACTAAACTTTTTTTTTGTCCATATAACGTGATACGGCTTAATGTACATACCGTACATACGTTACACACAAACTCGTCCAACTACAAGCCATCATCTATAAAATATTTATCAATTACCGCCTAAGTAACGAATTACCTTCGCAATGCATCATACTCAGTTTCAGTTAATACAACCCGCGTCAGTTAATTTCATTTGTTTCCTATTCAAAGCCAAGTCCATGGAAATTTTTTTCTTTTACTTTTCCGCACTTCACCGCAGTTCTCATGGGAAAATCAACTTGCCGCAATGCTGTCTGCTGTCATTTTACTGAACTTAACTGACCTAACCAATTAATTTTTTGTAAGGACATAACATTTGCAGATAAGGTACAAGTACCTATAATTTTTGTTTTCACGACCATCAAACTCACATTTGTGAAATCCTCACGGTTACCTCAAAGTTTTTGTATTTCTGTATAACTTTAAGTGCTTGTGTCACTGTCAAAGTGCATTTAGTAGTCAGGATTCTCTTCATCTGAATTAAAAAAAAATATTAATATTAAAATAAAATAAAATAAAATAAAATAAAATAAAATAAAAAAACATAAAATAAAATAAAATAAAATAAAATAAAATAAATAAAATAAAATAGAATAGAATAAAAATAAAATAATAGAAAAATTAAATAAATAAAAACAAGTAAGGAAGCCTAAGTTCGAGTGGAATCGAACATTAGATACTCAGCTGTATGCTTTCATTGTTTGTTTGCGTTTGATGGAAACACGGTGTATTTTATATAAAGCGAGTGCTGCATAAAGTGGGCGTAGCCGCGCCCATTTTCAAAATTTGTATCAGTCATCCAACTAAGCATATGAGTATTATTCTTTGTGCAAAATTTCATTCCTTTATGACTTCTAATTACAAAGATGTCACGTTACAAATTCCAAAAGGGTGTTCCAGAAATATCTTTGTTGAAAAGTAGGCGTGGTCATAAACCGATTTCAATAAATTTTTGCGTGTCTATTAACACAAGTTATAAAAGTGTATAAACCAAGTTTCATCATAATATCGAAGTTATTTGTCGAGTTATGGGCTCCGAAATCTCGTAGATTCCGTTGTCTAAAAAGAGGCGGTGCCACGCCCATTTTCCAAAATTTCATCAAATTTCTTCATAAGGGCCTGAGCCCAATAAGTGCGTAAAATTTCATCACTCTAGCTATATTAGTGGCTGAGATACCAAATTTCCGATTTTTTCTATATAAGAAAAGTGGGCGTGGTCATGGTCCGATTTCGCCAATTTTCAATACCAACCGTCCCAGTCTCGATACCAACTTGCATTCCAAATTTCATCAAAATATCTAAATTTTTGCGCGAGTTATCGTGCGTACGGACGGACGGACATGGCTCAATCGATTTCTCTTTTCATCCTGATCATTTTGATATATATAAGTCTATATCTATCTCGATTATTTCATTCTGTTACACTCCACCGTTATGAAAACAAAACTATAATACTCTGTGTACTAATACAGCTGAGTATAAAAATAAAGTAAAATAGATTAAAATAAAATGAAACAATAAAATAAAATAAAATAAAATAAAATAAAATAAAATAAAATGAAAATAACATAAAAATAAAATAATAGAAAAATAAAAAAAATAAAAAAAATAAAATAAAATAGAATAAAATAAAATGAAACAATAAAATAAAATAAACTAAAAATTAAATTAAATAAATTAAAATAAAATGGAATAAAAATAAATAATAGAAAAATTAAATAAATAAAAAAACTAAAATAAAATAGAATAAAATAAAATAAAATGAAACAATAAAATAAAATAAAATAAAATAAAATAAAATAAAATAAAATAAAATAAATGAAATAAAATGAAATAAAATAACATAATATAAAATGAAATGAAATAAAATAAAATAAAATAAAATGAAATGAAATGAAATGAAATAAAATAAAAGAAAATAAAAGAAAATAAAATGAAATAAAATAAAATAAAATAAATAAAAATAAAATAAAAGAAATAAAATGAAATAAAATGAAATAAAATAAAAATAAAATAAAATAAAATAAAAATAAAATAAAATAAAAAATAAAATAAAAAAAAAATAAAATAAAAATAAAATGAAATAAAATAAAATGAATTAAAAAAGAAAATAAAATAAAATAAAATAAAATAAAATAAAATAAAATAAAATAAAATAAAATAAAATAAAATAAAATAAAATAAAATGAAATGAAATGAAATAAAATAAAAGAAAATAAAAGAAAATAACATGAAATAAAAAAAAAATAAAATAAAATATAATAAAATAACATATATTAAAATAAAATATAATAAAATAAAATGAGATAAAATAAAATAAAATAAAATAAAATAAAATAAAATAAAATATAGTAATAAAAAAAATATAAATAAAATGAAATAAAAAAAGAAAAGAAAAAAATAAAATAAAAAAAAATAAAAAATTAATTAAAATAAAAAGAAATAAAGTAAAGTAAAATAAAATATTTATTTTTGTTTTTTTCTATGACCTTTTTTAAGGAAAATTTTCTGTGTGAAAAATTTATTTCTTTTTTTTGGTAGAAGCAACAAACCAATAACTTTACTATCGTTGGCTTATTTGTGCATTTTTTTCAATTGGAAATTTCATATCTTTTATTCTGCACAATGCTGCTGCTTTTTGTTGCAACATCAATACTGTTATTTTCACAAAACCATTTCTTCAGTTTGTTTTTCTCGACGCTTCGGCTGTAACATTTTGCTGCTGTTCCCCTCTCAAGTTTTCTATTCGTTTTGTGTTCATCATCGCTTATTATGGCTTGGCATTTTTAGCTCTCTAAGGATTCATACAGCAGTCGCACTTAATAACGCACCACTTTGTGGTGGATGCCAGTGCAGAGTCCAGTTGGTGAGCTCAAAAGGTGGCATCCGGCGGTGATATCATTTACTCGTATATTAATCAGATGGTATGCAAAAAGAAAGAAAGAATAGTAACAACAACAATAGAGCCAATCGTTCATATGATCCGTTTACGAAGTAGCATTGGCAATGCTGAGCTGGTGCATTGTTATGGAGAAAACAGAGGTTTGAATGAACTTGTCATTTCACAAAAAAAAATTAAATCTACACGAATAAATAAATAGAAACAGCAGTTAATGTAGTTTTGATGTCGCGCCGAGGGACCTTGAGGACAGCTATTTAAATTAACGCACTGTGTAAAGCTTATTGACGTCTTTTTAGTGAATATGGTGCAAAACGATTACCGTTTGCTTAGCACAAAAGCAATACACTCAGATTCTGTATGCTTACAGAAGAGACATCTCGGTTAAGCGAAAGGATATTAGCCATTTTAACTGCAACGAGACTAAAATATTTTACCTGTTATTCACACAGCTTTTAAATTATCAAACTAAATTTAGCTTTTCATGTTAAAAACATATTTTCTTTAATACTTGCTGTATTTGCTCTCATAACATGCTCCAAACTGTTTGTGCGTAGATACAAATGATTGTGCCTTTTGTTGCTGTTGATTGTTGTATGTATGTGGTGTGCAAGTTGCATGTGTCTTGTGCATATAAAAGCCTTTCAAGCGTTTCACTTCTGTGTGCACAACTCATACATGTACAACACACAATAAAATCCAATATTTATAAAGCAAAACATTTAACGGTACAGTGGCTTTGGAACTTTTATCATGCGGAAATATTGTTCTTCACAATTTCCTCTGGGATTCGTTCATTTGCGCACATACCGGACGTCAACTGGAATTCTCAGTCGTGGTAAAGAAAAGCTTCAAATGAAATGCACTTTACGTCTAAAGAAAAAATACTTCTCAAAACGGCACGCCAACTGTTCTTGATTGTAGCCTGTGGTGAGGCTGAAGTAGTGTCGATTACACTACCTTTTTCAGTAGAACTCATTTGAAGCCTTCGTAGTTTAAACTCTTTTTACATAACAAAATGAAAGGACTTGAAGAAAAGCGTAAGCAGATTGAATAGTTTCAAAGATCCTTATCATATCACAACATACAACTTCTTTAATGAAAAGTCGCTCCTTAGAGGGTAAAAAGGTAATAAAAGTTAAAATTTTAAATCCAAATATTTTATAAATTTATCACTCCACATTCCAGCTGCAAAATGCACTGTCGCTAAAAAAAAAAATATACGAATCATAACAACAGTACAAAAGCGACGGACTCTCAGCTTAATTGCTGTGCACTTTAGTGCTGCTGCCGCAATTGAAACTGCTCGACTACAAACTACAAACGCTAAATAGTCGTATGTTACCGTAAAATGCTGACGTTATTGTTTGGTTAGTTGCTGCTGCAGCTGATGTTAAAGCTGTTATTAAAGCTGTTGTTGCATCAACCGCCGCCGCCGCCGGCATGGCATAACAAAACGCAAACGGTCTGCGACCACGTAACCACGATTTATAAGTGGGCCGTGTTTTGTTTGTTTGTGCGTTTGTTGGAGAATCCTGCATGTTATGCCAAGCACGAAGACTTTAAGGAACATACATACAAACGTACATACCCACATTCGCTCTGACAATCACAAACGCTATTTATAAACGATATACGTACATACACGAAAGTTCTTTTGCACAACTTTGATGTCATTCATGAAACTTCAAATACTGGCTCATACTTACATAAACTCTTAAACACATAGAGGCTTAACTTGCAAGTGAAAAGCGGCAACTATTCTAAGACGATGTCACTCTTATACCATGTCTCCACATAACGTGTTTCGCTCTTTTTTTCTCCATTTTCTCTCTCAATCTTGTTTCGACACGGAAACCAGTGCCGAAACTCGCCAATTTCCATACAAATTTCTGAGAGCGAGTGAAGATTGAAACACTGTTTCATTCTGAATCATCTTGCCAACCTCGATGATATCGATGTCTTCTCTAATTTTGTATCGAAAATCTATCGAAATCTCACACAGACCAAAACAAAAACGCAAAAATAAGCAAACATACAAACATTTAAGAAGGGCAAGAAAGAGAAATGTTAAACTGAATCACGATCAGCCACGTGGAGACGGGTTATTTAGCGAGATGTTTTGCTACATGTTTCTTTGCTGAAACAAGATATGTGGAGACGGGCTTTTAAGCGTTTTGAGTTGGCATAAATCAACGTTATACATGCTATATGATTGTATTTGCTTTACTTTTGACATTCGACTATTTTAGATGCACCTTTCCTTTGCTTGTTCCAAATGGAGTCATTACTTCCGTTTCGCGTTTAGCTTTAACCACTTTGCAGTCGTATTCTACGCTCTAACGCATATAGGGAAGTTGAAAGTCTGAATTACTTCATCCAGAGCTAGGGTTGCCAGACGTACTGATTTGATCAGTACAATACTGATTTTTCGTGCCCCGTACTGATGGTTTTAAAAACCTTAAGAAATACTGATTTCTTGGATTTTGTACTGATTTGTACTGATTTTTAGCTAGGGTTGCCAGATACCTTTCCCGAAAAAATCAGTACATTGCCTTCAAAAAAAAAAAAAAAACAATATATGCGGAGAAAATCGTCTTTATTACTATTATCTTTATTATTATTATGTTTCTATGACTTTTAACGTTCGCGTTGCTTTCTCCTTCCTAAGTGTTTCATGGTTAGCAAATTTGATCAATGTGAGAGTCCGAAAATTCTCTCACTCGTTGGAGTGCACAACAATAATTACACTTTGCTCGTCGAGTATTGTCGTAAGCATAACACGGCATTACAAACGTCAAAACAGTTGGAAAATTAAAAGCAGAGCATAGTGATAGACATGAATTTTTTTTAGTGTCGGCTAAAAATCAGTACAAATTAGAGCTTACGATTTCTCGAGTTCGAGCGAGAAGAGATTTCTCGCGAGACTCGGGTTCTCGCGAGATTCTCGAATCTCGAAAATCTCGAAAGGCTCGCGAGCTTCTCGACATTCAACTACATATATCGCAGAAATAAGCGGTATAAGCATACTATGCTGTTTCGTAGGATGTTCTGCTTGTATGTACTTACATGTGTATGAATATATGCCATTTGCGCCATTCCCAGGTGTATTTCACAAATCAATGCACAAAATTCCCAGATAAATATAATTACAATTTCATAATATAAAATTTTTTCTTCCCAATGACATGCGATAAATTTTTGATATTCATGTTTTTTGACACAATATGTTATCGAGAAATCCGAGAAACGAGATATAATCGAGAACCCGAGTCTCGGTTTTCTCGATCCTCGAATTTCTCGACACTGCTCGAGATCGAATCGTTAGCCCTAGTACAAATCAGTACAAAATCCAAAAAATCAGTATTTCTTTAGGTTTTTAAAACCATCAGTACGGAGCACGAGAAATCAGTATTGTACTCATCAAATCAGTACGTCTGGCAAACCTATTTTTAGCCGACACTAAAAAAATTCATTTTTATCACCCTGCACTGTTTTTAATTTTCCAACTGTTTTCATTTGACGTTTGTAACCAAGAAACGTTAAATGTCATAGAAACATGATTGACAGTTAACGATACGGAAACAAAAACTAAATGCCAGTAATAAAGACGATTTTCTCCGCATATATTGTTTTTTTTTTTTTTGTTGGAGGCAATGTACTGATTTCTTTTTTGATTTTTTCGGGAAAGGTATCTGGCAACCTTAAAACAAAATGCCAGTAATAAAGACGATTTTCTCCGCATATACTGTTTTTTTTTTTGGAGGCAATGTACTGATTTTTTCGTTGCTTCTGCTATTTTTATAATGACAAAAACACTTCTAGGAAGTTCAAAAAAATGGAGCCGAATCGAAATTCTTTGGCCGTTTCGATCCGGTGGCTACAACTGTCTTCCGAAAACAACAAAATTACGCTAGATATTCATCATTAAAATGAAAGTGCTACCCATCGAGCTAAAATACTCATCCGGCAAAAATCTTTGTTCGAAATTCCTCTTTTACTTTTTTTTTCAACATCAGCTGATATGGCACTTGGTAATACGGGCTTTTCTCAGACACCCAGCCAGCAAGGTTCCGTACATTTTACGAACATTGCGATTTACGAGCTATTCTCGAATAAGCAAACAATAACAAAAGAAGCTTTTTCTATCATGTCAAAAAAAAAAAAGAAAACGAAAAATTTCAAACTCAATATTTTAAAAGTAAGTATGTATGTTTGTAAAATTTCTATATTTACGATAAAAAAAACGGACGTAAAAAGATTCATATACGAGTACTTTTTCGATATATTTACGAAACTCGTAGGCAATGAACGTTTTAAAGCGAAACAGTATTCGTAGGCGAATCGTAAACGGATTTCGTAAACGATATTTTATTAGAGTTTTCTTCGAGAAAACATCAGTTTACGAGCTCGTTTACGATGATTTTGCTGGCTGGGCAGTTATGTGTGAACAATACATTCAAAGAATATAAGTTTTTTGTTTTCTGTGATCTTTTAGGTTCTTCATAAAAAGATTTTGTCCGAGAAGACCCATAATGAAATTTTATTACGAATAATTTTCTAGAACATTTTAACTCTCTATCGACCTTAAAAATATTATTTTTTCGAACTTTCTAATAAGTGATCAAAACGACAACTTCGTGGAGGTGTTAACGGGTTAAAGTATTCTACGAAATGAAAGCTCGTGCAATTTTACTCTATATTTCCTGACAACATATTTTTATACGTTATGTATTTTAACACTTTTTTCCTTTATTTAAAAATCACGCAGACAAAATTTCGCAAATTTCAAATGGCAATAAAAAAAATTTGCCAAAGGAAACAAAGCAGTTTGGTGGTTTTACCAAATGGATAGTGGTCTCTCGCTCTGTATGGGAATTATTCCGCCACCAAAAGTGCTGTTTCACAGCGTGATAGGGCGCATCATTGACTGCACAAGTAAGTTCTGCTATTTACGCGGTTGCTATGGGAACTACGAGCTACACACCGTTAGTGCATTAAACAGAACAAAATTTTCCCTACACAGTACAATGCCTAACCAAAAAAGAACGAAAATTGCAGTTACTCCACTTGTGCTTTAAGAGGCTAATTATAGGAGCTCGGGGTTAAGAGATGTTCATTTGAGAACCATTTTTACTTCGTCCATATCAAATAGGGTGCGGAGTGTCTGTGGGCTATTGGATTCTTGCTATTTTTTTGCTCCTTTTCTGCTGTTTCGTTATGCGTTACTTCTACTCGTGCCCATCATTTTGCTTTATTGTTTCTTCTTACCCTGTTGTAATACCGTCTTCTCTTTTCTCCTCCAAAATTTTTACTTTTTAAAATTTTCTAGTTTTTTTCTCTTTCTTTCATTTCCTTTTTCTTCATCCTCTCCCTATCATTCTTCTTTTTCTTTCCACATTCTTTCCTTATTTTTATTTTTCTCTGTCACCACCTACCATTATTCAAAGCAATTTTACTTATACCATAAGCTAAGATTTGACATCAAAGATTTTTAAATCTCAAAGCTTCGGTATTCCGATCTAACTCGGTTTGGGCGTACAATTCCTACTTTTCGCCGTGAGCATTTGTATTGCTGTATATTTGTATCTACATACACTATGTGGGTCCTACATACTATATGTGCGTTCTTGTGTGTTTATTTTTATACACATCTGTAGATTTTAGTGTCGTGTTGAATTGAATATTCTATGTAGTTCGCAAACACACAACATTCAATTAAAGTGTGTAAATATTTTCGCAAAACGTTGCAAATGCAATTGCCGATTTTGCTGTGTGTGCCAACTACTCTCCATACTCTGTCGACAGTCGCACAAATCATATCTATCGCGAGTAGCAAAATACTTACACACAGATATATGTATGTATGTAAATCTCTGCAATGCCACCTAAAACTCTCTAAACAGTTCTGTGCACACCCATTTCTACCCTTGATATTTATGTATGGATCTTCTGCCATCTTCTTCCAATTTACCTTTGATGCACTACGTAAATAATCAGAAGCCTCTTTCGTCTCGCTTCAATTTACCACTTTCATTTACGGCTTTGCTCTTTGCTAAGTACTTAGAGTGCTTTGTATTTTTCGATCGATTTTATTGGCAACGTTGCTGGGGTTTCTTTCATTTACTATTTTCTGCTTCGTTTCACCTTCACTGCACTTTCCTGCACTTCTGTACACTTCCTTGCACTTCCCTGTACATCTCTACACTTGCCTGCCTTCATTTTCTCTGTGTTTTTTTTTTTTCAAGTGCAAATCAATCGACTTCGACCAACGAAACTTTCAACGCCCAAGCACCATCACTTTGTGATTGCACAAAATTTGCGAATTGTTTTAATTTAATGCGCTGTCTTTGTGAGAACGAAGTTGAAGAAACTGATTTGATATTCGTTGGTTTATTGTGCACTCGAAAAGTTTACATTTTAATGGCAACGAATTGATTAAAACAAATTTATTTGAATCAATAGCTCGTTATTTTGGATTATTGTTATATTTATGTATATTGATAAGTCTAAGGTCATTGAAATTGCTGCTTGAATTGATTTGAAATTCTTTTGTTTTTAAATTCCAAAGAAAACTTTTTTTTACTAATGAGTGTTACATTGCACTGAATAGTGATGTCATGCAATATCATTCCGAGGAAATTTCTTCAAATTACCAATCTTACAATTGCAGCCATACAGCTATAGTCCCCGTTAAGCTGGGTATCCACATCATAAGAAATTGCTCAAGAAAAAATTGGCATTTATTTCTTAAGTAATTTTGACGTTTGATTTTTTCTTCAATAAATATATATAAAATCGTATATATTTCTTGGCAAAACCAGCGTTGCCAACCCCATTTTTCGTCAAAAATGTAATAGATTTCCTTGTGAAGTGGATACTGCCTAAAGAAAATTTGACACAAGAAAATTTCTTGACCATTTCTTAAGCGTTTTTTTATATGGAGTTTTAGCATTTCTTGTGATGTGGATACCCGGCTTTACTATGGAATCTATCATAACAAAAATTAAGTCAAAAAACTCAACATTTACTAGTTTATTGCTTTCAGTTGAACTCGATAATTAATATTAATGCCCTGCAGGGAGCTCAATAACTAGTGAGCAAAATTTCTAGTTCCGAACTAGCGAAAAGGTGTCAAAATTTAACTAGATTTATTGTAGCTAGACCCTCCCCAGTTCAGGGGGAGTGAATTGAGTGACCATTATAAATAGACATACTTTGATTTGTAAGCAATTTCAGAGTGACAACAATTCTATGAAAATTTTTCGTTCGTTCAATTGCCGTTGGCTTTGTATATTTCTGCAATTCTCAGATGTTTAGTGAAGCGTTTTATATAAAGAGGTTTCTATATGCATCTTAACTTGTATGAATTGAAATCGTCGTACCATACGAAAACTAACATCATATTTTTTGTGGCTGACGAAAAGTAAAAAGTCCGACTTTTGGCTGACGAAAAGTAAAAAGTCCGACTTTTGGCCGACGAAAAGTAACAAAATCGAGTTTTGGCTGAAGAAAACTATCAATTTTGTTTAAACAACAACAATTTTATTGTAAAAACAGTATATAACTAGTAAACCCGGCCACGCGATGCTGTGGCTTTCAATTACACTGTGCGACAATTTGAGGGTGGAAGACCTCTTATTGCCACATTTGAAAATTTTTTGATATACCTTCATAGCTACTGGTTATTTTTATTTTCTGTGGACCTAGATTTTTTATACATAGATTTAGACCAAGGAGCCCCATAGTGAAGTTTTGTGCCGAATATTTTTCTAGACTATGGTAACCTTAAAGCGACCTACAAAAGGCCATTTGGCGCGCTCCTACTTTTCTTTCTAGTTCTCTTTCTCTTCCCCTTTCCCATTTATTTGCGCTTTATTTTCCCTTTATCCATTTTATTTTTCATATTTCCTCTTTCGCTTCCTGTCCTTCGCCATATCCGTCCCTTTCATTTTCCTCTTCCCTTTCCTTTTATTACCCATCTTCAGTGCTAGGCCTTGCATGACACTTCAAATTTAAAAATGAGCGTAGCGTAAAAATGGATTATTGAACGGTGGCACCCTTTTTGTAAAAATTTTAATAAATTACTCATTTCCATGCCAAGTCCTTTCATATGACACCTCAAATTTAAAAATCAAACAAACTATAGCGTAAAACTGAATTTTTGAACAGGTGGCAACCCTTTTTGAAAAATTTCTATTAAATTGCTCAATATCAGTTCAAGCCCCTTCATATGGTACCAAAAATTTTAAAATCAAACAAACTATACAGTAAAATTAAATTTTCAAACATCTGGCAACCCCTTTCAAAAAAATTAAACCTTCCTGCATATCTACAGGTCAAGCCCTTTCATCTGACACCACGTTTTCGAAAATCGGTATAACGGTGTAAAAGTTATGGTGCTTACAAAAAATCGCTTAGCGTAATATATATATAGATAAAGATTACTGATACTTTTCGTCAGCCAAAAGGCGAACTTGTTACTTTTCGTCAGCCAAAAGTCGATTTTGTTAATTTTCGTCAGCCAAAAGTGAAATATCTTACTTTTCGTACAGAATTTTTTTTTTGATAGCTTTCGCCAGAAATTTTAAATATGTTAGTTTTTGTATGGTACGACGAAATGTTCCCTTAATTATGCTTTTCCGATTCCTCAGGCTTATTTTGATATTTTTATTTTATTACTTTTTAAATATTTTATAAATTTTTATTAAATAAATAAATAAAAAATATTAGTTAAAAAAAATTATCATCCGCCCCGACACCGACAGGATTCGAACCCGCGCTTGCCAGGTTGATTGCCACACGCGTTAGCCAGTGTGCCACGCGCCGCTTGCATGAAGTGTGTCAAAGGCTGCACTTAAGCGGCAGATGTAAAACTTTATAATTTTTAGGTACTTGTAGCCAGTTCAGAACTATCGAAAATGTGCCAATAAACGAACTAGTGAAAACTGTAGAATTTAGTACTAGTTCGGAACTATGGAAAATGTAGGGCAGAGGGTGACAATTGACACCGCCTAGGACATCACCGTGTTAAAATCGCCAGTTGATAACATGCAAAAGAGATTTAGCTCACACTAGTAGTGGCGAAAAATGCACTAGAAGCGCCCTAGTTCGGAACTAGAGATTTTCCCTACAGGGTGCGTATGCTAATTCTGCACATGTGATATATGTATGTATGTATGTTGACAAATTACCTTCCACATTCATATCAATTAATCATGCCAGCCATCTTGTCACAGAATATACATACGGCAATATTAATTGTTTGCATAGCCAAACAAAAGACAAAAGGGAAGCAACAGCAGAGGCATTGTTGGGTGAAACAATCAATAAGATATGGATGAAACAATTCACTGAATGCGATCGATATACAAGTGCATATATACATACATATACATACATACTTATCTTCAATGCACCCTGTAGGGAAAATCTCTAGTTCCGAACTAGGTCGCTTCTAGTGCATTTTTCGACACTACTAGTGCGAGCTACATTTCTTTTGTATGTTATCAACTGGCGAATTTAACACGGCGATGTCCTAGACGGTGTCAATTGTCACAGTCTGCACTACATTTTCGATAGTTCCGAACTAGTACTAAATTCTACAGTTAACACTAGTTCGTTTATTGGCACATTTTCGATAGTTCTGAACTAACTACAAGTATTTACAAATTCTACAGTTTTACATCTGCCGCTTAAGTGTAGCCTTTGAACACTTCATGCAAGTGGCGCGATGGCCGACTGGCTAACGCATGTGCCTTTCAATCTGAGCGGCGCGGGTTCGAATCCTATTTGTGTCAAGGTGGATTATTATTTTTTTTTCTTTAACCAATTATTTTTTTTTTTTTGTGAATTCAAATGAGCTATTGGCCATTTTTTTTTATAATGAAGAAAAATTGAAAAAAATTTTTTGGTAGAAGTTATGGATCCATTTCGGAGATCACCACATCCCCTCATCAGACTTCTTCAAGCGGCCTCAACCGAGAATCGAACTTAAGTCGTTCGATTGGTAGTCACATGTCTATCCCATTTTTTTTTATTTATTTATTTAATAAAAATTTACAATAATATTTAAAAAGTAATAAAATAAAAAAAATTAAAAATAATCCTGAGGGATCGGAAAAGCATAATTAGGGGAACATTTCATTCCATACAAGTTAATATGGAAATATAAAACTCTTTATATAAAACGCTTCACTAAACATCTGAGAATTGGAGAAATATACAAAGCCGACGGAAATTGAACGAACGAAAAATTGTCATAGAATTTTTGTCACTTCGAAATTGCATACAAATCAAAGTGTGTCTTATAATGGTTACTCAATTCACTCCTCCTGAACTGGGCAGGGTCTAACTACAACTGATCTAGTTCCCTTTTGACACCTTTTCGCTAGTTCGGAAATAGACATTTTGCTCACTAGTTATTGAGTTCCCTGCAGGGCATGTTCATAATTCCATACTCTGATACTGGTTAACTGACACACTTAGCTGCAGCAACAATAACAAACGATGTACGCTCACGATATGAATATCACAGCACAAAGGAAACACGCGACAAATGAACAAAGGAAAATCGATCGAGTAGCACAGAAAGCTCGGAAATAATAATAAATTTCAAAACCTGTAAATTATTTGTATATATAAATTTGTAACTCCCTCCAGCAGAGATTATTACAATAAGGAGATCATAAGGCATGAATTCAGCGCCATCTAGCGTTTAATATTTTTACAAATCTAATATCCCTCAATTAGTTATAGATACAATTCATAGTAACTTATGGTATAACAGTTATCATCACCTCTTTCTCCAGGCCTCCAGCACCCTAAAAAATAGTCACAGAGACTAGTTATTTTATATGCGAGCAGTGGTAGTTGATATCGAGCGTGAAGGAATAAATTTGTCATTTGCTTACGACTGACTGACCGACCACACGTGAATTATCAGAAAGTGCTTCGCTTACGCTGAGGCATCGTTTTCTGAATGTATGTCCATAAATAACTGACGAAACATTTAACTCGTCCACGTAAATTACTTGGTGCAGTGGGTAGAGTGCTCGCCTGCTATGCCAGAGGTCTCGGGTTCAAATCACGGTCCAAGCCAAACACCAAAACAATTTTTCTAATTAGTAAAAATCCAATTGTTGGGTTTTTTAAGAGCAGCGGTCATCTCTCGGCAGTGGGCGGCATACCCTCCGAGAGTATTTCTGCCATGAAAAATCTTCTCACAAAAAATGCTTTCGCCGTTCGGAGCCGGCATAAAACTATACTGTACTGTCCACTCAATTAGTAGGAAAAAACAAAAAGGAGCACACCTCGAATTGGGAGAGAAGCTCGGCCATAAAACTCGTCAGAGTTATAATAGCCCCATTGTATTATTATTATTAAATTACTTTACTTCACCAGTTCGATTTAATTGCCCTTAGTTTGGCAATGTCTATATTTTTTCTCTGTACTTGTATAATATAAATTATGTACATACTTATGTACAGTACGTTCAAGAATTGGAAGTGGCCAGCACACATCTTCCCACTGAATTAGCTGGTCTTACAGTTTTATACCGACTCCGAACGGCATATGAATTTTTTTGTAATAACAAACAGACGAAAATTAATTGCTTGTTTAATATTTGTTATTCATCGCCACACACGGACTACTTCATGTATACTTAAATTAACCATGGTTCAACGACATTGGTCTGGCAAGGTCACAAAGTTGATATATCACAACGAAAGCACTTCTGTTTTATAGTGTACCTATGCGGTGGGCCATGGAATGTGATAAATGGCAAATAAAGCATTCTTAAATTTCATTTGTATATTTAAAATTTTGAAATATATTTACATATCACCGTTTAAACTTCATAACCATTTAAATGAGACTTTCATAACCGCCTAATTATTTAAAGGCATTGAATGTCCGCATTTTGGCTTAAGTGGCTGTCTGGCATAAATTCATTCATTAAATGAAAATATTTTGCGTTTAACCACAAGCCACAATTGGAAATTTTTAAAGCTTAAATGAGCTTAACAATAATATTTTTTTGCGTGGTATCCATATATATATGTATATATGTACATTCATACATGCATCGTAAAATGTATGTGCATATTTCAAGGACAAAAGTACGCGATTTACATACATACTATCGTCGTTTAAATTTCATAGGCATCTAAATGAAAATTTTGTAACCGACCATGCCGAAATAGATATTAGCCAAACTTTAACTTCTAGCGCCCAGCTCCCTACATCAGTATCTTAAATTTGGTCTTTTGGAAGCTCCAGAAGCTCTATACATCCTTCTAATGTCCTTTTCAGCTCTGAAGTCGTAGAGCTGGCTGTCAGGAATTTAGACTTTGTGGGTATGAAAAAAAAGGTTTTATTTCTTACAATGTATTTCTTCATCCCTTGGATATAAGCCCGATTCCTTCAGTATATTTTTTTGTTCTTTTTTTCTTTTTTAAATGCACTGCGGACATAAAAAAAACTTTAGTTGTGTGTTGGCCAAAGGAATTTGAATTTCCTGCATAGACAAACGACAATCCAAACCATGACAAGCGTTGGCTTGGCTAAAGGAGTGTAACACATAGTGGAAAAGTAGAAATGAAATGGCGTGGTGGCATAATAAACAAAAAAACTGAGGAACAATTAAGCACATATGGCTTGCAACAACAACAAATATCTCACTCTGCTTTTGGATAGACCTCTTATTGCTGGCCTTTTTACAAAATTAAAAAGCAGAAAAACTAAAAACCATAACCGCAGAAATAAAACAATAGAAATAAGAAAGAAAATTGCATGTGAAGGAGACAGGATTTTATACTCAGTTGTGAATTTTAGCGATGAAGTGAACTTAAGCGAAATTATAAGTTAATCAATAAAAAAAATTTATAAATAAAATTAAAGATAAAATATCATAAGGTAAGGTAAAGGGAGACCTCGTAGAGCTAGCAAAAGCTGTTGTCCAGTCGAGTAGGTCCCCTCAAAGCGCAAGCTAGAAGGGGGAGGTGCGAGAAGGCCTCAGTAATAGTTCCAGGTTCCTTACGGATGGCATAAAACGCATTTAACTTGTCGTGATGGAGGATAAACAGGATAAAGAATCACAACAACAACAACAACAACAACAACAACATATCGAAATGGCCATTCACTTCAGGGAGTGCGATAGGTGTCTTTCTTGATATTTCGGATGCCTTTAGTAATATCTCCGCTGCGGCGCTGTTGGATGGGCTCGAATGAATCGGAATACCGCCAATCATTCGGCGCTCGATCGAGGACCTTTGGAGTTGTCGGACGGTGACGGGTGTTTGGGGCCTTTCGACGACACCAAGGAGGGCACAGAGGGACACCCCACAAGCGGGTGTATTCTCACCCCTGCTGTGGAATCTAGTGGTCAACAAATACTCTTGATAAATACACAAAATACTAATTGGAAAATGCACAAAATACTAAAACTTACGAAGTTCTGCATTCCAAGTTTAGTATAACGACTCTAATACGATATTGGTAGCACTGGGGACCATAAGTGGTCTATGTGAAGGATCACTGTATCCCGGCCCATCTAACCCAATCTAACCTAACATACAATGCAGCTCACAGTATAATAACGTCGAAATACGAAAAGTGTGGTATAGCAAAGCAATAGACGTGGAGGCAAGAAAAAATTGAGTAAATGGGACAAAATAAAACTCAAGCGAACAGAAATGAGCTCAATACAGCCAGACCTTAATCAACCAAGCGATGAAATGAAATGTGTTCTGAACTTCACCACATGCACACATATAAACATACATATCGCTAGCTTAGAGTGCAAACTGTGTAAGTCCATTTTTACGAAAAAGTGTTTTTAAGTGTAGAAAGCTAGAAAAATCAAATACGTACCACGCTGAACAAGTCTGTGATACTTGTCATATTTCTACTCGTTGTTATTCAGTGATATGCAAATTGTGTAAGTCCAAAAAGCGAAGAAAATTGTGTAAGTCCAAAATATTTATATCAGGGCTGCTCATATCATAGGCACTCAAAGCACAATTGTTTTTTTTTTTGTTCCGAATCATAGGCACAGATACATATTTTCACTTCAAATATGAAAATAAAATTTTCTTTGCATTCCCATAAGCACTCAGATTTTAAAAATTTTATATGTATGTGCCTATGATTCATATTGAGCAAAGGCACTTTGTATAGGAGCTCGAGCACTGCCGTAAGAAATCGAAATTTAGAATAACAAATGTGTAATGAAAAAAAATTCAAAAAATGAAAGCACTGTAAAAAATTGGTATTCAAAAAATTTTCATATAAAAGGAAAAAAAAAAAAATCGTATGTATGTGATACTACCATTTGAAAATAAATTCTAAAATAATATTTTATTGGAATTCATAAAAAAATTTAAATGAGCAAAAAAATTTTTCAGTGCATATACAAAATTTGTGGTCGCTGTGGTGCAGTGGGTAGAGTGCTCGCCTGCTATGCCAGAGGTCTCGGATTCAAACCACGGTCCGAGCCAAACAAATTTTTCTAATTAGTAAAAATCCAATTATTGGGTTTTTTAAGAGCAGCGGTCACCTTTCGGCAGTGGGCGGCATACCCTCCGAGAGTATTTCTGCCATGAAAAAGCTTCTCACAAAAAATGCATTCGCCGTTCGGAGCCGGCATAAAACTGTAGGTCCACCCAATTAGTAGGAAAAACAAAAAGGAGTACACCTCGAATTGGGAGAGAAGCTCGGCCATAAAACTCGTCAGAGTTATAATAGCGCCATTGTATTATATTATTATTATATTATACAAAATTTGTAGATGTATTTTTTTTATTTTTGTTTTTTTTGTCTCTCCTACAAAGTATGAAAAAAGGACTTACACAATTTGCACTCTAAGCTAGCGATATGTATTTTTTTTTTGGCATAACCACCAATGTGTGAATTTTAGCATTTTTTCGAATTGCCATGGCGTATACGTAACTTGAAATAGAATGAATTTGTATGAATTTCAAAATTGTTTGTACATATGTATGTATGTTCTGTATCTACCCTGCAGCAATTCGCGCAAGTTTCACACTAGCGCAGAACTGGATCAAAGAGAGAAAGTGTTGGTTCTCGTTCTATCCCAAATCAATGCTTTCGACTGTATTTTTGAGCTATTTGTGAACTCTCTATGTAGTTCTAGAGTCTAGACTATCATTTTTCGTGACTGTTCCTTATATTAGCTATAGGGTATGGCTTCGTTGTGTAAATATTACGTATGCGGATATATTGCAAACGCGCTATGGGTGTGATGAGTGAAGCAGAAAACGCTCGGCGTACACATAACGGTTGTTATGCACGAGTGCGTTGACATGCCATATCACAATCAAACAACAACAACAAAACAGCACAAAAACACATGCCAACCAGCATCACATCAGACATTACGTGCCACTAACAAACAACAACGCCAGTGAGTATGCGTTCAAAGAAGAAGAATTTAAAAAGTAGGTATTATTTTATATCTTTAAAGGCAGTTATATCAAAGATGGTAGAGTTGAAGGGAATTTACCGCTCAAAATGATTTCAATTTATTTTAAGATAATTTTGGGCATCTCTTGTGCCACCAAGGGTAATCCAGCATGCGAGTTTTACGTGAAATTCGGTTAAGGGAAATAGGTTTTTAGAAAATATTGGTACTAGTTGCTTGGAGCTGAGCCAAAAATTGTATGCCTGCAACTAGCCTATCAACTAGCGTCCCAATACCCAAACTTCCACTAATAAGCCGAAACAAATTACTTCTACTTATATCTTAAATTGCTAAACTCAAAAAAAAAAAAAAAAATATTACTCAGATTATGGAAAAGTGGGAATGATTCCGCGCTAAAGCCAATTTCCATTGTTTTGATGTACAATTTTCTTCAAATCAAGGAATAAAAATCACGTTTTAAAGAAAATTGTACTTCAAAAGAATAAAAATTGTCTTTAGCGTCGAATCATCACTTTTCCATAATTTGAGTAATTTTTTTTTTGAGCGTACCGTTATGATCTTCGGAAGATTTATGGACGTTTGCGCGTTGGCGTGGGCGAGTATCGACGGAGATTTAACGATGAGCTGTACGAGCTTTACACAGACATCGACATTGTTCAGCGAATAAAGATCCAGCGGCTGCGTTAGGCAGGTCATGTCGTAAGAATTGACGAAGGCGCTCCGGCCAAGAAAGAGAGAGACCTCCACTGCGTTGGGAAAATCAGTTGGACAGCAATGCTGCCTCCCTAGGTGTTCCCAAGAAACAATTGGCTCGCTCTGTGGGACTCGGTCAGAATCGTCTAGACGGTTAAGGGCCAATCAAGAAGAAGAAGAAGTTATGATCACAATGATAGCATAGAATACCCTTGTAGTACTTTTTCTTATTTTGGCTCAGATGTATATTACTTAGGCTCTCCGGTTATTTTTCCCCTCTTTTCTCATATAAGTTGTACATTAATTATCTTAAGATGGCTGATGGTTGCTACTGCCTTAACTTTAAGTTTATTTTGTAATTTATTTATTAAATAAACTGTTGATAATAATAATAATAATAATAATAATAATAATAATAATAATAATAATAATAATAATAATAATAATAATAATAATAATAATAATAATAATAATAATAATAATAATAATAATAATAATAATAATGATAATAATAATAATAATAATAATAATAATAATAATAATAATAATAATAATAATAATAATAATAAGAATAATAATAATAATAAGAATAATAATAATAATAATAATAATAATAATAATAATAATAATAATAATAATAATAATAATAATAATAATAATAATAATAATAATAATAATAATAATAATAATAATAATAATAATAATAATAATAATAATAATAATAATAATAATAATAATAATAATAATAATAATAATAATAATAATAATAATAATAATAATAATAATAATAATAATAATGATAATAATAATAATAATTATAATAATAATAATAATAATAATAATAATAATAATAATAATAATAATAATAATAATAATAATAATAGTAATTATCTTAAGCTTATCTTTACTGCCATATTTTTTTCAAAAAATAAATATTTTCGCAACTGCCTCAAGTAGGCCTATAAGCATACATACGTTTACCTAACTAGACAACAAAGAATGGGGTTCATCAGATACCTGAATATTTACTATTATAACTTCAGCTTTTGTTGTTGCCTTTATTATCAACTTCTATAATATTCTCTCCTTTCAAGACTTTTTAGGTTTTAACTTCGAGAAAAATCGATATTTGGCCAATGCCAGAAAAATTTACATATATGTACATATGGAAATAAATGCATACACATAGGTATTTCACTATAAAGCCAATGTCATGACAAAAAGGCTGCGCCCTTAGCAAACTCCCAGCTTCATGTCACTGTCAGCGGTCAAAGGGCCATTTTCAGAAACCAACGTTTTTCCTCCACCCTTCACCGCCCGTTGAGAGCGAACCACGTGAAAGTGCATTTGATCTCTCTCTCACACATATGTATGTGCGTATAAGCACATGAAGTGTACTACAAAAACAACTAAAGCATCTGCAAACGAAAACAACAATTTTGAATTGCCGCCAAAGCTGTTAAATTTGTGTTGTTGGTTTCCTTGTACTGTTGACCGACGATGTCCCGGCTATTTCCGTTTCTGCGTCAAATTGCTTTCATTTGTACTTGCTGGCGCATACTTGTATATATTTTGTATGTATAGATATATATGTATGTATGTTAGGGTGGGGCGATTTGTATGGAGGGAAATTAATCGATACCGAAATTTGGATTCCTCTCATTTTTCTGAGTAGAAAACTCCTCCACGACATTTGCCTAAAATTAATTTTGATGTTCCGGAATTTGGTTTTTATGAACCAACACGAATTTTTGAAAATAAAAATTTGGCAAAAATCGACAAAAAAATATCCAGGTCAATATGCACATCGAGTTGAAGCAGAATTTTATGCTGAATCAAGATATGAAATCGAAACTAAAATCGGATGATCCGTTTTCGAGATATAGCCTGATTTCCGGTTATGGATGCTGAATGCCCAAAATCGCATATTTTCGCGATTATCTCTTGCCGTGTACAATATATCTTAAATTTTTTTGCAAATTTCTTAAAGATAGGTCAATACAATATATGAGCAATATTTTAAAATATTAATTTATCTTCCTGTATAGGAAAACTAGAATGCACTCTTTTTTCCTTAGCCCAAAATCGCAGTATGGGATCTCCATGTTATAGTCATCCGATACCGATGATTTTCGCCGACAGCGCTTTGTATACAATAAATGCTCTAAGTACAAAATTTCAGAATTTTAGCTGCAAAATTTGAAGAGTTATTCCCTAAAACGTAGACTTATGCTTCTGAAATTTGTTTTTTGCTTCCAATAGTACACTATGGCGTATGAGTAACCTTGAGTTTTTTTAGAGTTGACTAAAGTAAAAAAACAAGTCCAAAACAGCATACGTCTACGTTTTGGGTTACAACTCCTCAATTTTTGCAGCTAAAATTCTGAAATTTTGTATTTAGAGCATTTATTGTACACAAAGCGCTGTCGGCGAAAATCATCGGTATCGGATGACTATAACATCGAGATCCCATACTGCGATTTTGGGCTAAGGAAAAAAGAGTGCATTCTAGTTTTCCTATACAGGAAGATAAATTAATATTTTAAAATATTGCTCATATATTGTATTGACCTATCTTTAAGAAATTTGCAAAAAAAATTTAAGATATATTGTACACAGCAAGAGATAATCGCGAAAATATGCGATTTTCGGCATTCAGCCTACATAACCGGAAATCAGGCTATATCTCGAAAACGGATCATCCGATTTTAGTTTCGATTTCATATCTGGATTCAGCATAAAATTCTGCTTCAACTCGATGTGCATATTGACCTGGATATTTTTTTGTCGATTTTTGCCAAATTTTTATTTTCAAAAGTTCGTCTTGGTTCATAAAAACCAAATTCCGGAACATCAAAATTAATTTTAGGCAAATGTCATGGAGGAGTTTTCTACTCAGAAAAATGAGAGGAATCCAAATTTCGATAGGATATAGGAACGATATTTGCTATAGGAACACAGGTGCAATGAGCTTGGCCACGGCAAGTTCACACAAATTCTTCGGTCGACATATCTGGCAAACGAGAAAATTTTCGCAGAGACCGCACGCACATTTGTTTTCATTTTGGACAAAAAAATGTCTTTTGTACTTTCGCTCACTTGTGTATGTGAGTTTTTCTTTGCATTCCCAATAGGCCCAAAGGTACTACAAATCATCAATACTTTCCTGATTACATTTTCTTTGGGGAAGATAACAACTTCCATGACTATGCCCCATGACTATCGCACGGCGATAACCGCCTTCAAATGAGTGACTCTGTGTAGTAAAAAAATCAATGTAGTGAAAATTGTTGGTAAGCGGCGGGCTTCAATTCGAAACCGCATGCTGCTTTCATATGCTAGTTATGATACTTTTGTTAGGTATTCAGCATTAATTGCAGCAGTATTGTAGTGCTGAATATACAGCTGCCTACCACCTAACTTTGTTATGTAGTTCATTCGCATACATTTTTCTGTTTCGGCTTACTCTTCTTCCTCAGTGAAGAAATGATTTGTACCACAAAAAAATTAATTTTTCAAATTGAAATATCGCATGTTTTATTCAATAGAGATTTAACTAAAAAATAAATTTTTTTTTTGGAAAAGGCCAACAAACTTTTATAATTTGAAGGAGTTTATTCCTTATTATCTTTTTGAGTATTTTATAAGACTAAAAACTCAAAGGCATGGCCCAGTTATTGAAATATGTATGCATATGGCAAAATCCCAGAAATCGAAAATTTCGAGTTAAATCCCTATATTATAAAACGTGCGATATATACCTATGTACGTACATACATATTTTTCCGATATTTTGTTGTTGCTTTCGTTTAATTCCATCAGCTGGTGCTTCTGATGCGCATTGCAGTTGCTGACATTAACAAATATATGTACATAGATACAGATACATACAAACAAACATACACATGTGCATTCATAGTGAAGAGAAAATGTGGTTTAAATTCTGTACATTGTATGCTTACTTGTACGTAAAAGTCAGAGATGCTTACTGGATTTCTAATCATAAACAAAGTTTTCCACAAAAAAAATTTCATGAAAGGAGTGAAATGTGCAAAGAAAATGTAATTTTTGTTAAAGACACTTTTGTTTTGGTTACTAGGCCTCCACCATAAGCGCAGAAATTTCAATTAATTTGAGCTCGTTGCATTATGTTTAGAAGACCACAGATTGGTAGATAGCATAAGGCATTCTGAATTGATTAGTATAAGCAACAATAAGCCTTAAGCCAGTTAAGGCCGAAGTTAACGTGAAACCAGACGAGAATGGTTGCCGGAAATGTTAGAAGATAAGAAAGGAATGTATTTTAGCATGGTTAGTGGGCATACGAGTAATTACACTCACATTCCAAGCTAAAATTTATTTAAAGATAAGCTTTTGTGATATCAAAATAACAAAATTAATCTTAAGGTTTGAATTCAGTCCCTCGACTTACATACATATATTCTACTCCATTATAGTTTTGATCATACTGACCATCGTGTGGTAGATACCGTAAAACCTAAGTCTTTACATGGCTGGAGCATATTTTAGACTTTTCACGTAACTTATAGATATACTTATGTACATCAACAATGGAACTGCTACCACAGCCAAACTCATAATATAAATGTAAGGAATGTTTGATAGGAGAAGATGCCGTGATGAAAAGAAAAACTTAATTACAGTGAAAGAGGTTTATACACTTTAAAAAATGCTTACTTTTTCAAAAAATAATTAAAACTTTTTCTATAAGAAATTCAGCGCACAGACTTTCAATAAATCTATCTGTATCAATCCCAACTTGAATAAAGTTGGATTCAGAATTTTTGTTCTATTTTCAATGTCATAAAATAATATTTGAGATACATATAAATTTAAAAACTCTCCCGTATCAAATTTTCCATTATTTTAAACCCCTCTATATGCCATTGAAATCACAATATCCCAAAAGCACATATTTGCATGAATGAGATCTATTTCACATTAAAGCAAAAGCTGCTGCAACCATAAATATCTAAATAAATAAATGAAATTCCATTCGCTTTGTTTTTTTAGTGGAAAATTGAAAATGGAAAATTCGATCACTTTGTATGTATATCCCATTGAATTTGGATTAAGCTCAGTGGGACATTTTTTGTGTCCTTTAACAATATACATACGAACACATTGTTGGTTGTAATGGTATGTATGTATGTGAGTGTAAAGCGAATATGTGTGCAAATTTCATTTTTTTTATTTTTTTTCTTTTTTTTAGCGTTACACAATTTAAGTACATTGCATCGCTTCATTGCATTGATAGGATTTGCATGCCAACGCCATTGTTCACTGTCCAATATCCAAATTTCACAATATTTTGCGATATGAGCATACGTATCGTCGTTTAAACGTCGTAGCCGCTTAACTGTCACTTTTACCAAAATGAGATTTGAATTCCCAACGCAGAGCTCTATCGATCAATATCCAAAAGTTTAGCATTGGAAAACTCGACATTTCCTTCTAAAGTTCTTTTGAGCTCTAAAGTTGTAGAGTTGGGCGTCAGAAATTCATGCCTGGCATATCTTATTTTTGGCAAAGGTGTCAGTTAGACGGTTATGAAATTTAATCGACGATATACATACATAGGTATATATACATATGATTGTACTTTTGTATACGAACATGTATGTATATAGCCATACAGAGTAGATACATTCACCACTGACAATTATTGAAAGCGCGTGTGTGTGCCATCCATATTCACAGAAATTCTTTCATGATCTATTTATTTTTCACAGTACGCAAAGTAAACAAAAGAAGTGCAGAAAATGGGGAAGCATTAACAAAAAGAGAGAGAAAACAAAGAATATGAAAAAGAAAAAAAAAGAAAATTAGGAAAAATCAAAACACGAAATATCTGAGCAAAACCACATCTTCGTAAACCTTTTAACATTTTTTATAACCAACAGCAAATTGTCAATAAAAAATACTCACACTCTGAAAAAAATACCCGTAGTTAAATCAAAAATTTTCGGCTGTTGAATCTCCGTCTTTGATTCAACAGCAAAAGTATTTGTTTTTACAGCAAAATTTTTGATCCAACAAATGATTCAAAAACGGGCGCTGTTATTTCAAAAACTTGCTTGCTTTTAAAATCTTTTTTGTGAGAAAACCAACAAAAACAATAATGATAGAGAGAAGATGAAGAGAAAAATCCAAACAAAAGTTAATTTTTAGCAGAAAATTTTCTCCAAAAGTCCCCGTTGTTGATTTAAAGGCAAAAGGATTTGATCCAACAGTTTTCGTTGTTAACAAAACTAATGAGAACAAATTATTCTAAATTTTGTTTTGCAATGATACATATAATTCATAGATGCTTTTTCGAGAAAGGAAAATATAAAAGGGTGTTTTAAATTCAGTATAATTTTGAATTCAGGTTGATTGTACGGTTCGAATCCGGAGGAGAATATAAAATAAAGAAGAACAAGTAAGGAAGCCTAAGTTCGAGTGGAATCGAACATTAGATACTCAGCTGTATGCTTTCATTGTTTGTTTGCGTTTGATGGAAACACGGTGCACTTAATATAAAGCGAGTGCTGCATAAAATGGGCGTAGCCACGCCCATTTTCTAAATTTTTATCAGTCATCCAACTAAGCATATCAATATTATTCTTTGTGCAAAATTTCATTCCTTTATGACTTCTAGTTATAAAGATGTCACGTTACAAATTTCCAAAGAGTGTTCCAGATATATCTTTCTTAAAAAGTAGGCGTGGTCATAAACCGATTTCAATAAATTTTTGCGTGGCTATTAACACATGTTATAAAAGTGTATAAACCAAGTTTCGTCATAATATCTCAATTATTTGTCGAGTTATAGGCTAAGAAATCTCGTATATCCCTTTGTGTAAAAAGAGGCGGTGCCACGCCCATTTTCCAAAATTTTTCTATTTGTTGTTTCCGGTCTATTGTAGAAATCATACCACAAAATTTCAATGAATTATCTTTACATTTGACAAAGATATCGCTTAAAATGTTTTTATTAGGTCACTTTATAGTTCCCATATATAAAAGTGGGCGTGGTCGTCAACCGATTTCGCTAAAATTTTCAACATGTATTACCACAAGTAATAAAAGTGTACACACCAAGTTTAGTCATTATATATAAATCATTTGTCGAGTTATGGGCTCAGAAATCTCGTACATTCCTGTTTATAAAAAGAGGCGGTGCCACGCCCATTTTCCAAAATTTTTGTGTTTTTTGTTTTATGTCCATAGTTGGACTCTTGCCATAAAATTTCAGTGATATATCTTCATATTTGACAGAGATATCGCTTAAAATGTTTTTATTAGGTCACTTTGTAATATACATATATAAAAGTGGGCGTGGGCGTCAACCGATTTTAACTATTTTCCGTCCAAACGTATGCCTAAGTAAGTAAATCACGCGTACCAAATTTTGTCGATATATCTTCAATGGTTTCTGAGTTATGACATATAAAACTTTCAAGGTTTGACCCTTAATAAGTGGGCGTGGCACCGCCCATTTTCCAAAATGTCATCAAATTTCTTCCTAGGGGCCTGAGCTCAACACGTGGGTAAAATTTCATCGCTCCAGCTATATTAGTGACTGAGATACCAAATTTCCGATATTTTCTATATAGGAAAAGTGGGCGTGGTCATGGTCTGATTTCGCCCATTTTCAATACCAACCGTCCCAGTCTCGATACCAACTTGCATTTCAAATTTCATCAAAATATCTCTATTTTTGCGCGAGTTAGAGTGTTTACAGACGGACGGACAGACGGACGGACGGACGGACGGACGGACAGACGGACATGGCTCAATCGATTTCTCTTTTCACCCTGATCATTTTGATATATATAAGTCTATATCTATCTCGATTATTTCACTCTGTTACAATCCACCGTTATGTGATTAAAACTATAATACTCTGTGTACTAGTACAGCTGAGTATAAAAAGCAGAATAAGAAATAAAGGTGGCAACCAGGGAATGATAAGAAGGAAAGAAGAATAGGAGAACAAGCGGAGGCTACATATTTGCAATTGGGACCCGGCAAAATGCAAACAAAAAATTATTTTAAGGTGGAATTTTTTTCCAACAATCTCCGTTGTTAACTTAAAGGCAAAAGTATTTGATCCAAGAGTTTCCGTGATTGACTTAAATCAACAACGCTCGCACCTTTGAAACAACAACGGAGCGTTGTTGGGCACATTTCAACTGCGGAAAGTGTTTAGATTTACAACGTTTTTTTTTTTTTTTTCAGAGCACAAATATCAAAATCAAGCCACATGCATATCGTCGCTCCGGAAGAAGAAAGACGCATGTCAGTAATTTGTCGACGAAAAAAGGCACATTCAAAAATATTTCGACGAAGATAGACACATTAAAAAATATTTCGATATTTTGAAGTCCAATTTCGACGAAGAAAGACGCATTAGCATCATTAACTGCGAAGAAAGACGCATTAGCATTAATATTGGCGAAGAAAAATAAAAAATCGAATACGTCTTTCTTTCCTAAAAAATATTCAAATGCCTCGTTCTTTATAGTAAAAAAAATTAAGCGTCTTTCTTCGTTATCAAAAAAAATAAAGAGTCTTTCTTTCGAAAAATATTTTTAATGCGTCTTTCTTTGAAAGAAAAAAAGTTTGCGTCTTTCTTCCTCAACAAAACAGTTTGCGTCTTTTTTCTTCTATAGCGACGATATGCGTATCCTAAAAAAGTGGAGTTTTGAGATTTATGTATGATTCCATAATCCGGAAGGGAAAACATTTTTCATATGAGCTCGCATCTGTATTCGCCACCACGTGATGCCACAAGATAATAGACAAACGTTGCTTCAAAGCCTTCCCCTGCTGATAAATTTTGCAACTACCGTTTCCAGATAAAGCCTAATTCGGCAAACATAACTGAAGATCTCAGATACTCAGACTCTAAACGTACAAATTAAAATCTTTGGTTTATTCATGAACTATTTGTGTTCTTAAAAAACATTTCTAGCAAAACTGCTTTGGTGCTGACAAGTATGGAAGAGCATATATTGAAACAACTTTCTTCGAATTTAGAAATTGACGCAAGTTCAGCCGAAAGTTTTCTGGCATATTCTTCTAAGCAAGATGTTGCAAACAATTTTATGAAAATATAAAAAGACTAACAACGAAACACTATTAATTAAAGTGAACCAGCATTTCACATTTCATGCAAATAAAATGGTCATGTGCACTACATACATACATAAATATCTATGCTTTAAAACTTTTTGTTGGTCTTGCGTGTTGCTTCGATATTAAAAAATGCTCGATGCACACAAATGCGCCACCAAATGCAAATTTTTACCGAGCTTAGCTCGATGAAATGGCGGTGGCCAAACTTTCAATCACTTGGACGTGTGGAAATATATTATTTCTGGCAAGTGTGCTTATATGTATATACGTGTGTATTAGTGTACAAACATGGCGGAATTTGTGTATGCACATGTGAATAAAAACCTCAACAACAATTTTGTATAGAAAAAAAAAAAAAAATGTGTCGAACGAAACGAAAAAAATGCTGTGCGATGTGAGAGCTTTAGCTGCAGTTTTTGTTCGGTTTTGTTTTTTTGTTGCCTTTTCAATTTTTTTTTTGTATTTTTTTGTTCCTTTTTCTGCTTTTTTCCTACATCTCTTTGCTTTTGTTTTTTTTTTTTCTTGTTGAAATGCTGTCAGTCAGCTCGTCAGGGATCGGCCTAACAGCCGGACACCTTGCAATTGGAATGCTTTTTTTCACACAGCTGCCTATCGTTATCGCACAACTCCAACCGCCTCCACCTCTGCCTCCCTAGATTTTTCAAATCCTTTTTTTCAATTTTTGTTCGCATATTTACGAGTATTTTTTGGACTTTTCCCATATTCATGTATGCGCTGGGTATTGATGTTTCTGGTACAGGGTTTTTTTATACAATTCATACTATACAGAGGTGTCTATGTATAAAACAAAAATGTTTCCCAACAGACCAGGATGTAAGCGAAATGTAATAGGACTTGAGAACAAGCTTATAACAATTGTCCATTGTAAGCTTATTGCAATACAGTTTTTATAAGCTTAATTGTAAGCTTATTCACAAGCATGATTGCAATAATTGAGGAACACTTACTTAAAAAGCTTGAAAATAATATTACAATAAGCTTACATTACACTTGCAATGAAAGCTTAAAAAACTATTAATAATAACATTGTTTTAAGCTTGCTGTAAAATCTTTTTAGGTTTTGGTTTTACAATGATTCATACAATTCATTGATTCCTTTTTCGAAAAGGGAAGTATAAAAGCCTCAATAAAATTCAATATAATGTTGAATGTCCCACTATATGATACCGTTGGATTGAATTTCAGGTTGATCTTATGGTTCGAAACAGGAAGAGAATATAAAATAAAGAACATTGCAGTAAAGTTGAAGAAGGAAATAAAATGAAAAGAAATATGCAAATAAAAATATATTTTTTTATTTTTTCTACTATTTATACATACAATTATATTTATAAGCTTACAACAAGCTTTCACAAGTAATATTTTTCTACAATTACATTTGTAAGCTTATAAAAAGGGTGCCGTTTTGATTTTTCTACAATTGTTCTTAAGTCTTTCTCAATACTTTACACAAGCATTCCTCAAGCTTAACGCTTATATTTGTAAGCTTGTTATAATATTATTCTCAAGCCTTTTGGTTTATTGGGTTGCTTATGTTGCATAGTTACATACATATGTATATGGAATTTGGTACATGATTGTGAGTCTTCTGCTTCAAATCATTTTCATTTTAAAGTATGTATATATCGCTAGCTTAGAGTGCAAACTGTGTAAGTCCACTTTTTTGAAAGAACTGTATTTTTATGTAGAACGCTAGAAAAAACAAATACGCACCACGCTAAACAAGTCTGTGATTCCTGTCATATTTCTACTCGTTGTTATTCAGTGATACGCAAATTGTGTAAGTCCAAAAATCGAAGAAAATAGTGTATGTCCAAAATATTTATATGAACAGCAAATTTTTTTCTCATTTCGAATTTTTTTTATTTTTTGTTTTTTGTCTCTCCAACAAAGTTTGAAAAAAGGACTTACACAATTTGCATTCTAAGCTAGCGATATATATATATGTATGTATGCAGTATATTTAGATGTTTACATATGTGTATACCCAATTGGAAATCGTGGTATTTGAGCACTGAATAAGGTTTGATTAAATCGTTAAGATTGAGAGCCTCCTTTGATATGATATGGGCGTGTATAAATACGCAAACAGTAGCTGTATGACCGAGCTTATCTTGGGCTGCATTTTTTTCGCAGGCACTTTTCAGAAGTTCGCTCCCGAGACCACTTGTATACTAACTTTCATTTAAATTGTTGAAGCCGTTTGTGAGATCCAGAAATAAAGTAAATCAGTCTTGCTTCGTTGGAATACCTCTAACCCTACTTCGTCTTAGTCTTTCACTACCTTTCCCTATACTTTTCTTTTTACTTTCTCTTTCAGATCCGTTTTCTCTTTCCTCTTATTCTACTTTTACCTTTCCCTGTCGTTCTCACCTACCACTATTTTTCTTTCCGCCTCCTATTCGTTCCCCTTTCATCCCTCCTTTTTCCTTCCTTTTCCTTTTCCTTTCCCATCCCCATTCCATTCGATTCATCTTCTTTTAAACTTTCATCTTTTCTTTACATAGAGAACAAAGTTGAGCATTACATCGAAGAGAGCTCTATTTTAAAGCCATAATTACCAATTTTCATTTCATATCACTATCGCCCAGAAGCATTCCGGGGTCATACGGGTCCACATTTTGACTTACATCTGAGGGCCCAGCCCAGATCCGGAACATATCGCACACTAAATCAAAAAGCGTTACAACTCAAAATTCAAAAATTTTAGAGGCAAAAAACTTTTTAATTTTTATATGCAATGATATGGGAAAAGGCTACGTATAGTAGTTATTTCTCAGTTAAAAAGACTCTGATGGAAAAGATTTTTTGGCAGCCGCTAGAGCTATATTCTGTGTACCAATTTATGGAAGAAACCCGATTTCGAAAAATTTTGAGTTGTAACGCTTTTTGATTTAGTGTGCGATATGTATTTTTATTAACTTTTAACGAGTTCTAGCCCGAGCTTTTCTACTAACCCGAGTTGTGCTCCTTCATTTTTAAATACCATTTGTGTAAAGGCTTTGTTCAGAAACTCAGTTTGAAGCGCAACCAGCTTTTGTAGTACAAGCAGAACGTTCATAAACATAAGTTTTGCATGAAGCGTCGCTCATCACAATCATCAAAAAAATAATTACTGCCGCTGTTGCATTTCATGCTGCGTTTCTGAGTATATCCAAACCTTCAGTCTTATGCCGGCTCCGAACGGCAAATACATTTTTGATAGAAGCCTTTTCCTGCCAGTAAAGCACTTGCAGGGTATGCCGATAACTTCTAAGTAAAAGGTTTTCCACCTTGAATTGAATGAAATGCCTTGCTTAAAGGATTACCAATTATTAAAAAGTTAAAGGAAACACTGAAAACCTTTATTTACTGATTTTTAAAAGTTAATTAAACTTACCCGTACATATGTATATTGACGCAACTTTCCAACTTTCTTTTGAACTTTTTGCGATGTGGGAAGCCATTTTCAATTTTTCCATCATTCATTTGCTCATATCACTGCTATAAAGACTCCCATGCACCGAAACTAAAGACATAACCATATAGCCAAAACACACATAAATTTACACTCGTATCATTTATATGACATGTGTGTGTGCTTTTAAAGGACTTCCGTTTTTGAACTCTTTTGCGACTAGATATGGTCAGATCTGCATTCGACTGGCGCTATGGACTTTTCACAAAGCACTATTTTTTTACGAAGCCTTTTCCTTATTCTTTTTTTCTTTTTTCTTTTTTCTTTTCTTTTGGATTTTTGTTTTTTTTTTTTCTTTTTTCTTTTTGATTTTTTTTTCTTTTGCTTCGCAACCGTTGATGAATGCTTTGTGAAAAAATCGGAATAATTGTTTTGTTCATGCTTCTTCTGCTTCTCTTTTGCTTTTCACGTGTGCAGTGCTGCAGGCAAACAAAAGCCTTGGAAGCCTAGGAAGCACTTTTGTGCCACAGTTGATTGTATGAACATTTTTTTTTTTGTTTTTGAAATGGAAACCAAGCTGAAAGTCATGGGAGCAGCATGGTAAAACAACAATAGGTAGGAGTATAGTGTATCAAATTGAATAGGTACACACTGATAACGGACAATAGCAAAAATTTGTGGTGTATCAACACACTCATATCCATATGAATACATGGGTACATGCATACATACATATATGAACTCTGTAGCATAGTTCTTTGAAAATAGAATGGACACAATGACCAGAAACTTCAAACAGAAAGTGAGAAATTGTTATTGGTTGACACAGATACAAACAAAGTTTGTGGTATCATAATGGCTGTCATGACATCAGCTATTCATTCATAGTTTCTACTGCCGTATCTGTTTCAAACTCCGTATTAACCATTGCGTTAACCGTTGAATTCCAGAGTCAATAAGATTATCTCAGGTGCGAATTTTGTATAAAAAATATGTATTCGCAAATCTTTGAAGCAAGGACTCGTAATTATCATAATTGAGAGACTATATGATTCTACCAATACTTCCTTTTTCTTCTAAGTACTTCTATTTCTACTTGGCCTTAGGGCACAGCCAGACGACGCAAGAAATTACTTTCAGAAAGTGAAAAATTCAAATTTTTGTTTTTGTTTCTTTTAAAAAAAAAAAAAACAAATACAAAAATTTGAATTTTTCACTTTGTGAAAGTAATTTCTTGCGTCGTTTGGTTGTGCCCTTAGACTTATGTATTTCATTTCCCCTTCCACTACTTGTATTTGTTTCATTTTTGTTCCATTTTTGTTTTCCTGAACTTCTCCTTATTTGCTTTCTCTATCGCTTCCTACTACTATTTGACTACTTCCATTTACTATGTGTTGTGGAACGATTTTCCGTTATCCCTTGTCAAGTTTGGTTTAAAGACAAACCGGTTTCGTCTCATATGCGCCAACTTCAGTGTCTTTTTTCGTTCTCTCCAAACTTGAAAAGGGATGACAGAAAATCCTTCTACAATACATCATATTCCTACACTGTCGGAAAAACAAGCAACCAAAAAGTAATTTCCATTTGCCTCCTACTTGATTCATATATTTTTTCTCTTATTATTTCTCTCTACTTCCTCTTCTTACAAATGTCATCCTTTTTCCTGCTTATTTTCCTTCATTTTATTTTTCTTTCCCTTTTTGTTCAATTTTTGTTTCATGTTCATACTTATGCATATTTTTTTATACTTTACTTTACGTTTTAGTAAATATTTAAAACCCAAAATGAATCCTACGTACATTAGGGTAGTCATAAAGAAATAAAATTAATAATTTCTTCAACATCATCGCCTATGAACTATGCAGACTTGAGACGTAGAAAAACGCATGTAAACATTTTCTCCCCACACCTAAGAAACACCCTAATGTATTTCAACGATCCGACACAAGTGAGATGCCATCAACAAACAACCCTCACATGTAATGCTAATTGAATTTCAACGTTTTGTTTTAATAACATAATTTCATCGCTTTTGTCATACATATTAATAAAAAATATTTACTTAAGTTACACGTCCAAATGCACTCGAGGTCGGTTTTACATGCATATTTACGTGCAGCATCTCTGTATCAAGATAGCGAAATGTTACTCATACGCCATGTCAACGTTTGGATTACCGAAGCAAAGGTAGATAAATGTGTTATACCTAGGAATGTATGTATATTACATGTGGTCGCTTTCGTTTATGCATGCAACGAATATGTATTTTATATATGTAAGTATGTAAGTATTGCTATCGTTGTATGTGTTAAAGTTCAATGTTTTCTTTTTTTTTGCAAATATCCCCAATTTAAATTATTTAATTAAGAGTTACAAGATGGCAAAGTGATGTGACTGTACATATGACCCTACATGTACTTATATATATATTAGATATACATATGTAGATATTATAAGGTTATATTGTCAAAATTTTATTAACTTTTTTAAGGACTTTTTATACACACAAAATCTACAGGAGTTTTTCCTACCTATGCTTTAAATTGCTAAGCCTAGAACGAGTTCTCTTCGACAGCCGCTAGTTCTGGCGAAAAAAGTAATTTGGCTCTTGGCTTTTCTTATTGTCGCCAGTTGTCAAGAAATCTTCTGAAGGAAGCTGGACAAGCGGTAATTTCATGTTAACTAACTCATACCTCTAATTGTGTTACTTTTGTAAATGCCTTACTGTGGCAAGTCGCTCCACAATGCATCATACCTTATTGCCTTTACCACCCGCATAAAATCTCACATCACTTTCAACAACTATTATTTTTCTTGCACGTTATTATAAACGAAAAGTCAGCTAGCATTATGTTAATTATTTAATTATCTCATTTAATGAATTACGTTTTCAAAATATTAATGCATTATTACACTTTGCAGAACACATATATACATACATATATTGCGTCCTTGGGTGTTTATTTTATGAATAATACACGTAAATACTACATACTTATAAGTATAAACGTGGCTTTGAATATTAATTTGCATAAATACTCACTTAACTTGCTTATGAACTTAAGCGCCTATTTGTATGCTTTGAAATTGCACAAAACGTAAATAAATGTACCTACGCTTATACATAAGAACATAAGTATATACACATATATGTATAAATACATATAATATATATAACATATTTTGTTTACATAATTATCAAACACGTGCTTTTCCTCTGACCTTAATTCACCTTGCCCATTTTTGTGAATGTCTGTGTAGTTATGTGTTTTTTGTTTGCATTTTGTATATTATTAAATAATATAAAACTGCCATTATTTGGATTATAGGGGACGTGAGATATATTGTGTGTGTCTGAGCGTGTTAGTGAGCGCAGAGCTTCAGAATGTTTGTGATGAACTCATTTACTCTCTCTGAGTAAAAATGCCGATGGCTGATGCTATACAAAATTGCATAAATACATAACAACAACAACAATAACAATATTGCACATATGTATGTATTTTGCATTGAGAAATTGCAGGAACCTGCGTGTGCTCTTGCCAATTCTCACCAACTCTCTTTCTCTATCGACACAAATATGAAGAAAATGCGGCGTGCTTTTGTTACTTTTCTTGATTGAGAAGCTATGTTTGCTATGAGCTGGTTCATCTAAGACAGAGTACGGCAAAATTGTCAGAGAGTTTGTGTTGGTGACTGGATACCGATTTACGCTATATTGGTTAAAACGTGTGTGATGTTTCTCATTTACCCGTGCGGGTCAATTTTGTAGGTGCCTGATATAAAACTTTTTCAAATGAAATTTAGTTTTTGGAACTTTTTTTAAGCAAATAGTTTGAACTGGGCTAAAAAAAAATAAGCTACGAATTAATAGTTAAAAGCGCTTACTTATTTACCGCTATGAAGCTTTTGAGTATATATTTATTTATGCATACATATCTACAAATGCATTACTTCCCCCTCACCTTCCAATCTTTCTCTCCTTTTCTCTTTTATCAACCATTCTATTTATTTTTTATATGCTTCAATTGTATTGCTCTCTCCATCGTATATCCTTTTGCTCAATTTCGTGTTGATTTTGCGCATTGTACATAATAAATCTCTCCTTTTATCTCCTTTCCTCTTTCACGAGAGAAATTTTTCACAAGCTTCGTTTATTTATATACATAATCACATACAGCATGCATTTGAATTATATCTATGTATATACATACATACATATATGATTAGAATATTATAATGACCGCGTGCTTATGTCTGGTTTTCAATGCTTTCCTTATCAATAGCTAATAATAACCTGAAAATATGTTGAATTTTTGCTTTTTGCTTTGTACGCTTTATTTACGCCGGCAAAATATAATTGTGTGTGTGCATTTATATATATATTTGCATTGCCTTTTCTTTCACACTCACTATATTACTGCTATACTTTTGAGTTTTACTTCATATTCTAATACAACTTGACTACGATGATGTTCATTTTTTGTCGATTTTCTATTTTGTGTTTTGTTTTGGTTCTTATTCTATTTTTGTTGTTTTTGTTTTGTTGCTTTTTTTTGCTTTTATTTTGCTTTTATTAGTGTGAAGCTAATTATCTCCGATTATAAAAAGCAGCTGTTTTCCATAACTTACCCGAACTTATGTGGCTTATATAAGCACATATCTAGCGTTAAACTCACAGACATGGTATTTAGGTATATGTATTTGTGTGTAAACTACCCTGTAGGGAAAATCTCTAGTTCCGAACTAGGTCCTTCTAGTGCATTTTTCGCCACTACTAGTGCGAGCTAAATCTCTTTTGCATGTTATCAACTGGCGAATTTAACACGGCGATGTCCTAGGCGGTGTCAATTGTCACTCTCTGCACTACATTTTCGATAGTTCCGAACTAGTGCTAAACTCTACAGTTTACACTAGTTCATTTATTGGCACAATTTCGATAGTTCTGAACTAGCTACAAGTACCTACAAATTCTACAGTTTTACATCTGTCGCTTAAGTGCAGCCTTTGACATACTTCATGCAAGTGGCGCGATGGCCGACTGGCTAACGCATGTGCCTTTCAATCTGAGGGGCGCGGGTTCGAATCCTGTCGGTGACAAGGTGGATGATATTTTTTTTTTTTATTTTTTTTTAACTAATATTTTTTTATTTATTTATTTAATAAAAATTTACAATAATATTTAAAAAGTAATAAAATAAAAAAAAATTAAAAATAAGCCTGAGGGATCGGAAAAGCATAATTAGGGGAACATTTCATTTCATACAAGATGCAAATAGAAAACTCTTTATATAAAATAATTCACTAAACATCTGAGAATTGCAGAAATATACAAAGCCGACGGCAATTGAACGAACGAAAAATTTTCATAGAATTTCTGTCACTTCGAAATTGCATACAAATCAAAGTGTGTCTTATAATGGTCACTCAATTCACTCCTTCTGAACTGGTGAGGGTCTAACTACAATTGATCTAGTTCCCTTTTGACACCTTTTCGCTAGTTCGGAACTAGAAATTCTGCTCACTAGTTATTGAGTTCCCTGCAGGGTACATGTGTAGGTATATATGTATTTATACCGTGCTTATGTATGTTTTAACAAACGTAATAAGCAATGCAAAAATGAATGCATCGGAAGTAATAATAAGTGTGGAGTATTAAAGCGTAATACCGCTGCTACCGCCATTTTTGTTTAGTGAATATTTTTCTATGCCCAGTAGGAACCAGCAGTAATGTCATAAAGTAGATAAGATTATGATTGTGACGACTATTATGTAACACACTACCCGAACCACTTTCCCAGAAAAGAACAATAGCGCTTTCTTTTCTACACAAATATGCTGTCATTGAATGATAGCGAGGAGGGGGAAATTTTTATATATATTTTTTATATATTTATTATTATATTTTTACCAGTTAGCGAGTATGGCTACTATTCATTATGGGTTCAAACATTTTTGTTCGATCCGATCTCGCTTGTCTGATGGCGATTCGAAAACGCCACATATAAACAAATAATAAATTTTGTTTTCTAGGCACAGTGTTTGTTTTTCATTTATTGCGATCTTTTACTTCCTATGAAATTTCCTAATAATATTCAGGACAACTAAACCTCAATGCAACATATTAAATGCTATTTTATTTAGACTATCCAAAAAGAGCTTTAAGGACAACCCTTCATTAGTTTTTCTAAAAATCAGTGGGTAAAAAAATTTCAAATTTAAAATGGCAATACAAGTTTGACCTAAGAATGCAAAAAGCGCTTATAGTACTCGTATATGGGCTTATGTAGGTCTTTTATCCTGAGTTGGAGGAACACATCGTGGCCGCTGCGGTGCAGTGGGTAGAGTGCTCGCCTGCTATACCAGAGGTCTCGGGTTCAAACCCCAGTCCGAGAAAACACCAAAAAAAAATTTTCTAATTAGTAAAAATCCAATTATTGAGTATTTTAAGAGCAGCGGTCACCTCTCGGCAGTGGGCGGCATACCCTCCGAGTGTATTTCTGCCATGAAAAAGCTTCTCACAAAAAGTGCATTCGCCGTTCGGAGCCGGCATAAAACTGTAGGTCCACCCAATTAGTAGGAAAAAACAAAAAGGAGCACACCTCGAATTGGGAGAGAAGCTCGGCCATAAAACTCGTCAGAGTTATAATAGCGCCATTGCATTATATATTATTATGGAGGAACACATCTGCTCAAAACTGCTGTCGCACTGGGTTATAAATTGTACTCCTTTTCCTACAAGGCACTTCTTTACTTGCCTGCATATTAATTTTGGCTTTGTTTTGTTGCCTAAATATGCCTTCCGGTTGAAAATTTAATTAAAATTTTAATTTTTTTTTTTTTGGCAAACCACTAGTGAACCGAATATAGAACGGGTCATTGTTTTCTTGTTTTTATTTGGCATTGTTGTAGCTCGGCAATTTGGTGCGGGTTATTGCGTTATTTCAGTTTTATTTGCCATTGTTGTCTCGTTTTATTTTTTTGCTTTCTATTTCTACTGCAGTTTTAATTGATAGTGCCAGTACAAAGAGCAAAAGGACCAACACAGCAGCAACAACAACAATCAAATAGAAATTTATGTAAATAAAAAGCAGCTGTGCTCGCTCCATGCTCTGCGCTGCGCTGCGCTGCGCAATGTGTGGTGCGAACGGAAATGATTAATGCTGTGTTTGCTAGCTTTCGTTGTTATGGTTGCTGTTATTTTGTTGTTGTTTTTGTTGTTGTTGTTGCATTGATTGCTGCTGCATTGTTGGTAGAGCAATTTGTGACAGGATGTGGCATTGACGGCAGTTGCACTTATGCGGTTGTTGCTTTGAAATTAAATGCATTACTTTTAGAGAGTTAATGCATTTATGCGTATTAGGGTGGGTCGCTTAGTTTGGATTTTTTTTTTTTTTTTTTTTTTTTTTTTTGAAATTAGATAAATTTGCGTTATATTAAAACTTATCTAAATTACTACATAAAAGACATCTAAGATTCCAAAAAAATTGGCAATCCAGTGCCATTTATCCAGTCGATCCATGTACCAAAGGAGTTTTCGATAACTGAATCGGTTTTACAGGCCAGCGTACGAATTATTTTTGAAAATGTCATATTAAATCAATCTTGTTAGTTTGGCGGGAAAATAAAAAAATAGTACCATTTTATTTTTTTTGTATTTTTATTAAATCTTTATAAAATGATCTTTATTTATTCGTAATGAAAAAAATATAATTAAATAGTGATTATTCGACGATATTTCGTAAAATTCAACACAAGTATGTATACAGTAGTACATACATACATATACAAATGAAACTGGCTTCTAACACACAGAATTTACGGAAACAATATTTTTTCATAATTTAGTAATAATAATAATGCAATGGCACTAATATAACTCTGGCATGTTTTCTGACCGAGCTTCTCTCCCAATTCGAGGTGTGCTCCTTTTTGTTTTTCCTACTAATTGGGTGGACCTACAGTTTTATGCCGGCTCCAAACGGCGAATGCATTTTTGTGTGAGAAGCTTTTTCATGGCAGAAATACACTCTCGGAGGGTATGCCGCCCACTGCCGGGAGGTGACCGCTGCTCTTAAAAAACACAATAATTGGATTTTTACTAATTAAAAAAAAAATGTTTTTTTTTCTGTGTTTTGCTCGGACTGGGGTTTGAACCCCAGACCTCTGGCATAGCAGGCGAGCACTCTACCCACTTCACCACAGCGGCCATAATTTAGCTGTGCGTGAATTATGGTGGTGGTTAGGACTCGATATGTTGGTTGGCATTTCAAAATCAGATGAGATGGCACTTGGAGTATTGGAAAGAAAAAGTTCTTCGGGAGATTAATGCACCTTTTCGCATTATCGTAAGCGGGTATCGACGGAGATTTAATGATGAGCTGTACGAGCTTTACTCAGACATCGACACTGTTCAGTGAATAAAGATCCAGCGGCTGCGTTGGGAAGCTCATATCGTGAGAATGGATGAAGGTTCTCTGGGCCAGAAAGCATTTCTTTCGAAACCCGTTAAAGGCAGAAGGCACTGCGTTGGAAAGAGCAGATAAAGATTGACTCGCCCCCAACTTGGTATTTCCAATTGGCACCAGGCAGCACGAAGCATAAACAACTGGCGCGCTTTATTGGACTCGGCCTGAATTGTCTAGATGGTTAAGCGCCAATTAAGAAGAAGAATCCAGAAATTATACTGGCTAGCTTGATATTTTGCAGATGGCTAAAGATGCTACAGTTTATAAAGTATTCCCATTGGTAGGCAGCTATTTCCTCCAGTACTCAAGCCACAATTCGCTTACGCTTTTTATAAGCAATTTATGTTTGAAGTCTATGCAATACGCTTCAAAGTTGCAGCTCTTCTACACATGGGAATATGTTTGCATAGTCGCACATACATATGTATATTCAAATATTAACATCCGTATACTTACTTTATTATTTCGTTTTCTCAAGACTGGAACTCATGTGCAAGGGACACATAAAGGAAGCTACTCACTACTATAAAATCCAACAACTTTGGTCTTAGCAATAACAAAAAGCTTGTCGCCAGACAAAACAACAACAGCAACTCCACTGCATAAAACCAACACACCACAACCGCATCTTTTCACATTCTTTTACGAAAATTCTCAGCTCTAAAGTCTCGCCTGCCCATTTCACAATCTCATCAGCTCTCCTCTATTTGCCTCCCGTTGCAAAACGTGCGTACGCTAGACAACTATGATGATAGCATTTCGAAAGTTTGTGACAGCAAAGCAGGGAGGTGCAAATATGTATACGCGGATAGTCTGTTTTGTATGCGTGCGAATAAACTAGGGGTGTGAACTTTTTTGATAAAATTAAATTAAAATTTTGTATAACATTCAATCAATGACTTTACATGGTTTTGGACTCCCACGAACCCTTTCGGCAAACTAATGCAGTAAATTGGTGAAAACCAAAAGCTATTGACCGACATATTTACATTGGTTAAAATGGAATTAACTTAGGGCTACTTTCTTATTTCTCAATAGAGAACGTTATTGCAATTACAAATTTCTTTCGAACAGACCTATTAAGTTCGGATTAAAATTAATAATGATTAAATTAAAGAATTGTAAAGAAAAATTATGATTAATAACCATTAAAAAAATAATCAGAAATAATCATATAATCACGTAATTTTTTTAATCGCATGATTATTTTTAATTGCCCATTTTTTTTTTAATTGTAGGATTAGTTTTAATTGCTCGATTATTTTCAATTGTGCGATTATTTCTTTTAATATGATTATTTTAAATTATTTTTGAAAATAGGTATGTGTAGGTATGTACATACCCAGCAGTATTTGAGGTAAGGAGGTGCATATTCAATAGAATATTCATTATGAAAAAGAGCCTGAAAGTAAGCTCAAAATTCATTGCTGAAAAAATAACTGAACACGCAGTGAAGACATCAGGTGTACTGAAATACATGCTATGGAAGTTCTCCCTGCGTATTCAGGCCTTTTTTCCTACAGAAACTCTCCCTTCTCGTTCGGCAGTTTTTAGGTAGTTGATTTTCGACGCCACCTCTATATAAAAACGAAAGGGAAAGTTCAGATATTAGAACTACATCTCTACTGAATATTCAGTTGGAAATATGTGCTGTTTTCCAGCTGATAAATACTGCTGGGTACATATATTAATGCATGTATGTGTGCATGAATGTGTGTATGAGTGTATGCATGTTTTTTTTTTTACGAGGAGGAAGTATCGAAAGCCTTTACCACGTCAGTACAGGACTCTAACCGTACTAAACCTCCTACTGTCATCGTACCGAACCCCCCGGTACTACCGTCACACATTTATTTTTTATAAAAGTGGTCAGTGTTAGGTGGTCTGCGGAGGCCAAAGCTCCGTACCACGCTCAATGAAGGATGCAGCAGGCCGAGCTCCTGTACGTATCCGTTCCACTCGAAGTGGTAATTGTTAGATGTACCTATGTTTAGAAGAAGAAATCTGACATAATTTGCACACCTTTAGTCGCCGCTGCTTCGCCATGTTCTCTCTAGGCTTCTCAGTGTTTTCATGGTGTCTGCTATTACGTCACTCGCTGCAGTCCATTTTTCCTTGCTTTCTAGCATATGCTTCACGAACGACTCAGATGTATACTCTCCTCCAAATATTCTACGGAGCTTGTTTCTAGATTCGTAAAATCTTGCACACTTAAAGAATACGTGGTATGCATCGTCTATTGCTTGCCTCTCGCAGTGATCACACATTGGGTTCGACTCATGCTTAAAGCGAAAGAGATGGGCCTTGAAACAACCGTGTCGAGATAGGAACTGCGTCAGGTAGAAACCGACTTCGCCGTTTGCTCGTTCCAATCAGCATCTCAAATCTGGTATGCATCTATGGGTCCAGCGTCCCTTCGTCGAGTTACCCCATCTAAGCTGCCAGCTATGCATGCTTGCCTCTCTCGTGACGGAACGCTCGACATCGTTCTGTGCAATAATTGCAGCTTCTTTTGCTAGTATGTCTATAGGGTATAGACTGGCAATTACTAGTGCGGCCTCATCCCCGATAAGGGTTTAAACGCACAGCATACACTCAACACATGTATGTATGCATGTGGGTATGTATGTATGAATGTATGTATGGATGTTTTGTTCACAAGCAAATTTGAAAAAAAAAAACAAAAAATTAAAAGTAATTAATCGATTAATTAATTAATCATGCAATAAAAAAAATTGAAAATAATCTAAATAATCATGCAATTAAAAATAATTAATCGATTAATTATTTTTTATATAATTTAATAATCTTTTAATTATTAAAGAGATACAAAAACAAAACATGCTTTAATAATAATCATTCAAATTTTTAATCATTAAATAACAGGTCTGCTTTCGAATAAGTAAAAAAAATCTTCAAATAAATTGTATGTATAAGAACAGCACCACCCGGCGTGCATTCCTAGGGAAAACATACATACGCATGTATGCAGATATTTCCATTTGTGTAGAAGATTGATATTAAAAGGATATTCCGCAAAATGGAAGAATCATTGAAGATGCCAGAAGAATTTGAAAGCGTAAAATGCCAACCAACGCTGACTTTAATTTTCGCATCAACTCGTGCATAACATAAAATAATGCAAGTTATGCAAAATAATACACTCGAACGCGGTTTGGTCCCAATGGAAGCAGCAGATGCCATCAGCAGCTGGTACAACAACAGCAATAAGAAGAGCAAAAATAATCTAGGAGAATTAAAACAGAACACATATGGAAAGCAATATTGCTGAAGTGAAGCATAAAGAATGTATGTAGAAATATGCATGCGAATGTTTAGTGCAAAACCGGCTGAAGGTTGACTACGTCGAGGACGTCGTGAAAAGCTTCCGATATGCGAATACGAAGGGCGACTGATTGTATGAATATTGTAAGTATATGAATTGTAATTATCAAACTGGAATTTTCAAAGTCTAATAGGACCGTCAGAATGAATACTTTTCCGTCAATCCTGCAATCCGTATAACTGACAACAGAGTAAAATTACGTGTATTTCAATGACGATCGACACCATGATACAAACATACAAGGTAGTTCCATTTCACTTTGACATTGTCATTTTTGATTATAATATGGATTTTTGACGTCTTATTTTAAGTCAAAAATTTAGGATAGCGTTGCCCAATCAAATTTTTTTGGCTGAGGGTATATTTGAACAAAATATTGGGTATTTTAAATGAAATGGTGTTTTTCACATATGCTAATCAACAAAACAAATAAAAGACAACAATCAGCCGATGTAATGAGTATATTTTAACATTTTGAAAAATTTAAACAAAAAAGCTTTCCAAAGAAAATAAAAAAAAGTTACTCATAAAAATAAAATAGATTTATGCAGTTATTAAAGTCGAAAAATATTATCAAAACGTCCATTATAGGTATTTCAATATTTGAAAACTGTTCGATTTTTTATGAATAAGGTAAGAGTTCTTGATTTTCTTTATATCGTCGCTATAGAATAAAAAAGACGCAAAGTGTTTTGTTGAGGAAGAAAGACGCAAACTTTTTTTTTTTTTCAAAGAAAGACGCATTAAAAATATTTTTCGAAGGAAAGACTCTTTATTTTTTTTGATAACGAAGAAAGACGCTTTATTTTTTTTACTATAAAGAAAGAAGCATTTAAATATTTTTTAGGAAAGAAAGATGTATTCGATTTTTTATTTTTCTTTGTCAATATTAATGCATATGCGTCTTTCTTCGCAGTTAATAATGCTAATGCGTCTTTCTTCGTCGAAATATTTTATAATGCGTCTCTGTTCGTCGAAATATCTTTAATGTGTCTATCTTCGTCGACATGTTTTGTAAAGCGTCTTTCTTCCCCGACATATTTTTAATGCGCCTTTTTTCGTCGACAAATTACTGGCATGCGTCTTTCTTCTTCGGGATCGACGATATATATAAATACATATAAAAATGCATATGTTTTATACAAGAATATTTCCACATTTAAAAAATATATTTATTAAGAAAATTGTTTGGCAGTTATATAAGAATGCAAATTTAATTTAAATTTTTATGTTGCAGTTTTCCTTAGATTTTACTTACGTTACTAATTTTATTTTCCTTTATTTTATTATTTACCTAATTCTGAAATAGATTCTTCGCAAAAAAAAATCTTTTTACTAACTTTTCATCTAAATTAAATATTTTATTTACCAATAAATTTTGCATATAACTAGAGCCCTAGATTCCCGCACTCAAAATAATATTTCGTAAATATTACGAAATCTTTCGTACATATTACGAAATTCTTTCGTAAAATTGAGCAACGAATGGTTTCGTAAATGGTACGAAAACTATTTCGTACTATTTACGAAATACTTTCGTAGTATTTACGAAATACTTTCGTATATTTACGAAGGCTTTCGTAATATTTACGAAATACTTTCGTAGTATTTACGAAAGGTTTCATACTATTTACGAAATAGTTTCGTAGTATTTACGAAATACTTTCGTATATTTACGAACGCTTTTGTACTATTTACGAAATACTTTCGTAGTATTTACAAAGGCTTTCGTACTATTTACGAAATACGTTCGTACTTTTGAGCAACGAAAGATTTCGTAAATATTACGAAACCGCTTTCGTACATTTACGAAGGCTGTTAGAGCTGTCAAATTGTTGTACAATTGACCAAATAATTTTTTAGCTTAACGTTAAAAAAAACCATAATTATTACATAATTATATATATGTACATATGATGTGTATTTCAACGAAATTTGAAAACTTTTTAGAAATATGTATATCAATAAAATAATGCTAAGAGAAAGATGTTTTATACTATATGCATAAGAAATAAGTTTAGATAATTTCATTTTAGTTTTAAATATTTACTAAAATTAATTTATTCAATTAATTTAAAAGTTTTTTATTTATTTTAATATTTTACATTTATATTAATATTAATTTTAGTAACTAATAAAATAAGAGATATTTATTGCTTATACGTGTTCTGACAAACATAGAAAACTTTGGAAATCGCAATTTGCAAATGTGGACGTCGTTCCGATCCACTTAAATAGATAACCCTGTGAAAAAGAAAGAAAAAAAGAAAAAGAAAAATAAAAAGAAAAAGAAAAAAAAGAAAAAGAAAAAGAAAAAAAAATAAAAAATTAAGACTAACATAAAAAAAAAAATTTGACTAAGATAAAAATAGAGAAAGATAAAGATAAAGATAAAAATAAAGATAAAGATAAAAATAAAGGGAAACTACTTAAAACCTTAAAATTCAAGCAGCTACACTCGGAGAAAAAACTAAAAAAAAATTTTATTTTTATAATGCACGTATTAGTTAAACCAGATCGTTTTTATTTTAAAAATGAAAATTTGTAAATTTAAAATGAAACTTTTGAAATAAAAATGTATTTTGGATTAAATAGAATCATTTTTAAATTAAAAATTAAAATGAAGGGAATAAAAGCGCAAGTTTTAGGTTAAAAATCTCATAGGGCTTGAATAAACATTTGTAAATTTAAATGTTTTTCCTTAATTTTACAAACAATTTTACAATGAACCTTTTTAAAATAAAAATGGTCGTCTCTACATCACTTTTAAATACGTTTTTGCCCATTTTATGTACGTTTTCGTATGTTTTTAAAATGTTTTTCTCTGAGTGTAGAAATATCTCTTTATATTATTTTATTAAGTATTTATTTAGGAAAATAAATAAGACCGAAAAAAAGTAAAGTAAATGCAACTAAAGTACTCACCTTTAAGTTTAATCAAGTTGGAAAATATCACAGTTTATTTTATATATCAATATCGCCTTTTTATATACAATGCATTATTCTTTTTCATTACGCACTTACTACTTAAAATAATTTTTTATATTATTGCACCGACTCAACACTTTACAATGATAGAAGACTTGTACGGTAAAATATTGTTGTACGAAAGTATTTCGTATATATTACGAAAGTATTTCGTAAATCTTTTAATCCTTTGATAATGTTACGAAAACTTTCGTACAATATACGCAATTATTCGTAAAGATAATTTTAAGAAAATTTACGAAAGTGTTTCGTAATATTTACGAAATATTTCGTAATATATACGAAAAAAATATTAGAAAATGGTTTACCAAAGACCTTTCGTAATATTTACGAAAGATTCGTAAAATTAGATTTTGTTGAGAAAAATGCTTTCGTAATATATACGAAACTTTCGTACATTTTACGAAACTCTAGACTACGAAAGTCTTTCGTAGTTTTTTTACGAAATTTTATTTTTAGTGCGGGTATCGAGCAATTCGATCTGATCGATTTTGTTTGAGGCCCTTTTGTTGTTCAAATACCCGTACAAACATACGGGTAATGAACAAACAAACAACTGTTCGAGCATTTGAACAACAATTGTTCGGGCTACTCGAAAATGTTCAAAAAAAAATCGAGAGCTCTACATATAACCATGCCATCAACCGCACTTGTTTTTTCGGTTACAAGTACATAAGTCGTGCCAGTATTCATAATTTCTAAACCACTAAAATTTTTCAATGAAATTCGCAGGAGGTGTAGTGGGAATGTAGTATGTACTATATTCCACAAACTTGCCGCAAGTTATTTAAGAATAAATCTTATTTTTTATATAATTATTTGTGATCTGATATTATGAAGAATTTAATACGTAAATATACGTATTTATATATATATCAATATTCAAATTAAAAAAATTCGTTTTGTTGCAATCGATACCATGGTTACCATGGAAATAAAAAATAACATAAATAGAGGATTTTTAGCACTGAGTATGGCAGCACGAAATGTCATAATCCATATAATTGTCAGGTGGTTAATATGGCGACAAAAATTTGACGTTTACACTACCTTCTTTCTTGTATCATGATCGACACATTCGGTACTTCAACTTTGCCGTAACAAATATATGAAATTGAAGTATGTGTCAGTTAAACGGAGCTGAATTGCCGGAAGAGTATTCATTCTGACGGGCCCATAAAGAGCACAAAGTTTTGTATCCCCAAAACAAATTTGACAACAGATGAATGAAAGTTCTTCATAGTAAATCATATTTCTGCCCCTTTAGCAACGGAAACATAAATTTAATGCCCATTAAGCCAGGGACAAAATATCGTGTATGTACTTCGAAATGAAAAAAAAAAGATTTCTTGATCATTTTTAGTTGCAAGCTTGTTCATTTATGAACTGCAATCGAATTCGTAAAACTTCGCCACTTTGCATATGACCCCATAGCATGATCTGGAACTTATCAGACGTCCCTTGTATATTTCACTTATGTGCACGTATGTAAATATTTCGCGCCAAGGTATGCAAGCATTGACTGAGTGTATGAAAACATACATACACATGTACATCGCTCAGGTATGTGGAAGACACAGCAGCACTAAAGCTTAGAGCGCAACACAACCTCGCTCTACACCTACTTCAAGTTCGTTTCTTAGAATTTGGATGCAGTTCTAAAAGCACAAACGAATTAAATTATAAATGGCGCATATAACGATATATATATGTACATTAGGGTGGTCGCTCAATGTATGGTGACAAATTTTATATCACACTCACTCCCTAGGTCTATGATAATATAGTCGAATATACCATATATAAATTTTTGACCCGATCGTAGACGTTTAAGGTCAAATTTCAGGAAATTCTATGAAGACTGAAAAAAAATAAATTGAATTTTTTGTATATCTAATAACCGAAAACGATCACCCTGCACTCAAGTGTACCAAATATAAATTCTGGTCCCGATCGGAGACAATTAAGTGGTGTCGCAGAGAGGTCAAGATTCATATTGTCATATGTGATCCCTGTGCGACATCCCTTAACTGCCTGCGATCGCAACCAAAGTTTATATTTAATCACTTTTTGTGCAGTATTATGGATTTCGGTTATTAGATGTAAAAAAAAAGGTTAATTAAATTTTTTGAATATCCATAGAGTTTTCTGAACTTTTACCCCTGTGCGACACCCCTTAACCACCTCCGATCTGGACAAAAATTTATACATATGTGATATATTTGGATTGTGCTGTTACCGATGCGATGTAGGAGGCGAGACCGAAGAAAATCACTACTTTGATTTTTTAAGGACCACCCTAATATACATACATATTCTCCACCATATGAAAAATTGAAAATCTGTTGGTGACAGCATTCGCGCATAAGCTACATACACACTAACGCCCGTCAGATAGACTAATGCTCATATGCACACACATATCAAGCACCACAAATGGAAAAATTGAATTTGGAGTATTATATGAAGACGTTGACAAAAGCAATTAAATATTAAAAAAACTAAAAAAAACGGATGCAAAAAGAGCAAAGACAACGTGTCTAAATGTCTTCAGCGCTAACAAGCTTGACTGACAGGTAAGAAAGTGAACGAGTTAATATTCTTAATCCTTCGTTAATGAAAAGTTGCAATGCTATAATGTAGCAGAGATGGACGAGAGTGAAGCTATCTGCTTTTGCTACACTAGTGGCGAAAATAAAAATATAAAAAGATGCGCCTTCCAAGCCCAAGCATGGTCTGCAAATTATCGCAATTCTGTCACGAAACAATTGATAATCAATCTCTTAATTTATATCTTTACTTAAAAATTTGCTCGACTAATACTATACAATTTTTGCCACCAGTGTTCAGGAAAAGCTTACTCAATTATGCGTACGCTAAGTCAGCATATCTTCTATTTAATTACGACATTATAACTCTCTTAAGAATCTTTTATTACTTAAGAGGATATATAAATATACATATGGTTGAGCAACGTGTAAGTAAATAAAGTGGCATGTTCTTATTCATAATTTCTCAACGTGTTCAACGTCAATGTTGAAAACGTGAAACTTTTCCTAATTCGTGTAAAATATTTACCAGTTCAGCGAATGTGTAATCACACTCATTTACAATACTCATTTCAATATTAGCATTTCTATCTACGAACTAAATTCCTTTTATTCATCTGCTTAAAATTGACAGCGGAAATCGATCCAAGTGCTAGACAATTTTTAGCAAGGTCAGGAAGCTGCAGGAAAATAAATATGATATTCGTAATCAAGAGAAAATTCTACTTCAAAGCCCGTCTCCACATAACTTGTTTCGCCAAAGAAACATGTAGCAAAACATCTCGCTAAATAACCCGTCACCACGTGGCTGATCGTGATTCAGTTTAACATTTCTCTTTCTTGTTCTTCTTAAATTTTTGTATGTTTGCTTATTTTTGCGTTTTTGTTTTGGTCTGTGTGAGATTTCGATAGATTTTCGATACAAAATTAGAGAAGGCATCAATATCATCGCGTTTGCCAAGAGGATTGAGAACGAAACAAGAGTTTCAATCGCTCTCAGAAATTTGTATGGAAATTGGCGAGATTCGGCACTCGTTTTGGGGTCGAAACAAGATTGAGAGAGCGAGTGCAGAAAAAAAGAGCGAAACACGTTATGTGGAGACATGGTATTAGGAAAGTGTTAGTTGATGGTGGTAAAAAATTGGCTTACTGTATTTTTCCATATTCCACAAAAGCCTCCTTTGGAAACCTGAGACTCACAATTCAATTTTAAAGCTATGCTTTCTTGGACTTGTTTGCTTATATTTGACCAGAGAATGCATCTGTCGCCGCAAGAAGTCGGTTATAGGTACTCGTACTATGTGCAATATGTTACGTATACGCCACGGCGGCCGGCGGCTTCAAAGCGCCACAAATTCAACAGCGAGTGGTTGTGTGCGTCACCGTTTTCCGCTTTGTTATTGTTTTATTTACGCTGTTCTGTTTTTTAATTTTTCTGCTTCTTAATTTATTGCTCTTTATATTTTCGCGGTGTGATGCAACATCTTTGTACATACATATGTATACATATGTATACAAAAGACCATCGATGCACTCATACCGCCATGCAAATCCACATACCAGACCTGTTAATTTCCGATTAGGATCAAGGCTGCTCAACGAAATGAACAAAATAATTTTGTTTCAAAAAATATCAATAAAAAATATACAAAAATTATTTTGTTTTGCTAATTATCGGAAACAAAATTTTTTCGTTTCAAAAATTATCAATAAACCTTTAATCAGAATAATTTTGTTGCGTTGATATAAAAAAAATTAACAAAAATTGTATTTGTTTTTATTCATGTACGTATGTACATACATACAAACATATGTAAAATTTCTTTTCTTCATAGAAAACGAAATTATTGAAAAGTCAATTTTTTTTGTTTAAATTTGAAACTATATTTTTTTGAAATAATTGTTTTGATAATTATCAAAACAAAAAAAATTTTGTTTATTTTTTTTTTGATAACAGTTGAAACGAAATGGACTTTGTTATGCTTTTTACGTTTATAAAATCGAATATTTCAACAGAAACAAAATTTTTTTTTGTTTATTGTTAAAAATAACGTTATATTGCAGCCTTGATTAGGATTAGTAATCAATTAAATTGTTTTATTTTTTAATAGGTAATCATTATTTTAATTCTTTTGCAGAAAAAAAGTAATTTTAATGATTACGATTTAAAAAAATCAAAAAAAAATCAAAAAAATCAAAAAAAAATCAAAAATAATCATAAAAAATCAAAAATAATCAAAAATAATCAAAATAATTTTTTTGTAGCTTTTAACTAATGTAGAAAAATCAAAAAAAAATCAAAAAAATCATAAAAAATAAAAAGAAATGAAAAATTATCATAAATAACCAAAATAATCGAAAACAATCAAAATAATTTTTTTGATTATTTTTAATTATTTTTGATTTTTTATGATTATTTTTCTTTTTTTTGATTTTTTATGTTTTTTTTTTTTTATTTTTTTTAATCGTAATTGCAAAACAATCATTAAAATTTGAAAACAATGAGTAATCAATCATTAAATAGATACCTGAAAAAATAATCAATCAAACCGGTAATCATTACGATTAATAATCATTATTTAACAGGTCTGCTACATACCTATATGTAGACGAAGAAGACTAGTAGTAGTGGTGATAGTTAGTGACAGTGGCATGCGGGACAGTTATGGCAGTCATGTGTCTCAAATTGTTTCCTTGCGTGCGATGCTCCAGTCGCTTGTATACACCGAGTTTTCAATCCATGTATATGAGTCTTGTATAGTTTATGGAAAAGTCGTTTGTGACTTGGACTGGTCTGCTTCATTTTGTGTCCCAGCCTGAGTTTGAATTGATGCAGCGAAAATATAATATATGCATACGACATACGTTTCCTTGCTTGCACAAGTCCACATACATACGAGTATAACCATTTGCACACGACATATTTCTCACATGGTTGGTTCATTGCTTTGAAATTGGAGTACGTGAGTAAAGGAAATTGTGCAGCAATAAAAGAATGAAGCTGTTCTTCATACCCAATTTTTTTGCTTTATTTTTCTTCTTTCTTTCGGTACTTGAATCACTTTCTAATAATTTATAACTTCGCCATTATTTTTGAATTTTTCGATTAGTACATTTTTCTAGGACGTTCCTTTCTTTCAAGCAAATCTAGCAACTTAAAACTAAAATCTTCAATGAAATCTGTGTTTGTTCCTGTCTTACAAAAAATACTAATACACTAATGTGCCCACCCGAAAAATAAATGACTTGCAACAAATTTTGGCTGCCAGTTACAAAGAATATTGGCGATATACAAGCAGCCCAACATCAATCATAAAATGTGCTACTTAAACAGATTTTTTTACCAAAAATATTTTTCCTTTCTGGTTTTTTTTTTTTCATTTTCCTTCGCCTTTTCTTTTGGTATACCCACCCAAAATATAATCAATCAATATAAACGGTGACCTTTGAGGTAAGTTGTAGATAACTAAGCCGGAAAACAGAATTATATTTATGCATAAATAAATATAATTCCTAACTAAGAAGTTAAAGCTTTTTATAATTACCAATAGACGAACTTTGGACCGCTCAGACACGCCACAAGGCTCATTGTCTTACGGTTCATAATAGGCGCAAAAGCTCGTTAATTTCTGTGGTAGTTAGTAAATAGAAAAATTGGCAAAACATGTACATATGTACGAGTAAATATTTACAATTTTAAATCCAGAGAAGAACTTCTTCAACAAAATAAATTGAAATTGAATTTAATTATGGCAATTATGCACAACGAATGACGATGACCATGCCGTTAACAACTACACTCATATTAATGTATCTCTATGCAAACAATGAAGCCAATTAAGCATTTCTATGTACTGGCCAATTTCTACAAGCACTTAAAACTCTACATAATATGTATGTATATGTAAAAAGATTTCGTGTTGTTGCATGTTATATACTACATATCTATTTGAATTATCGCTAATTAATTTGGCCACAACAATGCAAACCGACCATTAACGGCTGAAATATAAGGCCACGCACTTACAGACACATGCACAACGTTGAATGATATTTGGTATGTGCAAACATATACCCAGAGTCCAACATAACTGTTAAGTTTTTTCTAAGTGTCCTAAAATAACAGTTTCATGTAAACACAAAAGCATAACAGTTGAGCAACGCCGATAACAGTTATTGTTTACAGACTAGCTGTTTTCCTCAGTGGGAAACCTTTATTTTCAATTTTTTTCCGTCACTGTTGGACAGTTATCGCTGTTGGACAGTTATCGCTGAGCAGCGAAAAATTTCTGTCGCGAAAGGACGGATATTTTGGGCAGAGAAAAAATAAAAGTCCTTTGTGCATGTATGTGTCGTACGCACGTACATGTGCCACTACGTTGAGGATGAACATATGAAATACATATGTATGCATGTAGGTATGTAGGTATATAATTATGCTAAATGGTACGTCGGTATGCCTGCGATCTGGTGGAATGGAAAGCGGGTAAAGCAATTTTCCATGTTTATTATACATTATTGAATCTTTCGTTTAACATTTTTTTGCATATACATACATACATATGTACATATATGTAACGACCTCTTTTTATACATATATAGATTAGGTAGTCGCCTTTTATTAAATTTTAAGTGAGAGGCGGTAAAATCTTAATACCAAAATAATAAATTCGTTATCTATATCTATACTTCTATACTTCTATACTAATTATATAAAATTGATTGTATGGAAAATGTATGTAACGCGATAACTCAAAAAGTACTGGACCGATTTTTATAATTCTTTTTTTAAAATGTCACAAATGGTAAATTTTCGAAAACCATGTACTTTTTTTTGCGCATTTCCAAGACTTTAATACCTTTTTCCCGGTTTTAAATTTCGAAAAACTCAAAAAAGCGCAAGCATAGACAGATTCGTTTGGTCATTTGCCGTGTTCAGTGGAGGCGTCTCAGTCGTGCCAGGCAGCGCAGCGCAGACGACTCACATGTTTGTTTTTGCACGGTTTGTTGTTTGTCTCAATGCAACCAAAAACCTGTTAACACATGCATAGTATGCTATAACTCAAGAACGCCTGCACCTACACGTGCGATATTGGTATCAAATGAAAGGTGTTGAGCAGGACTTCAACATAGAGTTATTTTCATTGTGATGCCTAGACATCCTCCTCAGTCTGGGTAAGAATGTGGACCCAGATGACTCCGGAATGTTTTTGAACGATATTGGTATGAAATTAAATGTATTGAGCAGGGCTTTAACACAGACTTATTTTCATTGTGATGTCCATACCGGATCTCCTGATATGGGTCAAAAGGTGGATCTGGATGACGTCGGGATGTGTTTGAGCGATATTGCTACCAAATGAAAGGTCTTGATGAGGACTTCGACGTAGAATTATGTTATTTGTGATGCCTGGGCCGGGTCCCCAAATTTGGGTTAAAATGTGACCCCGGATTAACCCAGAATGTTTCGGAGCAATATTGGTATGAAATGAAAGGTTTTGAACAAGGCTTTTATATGTAGTTCTATTCATAATATTTCCTAGACCGAGTCCCCAGATATTGGTCAAAATGCGGACCCGGATGTTTTTGAGCGATATTGGTATCAAATGAAAAGTGTTGGGAACGGCTTCAACATAGAGCTGTGGCTAGACAATGTCATCGAGTGGACCCAGGTAACGCCGGAATAACTTAACTTAACTTAACTTAAATTAACTTGACTTGACTTGAATGGAATTAACTTGAATTGACTTGAATTGGGTTGACTTGAATTGACTTGATTTGACTTGAGTTGACTTGACTTTGGTTAACTATTATTCCTCATTGCGAAGCAACGGGTATTTGCTAGTTTTTAATAAAGCCGAACTCTAAGTATTAACAATAATAATATGAAGTAGCTATGTACACAGGTATGCACCTACGTACTACTAAGCTTAACTATGATAAGTTAATATGTATGTAAGTACATATGTACATACATATGTATGCTGTATAAGAATTGCAGAAATATGCAATGCCGACGGCAAATGAACTGGTGCCTCTTTGACACATTTTCGCTAGTTATGAACCAGCAATTCTGTTCTCTAGTTACTTATTAACTTCCCTGCAGAGTATGTAAGAAAATTCACACACATGCCTTTATAATTAAACTAGCAAATACCCGTTGCTTCGCAATGAGGAATAATAGTTAGCCAAAGTCAAGTCAAGTCAACTCAACTCAAATCAAGTCAAGTCAACCCAAGTCAATTCAAGTCAATTCAAATCAAGTCAACTCAACTCAAATCAAGTCAAGTCAATTCAAGTCAACTCAAGTCAATTCAAGTCAAGTCAAGTCAGGCCAAGTTAATTTAAGTAAACTTAAGTTAAGTTAAGGTATTCCGGGGTTATCTGGGCCCACTTGATGACCTTGTCTAGCCATCACTGCAGCTCTATGTTGAAACCGTTCCCAACACTTTTCATTTGATACCAATATCGCTCAAAAACATCCGGGTCCGTATTTTGACCCATATCTGGAGACCCGGTCTAGGAATCATTATAAATAGAACTCCATGTAAAAGCCTTGTTCAAAACCTTTCATTTCATACCCATATTGCTCCGAAACATTCCGGGTTAATCCGTGGTCACATTTTGACCCATATTTGGGGACCCGGCCCAGGCATCACACATAACATAATTCTACTTTTCATTTGGTAGCAATAAAGCTCAGAAATATTCGAGGGTCATCCGGTCCACCTGTTGACCCTTATCTGGAGTCCCGGCCTAGGCATCACTATTAAAATAGCTCTATATTGAAGTCCAGATCAAGATCTTTCATTCGATACCAATATCGCTCAGACACATCTCTACTTCATCCAGATCCACCTTTTGACCCATACCAGGAGACCCGGCATGGAAATCACAATGAAAATAAGTCTGTGTTAAAGCCCTGCTCAATACATTTAATTTCATACCAATATCGTTCAAAAACATTCCGGAGTCATCTGGGTCCACATTCTTACCCAGACTGAGGAGGATGTCTAGGCATCACCATGAAAATAACTCTATGTTGAAGTCCTGCTCAACACCTTTCATTTGATACCAATATCGCACGTGTAGATGCAGGCGTTCTTGAGTTATAGCATAGTATGCATTAGGCTTGGGTAACTCAGCACTGAGTCATGACTCCGTGTCAACTCCCATCAGTGAGCTGCAAGCTCAAGCTCATCTCACGATAAAATTATAACTCAGTAGCACACTTGACTCCGTTGGCACGTTTATAGCACGTTAACTCAGTAGCACACTTGACTGCGCTGGCACGTTTATAGCATGTTAACTCATTAGCACACTCGACTCCGCTGGCACGCTCGATTTCGCCTCTTATTTATGTGTCATCTTGTGCATGCTTACTTTATATGGCACTTGTTGTATTTTGGTGGTTTTTGGTATTGGGGTGGTCACCTATTTATGCATTTTTTTTATTTGTTCCAGGTGATTTAGGCAAATTTGGTGTATATAGGTGTATTCTGCATGAATTGTACTAACTTTCGGACACTAACCCGTTTTTATATGGACACATATTTTGGGTTTTTTTCGGTTGTTCCCCTTAATTTTGGTAAATTTGGTTATGATATTCAGAAGCTAGATGATTTTTCCCAACTTTTGGACTTTAACCCATTATCGTATATCGTGCATATATAAAAAGATACATTCATTTGAAATTTGTAATTGATCTTATCAACTAAGTTTATATTGGCACACATATGTATATTTTATTTATCCATCAGATAGCCCAATATGTATACTTCATGAACATCTCAAAAATCCCTAAATACCCTATATCTCAGAGCTACATAGGTCTAAATCAATAATCAACAACAAAAACGACATTAATTAATTAACTAATTAATTTTCCATATATTTGCCCACCCACACCTATCACTTCAATTCTATTATTGATTTATATGCCATTCTCGTACAAATATCAATTCATCATCGGAGCGACTCTTTCACTGACACAGTCTCTGATAGCACACAGTAACACTTTTTGGTTGACAATAGCACGAAAGTAATATGTGCTGTAGTACAATCGTGCTGTAACACAAGGTGTTGTAGCACAATCGTGCCAACTCAGTGAGTCGACTCTTTTTAGTGAGTCAGTGCTTATGTGTCAACTCCCAAAAAATCGTGTCATTACTCACCCCTAGTATGCATGCATAAACAGGTTTTGGATTGCCACCGAGACAAATAACAAACCGTGCAAAAACAAATATATGAGTCGCTTACGTTGCGCTGCCTGGCACGACTGCGACGCCTCCACTGAACACGGCAAATGACCAAACGAATCTGTCTCTGCTTGCGCCTTTTCGAGTTTTTCGAAATTTAAAACCGAGAAAAAGGTATAAAAGTCTTAGAAATGCGCAAAAAAAAGTACATGGTTGTCGAGAATTTACCCTTTATGACATTTTAAAAAAAGAATTATTAAAATCGGTCCAGTACTTTTTGAGTTATCGCGTTACATACATTTTCCATACAATCAATTTTATATATGTAATTAGTATAATATTAGTATAGATACCTACACTCAAATAAATTTTGGTATAAATTTTAAACTTTTTTGGTCGATAAATATGACACGACCGAAAAATTATTAAAATTTAAACTTTGAAAAGTTTAAAAGATTTTTAAACTTTTAAGGTTTCGATTTCATTTCAAATTAAAATTTATTTTAAGACTTTCAAAAGTTTAAAATTTAAACCTTTTTTTGGTTTAAATAAAAAAAAATGTCTGCTCCCAAAAACTCTTCATGCTTTTCCCTATTGTATCTTCTTTCCTATCCTTTTTTCTCCTTTTCTCCCATATTGTTCTCCCCCCAAAATCCCCTTAATCCTTTTCCATATTGTGTCTTTTTCCAATCCACTTCATCTCCTTTTCTTCCTTGTTCATTTTATCTGTTTCCATAATTATTTTGTGTTTGTTTGTTTCTCCATTCATTCGTTCAAATTGTCTAGTAACTATAAATGAGCTTTTTATATTGTCCATTTCTCGAAAAAGCAAGCTGGAATTTCAAATCCAAAATCAAAATTTTTTTGTTGAAACCAAATTTTACGACCAATGAAAGTTTAAGATTTAAACTTTAAAAGTTTAAATGAGAAAAAGTGTAAGACTTAAACCAAAAAAAGTATGAAATTTATTCCAAAAAATACTTTGAAATATTTGAACTTTTGTAAGTTTGAATTTTAAACCAAAAAGGAATAAGAAACTTTTAAACTTTCGAAGGTTCAAAATTAACCCAAAAAAAGTTTTAAATTTCTTTCAAACCAAATCAAAGTTTAAAAAATATTCCAATATTTATAACAGTGTATGTATATTAATATGTACATAAATATGTAAGTAACGAATATAACATCAAATTATATTTTAATACATATATTATGTATCTATTAACTAAATAATTCAAAATAAAATTTCTGTCCATCCTGCTAAGTTACAAAATTGGTTATTTTAAATACAGTCATACCTACTACGAATACAAATTTTCTTCCATTTGCACACATGCTTATGCGCACGAGTTATGTATAATGCCAATAACCCCCCAATTACCAATAATTCGTCAACTTATGTAAGTGCAGACTCAGCACCAGACGATATCGACAAATTCATATTAAGTATAACAAAATAAGTAAAAGTAACTTCCGGCCCAATAATTAATAAATAAAATGTAGAGTCAACAACAATTAATATTTCCCAATTCTTGTTAACTATAATGCAACTAAATAGCAAACAACATCCGGCCCAACACAAAATTATAGCTAGACTAAGCATTGCAAATTTAAGTAAACAATTCACGTTAATTAGTAATAAGCACTTTTATCAATGTTCATTTACACTTTCTTTTGATATTGAATAAAGAAAAGAATTCAGTTTGGATTTGAGTCTCTCCAGAATAAGTTCATTCGTTTTCAATTGTCTTAAGTCTTTTTTAAAAATTCGCCCCTTGCTTAACTTAACTAATAAGAAAAGGATCGTGATACGAACAATAACAAGTAAGGAAGCCTAAGTTCGAGTAGAATCGAACATTAGATACTCAGCTGTATGCTTTCATTGTTTGTTTGCGTTTGTTCGATATAGGGTGTATTTTATATGACACGAGTGCTGCATAAACAGGGCGCAGCCACGCCCATTTTCAAAATTTGTATCAATCATCCAAATAAGCATATAAATATTATTGTTAGTGCAAAATTGCATCCCTCTATGACTTTTAGTTACCCGAGCTTCTCTCCCAATTCGAGGTGTGCTCCTTTTTGTTTTTTCCTACTAATTGGGTGGACCTACAGTTTTATGCCGGCTCCGAACGGCGAATGCATTTTTTGTGAGAAGCTTTTTCATGGCAGAAATACTCTCGGAGGGTATGCCGCCCACTGCCGAGAGGTGACCGCTGCTCTTAAAAAACCCAATAATTGGATTTTTACTAATTAGAAAAATTTGTTTGGCTCGGACCGTGGTTTGAACCCGAGACCTCTGGCATAGCAGGCGAGCACTCTACCCACTGCACCACAGCGGCCAACTAACACATGTTATAAAAGTGTATAAACCAAGTTTCGTCATAATATCTCAGTTATTTGTCGAGTAATAGGCACGTAGATTCCTTTGTATAAAAAGAGGCGGTGCCACGCCCATTTTCCAAACTTTTTTATTTTTTGTTTCCGGTCTATTGTAGAACTCATGTCACAAAATTTCAGTGATAGATCTTTATATTTGACAGAGATATCGCTTAAAATGTTTTTATTAGGTCACTTTATAATACCCATATATAAAAGTGGGCGTGGTCGTCAACCGATTTTGGTAATCTTTCGTCCACACATTTGGCTAAGTAAATATATCACGCGTACCAAATTTCATCGATATATCTTTAACGGTTTCTGAGTTATGGCTTATAAAACTTTCAATATTTGCCCCTTAATAAGTGGGCGTGGCACCGCCCATTTTCCAAAATTTTTATAATTTTTGTTTTATTTCCCTAGTTGGTCTCCTGCCACAAAATTTCAGTGATAGATCTTTATATTTGACAGAGATATCGCTTAAAATGTTTTTATTAGGCCCCTTTATAGTTCCCATATATAAAAGTGGGCGTGGCCGTCAACCGATTTTGATAATTTTTCGCCAAAACATTTGTCTAGGTAAGCAAATTACGCATACCAAATTTCATCGATATATCTTCAACGGTTTCTGAGTTATGACATATAAAACTTTCAATGTTTGACCCTTAATAAGTGGGCGTGGCACCGCCCATTTTCCAAAACTTCAACAAATTTCTTCATAAGGGCCTGAGCTCAATACGTGGGTAAAATTTTATCACTCTAGCTATATTAGTGGCTGAGATACCAAATTTCCGATTTTTTCTATATAGGAAAAGTGGGCGTGGTCATGGTCCGATTTCGCCCATTTTCAATACCAACCGTCCCAGTCTCGATACCAACTTGCATTTCAAATTTCATCAAAATATCTCAATTTTTACGCGAGTTATCCTGCGTACGGACGGACGGACGGACGGACGGACGGACGGACGGACGGACGGACGGACGGACGGACGGACGGACGGACGGACGGACGGACGGACGGACGGACATGGCTCAATCGATTTCTCTTTTCACCCTGATCATTTTGATATATATAAGTCCATATCTATCTCGATTATTTCATTATGTTACAATCCACCGTTATGAAATCAAAATTATAATACTCTGTGTACTAGTACAGCTGAGTATAAAAAAAAAAAAAAAGAGAGTGTCAGCTAGTGCAACAGTGACTACCAACAGCTGTCCACAAAAACTGAAACAAACTCTAAAGAAAAAAAAAAGTGGTAGTAAGTGTAACAGTGATTATAAAACTGCTATCCACAAACAAATTCTACAAAAAGTGGCAGTGCAGTGGCATAATATTGAATTATAGCCACCACCCATAATCGTATAAATTTGAAATTAAATAAAGTGGCAGTGCAGTGGCTTAATACCAAATTGAATATATGCAAAAGCATATACACACTAACGTTAATGTTGAAAATGAAAAAGGCAAAAGTGGGGAAAATCCAACAGCTTGCACAGAGTCTCAATGGCCCAGTGTGTTTATCCGTTGGGTCATTGCGGCTGAAGTTGGAATGGACTCGGGTTCAATCCCCGGTGCATCCACTTCCGAAAAGAGTGCTGATGATCGAAAATGGTTTTTCGTGAAATAGCTATACACTCAACCTTCGCTGTAAATAGTTGTTGAATTTTTTTCCACTTACCCCAACAATTAAAAATTGAATTAATATTTAAGCCGCCACCCACAAAGTAAGAGGCAAAATTATATCAAGAAGACAGCAAGAATTTGATACGAGGAGAATGGCTCAGGACCAACCTCAAATCCCGCCTTTAGAATTGGTGGAAGAGCTCGCCAGGAGGGAGCAACAATTAGAACAACTCAGAAATGCCTATATTGAGTTACAACGCAGACAAACCCCTGATTACAACAGGACAGATCGCCTATTCAAAAACATAGCCCAATTGCCAATCTTCACAGGATACGGAGATGTATCAGTTAACTCATTTTTCAGCAGTAGTGAGTACCTACTGTCTACAATAACAGACGACGACTTAAAGAAAGAAGCAACAAGAATGATATTCTACAAGGTGGTACAAGGAGAAGCGAAAAATGCAATAATAAACATCCCACAACCAGATGACTGGAGGTGCATAAAGGAAACTCTGAAGATGCGGTTCAAACCCGACACAGAGCCACATGAGATCTATAGAAAAATTACGTCACTGAGGGTAAACTCGGTAAGTGAATTAGCGATAGAGATCCAAAAAATTAAGTACAAGTCAGATGAGTTAATTGTGTATTATAGGGGAGGTCAGGGCATTGATCTTACAAACATAGATAGTTTACTAGTAAACACAACAAAAGAAATGACACAAGGGACCCTATTGGACAAAATCTATGAGTGTAGGGATCTAGGCCAAATCATATCAATCATGAACCAAAGAAGATTCGAGGATACTTGCATAAGGCCAGAATACCGAAAAATAAATAGAAGGGAAGAAAAACCACACTATAGAGAATGGCCAAAGAGAAATCAAAATGCTGACTATAGGAATTACAATCAAACCCCACAGTTCAATAGCAAAAATATGGAACAAAATTCAGGTAATGTTAGGCAGAATCAAGCACACTTTAATAGGCCAGGTAACTCAGGGCAAGTGAAGCAAAACCAACAAAATGCATATCAGAATAGAGAAAATATGTCATTACAAAGGAGGCAGAGTCCTCAATATAATTACCAAAATAAAGGGTATCAAAATAATTCAGGTCAATACCATAGGGGCCCACAAGAGGTAGGACACCCTAGGCCAAATTCCGGCCAAAATCGCTGGAATCAACCTAGGCAAGACCGTGCGGAGCCTATGGAGGTTGATAATTTAGAAAAAATTGAAAGAAAAAAAGAATTAAATAATTGTGAGTGTTATAAAAAAGAAAGAAAAGAAGAAGTAAATAATTGCGAATATTATGAAAAAGAAAGAAATCAGGAAGATTTGAATAATTGTGAATATTATGAAAACGAGGTTAATCAAATTCAAAATGCAGATGAGCAGAATTTTTTCGAGGGACCAGTTCGGACTGTCTTCCCACCATAACACTCAGGTTTCGAAAAAATGAATATAAAGCTCTAATCGACACAGGAGCAAGTATAAGCCTAATAGATAGCAGTATAAAGGATTTTGAAAAAGTTTTATTAAAGAAACCGATTGCGTTTAGCACAATAACGAAAAATGATGTAATTAAATATGAAGTGCTGACAGAAGCACCTAGGGAATTTAACCTACCAAATTATGCAAAAATTAAATGGAAAGTAACTTCATTAAAAGGAAGAAAATATAACTTTATTATAGGAATTGATTTATTGAATTGTTTTAATACAACAATTAATTTAGTAGATGGATGTATAATACTTAATGAAAAGATTACTTTTTTTGAAAGCAATCCCTATACTAATCTTGAAATTCAGACCTTAGAAGCAAAAGATTTTGATTGCAGCAGAATAAATCTTGAACATTTAAACAAAGAAGAAAAAGAAGAGATAGGAAAAATTATAAAAAGATTCAAAAACTTATTTTTTAAGGAAGGTGATCAGTTAACAAGCACAACGAAGGTTGTACATGAAATCAGGACTACGACAGAGGAACAAATTAACAGCAAATTATACAGATATCCCCCTCAACATGAAGCAGAGGTTAGAAAACAAATAAGAGGAATGGAAGCACAAGGGATTATTAGAAAAAGTCGTTCACGATACTCTAGCCCATTAATTGTTGTACCCAAAAAGATGGATAATTCAGGAGAACGAAAATACAGGATTGTGATAGATTACAGAAAGTTGAATGAAGTAACCGTAGACGACAAATATCCACTTCCAAACATTGAGTCAATCCTAGACAAGTTAGGAAAAGCCCAATATTTTACAACACTAGACTTAGCAAAGGGCTATCATCAAATCCTAATACGAGAACAAGATAGGGAAAAGACGGCATTCGCCACACCACATGGCCTATATGAATTTATTAGAATGCCATTCGGACTGAAAAACGCACCTGCAACATTAGAGAGACTGATGAACGAAACTTTACGTGACTTTATTAATAAAACATGCGTAGTATATCTCGATGACATCTTAATTTTTAGTACATCCCTACAAGAACATGTTCAAACAATAACGGAAATTTTCAAAGTCCTAGAAAAGGCTAATTTAAAAGTGCAAATAGACAAATGTAATTTTATGAAAAAGGAGACGGAATTCTTGGGACATATTTTGACAGAAGAAGGACTAAAACCGAACCCTGATAAAATTAAAGTAATAGAAACGATAAATTGCCAAAAACAGAAAAACAAATAAAAAGTTTCTTAGGTATTACGGGTTATTATCGAAAGTTTATTAAAGTTTATGCAAAGATAGCCCAACCTATAACGAAATATTTGAAAAAAAATGTGAAAATTAATTTAAAGGACCCAACTTATATAGAGGCATTCGAAAAACTAAAAATTTTAATTAGTACCCACCCAGTTTTGCGATACCCTAACTTTGACAAACCATTTACATTAACAACTGACGCTTCAAACTATGCATTAGGCGCCGTATTATCACAAGAAGGACACCCGGTGTGTTTCATTTCAAGGACGCTTAATAACCACGAGAAAAACTACTCCGCAACGGACAAAGAATTTTTAGCCATTATATGGAGTGTAAACTACTTAAGACCATATCTATACGGAAAAAAGTTTACAATTTTAACTGATCACCAACCAATAAAATTTCTTCATACCAAATATAAAGGAAAGGATATGTCACCAAGACATCAAAGATGGCTTCTAAAGTTAGGAGAATACGATTTCATAATAGAGTATCTGAAAGGGAAAGAAAACCAAGTAGCAGATTTTTTAAGTAGACTAGAAAATAATACAGGTAACGCGGAAGAAGGAAATTGTGATGAAAAGGATAACAAAATTACTATTTTAAATCAAAATTATTTACAATCAGGTATAAATGAAGAAAATAATTTAGAAGATAACGAAACAATAGCAACAATGCATTCAGCAGAAGAAAACCTTCAGGACCATTTTTTTATTAAAGAGGAAATAGTAAATAAGTTTAAAACACAAATAATTTTGACCAATAATAAAATAGAAGAATTTAAATGTTTACATGGAAAAAAAATAATTTTTATAGCAGAAAGCGATTTCGATAGATTAGGAGAAATATTCCGAAATTATATCACAAAAGGGATTATAGGCATATACTCCGAAATTTCTGAGCATAGCTACAATATAGTGCAGGAAAAACTAATTTCAATGTTTTCCAATGATTCAAATATAAAATTTTTCAAGTGCACAATGAGAGCACAGGATTTAGAAACGGAAGTAGAAGCAGTAAAACAAATATCGCTATATCACGTTAGAGAAAGCCTTCATTCAGGTATACAACAAACATACAACCAAATAAAAAATAAAATATATTATCCCAAACTATTGGAACTTATCCAAATAGTAATTAACCAATGCGACACATGTCAGGAAGTAAAATACGATAGAAATCCAGTTAAACCAAAGTTTAATCTCACTGAAACTCCAACAAAAAAAAATGACATTATTCATGTAGACACTTAAGTTATAAAAGGGCATCATTTTTTAACAGTCATAGATAAATTTTCCAAATTTGGTGCAGCGTACCCACTAAATGATAGAAATCATGTAACGATTATTGAACAACTGGAAGACCACTTTTCTAAATTAGGGAAGCCAAGGAAAATAGTAGCGGATAATGAATTTAAAACTTTGAGAATAAAAGAATTTCTGGACAATGAAAATGTCGAAATTCATTTAACAAAACCAAACAGTCATACAGGAAATTCCGATATAGAAAGGTTCCATAATACAATAGCAGAAAAATTTAGAATTTTATACAAATTGAATAAAGAATTAACAGTAAAACAACTTATGCATAAAGCTATCAGAAATTATAATGATAGGTTTCATTCCACGATAAAATGCACACCAAACGAAGTACAGATGAATAAAGTAGATCAGGATTTAGTAAAGGAAAACCTACTATCAGTCAAAAAGAAAAATATTGCTAGAGTCAATGAAAAAAGGGAAAACTATGCCGAAAAAAGGAAAGAGGGATTTATTAAAAACTACAAAGCGGTTAGACATAAGGAGCAACCCAAGTATAAGAAAAAACATTTACATAATATTCACCCATGCAACACTAAACGGCCTCGGAAATTTACAGATATTAATAATCCTCACGCTGTTGATGGCAATGGGGATACCTCAAACTAAAGCGAATTTAAATGTGACCAAAATACAGGACGAAAACGGATTTACGGATATTCAGATAAAAGAAGAACAAATTGTTAAGGACACGGAAATAGTAATACATAGAATAAACGTGAGCAAAATAGAAGATATATTAAATGAAATGACGGACAATATTGTATTAATGAAATCAAATTTTAAAGACTTATTGCATATAGAATTATTGGACGTTAGAAATAAATTATCAACTTTAATACCCAGAAGAAACAGACCGAGACGTGGACTAATTAACGGTGTAGGTACTTTATCCAAATGGATATTTGGTACGATGGACGAAGAGGACAGGCAAAACATACAAAACCATCTTACTCAAACCAACGACAAAATTAGTAAACAAATACAAATTAATGATTATTTTGAAAACTCATTTGAACAATTACATAAAACGATAAGTAGCGATAGGAATAAGCTAGAGCAAGAATTCAATGCCATAAGTAAGTGAGCTAATGAAGAAGAAGAGAGAAATTTATATTTGGAACAATTAATTAAAATTCAACTATTAAAAAGTAAAATTGAACACATTCAAGACAACATAGTAGCATCAAAGTACAATATCTTGCACCCTAATATTTTGACGAGCGAGGAAATAATAAAATACGATATTGATTATACAAAGTTAAAGTACATGCAATTAGGAACAGCTCTCTTTAATAACACATATGTAATATTTGGAATCAAAGTTCCAACAAATTTTGTAAATGTTAAAGTTAGATACATCATTCCAATACCCAATAAAGAGCATAATGAAATAGATTCAGACATTGATAAAATATTTGAATATAATAGCAAAATGTATAAATTTGAAGAAAATAAGCAATTAAAAACTATGAAACAAGCAACAAATTGTGTAATAAAGAATTCATGTCAAACAATCAAAAATAAAGAGCTGGAAATTATAGAATTAGATATAGATAAAATAATTGTAAACAAGTAAGGAAGCCTAAGTTCGAGTAGAATCGAACATTAGATACTCAGCTGTATGCTTTCATTGTTTGTTTGCGTTTGTTCGATATAGGGTGTATTTTATATGACACGAGTGCTGCATAAACAGGGCGCAGCCACGCCCATTTTCAAAATTTGTATCAATCATCCAAATAAGCATATAAATATTATTGTTAGTGCAAAATTGCATCCCTCTATGACTTTTAGTTACCCGAGCTTCTCTCCCAATTCGAGGTGTGCTCCTTTTTGTTTTTTCCTACTAATTGGGTGGACCTACAGTTTTATGCCGGCTCCGAACGGCGAATGCATTTTTTGTGAGAAGCTTTTTCATGGCAGAAATACTCTCGGAGGGTATGCCGCCCACTGCCGAGAGGTGACCGCTGCTCTTAAAAAACCCAATAATTGGATTTTTACTAATTAGAAAAATTTGTTTGGCTCGGACCGTGGTTTGAACCCGAGACCTCTGGCATAGCAGGCGAGCACTCTACCCACTGCACCACAGCGGCCAACTAACACATGTTATAAAAGTGTATAAACCAAGTTTCGTCATAATATCTCAGTTATTTGTCGAGTAATAGGCACGTAGATTCCTTTGTATAAAAAGAGGCGGTGCCACGCCCATTTTCCAAACTTTTTTATTTTTTGTTTCCGGTCTATTGTAGAACTCATGTCACAAAATTTCAGTGATAGATCTTTATATTTGACAGAGATATCGCTTAAAATGTTTTTATTAGGTCACTTTATAATACCCATATATAAAAGTGGGCGTGGTCGTCAACCGATTTTGGTAATCTTTCGTCCACACATTTGGCTAAGTAAATATATCACGCGTACCAAATTTCATCGATATATCTTTAACGGTTTCTGAGTTATGGCTTATAAAACTTTCAATATTTGCCCCTTAATAAGTGGGCGTGGCACCGCCCATTTTCCAAAATTTTTATAATTTTTGTTTTATTTCCCTAGTTGGTCTCCTGCCACAAAATTTCAGTGATAGATCTTTATATTTGACAGAGATATCGCTTAAAATGTTTTTATTAGGCCCCTTTATAGTTCCCATATATAAAAGTGGGCGTGGCCGTCAACCGATTTTGATAATTTTTCGCCAAAACATTTGTCTAGGTAAGCAAATTACGCATACCAAATTTCATCGATATATCTTCAACGGTTTCTGAGTTATGACATATAAAACTTTCAATGTTTGACCCTTAATAAGTGGGCGTGGCACCGCCCATTTTCCAAAACTTCAACAAATTTCTTCATAAGGGCCTGAGCTCAATACGTGGGTAAAATTTTATCACTCTAGCTATATTAGTGGCTGAGATACCAAATTTCCGATTTTTTCTATATAGGAAAAGTGGGCGTGGTCATGGTCCGATTTCGCCCATTTTCAATACCAACCGTCCCAGTCTCGATACCAACTTGCATTTCAAATTTCATCAAAATATCTCAATTTTTACGCGAGTTATCCTGCGTACGGACGGACGGACGGACGGACGGACGGACGGACGGACGGACGGACGGACGGACGGACGGACGGACATGGCTCAATCGATTTCTCTTTTCACCCTGATCATTTTGATATATATAAGTCCATATCTATCTCGATTATTTCATTATGTTACAATCCACCGTTATGAAATCAAAATTATAATACTCTGTGTACTAGTACAGCTGAGTATAAAAACGCAGAGAATCTATTAATAAATCAAACATGTACGGAAGATGAAATATTAATAAATGATAATAATTTGATAATATACACGAATTGTTCAATTAAAATCAAAGATTACTACTTTTCAAATTCTATTGAAGATTCACAAGAAAATATTGTAAGCATGAAATATGAAATAAATACAAATTTTTCAAAAAAAATTACATTTGATGAAGTAGTAGAAGAAAGCAAAATAAATGTCAAAAGAATTTTTAATCTAAAATATCATAGTAAAATATCTTATATATGCAACGTAGCAATTTTTTTTCTCATAATAACTCTAATATTGATTATTGTACTTAAACACAGATATATAAAAATTCAATTAAACAATAGAATCCAGGAGAATTCTAATCTAAAAGGGGGAGTAGTTATGTATAATGCCAATAACCCCCCAATTACCAATAATTCGTCAACTTATGTAAGTGCAGACTCAGCACCAGACGATATCGACAAATTCATATTAAGTATAACAAAATAAGTAAAAGTAACTTCCGGCCCAATAATTTATAAATAAAATGTAGAGTCAACAACAATTAATATTTCCCAATTCTTGTTAACTATAATGCAACTAAATAGCAAACAACATCCGGCCCAACACAAAATTATAGCTAGACTAAGCATTGCAAATTTAAGTAAACAATTCACGTTAATTAGTAATAAGCACTTTTATCAATGTTCATTTACACTTTCTTTTGATATTGAATAAAGAAAAGAATTCAGTTTGGATTTGAGTCTCTCCAGAATAAGTTCATTCGTTTTCAATTGTCTTAAGTCTTTTTTAAAAATTCGCCCCTTGCTCTCCACGACAAATTTCACGAACGTGCATGCATATCTACATATGCAAACATATTTTTCAGCAACACTTTTCTTTATCCCTCTCTTTTTAACTGTTTTCAAAGGACGGAAAAAAATAAAAGTCTCATTGAAACCGTCACTTGCTGAGGGATATTTTTGAGTGTTGAAAAATAACTCTTAAATGGCAACAGAAAAAAGATCGTTGAGAGAGGTTGCCCACGGAGAGAAACACTTTGAGTGTAAGAGTTTTCTGTTTCAGTCAGTGGGAAACACTTTGCGCTCAGCGTTTTTGTGTTTCCGTCAGACTGAAATGGAATGAAAATAAGTGTTAATTGTTAAAGTTGGTCTCTGCATATACCATAATGCTGCACTCTTTTCTGCACTCTTTTCTGTGTACCTGTGATTTTGTCACCATTCTTCAAAAGTCATTGGTCACTGCCGTGACTGATTTCCAAAATAAGGGTGACAAAATCACGTAATTACAGCTCCTATAGTACCGTTTCGAAAACAAAATATATAAATGCCACACAATCAAAGGCGATACCTATTTCTATCCACTCAATTAAACCGACGATTGGCGGCCGGGCCATTTCAGGTCACTCAGTTCGCATGTACAGATCGCATGTGCGCTGCTAGCAAGCTATCGCTTCGCTGACCACGAACTAGTTGGCACTTGTACGTTCCCTGCAGGCAAAAATAAACTAGAAATTGTCAAAAATCAACGGAACTTTTCACAGATAAGTTTGACGTTGTAGGTCTATAATTAATTGGGCTAAAAACTGAATACACGAAAAGTTTTGAAAATTCTGGTAGCTCAGTGGGATGCCACGAAACGACGTAGGTTCGATCCTCGCTTGAGGCAGCCTAAAGAAGTCTGATGAGGGGATGTGGTGGTCTCCGAAATGGATCCATAACTTCTACCGAAAAATTTTTTCAATTTTTCTTAATAAAAAAACTGGCCGTATTGGCCACATAAAATTCACATTAAAATTTCAGTTTTCCAAAATGTATAGTTTTTTTTTTTTTTGAAATTTCTTAATAATGTTTTAAATGTATTTCAACTGATTTCGTTTTTGATTTGATTTTGAAAAGCCTTTTAAGGGAACTAAGTAATACCAAATTGGTACCAACTTTTATTTTGCTTTATTGGGAAAAACCAGGGACTTGTAACAAAACTCTCGTTTCTGGCGTTTCTGTTCCAAGAAACATTAAAGGATAGAAACTAAATTCGAAACCAAAAGATTGTAACGTTTCAATAAGTAACAAAACCTGTAACGAAACTAAATTAATTTTGTTCCTTGTAACAGAAACAGAAACAAAACTCCTTTGTAACAAAAGTCGTAACAAAACCCCGAAACGTTTCCAGCAGAAACAAAACCTGTAACGAAACTAAGTTAATTTTGTTCCTTGTAACAAAATCCGTAACGTTTCTCAGTCTCAGAAACAAAATTAATTTTGTTCCTTGCAACAAAAACAAAACCAGAAACGAAATTAATTTTGTTTCTCAGTGGCAAAACTATAAAAATTATTATAATACTACATATTTGCCGTACATTAGGATGGACTTATTACACTCAAAAAAAAAATTTCTCTCGATCAAAGACATAATTTTCCTTATTTTGAACACGCGTCCCAATACAAAATTCTCTTTGTTTTGTGTAAATTTTCTCAAAAATGTGGAAAAAAACATAAAAAAAACATGCAAACAAATTCGTTGCCATGGGGATTTGTATGGGAATTTAATTTCTCAAAATTAAAGAAATCAAGTCTTCAAAACAAGGAAAGTTAGGAATGGAATGGCGCTTAAAGAATTTTTCATTATTTTAATGTATGAATTTTTTCAAAACAAGTATATGAAACCATGGTAACGCATGTAACAACAATATTTTATAAACCTTTTAACATGTTTTAAGGAAAATTTACTCAAAACAAAGAAAGTAGTGTTCAAAATAGGTAAACAATTTCTTTGACCCCTCCATATATTTATTTTCTCTCAGTGTATTTTTAGGTATATAATATATATATGTATGCCATATATATGTATGAAGAGTTTTGGGCAGGGCTTCTACAGGGAGCCCTATTCTTTATGATTCCTAGGTCGGGTCGCGAGATATGGGTCAAAACGAGGATCCGAATGATCTTGTGTGTTTCTGAGTAATATTGGTATCTAATGAAAGGTTTTGAGCTGGCTTTCTACAATATTGGTATCAAATGAAAGATGTTGAGCGGGGCTTTCGTATAGAGCTCTATTCTAGACCGGGTCTCCACATATGGGTCAAAATGAGGATCCGGATTATATCCTTGAATATTTCTGAGCAATGTTGGTATCAAATGAAAGGTTTTGAGTAGGACTTCTACACGGAGCCCCGAGATATGGGCCAAACGTGGATCCGAATGATCTTGTATGTTTCTGAGCAAAACAAAACAAAACAAAATCAGAAATCAAAAATCAAAAACCAAACACCGAAACAAACAAAAACAAAAAATGTAGCAGTGACAATGGCAACAAAAAATTATAAAAACGATAGTCGCATTTTAATCGATAGAAAACTAGTTAAAAAATGAATAAGGGAAAGGGAATAAAAGTCCTATTTTGAAACTGATTACACATCAATGTTCATGAGTACTCCTTACTCACGTTTCCTTTTTTTTTAACTCAACTGGAGTTAGGAAAATATGTGAACATTTACTAAGGCGAAATTAAAAAAAACCTTATAATTATTATTATACTAATACCTTTTAGAAACTTGACAGAAATGTAATAAAGCTTGATTAATTAAGCAAATACACAAAAAAAAAACGCAAGTCGGATATCCCATTATCCATACGAAACGACATTACACCCGCCAAAGCATCCTGTACTGCTTCGACGTCTTATAAAAATCATGATGTTGAAGAAATTGCATTACAAAGTAGTCTGTATGAGGTATTATTATCCGTTGTTCTATGCATATGAAGCGTTTTTATATATCATTTAAACAAATTAAAAAAGACAACCCTAATGGTCACCCAGTTATATTTTTCTTCATATCGACCCCTTTGTGCGACTTTATCGTAAGGGACAAAAGCAAATTTTACAGGAGAGCATTTTTTTTGTTTTTTTCACTGTTTTTTACTGGTATATTTAAATGAAATTGAACAAGCGTTTAGATGGTTAATTAATATATTCAACCTGATATCTTTTTTCTTGAAAAAATTTGCAGTTTGCGAAAAAATCATAATTTTGTCGCTTACGATAATTTCGCTCTCAATGTTTTATGAGAGTATTTGAATAAATGTCCCTTACGATAATATTTAAAAAATATAAGTGTTTTATTCCATACTTTAGTTGGTTGCCACAGACATACATATATATGTATGTATATTATATACCTAAAAATAACAAGTCCATCCTAATGTTTTGCAAATATAGTTTTTCTACTGAGATTAATTAATTTTGTTTCTGGTTTTGTTTTTGTTGCAAGGAACAAAATTAATTTTGTTTCTGGTTTTGTTTTTGTTGCAAGGAACAAAATTAATTTTGTTTCTGATACTGAGAAACAAAATTAATTTAGTTTCGTTACGGATTTTGTTACAAGGAACAACATTAATTTAGTTTCGTTACAGGTTTTGTTTCTGCTGGAAACGTTTCGGAGTTTTGTTACGACTTTTGTTACAAATGAGTTTTGTTTCTGTTTCTGTTTCGTTACTTAGCTGTGTAACAGAAACCGAAACCGAAACGCGTTACAAGTCCTTGGGAAAAACTTTTATTTCAGACTAAAAAATTATCTGACAATTTTAGCTATTAAGAAGAAGCAAAGAAAACAAAGAGTCATCAGTGGTTGAAGCAAGGACATTAATTGGTTAAGACATTTAAAATTTATTCTTATAGTACACATCAAGCGATTCTAGTGGAAGTAAAATGGTTTTAGAATTTTGAGCGCCCCTTATATGAGGAAACACCAATGTGTGCCAAGGCGTATGAATGACCGATTTCAGATAGAGACTTTTGAAAGAGTATTTTTTATTTATTGCTTTTTTCAGAATACGGAAGGATTTTGTAATAAATTTTTAATGGACATTGTACACTTTTGAATACTGTTGCACAATCCATCAAGAACTCAATATCGAGATACAATATAACCTCTTGCTGTTGAGGTCAAGCTTATACAAACTGAACTATTTAGGTACATACATATCCTTGCATGCACACACAAATGCTAAATAAAAACAGAACGAATACATATGTACCTATATGTATGTATGCAGTACGGAATTATTGTGTTGGTCTCTGCAACTTACCAGTCAATTGAATTTTCCCCATATTACTGCCCACAACCGAGTTCTGAGTTAGCTTGTGATCGGTACGGCAGCGATAAACTTTATGCGCATCGGAGCATGTGATGTTGCAGACCAAAAGTTCACCGGTTGGCAACATATGATTTTTAACATATAAAAAGCAAGAAAAAATAGACACATGTGTGTATATACATACATATGTATCTACCTTTAATGTACTAAAAACATGTAAAACAGGAAACAAAATAAAACAAAGTAAATAAATTCTAGCATTCGTTTTTGTTTTAGTTTTTGAAGTTTTGTTTATACATGGGCAAATCCTAGAAAAGTGAGTTGAAATTGAGGAAAATCGACTTTGATTTAGAAAATCCAAAGTAACGCAATTGGTAAGGTGGTGAACCAAGCTTCTCAGAAATATTTACTTTTTAAATGAAAAGTGTTGGTAACCCTGTTTAAATTGATTTCAAAGAGTTAAGGTATACAAAATTTAAAAAATTATTAACAAGTAAGGAAGCCTAAGTTCGAGTGGAATCGAACATTAGATACTCAGCTGTATGCTTTTATTGTTTGTTTGCGTTTAATGGAAACACGTTGTACTTTATATAAAGTGAGTGCTGCATAAAGTGGGCGTAGCCACGCCCATTTCCCAAAATTTTTATCAGTTATCCAACTAAGTATATGAATATTATTATTTGTGCAAAATTTCATTCCTTTACGAGTTCTAGTTACAAAGATTTCACGTTAAAAATTCCCAAAGGGTGTTTCAGAAATATCTTTGTTAAAAAGTAGGCGTGGTCATAAATCGATTTCAATAAATTTTTGCGTGTCTATTACCACAAGTGATAAAAGTGTACACACCAAGTTTCGTCATAATATCTCAATTATTTGTCGAGTTATGGGCTAAGAAATCTCGTATATTCCTGCTTCTAAAAGGAGGCGGTGCCACGCCCATTTTCCAAAATTTTTGTGTTTTTTGTTTTATGTCCATAGTTGGACTCCTGCCATAAAATTTCAATGATATATCTTTATATTTGACAGAGATATCGCTTAAAATGTTTTTATTAGGCCACTTTATAATACCCATATATAAAAGTGGGCGTGGTCGTCAAACGATTTTGGCAATTTTTCGTCCAAACATTTGCCTAAGTAAGTATATCACGCCTACCAAATTTCATCGATATGTCTTCAACGGTTTCTGAGTTATGACTCATAAAACTTTCAATGTTTGCCCCTTAATAAGTGGGCGTGGCACCGCCCATTTTCCAAAATTTCACCATATTTCTTCATAAGGGCCTGAGCTCAATACGTGGGTAAAATTTCATCACTCCAGCTCTATTAGTTACTGAGATACAAAATTTCGGATTTTTACTATATAGGGGAGGTGGGCGTGGTCATGGTCCGATTTCGCCCATTTTCAATACCATCCGTTCTCGTCTTGATACCAACTTGCGTTCCAAATTTCATCAAAATATTTAAATTTTTGCGCGAGTTATCGTGCTCACAGACGGACGGACGGACAGACGGACAGACGGACAGACGGACGGACATGGCTCAATCGATTTCTCTTTTCACCCTGATCATTTTTATATATATAAGTCTATATCTATCTCGATTATTTCATTCTGTTACAATCCACCGTTAGGAAATCAAAACTATAATACTCTGTGTACTAGTACAGCTGAGTATAAAAACAATACCAATATCTATCTACTATTATTTCCATGATTTTATAGTTAGATACTAGAGTTATTACCAGGAACACGTGCAAGAAGGATTAAATAAATAAACTGACATTGCGATTAAATTTAGTTTTTTGTGAAAGTATCAGGATCTGTCAGAAGAAGAGCTCAGAGAAAAGGCAACGGCAGTCTGCACAATTTATGGCATAGATATTTCTACGGATCTAATACATAGATGAAATCATTTATCTCAAAGCCATCCACTTAACAAATTTGGGATGTGATTCGCTGCCACCATTACAACTTCTGAACAAACTTCATAACTTGAAGATGGAAGTATTATTTCCTAACATCTGCATAGCATTAAGAATATTTTGCACACTTCCATTCAGCGTGGCTGAGGGGGAGCGTTCTTTCAGTCTATTGTCTCGCGTGAAAAATTTTTTGCGTTCTACTATGAGCCAAAATAGCTTGACAAGCCTTGGAACATTGGCATTGGCGTCCAGCCTTGCTCGCAGCATTATAGGCCCGTCACATAGCATACGTCAATCCGCCTACGTCGACGTATGTGACTGACAGCTCACGTACTTGACGGAGAGGTCGCCACATAGGAAACGTTGGCGGATATACACAAATCAGCTGTTTGATTAACCTTTAACTACAGAGGTGGTGGCAAAAATTTAACTCATTAGAATATTTTGTAATTTCTCTTTTAAGTTGCCCTATTGAAATTCAGTTTTCAGTAACTTCACATCTCCTGATAATCTTGACCATTTTGTTTTATGGAGGAATGTTATACAAATGAGAAAAAACTCGAAAAGCAAATTGGAAAAAAAGTTAATTTCAAGAGTAGCTAAAGGTTAACAATCAAAAGCAATCAGCTGACATAGCGACAGATTGACGTATACCAAAAGTTGACTTTTGGGCAACTTCGGTACGTTGCGGCGACGGATCCGTCGTACGTGTGACGACGTACGTTTAAATGCCGACATTTTACTGAGCTGTCAGTCACATACGTCGACGTAGACGGATTGACGTATGCTATGTGTCGGGGCTATTAGTTTTGGCTCAGTAATTTCCATATTCGCAGACCAAAAAGCACGGAAGGTTTTCCTTGGATGATTCAAGCTCTTATGTTTTGTATGTATTTGAATGTATTTAAAAAAGTTAATGTAAGCAAATCAAACAATGAGATCTAACATTTCATTTATGTATGTATTGGGGTCTATACACAGTGCGTCTGACTCGCGAGTCATCTGTGTACGTGTTGACTCGCTGTCATTCTGGGCTCACTTGCGTCATTCATTTGTGAATAGTTTTCATTGCAGAATGTTCGAAATGAATATCTCAGACGACCTGTATACTTCGATGAATTCAAGTAAAAAAAATTGTATCTTCCTCAATATCGAACTTATTGGCAAACATTTTTGAAAATAATAAATATATCTTATACTTTTCGTCCACAGTCCACCTTTTACGAATTGGCATCTGAAATGCACGAAAGGCAATTTTGTCATATTTTTCTTTATATACAAAAATATGTATGTATATTTAATAATAATATTTAATAATTGCAAAATACTTACATTGATAAATTATTTCCTTATCAGGTACTTGTTCGAATTTGAATTCCGATTGTTTTGTTTACTTTGGTTATTTTTGTTCACAAAATGCCCTAATTCGCTAAAATTTTGAAGACTAACTCAAGAGATAATCCGGATTACCTCCAGTTATTTCTTCGGTTAACTCCGAATTAACTAGATAAACCGGATTATCGCTTCCGTCTGTCAATGTTATAAGATAAAAAAAATTTTCAACAGAAATTTAATACGTTTCTATACATATTTTACAGCGTGTGCCAGTTCATACTCAAAACACTCACACACGATTATAGAACACACAAAAGTTATAAAATCGAATGGGTTAACGATAAAAAAATAGAGAAAACACATGGTTTAGTTAATGAACGGGTATCCAACTTGGTCGGTAGTTCACTTCTTACTTTTTTTTGGGTGTTCATTTAATGATTGACGGTTGATGGTTGATGGTTGCTGCCAGCCAGTTGATGTTGGTGAAATGTTTGTATTTTATGACCCTTTGACTCTTTCCCATGGCGGTGACCATATTTAATTTGCATATTTTGTTTGGTAAAAGTCTTATACATATACGCAGTCAGTTTCACACAGCCAGAAGCAGCTTTTTATGCTGTGGAATTTTCTGCATTGAACGATAAAATTTAGAGTCTTTGGTTTGGTTTGTTTATAGTTTTTAGATGAGTACTAATATGAGTACTTCAGGTCATCGACTGGTGGCTGTAAATTTTTAATAACCTCTTTTGTTGACTGTTGCCGGAAGGAATGAACACTGGCGCCTTAACATGAGAAAAATTTCTTGCAGAAATTAATTAGCTAAAATAAAAGCTTCATCATTTTACGAGTAGTTGCTCAACTACGTAGACATAAACGTATGGAAATTTAATCAATTTTTACAATTTTCTTTAGTTAAGCCTAACTAACATTTCTTATTCAAAGCCTAAGTTTTTTTTTGTAAATATCGAACAAATTTGAACCCTGGAAATAAAAGGGGATCTATTATTCCTCTCTACGATTTGCTGAAGGAAATATACGAATATAACTGTCGTTTATAAAATCAACTACTTAGTTTTCTTACAGGTCAACTAGTCAAACGTCCACATCAGCAGCTGGTAGTTTTAACAAGTCGAGGTGCTAAAAATTGGGTATTACTAGACCTCGCTTCAGCAACTTACAACTTGAGTGACTAGTTGGAATCCGCACCAGTCTCATACCTTGCATGAAAGCGACGTACGATTACACACACCACCGCCAGCAGTAACCCTTTGCCGAATTCACAGTAGAAGCTTAAAATAACAAAAACCAACACTATGGCAATATTGACAACAGAGCCAATAAAAACACCTCAGAGTCAGAAAACATGGCACACCCAAAAAAACAATCATAGTAATTTCGCCTAGCACATACAAACGTACATACAATCATATAAACACAAACAGAGTAGAATTAGCAATTAGCATTCAGGTTGCACGTTGCATGTTGCGAGACGTGCAACCGAACGACCAAAAGACCAAATGTCCAATGCGACCAAAACTACCAAAACGACATGCCAAACAAGAAACTCCCATTTCGTTGGCAATTTGAATTTTTGGCTCATCAAATGCAGGCATTACCACGCAAAACAAAAACGCAGAAACACATATGCATACATACCAGTGGCGGACCTAACATAAATTGCCTGGGCAAGCCTATGTGTGAAGCATAACCATTAGCCATTTATGTAATTTCCTTTGCTGTATTATTTAAAAGCCTGATTGCGTTCCGTCATTGACTTTGATTTAGAGTTCTCGATTTCTTTTTAACATTTTCGAGTGGCCAGAATAAATGCTTTTCAATGCTCGAGCGCTCATTTGTTTGTTTATTATTCGTATGTTTGTACAGGCATTTGAACAATTCGGGTATTTGAATATCGTTTTTTCTCGTTTATTTTTTTTTTTTTCGTATGTATTTTTTATTTTTGTTTTCCTGATACACATTTTTTTGATTGTATACTCAGAGAAAAGGAATCAAAAATAAAATTTTTATTTTTATAATGCACGTTTTAAACCAAGTCATTTTTATTTTATAAATGAAAATTTTTAAATTAAAAATTAAATTTTTTAAATTAAAATGTATTTAGGATTTAAAAAGAAACATGTTTAAATTAAGATATAAAATTAATGGATTAAAAACGAAAGTTTTTCCTTCAAAATCTCATGGTGCTTAAAATAAAAATAAACATTTTTAAATTAAAATTGGTTTTTCTTGATTTTGCAATTTTACTCTGAACATTTTTAAAATAAAAAATTTCGTATTAACATAATTCTTAAATATAAAAACGTGCGCTAGGGAAATCTTTCACGAAAGCGCAGAGGTATTTTTAGTTTCCTTATACCGACGGAAATTTCAGCAGTAGCAAGTGTATTTGCTTATTGCTTTAGTGTTTGAAAAACTGAGGTCCAATTTGATTTCCACCGCTTTTTAAAATTATCTTGATATTGTGCCAATAGTCGCCAAAAATCACAATCAACTCTTTTATAATCCATTTTATATTTTATATTTATGTTTGCGTGCACATGCAGATGTAAAAAATTATGTGCATAAGTATGTACCTACATGCAAACGAAAATCAAATCAAATATGCATATGGCTCTGAATACTGAACTTTTGAATGCCGAAGCCAGCTTCATATTCGCATACAAATTTGTTGTGAAAAATAAAAAAAAGTGCTTTGCCAGTTTTTATACTCAGTTGTAATAGTACACAGAGTATTATAGTTTTAATCACATAACGGTGGATTGTAACAGAATGAAATAATCGAGATAGATATAGACTTATATATATCAAAATGATCAGGGTGAAAAGAGAAATCGATTGAGCCATGTCCGTCCGTCCGTCCGTCTGTCCGTCCGTCCGTCCGCCTTTAAACACTCTAACTCGCGCAAAAATTTAGATATTTTGATGAAATTTGAAATGCAAGTTGGTATCGACACTGGGACGGTTGGTATTGAAAATGGGCGAAATCGGACCATGACCACGCCCACTTTTCCTATATAGAAAAATCGGAAATTTGGTATCTCGGCCACTAATATAGCTAGAGTGATAAAATTTTACCCACGTGTTGAGCTCAGGCCCCTAAGAAGAAATTTGATGAAATTTTGGAAAATGGGCGGTGCCACGCCCACTTATTAATGAGCAAACATTGAAATCTTTATGAGTCATAACTCAGAAACTGTTGAACATATATCGATGAAATTTGGTACGCGTGATGTACTTACTTAGGCAAATGTTTGGACGAAAAATTGTCAAAATCGGTTTACGGCCACGCCCACTTTTATATATGGGTCTTAAAAATTGACCTAATAAAAACATTTTAAGCGATATCTCTGTCAAATATAAAGATATATCAATGACATTTTATGCCAGGAGTCCACCTGCGGGCATACAACGAAAAACACAAAAATTTTGGAAAATGGGCGTGGCACCGCCTCTTTTTAGAAGCTGGAATATACGAGATTTCTGAGCCCATAACTCGACAAATAATTGATATATAATGACGAAACTTGGTGTGTACACTTTTATTACTTGTGGTAATACATGCTGAAAATTTTAGAGAAATCGGTTGACGACCACGCCCACTTTTATATATGGGTATTATAAAGTGGCCTAATAAAAACATTTTAAGCGATATCTTTGTCAAATATAAAGATAATTCATTGAAATTTTGTGGCAAGAGTTCCACAGTAGACCAGAAACAAAAAATAGACAAATTTTGGAAAATGGGCGTGGCACCGCCTCTTTTTAGACAAAGGAATATACGAGAGTTCTTAGCCTATAACTCGAAAAATAATTGAGATATTATGACGAAACTTGGTTTATACACTTTTATAACTTGTGTCAATAGACACGCAAAAATTTATTGAAATCGGTTTATGACCACGCCTACATTTTAACAAAGATATTTCTGGAACACCCTTTGGGAATTTGTAACGTGACATCTTTGTAACTAGAAGTCATAAAGGAATGAAATTTTGCACAAAGAATAATATTCATATGCTTAGTTGGATGACTGATAAAAATTTTGAAAATGGATGCGGCTACGCCCACTTTATGCAGCACTTGCTTTATATAAAATCCATCAAACGCAAACAAACAATGAAGGCATACAGCTGAGTATCTAATGTTCGATTCCACTCGAACTTAGGCTTCCTTACTTGTTTTTTTTTTTTCAATTTAAGTCTGAAAATAAGCATTTGGTTTCTCCTTAGCGAAAGCGAGAAAACAAGCTACCTTATTCTGTTTTGAAAGCCACGTAAAAGCTAATGTGTGGAAACGTTGAAGCATGCTCACTGTGCTGTGATTGGCTGTACAAACAAAATACACATTATGAGGTGGATTGGTGGTGTATTTGCGCTATTCTCTTAGCAGGCTTTTAGGGGCATGTTACAGTGGGGGCTATATTATTGAGAACTTAAATGGTAAACACATTCATTTAAAACGTAAAATAACCAGATTTTAAAGAATTTCGTATGAAATTAACGAAAATGTGTACGCAAGCCGGGCTTCTCGGCTTGTATGAAGCGACCGCCTCTGATACATATATATGTACATAAGGCAATAAAAACTGGCAAAACAAGCCAAAATTAAAACAAGAACGGCGAATGGAATTTTGCAATCGATTTATAATGAACAACTCCAAAGAGATTTATTCCGACCTTGGCATTAGACTCTCCCCGTAATCAGTGCAAACGGACAAGCAATCGTTTCTTCAGGTCAGCAAAGACAGACATATATTTAAGATTGATTTGGCCTGCAAGGGAATTCAGTAAGGTGAGTGTGACTCTTTCTTTCCGACTATAATGTCTAGGGCACTCATTGGCTGTAAGAGCAAGTTTCGTGTTGTAGCAACTAAAATTGGTATGATTTGCCTAGTCTAAGTTCTTAATATCACTAATCAGAAGGCCCGAACAGCAAGAAGGAAAGTCTGACTCTTCTCAGTCGGCCCTACATTGGTCCTCTGATTGGCATAATAATGGACCACTGCCTCATGGGGATCCATGAAACTCTCATGAGCCTCCTTACAAACGACTTCTGTTGCAGCTGTAGTGATGACCAGGAGGTAGAAATCGCAGAACACTACCTATGCTCTTTTTCCGCACTGTCTAACTCCAGGTACACTGCTTGGGATTTCTTGGAGCTTGAAGACGCTAGGCCTATGTTTGCCTCCGTTTTGGACGAACGGCGGCAGCCACTATTACCTAACCTAGCCTAAGAAGCAAGGTCATGCTCAGTTACAAAGATTTATATTGAGAACAAATACAAACGCGAGATTACACTTCGAAGTTACTCTTCACTAAATCTTCGAAATCAAAGTAGTAAAGACTATATCTATAAAAAGTTGGAGGAAACGATCTTACTGGGTTAGGTTGAGTTAGACTTACGGGCCATTAATGCCCTCGCATAGACTGAGTAAGTGCGTGGTGTTACCAGAAAATTTACTAAACATGAACACTTCTATATTAAAAAAAAGCCTGGACTCAAGCTGAAGAACAACCCCGTCCCTATGGCAAATATCAAGAGTTTCCTTAGCCCTATTTTGGATACAGATTCAAGATCACTGAATACAACTTTACCAAGTAGCCGAAGCCTTAGTCTAGAATACACAGTATCCTACGATCCGCATCCCGCACATTCACTTTCATCAACTAGTGCCATCTTGAAGGCATGTGTTGCTAAAAGACAGTGTCCTGTGGGGACTCCTTTCAGGGATAGCAACCAATTTGATAGCTTCGCAACCTATGACTTACACATGATTGTGGACAACCTACAGCCCAGCATTTGCTCCACGCTTTATCAGCCTGCTCTATCATATACATATGTATAGTCCATGGAGTGTTCTGCTCCGAGACCTGCACCCTTCTTTTCCAGCTCATTAGCTCACCTCACTATCTATACAAAAATTAATACGTTCCCTTCGTAAAGGATAACGTAATCTATGTATGTTTAGGACCTCAATATCCTTAAGCATATGGGCTAATCCTGAAAAAGTCAACCAAGAGCATGAAATTAAAAATGGTCCGAACTTTTTTTTTGGTATTTGTTAGTAAAGATAATACATGTATATGTTAGAAAAACATAAGCATTTTCTATTCGTTCTTAAACTCAGGCTGAGAAAAATCGCCAAAAAAATAATTTTCATTAAGGCTTTTTTATTAGCAAAGTATAATTTTTTTTCTTCGCGGGTTTAGTTTATTGAAAAGAGAGTTATATTATTGTTACACGCTCTAATCATTCTACTTAGAACGTAATTTAATTTAAGAGTATAAAATTTGCGAAGCTAGTAAGAATAAAAGAGTTTTTTTTACTTTAAAATTTCGCTTATCCTTTTGTAGCGTGCGTTACCAAAAAACTTTATAACTAGTTATTAAACCTAGGAAACCACGTGAAATAAAAGAAAATTTCAGTGGCAAAGTAAGCTTGTGTACCTCTTTCCAAAAATAAAATTAGTGTTGTCCGAAAGCTGAATGTTACCACTTTATGTGTGTTTTAACCTTAGGTTTACCAATACCCACCCGGGTGACCTTTTGCGTTTTCTTTTTGCGATTACTCAGCAACTATTGGACCGATTTTAAAATGGTTTTTACTCACTGATCAATTTTTCGAGTTCTTTCAAATAATAACAAGTTTGAACTTTTCTTTCATCTGGAATATGCTTTTTTTGCGATTTTGACTTTTTATGTACGTAGTTTAGCAATACCCACCCGGGTGACCCAGTACACTTTTCTATGAAAAGACGTGCATATGCACATATTCTTGTTGCTATAACTTTATAAATTTATTGTTTGACTATATTTTGATTGTTTCTATAAAGTTTATAGAAAATTTATAGAATAAAAATTTATTTCAAGCCAAGCGAAATGCCGAAGGATCTATACAACAATTTATGTATTTTGTTTGGCTGATACTTCGTTCATCGCAAATGGGTTTATTGCATTTTATGCATAATTGACTAGTGTTTGGTTTAATTTTCATATCAAAACGCTTATAACGTTTTCCTTTCATCTTTACTCTCATCAACCTGCTGGAAGGTTGTCCTTTTTATTAGAAATAAGGAAGGGCATTGACAAATTCATTCTTTCAAGCAAATAGTTCCTAAGATACATACAATTGCCGATTTTATGTAGAATCTTCAAGTAATATTATTCCTAATGGACTTCAGCATGATTTAGATATGACAGAGCTTTCTGAGAAAGCCTGTGACTGAAGAACCTTGATATTACCTGGTTGATTTCCTCCGTATATTATAAATGCAGCAAGTGTTGCTACTTCTAGAAGGTCGGCAAAATTGTGAAAGATATTGTGTTAGGGAGCACAGAGCTGTTTCCGCTACATTGGTTAAAATATGTGTGATGTTTTTTATTTTCTCATGTGGATCAAAGTACCGATGCCTGATCTAGAGCATTAAAAGATAATGCCAAAGCCAGAGAAAATCTCCTTTCATGCTGCTGACGGGTTGAATTCATTTAGAATATAATATCCACATACACACAAACACATACATATATTATTTTCGTTTATTCTTCCCACCGTAAACATCATCCCATTAATCTTTGGCTAATGATAATTTTGTAAAAAAAGGTATATTTGGCGATATTTCTACAGGAATCCTTTCACGGGTCAACAAAGTCCTTCACAACTCGCTCGCCTTGTTTTGATCGTTTTTTTTTTTTGAATAATGGTATTTTGGATTTGAATGCGTCAACGCCAAATTCAAGTAGACAATTAATGTGTCGTAACCGTATTATTCATTAAACCTTTGCCTTAGGATTCAAAATTTTGAATTTTTTACTTTATATACACCCATTACGGGGTGTTTGTTTTTTTTTCTGTTGGCTTAATTTTACCGAATATAGTTAAATTAAATGTTTTTAATCATTCACAGGCTTACATTTTACAATAGTAATAAATATGTTTGGGCAATAAAAAGTTAAAGCACGCGAAACGCCCGTAATGCAAGAAAATGTATATGGGTCACCCGGGTGGGTATTGGTAAACCTCGTATATAAAAATCTCTGGTAATCGTAAGGTTAAATTTGTCGCGTGCGTTACCGTAAGTGCAAAAATTCAATCTATCTATATAAAAATGAATCACTATATCCTTGGTCATCGCATCATGCCTGAACGGTTGGAAAGATTTCGATAATTGTTTTTGTTGTGTTTAGTATTGTCTGGAGAAAGTTCTATTGGAAAATAATTTCAAAAAAAGGGCGTGGCACCTACCATACAAACAAAACGTGTCATACTATATACGTATTTCTGAAAATATTCTTTGTAAGGCCTAGAACTTGGGATGATATACTAACGTGATGCCAAGCTCACAAATAGAGATGAGCGTTATTACAAAAAAGGGGCGTGGCACCTCCCATATACCCCAAATTTTTTATACTCAATATCTGTGGAAGTGTTCATGGTTGGACACTGGGAATTTGTACAGAGATAAACAATATCAATACCATACTTACGAAAGAAAATTGGAGCTATTGGAAAAGGGGGCGTGGCATCTCCGATACAAACTTAGTTTTTCATGCTGAATATCTCTAGAAGTGTTCATGGTAGGACCCTGGAAATTTGTAGGGACATAAAAAATATCTAATGGGAGCTATTGGAAAGGGGGCGTGGCATCTCCGATACAAACTTTATCTCTCTAAGTTATGGAAAAGTGTTCCAAACATTATCGGAATTAAAAGTTTGCGTTGGTTTTCATACATCGATGGCGACTTTATTGAGGTTGCTCGAACAGCTTATTCGCCGAAGAAAAAATTAAGGTACAACGTACCTAGTTTTAAGTTATTTTTTACTTATTCTATCAAAATACTTTAAATGTACTTTTTTATTCATTTTTTGCTAAAAATTCATTATTATTCATTCTGAATATAAACAGAAAAAGGTGTAGAATTTGGTCCTGGGCATTCAGCAAACGGATAAGCGTGCAGCAAAAGCTTCCTGCAAGCGCACTATTGGTGGTGGCACAATAAGGATGCGAGGGATGCAAAAGCTACATCACATGCGTATGTTATAGGCCAACTGCTTTGTTGTAAAAAAACTGTCATGACTTTCGGTAATATTTTGGCAGATGCAGCAGGTGCAGGAGCACACCAGCGCGGCTACGATTATTGTGTAAACAAAAATACATATTACTTAACTACTACCAGTATTTTCATCGGGTGTGCATGGAAACAAAGTCGAAATACCAAACACGGCTGGAGGAACGTATGAGATGGTATAGTAGCATGGATGTGATGGCATCTGCGGATGGCTGGTTAAGGCCAGTCTCTGCAAAATGCTCTATAACTGAAGAGAAAAGCATTCAATTTTTCCCAAAATGAGAAAGTGCGTTTGCTGGAAGACGATGAAGCTAAAGGGGTGGAGTGAAAGAAGCATCCTGCATTGACAATTTGCCAAATAATTTTCGTAGCAACAGCAATTAATGAATCCAGGACTACACACTCACCCGATCCCCATGGTACAATGTTACTGACTACTATGTACACAACTAAGTACATATTTGGAATCAAAAACTTCTAAGAGTGATCCATAAAGCCCGTCTCCACATAACTTGTTTCACCAACAAAACATCTAGCAAGACATCTCGCTAAATAACCCGTCTCCACGTGGCTGATCGTGATTCAGTTTAACATTTCTCTTTCTTGTTCTTCTTAAATGTTTGTATGTTTGCTTATATTTTGCGTTTTTGTTTTGGTCAGTGTGAGATTTCGATAGATTTTCGATACAAAATTAGAGAAGGCATCGATATCATCGCGTTTGGCAAGAGGATTGAGAACGAAACAAGTGTTTCAATCTTCACTCGCTCTCAGAAATTTGTATGGAAATCGGCGAGTTTCGGCACTGGTTTCCGTGTCGAAACAAGATTGAGAGAGAAAATGCAGAAAAAAGAGCGAAACACGTTATGTGGAGACATGGTATTAGTAAACTCTGCCGGAAAGAGCTACAAGCTATTTGTACTCGTACGTACATATGTATGTATATCTGTACATCTCACTTCTAGTCTAATTGAAGTGTTTTGCTGGAAAAGCTTTCTTCTGTTTATTCTTTCTTGTGCTGCTTACCAATGCCACATACTGAAAGGGTTTAATTTTGATGTAAGTAAGTACACTCAGGGAAAAACAGCATTTTAAAAACAAAAATAAAATTTTTGTTTTCATAATGCACGTTTTAAACCTAACCATTTTTATTTTAACAATGAAAATTTTTAAATTAAAAATTAAATTTTTGAATTAAGAATGAAATTTTTTAAGCAAAAATGCATTTTGGGTTTAAAAAAAAACATACCTAAATTAAAAACAAGTAAGGAAGCCTAAGTTCGAGTGGAATCGAACATTAGATACTCAGCTGTATGCTTTCATTGTTTGTTTGCGTTTGTTCGATATAGGGTGTATTTTATATGACACGAGTGCTGCATAAACAGGGCGCAGCCACGCCCATTTTCAAAATTTGTATCAATCATCTAAATAAGCATATAAATATTATTGTTAGTGCAAAATTGCATCCCTCTATGACTTTTAGTTACAAAGACTTCACGTTACAAATTCCAAAAGGGTGTTCCAGAAATATCTTTGTTAAAAAGTAGGCGTGGTCATAAACCGATTTCAATACATTTTTGCGTGTCTATTAACACATGTTATAAAAGTGTATAAACCAAGTTTCGTCATAATATCTCAGTTATTTGTCGAGTAATAGGCTCGTAGATTCCTTTGTATAAAAAGAGGCGGTGCCACGCCCATTTTCCAAACTTTTTTATTTTTTGTTTCCGGTCTATTGTAGAACTCATGTCACAAAATTTCAGTGATAGATCTTTATATTTGACAGAGATATCGCTTAAAATGTTTTTATTAGGTCACTTTATAATACCCATATATAAAAGTGGGCGTGGTCGTCAACCGATTTTGGTAATCTTTCGTCCACACATTTGGCTAAGTAAATATATCACGCGTACCAAATTTCATCGATATATCTTTAACGGTTCTGAGTTATGGCTTATAAAACTTTCAATATTTGCCCCTTAATAAGTGGGCGTGGCACCGCCCATTTTCCCAAAATTTTTATAGTTTTTGTTTTATGTCCCTAGTTGGACTCCTGCCACAAAATTTCAGTGATAGATCTTTATATTTGACAGAGATATCGCTTAAAATGTTTTTATTAGGCCCCTTTATAGTTCCCATATATAAAAGTGGGCGTGGCCGTCAACCGATTTTGATAATTTTTCGCCAAAACATTTGTCTAAGTAAGAAAATTACGCATATCAAATTTCATCGATATATCTTCAACGGTTTCTGAGTTATGACATATAAAACTTTCAATGTTTGCCCCTTAATAAGTGGGCGTGGCACCGCCCATTTTCCAAAATTTTTGTACTTTTTGTTTTATGTCCGTCGTTGGACTCCTGCCACAAAATTTCAGTGATAGATCTTTATATTTGACAGAGATATCGCTTAAAATAATTTTATTAGGTCACTTTATAATACCCATATATAAAAGTGGGCGTGGCCGTCCACCGATTTTGATAATTTTTCGTCAAAACATTTGTCTAAGTAAGCAAATTACGGACACCAAATTTCATCGATATATCTTCAACGGTTTCTGAGTTATGACATATAAAACTTTCAATGTTTGCCCCTTAATAAGTGGGCGTGGCACCGCCCATTTTCCAAAATTTTTGTACTTTTTGTTTTATGTCCGTAGTTGGACTCCTGCCACAAAATTTCAGTGATAGATCTTTATAGTTGACAGAGATATCGCTTAAAATGTTTTTATTAGGCCCCTTTATAGTTCCCATATATAAAAGTGGGCGTGGCCGTCAACCGATTTTGATAATTTTTCGCCAAAACATTTGTCTAGGTAAGCAAATTACGCATACCAAATTTCATCGATATATCTTCAACGGTTTCTGAGTTATGACATATAAAACTTTCAATGTTTGACCCTTAATAAGTGGGCGTGGCACCGCCCATTTTCCAAAACTTCATCAAATTTCTTCATAAGGGCCTGAGCTCAATACGTGGGTAAAATTTTATCACTCTAGCTATATTAGTGGCTGAGATACCAAATTTCCGATTTTTTCTATATAGGAAAAGTGGGCGTGGTCATGGTCCGATTTCGCCCATTTTCAATACCAACCGTCCCAGTCCCGATACCAACTTGCATTTCAAATTTCATCAAAATATCTCAATTTTTACGCGAGTTATCCTGCGTACGGACGGACGGACGGACGGACGGACGGACGGACGGACGGACGGACGGACGGACGGACGGACATGGCTCAATCGATTTCTCTTTTCACCCTGATCATTTTGATATATATAAGTCTATATCTATCTCGATTATTTCATTATGTTACAATCCACCGTTATGAAATCAAAATTATAATACTCTGTGTACTAGTACAGCTGAGTATAATGAAAATGAATGTTGATTCAAAAACTCGCTCTTTGTTCAAAATTTTCTTGAGAGAAAATATTTTTTTGTGAGAAATCCAACAAAAACAATAATGAGAATCGATTTTTTTTTTAATTTTGTTTTTACAATGATTCATATAATTCATGGATTCTTTTTTAGGAAAAGGGGAGTATAAATATGTTACTACAATTAAATATAATATTTAGTATTCCACTATGTGATGGCGTTGGATTTAGTTTCAGGTTGATGTCATGGTTCGAATCCGGAGGAGAATATAATATAAAGAAGAAAAAGGAGAGTAAGGAGAATAAGAAATAAGAAATAAAGATAGCAAACAGTTAAGGTGAAGTAGAAAAGAAGAGGAGAACAAGCGGAGGCTATATTTTTGTAGTTGGGACTCGGATTGAGAGAAGATGAAGAGAATGCCGTTGGATACAATTTCGAATTCGGAAGAGAAAATGATATCGAGAACACTGCAGCGTTTTTTTCTTATAGTGCTTAAAATAAAAATAAACATTTTTAAATTTAAAATGTTTTTTCTTGATTTAAAAATTTTACAATGAACATTTTTAAAATAAAAATGCTGGTATTTACATCACTTTTAAATACGTTTTTGACCATTTTAAGCACGTTTTCATATGTTTTTATAATTTTTTTCCTCTGAGTGTAGCTATTCAGTCGCCTATGCAGGCTGGCATTTGCTACTTTTCACTTTGCCATTTCGATTTTTAATTTTTGCATTTTTGCATTTCGTTTTATCAACCATCGCTTTGTGGCAGAATGGTATTCCTCAAGCAAAGAATACTCTTTCAATTACGTCTTTGCAAACCACATTCTTAAATAGTTTCTTTGCTACCAGCGGCTATGCATACTCAATGCTGCCGTTGGCTCCGATATACCAAAAGCACTTGGCAGTAATTATGTTAGCAACAATCCATTTTTTTTGAAAATTTTAATTTTTCTGCTTATTGTGTATAGTAAAATTTGTTAGTTTGCTTGTTTCTCTTTTTAATTAAGTTTGTTTGCTTGTTGTTTGATTGCAATGAATTGTAATTTCATAAAACTCGTCTAAAAAACTTTACTATGTTTCACTGAAATTGTTAGACAAGCGGCACTTTTAAGTTATTTTTTGGTGAAGCAAGTTAAAAACGAATTTCATTCCATGCTTTGCATTCTTTTATATGACCTATATTTATTGGCATAGTAATTGAAAGAGAAATGTAAAGTTTCCTATGAAATTTTTAGAGCAGCTTTTTTTTAGCTAGAAGGTCTAGTTTATATAGTTCTAATTAACTAAAATGTCTGAAATAAGTTGAAAGTTACTTACTGTGGCTTTTACACTTTTTCCACCGAATTCATTGTAAATACTTACAATGATTTTTGAATTTCAATGACATCACATCACAACAAATCATATCATATCACACCATATAAAATAACACCAGTTCTGATCATCAACACAGTAGTACAGTACCACCACGCAGCATCACACATGTCATGACATCACATCATACCAAATTTTTACATCACATCGCATCAAATAGTATCACATCATATAACATCACACCAAATAATATCACATCACATCATATAAAATAACACCAGATCAGATCATACAACATAATATCACACCATTCACACATTACAGTTAGAGCCTTTCGTATTACATATCATGAAATCACATCGCTTTTCGTCACATCATAGACATACCGTCATATCACTCCATATTACATCACATCATATTACATCACATCACATCACATCATATCACATCATATTACATCACATCATATCATATCATATCACATCACATCACATCATATCTTATCACATCATATCATATCATATCACATCAAACATCACATAACGTTTTATAAACTCTCATCAAATATAAGCACATCACCCCATTTCTTATTTCAAATCACTTATACCATCGTATGTTACACAGTTCATAAAATTGAGCATCGCACGTTACAGTCACATACATATATAAATACTACCGCTATAAGTATAAGAAAATGTCACTGGAGAATACCCTTTCAGTTTAATTATACAAGTTTTACACTTTGAAAATACATTTGTGAAAAAAAATATCGCACGTTTTATGCAATAGGGATTTAACTCAAAAAAATTTTTTTTTGGGAAAACGCAAATAAAGTTTTATAATTTCAAATAGTTCACTTCTACGGCTAACTACAAAATCACTTTTATTTCCGCCATTTTTATCTTTTTGAGTATTTTGTAAGACTAGACTCAAAGGCACTACCCAGTTATTGAAATATATGGCAAAATCCCAGAAATCGAAAATTTCGAGTTAAATCCCTATTGCATAAAACGGGCGATATGTAAACCATTTCAACGAAAATCGCTTACATAAATGACGAAGGGCTAATCGATTCTCTTTGCCTTTTCAAAGCTGTAATTTATGCATGAATACCTATTTCAAGATTAGAAAAACCTAATAAATATATTTTCGAACAATTTCAGGGTAATCTACGTAATTTCTCGCTCAATTTTTCAATGTATACGAAATTGGCTTGTATTTTTTTATTTCCTCCCTTTTAAGGGTTAACGTAAATTTAAGTGCACAACATTTACCCAAAATTTGGATCAGATACATTAAAATACACAATAAAACTGTCATTAGGATTATACGATTATTTGGGGTCGATTTTTTAACAAAAAAAACCTTTTTAGTTATGCAAACAAATACAATAACAACTCGGATGAAAGTTGACACCAAATGGTTCGGCGGAAAGCTGAAGCATTACAGCGAATTAACTAAGAATATGAGCATGTAAGTATTTAAGTGTGTGTAGATTCTAAAATACATACATAGGTATGAATTTTTATTCAAATGTTATAAAAAGCACATTCAACGACGTGATGGCATGTGTTGGAATCAGAAAAGAATGCGAACTAAATTAAATTTCGCATGAATATTGTTAACATGGAGAAATACTCCACATTCCACATAAAAAGTTGAATACTTAAAATAATGCGTTTAAACATTTAAGCAGTTTTAGCCGCGTTTCATTCCACATTCCATTTACAGCGGAACGCGAGCAGAAGCAGTAACGCGTCGTCACCACTCAAATTTCTTAAATTAGCGTTTCAGCATTAACAAAAATCTCAATGAAAGCAAGGCGGAAAAATTTAAACAAAATTATTGGCAAATAAGATTCAATTCAATGCATGCAAGGCAAGCGGCGCACAATGGGTGATTGCGGCAAAAAATAAATTCAAAATTAAAGTATGAGTAAAACAATTTTTTTTAAAGAGAGATCGACAGATACATCAAATTATAATAAAAAAGCTCATATAAAAATTTTTGAGTATCTTTTCGTTTAGCTGTACAGGGTGCCCAAAGTTGAGCAAAAAACAGGTTCTTTTTTTTCTCAATGAACACACCTCATACAAAATGCTCTATCTCAATTAATTGTTAACATACGAACTCGAGTGATACATCATTACATAGATAATGATTTTTTCTTTAAGAAATTATAACGCAGTTGTAAATACCGTTCACTATTGAATTTATATGAATTTTCAAATATTGCCAAAAAATGTCGATAGGAAAAAAAATTTGCTCGATTATGAATAAAAAAATAAAAAAAAAAAAAAATATTACCTCCTCAAATTTTTTTTATGCTTTGAAATAATATATTCTTAATCAAACTACATTTTCATTTTAAAAATCCACTTGCTCCGTTTCCTTTTATAATTTTTTTCCCATTGGCCTAAAACTGCGTTTTTGTTAACGCATTAATTATGTTAGTTTTGACATTATGAAAAACGTTTATATTTAGGCGAATAATCGCATATTTCTTTATCGTCTTACAGTAAATGGTGCATACTGTCAAATTATGAGGTAATCTTTTTTATCAGCGTTAATTCATATCTTTGACAGCTTTTTTCTTTTGGAATATAAAAAAAAAAAATGTGTAAAAATTGTAAAACTTTAAAATGAAATTAAAAAAAAACAAAAAATACTACCTCCTCAATTTTTTAATATTTCATAGTCCTAAATGTCTTTTATAAACAGGAGAAAAAATCGTAAAAATTCGTTTGCTCCATTTTGTGTTATGAACATTTTTATGGAAGGTGTTTTTTGAATTTTCGTACATTTTTCCCGTACAAAATGCCCAGAAGTATGCTTCAAAAAGTTTAAATTTTTTTGTATGGGGAATATTTGTCAAAATGGTGAAACTTAAATATTTATATTTCCAATTCTAGTTAAGATATTCGAAGAAACTAAACGCTGTTTTCAAGGGTAATGATTGTGCTTTCAACTGGTTTAATCGAATTTGAGTGGAAAGTAATTACGTAAAAGATATTAAGCAGGGAATAGAGCCAAAAAACGTGTTTTTTGCCTATTTGAGCATGAATATCTCAGAAACTAGAACCAATTTGGAAAATCTGACTCCAGATTCAGGTTTAGCACACTGAAATCCTTTAGAAAAGTGTAATTTCATTTCTGGTGTAAAATTTTTTTGAAATGCGATTTTTTTGTATGAAAGTTTTATGATAAATGCTTATAACATACTTAAAAGTGCATATATTTTTAATTTAAAAACGGTGAAGTGCTTTACCCCTTTTCCAAAATGATTACTGCATTTGATTTATATTTCAAAAGTGTATACACTAATCAAAATTGAGCATTTTAGCTATAATAGTTAGGAAAATGCTGAAATTTCAAAAATACCGTTATATGGGAGGTGGGCGTATTTGTGGGTGGATTTTGTTCAAATTTTCACAGTTTACTGATTTCAACCAAAAAAGTTCCGAGTTTAAGTTCCGAGTTTCAAGATTCTAGCTTAATTATTACTATTTTTGGCCGCGTTTGTATGGAGGTGCCCCCACTGTGCGGCGTTGAACGAACGAGATGCCGAGATGAAGCAATTGAATGTGTTAAAAGTGAATGAAAAATTAGACAAAAGAAAATAAACACTTTTCATGAAAAAAAATCGAAGAGAACGACCAGAATAAGCAAATAACGATACCAACGCGCTGTCAAAAGAAGTTGAAGCACGGCGCTGCATTGTGGCGTGCCCATAAAAAAAAACACTTGCGCCATTTAAAATGGGTTAAAATATTTAGATTCGTTCCTAAAAGGGTATATATTTGTTCTAATAGTATTTTCTAAATAAAATTCTACTCAATCTTTAGTTAGATGCTATTGTTGAAATGTTCAAAATGGAATATGCAATGAGAAAGTCAGTGTGTGCTTAAATGTGCCCGTAATGCGCTGTGGTTGTGCGGCCTAAGCGATTATCGCTTAAGCTATTTGAAAGAATCGTTTGTTTACTTTTACACTTTTCAGCAGAAATAAATAATAGCTTAAAAAAACCAAAAAACACGCTTTAATCTTGAAAATCGTACTAAAAATTGAGAAATAATTTAGTTAGAAACAAAATGATGAACGAAAATATAAGTATTTAAGAAAAGCGTCGGGTGCTCAGTATGTCAAAAAATATTTAAAATCGATGTTTTTTAATAATATTTTTATTTTGACTTTTTTGAGATTTCATATCTCGTACTCTTTAATTTCGCAACTAGGTATATTTTTGTACTAGTTGTACGAATCGAATTTTTCATCTTCAAATATTATTGAGCACCCCCACGCCACGTCCTTTATTTGGAATTTCCAAAATTTCAAAAAAAAAATTTTGTAATTTTCAGAATTTTTGTATAAGCTTGGAGACACTGATTTAAAGATATTTCATCGGAAAATTTCGTATATTTTTAGGAAAAATTAGCAAATTAATTTTATCTACATAGCAAATGAATTTTATGCATCTGGAGCATTTTGTCCATTCTTTAATGGAATTGGGGCACCTCCAAATAAAGGACTAGGCCAATAATATTTTGCAGTCTTACTTCTGTACTAGAAAGGCAACTTTCTGCAGGTAGAGCAATAATGATTTCAAAAAAAGCCCTAATTCACTCCGCCCTAATGTACATGCGATTGGTTTCATTATGAAATACAACAACAACGAAACAGAAAGCTTGTTACTTATTGGCTTGCATACGTAAGTGAATTGAAATTCATAGAGGCTATTTCGAAGAAAGCTAAGTATAAAAGCCACAATGAAGCATGGAATATAATGTTGAATATCCCACTATGTGATGCCATTGGGCTGAATCACATGTTGATGTCATGTTTCGAATTCGGAGGAGAATACAAATAATAGAGGAGAGAACACAATAAAAGTGAATGTTTGAAAAATATAATAATTTAGTTAAACGGTGCAACTTTTAGGATGGGATGAAGTTACATACATACATACATACAGGTGAAGCTAATAAAAGCGTGTTAAAAAACAGCAGCGTAATGTTAAAAGTTATTTAGTTGGCTCTTTAAGGTGAGAGTTATCAAGAAAATTGTTCGGTTAATCCATTGGTAAGGTATTTTCTTCTAAAATCAATCGGATAACTATTATGTGATATTCCAAATAGTCAACTAAGGAAGAATTTTTCCTGAGTCACACAATATCACCACTTCAAAAGAGAAAGTTTTCAGCGCATTTTCAAAGCATTATTGGGATTTCCTATTCTCCACAAATTTTCTTTTATTTTCAGGAGCACAACTGCGGATTCGTTTTATAATTTTATTTATTGTTTCCGAAATGCTGATGAAAATATGTATAACTTTGGATACGTTAGTAGTTGTTGTTGTTTTCCTTTTCCTTGAAATAAGACGCAAAGTTCTTATAGTATTAACACATGTAAGTATGCCCATAGTTGTATGGTAAATTAAAATTAAATTATCTTAACCGAAATTTATGTGCAAACAAGAAGAATAACTAATATATTGCCAAATATGCATTGCATAGAACATAAAATTTTATGGACAACATGAAAAAAGGGTTCACTTCCGATTTCAGCGTTCATGCTGTCACTTGCCAATATTTGCCATTTTTATTATTATTTTTCTTTCTCTCTAGTTGTTTTTCTATTTCTTCTTCTTCTTTGTCTTATTTTTCTTCTTTTTCTTCTTCTATTCCTTTGCTGCCATTTTTCGTAAATCTATACTTTCCTGCCGCATCTTTATTAAATAAAATTTACCGAAAAAGCACCCATTTGTAAACTGAAGCAGATAATTTGAAAACCAAAATAATAAATACAACAACTGCAACAACAACTTTCATATTCACATATCCTTGCTGTTTGTTCGAGCATCCTTTAGCATAGGGAAGTCTTATATTTCAAAGCAGTTGAAAATTTCCTTTAAATACAAACATACACTAATACATATGTACATATGTATGTACCCAATAAACACAGACGCGAGGATGATATCGCGGCGAATTCGAGATGAATTCGCGGAGGTGAATGTCATTTTTCGGACTTGTATCGAGTTCGAGATGGACTCGAGAAAAATCAATTATCGCAATAGCATTTATTAATTTTATTAAATCTTGCTTTACACGAAGAAATTCCCTGTTGGACTTTAATTTACCATTTAAAACTCTACTCAAGCGACTGCAAAGCTCGGATGATATCGTGGCGAATTCGAGGCGGATTCGCAGAAGAAGATTTTCCAGAATGTATTCGCCAATGAGTCTAAGTCTCGAATCGCCAACGATCCGAGAATATAAAAATGCGCGAATCGCTACTGAGGGGTGACTCGCCTGGGAATTCGGATTCGCCGATCTATTGTCGCGAACTATCGCCGCGATAATATAATCAGAGAAGCGAACTCGTCTCGAATTCGAGGCGAATCCGTTGTGTTTATTGGGTATGTATGTACCCAATAAACACAGACGCGAGGATGATATCGCGGCGAATTCGATATGAATTCGCGGAGGTGAATGTAATTTTTCGGACTTGTATCGAGTTCGAGATGGACTCGAGAAAAATCAATTATCGCAATAGCATTTATTAATTTTATTAAATCTTGCTTTACACGAAGAAATTCCCTGTTGGACTTTAATTTACCATTTAAAACTATACTCAAGCGACTGCAAAGCTCGGATGATATCGTGGCGAATTCGAGGCGGATTCGCAGAAGAAGATTTTCCAGAATGTATTCGCCAATGAGTCTAAGTCTCGAATCGCCAACGATCCGAGAATATAAAAATGCGCGAATCGCTACTGAGGGGTGACTCGCCTGGGAATTCGGATTCGCCGATCTATTGTCGCGAACTATCGCCGCGATAATATAATCAGAGAAGCGAACTCGTCTCGAATTCGAGGCGAATCCGTTGTGTTTATTGGGTATGTATGTACCCAATAAACACAGACGCGAGGATGATATCGCGGCGAATTCGATATGAATTCGCGGAGGTGAATGTAATTTTTCGGACTTGTATCGAGTTCGAGATGGACTCGAGAAAAATCAATTATCGCAATAGCATTTATTAATTTTATTAAATCTTGCTTTACACGAAGAAATTCCCTGTTGGACTTTAATTTACCATTTAAAACTCTACTCAAGCGACTGCAAAGCTCGGATGATATCGTGGCGAATTCGAGGCGGATTCGCAGAAGAAGATTTTCCAGAATGTATTCGCCAATGAGTCTAAATCTCGAATCGCCAACGATCCGAGAATATAAAAATGCGCGAATCGCTAATGAGGGGTGACTCGCCTGGGAATTCGGATTCGCCGATCTATTGTCGCGAACTATCGCCGCGATAATATAATCAGAGAAGCGAACTCGTATCGAATTCGAGGCGAATCCGTTGTGTTTATTGGGTAGTTTCAGTATTTCATGCGTTCTTGTTTGATCTTTCGTTCACATATGACTATGTATTTACGAGTATGTATGTCTATTGTTTATACGTAAGGCAATTAGTTGGAAAATGGACTCGTACAATATTCGAATTCAAAGACCTAATTTATGTGTACATATGTGCTTCTTTCGGGCTTTTACTTGCCATTTATTTTCATTAAAAAGTTTTGCTTTGATCACTGCCTTTCAAATGTATATTTTAATTAACTTGGAAAGGGTAAGATAAAAAGGAAACTTTTACAGATAGAAACAAAACGCCAGCAACATTTCAATAGCAATATTAGTAATAGATATAATAAGTTATCGGTGCAAGGTCAAGCTACATATTAACTAAGTTTTATAAATTGTGCCAATTTTAAAAATATTTCAAAAACAATTGAGTTCAAATTTTTATTCAAAAACACTCCTACTCCTTTCCTTGCTTATATTTATGGAAAACGGACATATTTCATATCTCTTCTTTAAAATTATGACACTTTCAAATGTTTTTAGTTCCAAACGCTTTTAGTTTAGTTCCCATATCAAGCATGCGGGAAAAAAATTCTGTAGAGTATAATTGCTACTTCGTAGGATATCGCGGTGTTAAAAGACAGTTGAAAGCATTGCGTTGGAATAGAAAGAGAACAAACATTGTATATTTTTGAACTAGTTCTGCACTAGCCTGGAACTAGCGAGATTTCCTGCAGGGTAGCTTTACTTTTATATTTGTATATTGTGGCGGAAAGCAATGAAAGTTATCGATGATGAACTCTTGATTAGAGGCGAAATAATGGTTGGTTGTGGAATAAAAATATCGATCGCAAAACAAATTCGAACTCACCGAGCTTTAACAACAACTATAAAAACAATAACAACACATTCAAAAAGTACATATCGTCGCTCCCAACGAAGACTAGCACGGTTCGTTGTTCGCGTGGAAGACTAACACACTTCGTTGTTCGCGTGGAAGACTAACACACTTCTTTGTTCGCGTGGAAGACTAGCATGCTTCAGTTCTCTGCGTGGAAGACTAACATGCTTCACTTGTTTGGGTGGAAACTAACATACTTCTGTTTGTTAGAAATAAGCTTAGGGGTTAAGCACATAAGGAGGATAGTCCGAGGAGTGAAAGATATTTGACAAGTAAGTGCAAGAACAATAATTCATACTGCAATAAATCTTTAAACAGGAACCTTCAGCCAAACTATATGAAAACTATATGAGTTTCAAATACTCCTAGACTTGTACTATGCCTACTTTTAAGTATGTGATAGGTTGTGCTAATAAAACCTGGCTTTCTCTTTAGTGTTTACACGGTTTGATTCTTTATCCATACAAAAAAAGTGGCATATACATCTGACAAAACATATCGTGTAATGCCCCTTCAAGAAATGAAGCATGCTGGTCTTCCACGCGAACAACGAAGTATGCTAGTCTTCCACACGAACAACGAACCGTGCTAGTCTTCCACGCTAACTGAACCGTGCTAGTCTTCGTTGGGAGCGACGATATGTATTCCTAAGAGCCGGAAAACACACCAATGCATTGAGTTGAAAAAGCAGCGGATATGTGTAACTGGTTTTTTTGGTGACTCTATAGTTTCTGTTGTTATTGTTGCCTTTTAGTTACAGTATATAATGCCGGCTTCCATGAAATAGATACACGCATATATATGTTATGATTTTTCCAGATTGTCTGTCCATTAGTTTCTGAGACCCCCAACGACAATGACACTCACCCGTTGCCGTATTCACTACTCTGTCAACTATTTTAACTTATGAACATTTTATCATACATACTTATATATATATACATATGTACAAGTGCAATAAGTCCTATAAGTTTGCGTATAGTAATTTTTCTGTATTTTTCACATAAAAACCTTAATTTATTAAAAGTAATTTTCAAATTCGACACAAATGTTACGCTTTCGAAAGCTAAAAAAAAGTCCAAGTAACCACCTTTACGCTACTGATTGGGAGTGCCACATAATCCCCAAAAAACAAAATCCCCAACGCACAAAATCCCCAAAAAAAAATCCCCAAAATCAAAATCCACAAAATCAAAATCCTTAAAATCAAAATCCCCAAACACGAAATCCTCACATTTTTTCGGGGATAGCGTCACAAAATCCCCAAAAGATGACTAAATAAACAACGTTGAAGGTCATATTTAAAAAACCGCATGCCGAGTCTTATCTGAGCTCTGATACGTAATAACATATATGTACACATCCATATAAAATACATATATATCCCTGCAAAAATTCGGAGTACTCCATTCGCTAATCCATGGAGTTCTCGCTAATCATGTCGAAAAAAATGTCGAATTTTAATTTACCGAAATAAAAAAATAGGTAAAAAAACTTTTTAAGTTAAACGGTTTTATGTTATACATACATTGCAATGTTTAAGATAAATGTACTAAAAACCAAAAAATAATAAAATAGATACAGTCGTGGGAATTATAAACATTTGCATAGACTAGACTAAAATAAAACCGTGGGGCACGTCAATTGTCTTCACTCGTTGATTAAAATGTTTGTTTTGTAATGTTACACTATAATTAGGCAGTTGTTCAACCGACAACGATGGACGTGTGATAAGTAGGGCTAGAATGTGGAAAAAAGCTAGCAAGCTCGATTATAAGCGAGTTTTAGGGTTTCATAGTGGTGAGCGAGTAGTACTTTTATCATATGTTTTGTCGATTAAAGACAAACTACGAGCAGTGAAACGATTCCTCGTGTGAATGTCCAACGATAAACTAGTTGAAACATATCTTTTATTAACATGGAGTGTATAACTATTGGAATTTCCATGAGCAAGAAAATAGTAAGTAATTTCCTCACCGTATGCGGGCCAACTGCCTAACGACGAATTAAACGATTCTTCTATCGCACATTAAGCCGATAATTTGTAGACAATTGACGTGCCCCCCGGTTTTATTTTAGTCTAGTCTATGCAAATGTTTATAATTCCCACGACTGTATCTATTTTGTTATTTTTTGGTTTTTAGTACATTTATCTTAAACATTGCAATGTATGTATAACATAAAACCGTTTAACTTAAAAAATTTTTACCTACTTTTATTTTCTAGTTTATAGTTTTTATTTTTTTAAGAAAATATTTCTTTTCAAGGTAGTAATACATGTTCCGAATTTCAGCCAAATCGGATCATAAACGCGATTTTTGTAAATATAGCGACCCACGCGCCACCTATCGGAAGTTTTTTTTAGGAAAATATTTCCTTTCAAGGTATACATGTTCCGAATTTCAGCCAAATCGGACCATAAATGCGATTTTTGTAAATATAGCGACCCACGCGCCACCTATCGGAATTTTTTTTTCATAATATTGCATCGTCATCGGGGTTATACATGCGTACAAAATTTCAGATTAATCGGTTGACAGGAAGAGGGTGAAATTTGAATTACTAAATTTGACCCAAGAATAAATAATAAATAAAACAAACGGGGTGAGCTAAATAAAACCGTTTAAAAAAGTCGCAAAATGTCGAAATATTTAGAAAATGTGAAAAATACTTGGCGTGTTTTTTGGGTTTACCACGTTATCCCCAAAATCAAAATCCCCAAATCAAAATCCCCAAATCAAAATCCCCAAACCAAAATCCCCAAAATCAAAATCCCCAAAATCAAAATCCCCAAAATCAACATCCCCAAACACAAAATCCCCATATTCTGTGTGAAATAAATTAAAATTAGGTTAGAAATCGCGGCGATTTTAATTTATTTCACACAGAACATGAGAATTCTACATTGGACATTATTCCTCAAACTGAAACTCATAAGAAATTGTATACGTGATGATTTCACAAATGTTTATTAATAAATTCATCTCAATAACTTATGATTACATATTTGCATACATACATACATAACATAAATAAATACAAACTTCGTTGTTTATCAAATAAGCAATGAGTATCGACATTTTTTTCGACATTTTCAAAAATTTGAAAATTTCTATATTGTTTTTTTCGACATTTCGAGGGTATTCCATTTACATACATACATAACATAAATAAAAAAAGACCGAAAAAAATGTCGAAACCGAAAATGTCGAAAAAAAATGTCGAATCATAAAATGTCGAATCATAAAATGTCGAAGCAAAAAATACCGAATTTTAATCATGTAAAAATTTGGAAAAATTTCTAATATAGTATTAAAAAATGGCCCAACTTATGGAAGCTCGAATTTTACACATCAATAATAAAAAATAAAAAAAATAACCCTCAGCCGGCAGAATTCTCTTCCCTGAGTAATATCTATGGCCCGGTCCACAGTGCTTTTGCGCAGAACACTTTTCTGCGTTGGCGGCCTTCGGCCGCGCTTATAAAAAATAACCCTGGGCTACGCCATCCGTCCGGACGTGTGCCCTAACCGTGGCTACCGCCACGGTGATGTCTTCTGCGTAGTAGGTACACCCTTCAGCGGCGGCGATAAAAATGTAAGTATACAAATTTCGGCCTTTTTCGGTAATTTTCCTCATTTCGACATTTTTTAATTCGGTCAAAAATGTATTCGGTATAATAAGTACTCGGTTGGTCCATAGCGAGCACTCCATGGATTAGCGAATGGAGTACTCCGAATTTTTGCAGGAATATATATGTATTTTATATGTATGTATACATATATGTTATTACGTATCAGAGCTCAGATAAGACTCGGCATGTGGTTTTTTAAATATGATCTTCAACGTTGTTTATTTAGTAATCTTTTGGGGATTTTGTGACGCTATCCCCGAAAAATGTGGGGATTTCGTGTTTGGGGATTTTGATTTTAAGGATTTTGATTTTGGGGATTTTTTTTTTGGGGATTTTGTGCGTTGGGGATTTTGTTTTTTGGGGATTATGTGGCACTCCCTTTTTCTTTATTATCGGTAGGTGGGTCGGCTTCGATATAATGCGCCCTACGGGGTATCTTAGAGATTCCATATTTTATAAAAAATATGTTCATCTAAATAAATGAAATGAATAAATAAAGGCGAAGGCCGCTTGCGCTTAAGTGTGTACTACGCATAAGGACATTACCGCCACGGCTATGGCACACGACCGGACTTGGATGGCGTAGCCCAGGGTTATTTTTTATAAGCGGGGCGGAAGGCCGCCAGTGCAAAAACGTTTTCTACTCAAAAGTACTGTGGATTGCTCTATACGTTTTATTCCAGAAAGAGAATTCTGCCGGCTGAGAGTTATTTTTTTAAAGCGCGGCCAAAGGCCGCCAATGCAAAATAGTTTTCTACTCGCGCACATTTTACACATCATTAATTTGACATTATTTCGATATTTTTTTTCGACATTTCGTACCCAACCCTATGTAAATATGTAATCATAAGTTATTGGGCCGTATTAATAAACACTAAGCAAGATGAATTTATTAATAAACATTTGTGAAATCATCACGTATACAATTTCTTTTGAGTTTCAGTTTGAGAAATAATATCCAATGTAGAATTCTCATATTCTGTGTGAAATAAATTAAAATTAGGTTAGAAATCGCGGCGATTTCTAACCTAATTTTAATTTATTTCACACAGAATATGGGGATTTTGTGTTTGGGGATTTTGTGTTTGGGGATTTTGTGTTTGGGGATTTTGATTTTAAGGATTTTGATTTTGGGGATTTTCATTTTGGGGATTTTGATTTTGGGGATTTTCATTTTGGGGATTTTGATTTTGGGGATAACGTGGTAAACCCATGCTTATAAAGCTAAGTGTATATTACGTAGCTCACGACGACCTACAACCGCCTACGTATGCATCGCAGTAGAGTCATTGTTGCTGCTGCTGCAATCCTGCCTGCCAGCCTAGCAAGCGAGTCAACAACGAGCCAGCCCGGCGAATCAAGGGCGGAACTCTAGTTCAAGTGGTTATTGATTGAATTTGTTCGAAACTGACTTGCCACTCGTTGCGCGCTGTTCGCTTTTCCTGCAAGTTAACCGTAAATGATTTGTGTGCCTTTGTTACGCTTTTTTTTGTTTTTTATTTATATTAAGCTTTCCATGATGCTTGTTGCAATTGTTATTTTGCTTTTTGTTTCTGTACATATGTATGTACATATGCAGGTAAATACGCTTTGCTGTAATCAATATTTTTCATATAAATAAGTATATATGTACACACATGTATATGAGAGTACCTTAGCCTTTTTGCGGCAGGCTTTCTTTTTCTTTTACATCATTAAAGTGTATTTAAACTTTAAAGCAGTTCCATATAATTTGTATGCAGTTAAAGCTGTTCAATATCACATTACAAACACTGCCAAATATACATAAATACGATTACATAATTAATTGCGGAAAGCGATGACTTTATTTGTGACATTTTAAAGATGTACATGTCGCCATTTAAACTTCATAGCCGCCTAAGTGAAACTTTCATAACCACTTGTGCTAAATATGAGATATGCCAATCTTGAGCTCCTGACGATTCATGCACTGGCGCGAATATATGTAACTGTAACGAGTTTTAAGCCCAGCTTCTCCCCCAATTCAATGCGCGCACCTTCGTTTTTTTTCTACCAGCTAGGTGTACCTACAGGTTTTTCCGGGTTTTGATACCATCTCAAAGAGTTTTCCTTTACCATTCGACATTGGATTCCGGCATTTTTGTTATATTAAATGCGTAATGGCTGTTCAAATGAGAAATTCAGCTCTTTCGTGCCAAAGATCTGAAAGTGTCTGTAAAGAAAAAAAAGAAGAAAATGTTTGTATTGGGTGTTTGTATGTTTTTATTGTCTTTTTGTATGTGTGCAATGCAGCAAATTGACGCTACACAGTAGATAACAGTTACAAATTGTTAGTCCAAACACCAGGTCACACCAGACGTAGACGTACGAGCACCAACTGCAATCCTTTAAATGCGATGAATGCGCGTCTGCGGCATGTTTTGTTCAAGCTGCCTAGAGTGCAGACGGATTTCTTTCACAAGATATCCGGTCACGCTCTGGAATTTTAATCGCAACTTCAATTTCTCTTTAGTTTACTTGAAATGTTTTATTTTCTTTCCTCCTACCCCTCTAGAATTTCCCCTTAATCTATATATATATAAAAATCAAGCCCATTTCTTTGTCGCCGGCTTTCGCCCAAACGCGTGTAGGGATTTTGACCAAATTTACACACAAACTTAGTACCTTGCCCTAGATGGTTTATATACATATTTTTTTCAAATCCGGAAGTCGGTTCCCGAGATATAGGTCAAAAGGTCAAAACGTGGATCCGGCTTTCCCCTGAGTATTTTTGGACGATATTGGTATCAAATGAAAGGTATTGAGCAGAGAATTTACATAGAATAGTACTCATTTTGATTCCTAGGTCGGGTCTCCAGATATGGGTCAAAACGTGAACTCGGATGACCCTCGAATGTTCCTGAGCGATATTGGTATCAAATGAAAGGTATTGAGCAGAGAATTTACATAGAATAGTACTCATTTTGATTCCTAGGTCGGGTCTCCAGATATGGGTCAAAACGTGAACTCGGATGACCCTCGAATGTTCCTGAGCGATATTGGTACCAAATGAAAGGTTTTGAGCAGAGAATTTACATATAATAGTAATCATTGTGATTCCTAGATCGGGTCTCCAGATATGGGTCAAACGTGGACCCGGATGTCCCTCGATTTCTGAGCGATATTGGTATCAAATGAAAGGTATTGAGCAGAGAATTTGCATCGAATAGTACTCATTGTGATTCCTAGATCGGGTCTCCAGATGTGGGTCAAAACGTGGGCGCGGATGACCCCGGAAAATTTCTCAGCGATATTGGTATCAAATGAAGGGTGTTGAGCAGGGATTTTAGATAGAAATGAACTCATTACGATCCCTAGGTCGGGTCCCAAGGTGTGGGTCAACACGCGAACCCGGACAACACCGGGATATTTCTCAGGGATATTGGTACCAAATGAAAAGAGCTGAGCAGGGCCTTTACACAGAGATGAACTAATTATGATTCCTAGGTCTGGTCCCTAAATGTGGGTCAAAACGTGGACCGGGATGGCCCCGGAAAATTTCTGAACGATTTTGGTGTCAACTGAAAGGCAGGGCTTTTACATAGAGATGAACTCATTATTATTCCTAGGTCAGGTCCCCAGATGTGGGTCAAAATGTGGATCCGGATGGCCCCGGATAATTTCTCAGCGATATTGTTATTTAATCACGGCGCATGGCGTTTCCTAGGTGGGATCCCAAGATATGGGTCAATATGTGGACCCGGATAACCCAGATACCAAATGAAAGGTGTTGAGCGGACTCTCATATAGAGCCGTACCCATTACGATTTCTTGATCAAGTCTACAGATACCGTACCCATTATAGTTCCTAGGTCAAGTTCCCAGATGTGGGTCAATAAGTGGACCCGGATGAGCTCAGGATGCTTCTGAACAATACTGATAAAAAATGAAAGGTGTTGACCGGGTCTGCTATATAGATATTTTCATAGTGATTCTTAGTCCCGATACCCAATTATGGGTAAAATAGACGATTCGGACGCCACGGAATGTTTTTAAGAAATGACCGTATGAAATGAGAAGTGGAATGCAAGGTATCTTATGCTAAAACCAGTTTCCTAGGGAAAGGAGAAGAGTAATGAGACTGGGAAAGGCAAAGGGACGGAAAAGGAGAGGGAGAATATAATAAGAATGGAATGAAGAGGATGTGGAGAGAGACAGTAAGACAGGGAATTAGATAAGGAAAAAGAGGGGGAATAAAAAGGAGAAAGACAGAAAAGGAGAGGTAAGAGAGAGCGATAGAGACAGAGAAGCGGATATGTGACGGGAAAGGAAAAAGGAAATGAAAGGAAAGATAAATGGAAAGGGAAAGAGAAAGAGAAAAGTAGAGGGAAAGGGAGTTGGAGACTAATACGAAGAAAAATGGGATAAGAACATGAGAGGCAAACTTTTGAAAATATCAATTTTTTCCTTCATTTTTTTAAACTTATCTGAATTGAGCTGAGCTCTGCAGGCCGAGGTAATTTCAGTTTCTAGATACTTCCAACATATTTTAAAGTGTGCCGTTTTTCGCTTCAAGTACCTATAATAGAAAGTGGGCCAAAGCAAAGCTTGGCTGGGTACAGCTAGTCCTTTTATATTTATATACCACACATTACTGTCGCTTGGGTTAAATACTTACTTACTTACTTATGTACATACAAGTATTTTAAAACTCCGTGTCACTCTGAAGCAGTTCTTCGTTCTACGTTCTACTTTACAAATTCCCTTACTAACACTTTCCACTTCAACTGCTTTATAATCTTAGCAGTACTTTGCTTGTTGGTGCGCTGCAGCAAAGATCTTTTAAAATCAAGCAAATACTTTGGTTAGTTGTAGGCATTGGGTAGGCTGCTTGTTAGTTGTGTCTTGTGTCTTGTTTTTGCTTGCATGTAGGAGTATGTGCCCCTGTGCGGTTGGTTGATGGATTGGTGAATTGGAAAAATGCCCGGATGAGTGGTTTTCGTTTATGAGAGTAGAGGGAAAGGAGATGAGGTAGTGGTTTTTTTTTTTTTAATTTTTATAAAGCCTTAGCAGAGACAAACGCACTCAAGCCTACAACGTTTGATGGAGATTTCTTTAGTCGTATATAAACCGCAATGGGTTCAAGTGCATCCTTTTACAAATCTTACTTTTGCGATTCCCCAACGTCCCATACGGCAGCCATACTCCGCTTGCAGCAGTTCTTCATTTCATTCAGCAAATGTCCTAAGAGCCACACACGAGCAAACAGGAAATTGCAAGGAAAAAACTCTATAAAGCCTCATGCACTTCGATGCAACGCTGTGTATGTAACGGTACTGCACAAACCATTATCATGATGGCAGCGAGCAAGGAAGCAACATAAGTAGAAGTGGGACAGAAGTAGTGGAAGCGTGTATGCCATATATGTACATATACATATATGCAGTAGCAGAAGACAAAAACAAAGGCAAAGAAATGTAGTAGATGGCTGAAACGAACAAAAATACAAAAAAAAGAAATGGAAAAAATTAACAAATGAGTGCTTCGGGATGATGATGACGATGATGATGATTTTGCAGGACAAATTAAAATGCGACCAAGAAGATGTAATTAAAATGGTTTCGTAATTGCAAAGGCATATATGAGACAGTAACAGTAAAAGTTCTACTCGATCAGCTTCCTGAGCTGCTATCATCCTCACTTCCTCTTCAACCATGGCTTATGATTTCTCTCAATCTCCCTCCTTCTCCCTTCATCGGAAATCCCTTTTTGTCCTAGCTTGCATTTCAGTTCGTTTGCTGCATGTGAACAGGATTATGGATTATATTGTCAACGACTCTAATAGGGTAATGATGATGGTGATATTGATGAAGTTGCTGTCGTATTGGAGATGATGCCGCAGCAACAATACAAATACATGAAAAAGAAAATGAGATGAAAATAAGATTAGGAAGGTGCAAGCAGCATGGCAGTCGTATAAAATCAATTGCTTATGGTAATGATGAATCTGATTTTGTTACCGGAAACCGATAGCTGTTGAAATGAAAGGGAGGCTGGGCGAAAGTGCCAAATATGTAGATGAAATATGGTATAGAAGTAGTGGTGTGAAGCGCTCTAAGGCAGCTTCCACCTGTCATTGTCATAAATGGTTTGCCTTTATAACCACGCAAGGTAAGTATTTTTATAAAAATGCTACACTGAGAAAAGAATCAACCAAAAATTGGTTAATAGTACTATTTTTATATTAAAAATGAAATCAACCAGAGTTTTGGTTAAAACGAAATTTCTGATTTTATGCAATATTTCGTTTTAGAAAAAAAAAAATAACCCAAAATTGGTTCATATGGAATAAATTTGAGTTCAGTTAAATACTGATTTTAATATAAACAAGTAAGGAAGCCTAAGTTCGAGTGGAATCGAACATTAGATACTCAGCTGTATGCTTTCATTGTTTGTTTGCGTTTGATGGAAACACGGTGTATGTACTTTATATAAAGCGAGTGCTGCATAAAGTGGGCGTAGCCACGCCCATTTTCTAAATTTTTATCAGTCATCCAACTAAGCATATGAATAATATTCTTTGTGCAAAATTTAATTCCTTTATGACTTCCAGTTACAAAGATGTCACGTTACAAATTCCCAAAGGGTGTTCCAGAAATATCTTCGTCAAAAAGTAGGCGTGGTCATAAACCGATTTCAACAAATTTTTGCGTGTCTATTAACACAAGTTATAGAAGTGTATAAACCAAGTTTCGTCATAATATCTCAATTATTTGTCGAGTTATGGGCTCCGAAATCTCGTTGATTCCTTTGTCTGAAAAGAGGCGGTGCCACGCCCATTTTCCGAAATTTTTCTATTTTTTGTTTCCGATCTATTGTAGAACTCATGCCACAAAATTTCAATGAATTATCTTTATATTTGACAAAGATATCGCTTAAAATCTTTTTATTAGGCCACTTTATGATACCCATATATAAAAGTGGGCGTGGTCGTCAACCGATTTCGCTAAAATTTTGAACATGTATTACTACAAGTAGTGAAAGTGTATACACCAAGTTTCGTCATAATATATCGATTAGTTGTCGAGTTATGGGCTCAGAAATGTCGTATATTCCTGCTTCTAAAAGGAGGCGGTGCCACGCCCATTTTCCAAAATTTTTGTATTTTTTGTTTTATGTCCAGAGTTGGACACCTTCCATAAAATTTCAATGATATATCTTTATATTTGACAGAGATATCGCTTAAAATGCTTTTATTATAATAATAATACAATGGCGCTATTATAACTCTGACGAGTTTTATGGCCGAGCTTCTCTCCCAATTCGAGGTGTGCTCCTTTTTGTTTTTCCTACTAATTGGGCGGACCTACAGTTTTATGCCGGCTCCGAACGGCGAATGCATTTTTTGTGAGAAGCTTTTTCATGGCAGAAATACTCTCGGAGGGTATGCCGCCCACTGCCGAGAGGTGACCGCTGCTCTTAAAAAATCCAATAATCGGATTTTTACTAATTAGAAAATTTTTTTGGTGTTTGGCTCGGACCGTGGTTTGAACCCGAGACCTCTGGCATAGCAGGCGAGCACTCTACCCACTGCACCACAGCGGACCAAAATGCTTTTATTAGGTCACTTTATAATACCCATATATAAAAGTGGGCGTGGTCGTCAACCGATTTTGGCAATTTTTCGTCCAAACATTTGCCTAAGTAAGTATATCACGCCTACCAAATTTCATAGATATATCTTCAACGGTTTCTGAGTTATGACTCATAAAACTTTCAATGTTTGCCCCTTAATAAGTGGGCGTGGCACCGCCCATTTTCCAAAATTGCACCATATTTCTTCATAAGGGCCTGAGCTCAATACGTGTGTGAAATTTTATCACTCTAGCTCTATTAGTGACTGAGATACAAAATTTCCGATTTTTACTATATAGGGGAGGTGGGCGTGGTCATGGTCCGATTTCGCCCATTTTCAATACCATCCGTTCCTGTCTTGATACCAACTTACATTTCAAATTTCATCAAAATATCTCAATTTTTGCGCGAGTTATCGTGCTCACAGACGGACAGACGGACGGACATGGCTCAATCGATTTCTCTTTTCACCCTGATCATTTTGATATATATAAGTCTATATCTATCTCGATTATTTCATTCTGTTACAATCCACCGTTAGGAAATCAAAACTATAATACTCTGTGTACTAGTACAGCTGAGTATAAAAAAAATCAGCATTCTAATATTTACCAAAAATCTGGTTGATTCTTTTTACATGTGAAGATAGTACTTTTTTCTCTGTGTAAAAGGCCTTTCTGACGTAAGGGCGTCTCAATATATGGTAGAGCAATCACAACGACTAAAAATGGAATGTCCTGGACTATGAAACAACTATAGTTCTTATATGAACCACCACTTTTGTACTAATTTGCGATGACAATCTTATCTGTATTCCCAAGAATGCTAAATTGAATAGTAGGTAATACTTTAAATATGATAATACATACTATTAAAATAATACATTTAATATTTCAGAATTTTTTGTTTCCAAATCAGTTACTATTGCATTTTCCATATATTTTCTGGTTTTAGTACTTTCCAATACATAAATTTCATCAAGCGCCTTAATTTACTTTTTTAAAGAAAAGTGCTATTGAAATAAATTTTAATTTTTAAAGAATATTCACCAAATTTTTTCATGACCAATCCATTCTATTGTTTTGCACAACACTGTATGTGATAAGTGCGCATCATGCTTGGCGATGCCTATAACACTGGTCGACAAGTTTTTGTTACAGAAATAAAATTCTACTTTTGTGAAGGATTTTGGTGCGCTGAATCCGAATCTGAAGTCAGATTTTCTGTAATACGTACAGTTTTTTAGATATTCAAGCCCAAAGAGGCGAAAAACACGTTTTTTGGCTATATTCACTCCTCAATATCTTTTAAAATACTTACTTCGTTTAAAAATTCATTAAAGTTATTGAAAGCGCGGACATTTTTCTTGAAGAAACCGTTTTAATATTTCAGATATCTTTCTTGTAACTTGCAATATTGCATATTAAGCTTCATTAGTTTTGCAATATTTTCTCCATACAAAATTTATTAAAAATTTTGAAGCACGCTTTTAGGCAGTTTATTATATTATGGACGTATGGAAGTGGCTTCGTAAAAAAATAGTTCTGCTGAGCAACTACAAAATTTGATTGCGCCTATAACATGCTACAAATGCTGCCATTGATTTCGACGAAAAATACCTTATTGTACAAAAACATATATTTCTATATACGTAAATTACACTAAAAAAAAAAAATTTCTCTCGATCAAAGACATAATTTTCCTTATTTTGAACACGCGTCCCAATACAAAATTTTCTTTGTTTTGTGTAAATTTTCTCAAAAATGTGGAAAAACATAAAAAAACATTCAAACAAATTCGTTGCCATGGGGATTTGTATGGGAATTTAATTTCTCAAAATTAAAGAAATCAAGTCTTCAAAACAAGGAAAGTTGGGAGTGGAATGGCGCTTAAAGAATTTTTCATTATTTTAATGCATAGATGCTCATGCCTATGCCCTTGAATCACATTTGTTTTTGTTTTTCCCTCCAGACATAGGCACAGATACAAATTCGCCCAATGAATATAAAAATAAAATTTTCTTCCCCTGCCATATGCCCACAGGTATAAAAAATTTCAAATGAATGTGATTGAGTTTCTTTGGCGTCGCTCTTCCCATAAGAAATTGAAAATTACACTAACAAATTGAAAATAAAATTTTTTTGAAAAAATTGAATTCTTGAATTGAAAAGCGACGTAACTCAAAACCCAAATAAATATAAAATAAATGGAAGAAATGCAAGAAACCCTTTTTCTTTACAAACGAAGCTTTGAAGTAAAACCTTGGGTAAGGAAGAAGGCTTTTGCTGGGAGGAGACTAACATTTAGCAGTCCCTAAATACGTTATTCATGGATTAAAAAAATTTTGAGTTGTGCAATTTTTTGATTTAGGGTGCGATTTGTAGGCAAACAAAAAAACTGAACAAAATTTCTAGTTAATATTGAAAAATGTGTGGCAAAAGTGTATTTCAAATTATTTGAAGAAAAATAAAAGTAGATTTTAATAAGAAAAATAGGAATAAAGCTTTTTTTTTGCTAAAATATTATTGCGAGTCACAGTCTATGCTAATTAATTATAGGTAGGTACGTATATAAATTAATAATTAAGGTACGTTACATATATGACAGAAATAAAATATGACAAGTATCCACTCATAAGAAATGAAATTTTAAAATACTTATCCATGTTCGGAAACACTTCTATTTGCGAAAAAACCTTTTCTAGCCTTAAGTTAATCAAACCAAACCAAAGAAACCTTTTATCACAAAAGCATTTGGAAGCAATTCTGCAATTATCCACCTCTGATTCGACAATAAATATTGGCAATTTATTAAACAGCCTTGAATAAACTTGTCACTTATTGTTATTATGTAATATGTAGATACATTTTTTTTTATATGTACGATTTCATATCTTAATTTAATATAAATAAAATATATTGTAAATATTGTACATATGTATGTATTTATGTTGTATGTAAAATTTTCCAATCGTACAACAAAAATATACTTGTAGTTTGTAACTTTTTTTTTTAAATCTAACACAAATTTTTTCTCGGTGCACTAATAAATTTTTGTAGATGTATTGGAGTTTCCCCATTCAATACGAGAGCGTTGAGCACCCTTGTTTTAATGTATGAATTTTTTCAAAACAAGTAAATGAAACCATGGTAACGCATGTAACAACAATATTTTATAAACCTTTTAACATGTTTTAAGGAAAATTTACTCAAAACAAAGAAAGTAGTGTTCAAAATAGGTAAACAATTTCTTTGACCCCTCCATATATTTTTTTTTCTCTCAGTGTAGATATCTGAAAAATTAAAACGTTGTCTTCAAGAGAAACGGCCGAGCTTTCAATAGCTTTATTCAATTTTTAAAATAAGTAAGTAATTTAAAAGATATTGAGGAGTGAATATCGTCAAAAAAACGCGTTTTTCGCTTCTTTGGGCATGAATATCTCAAAAACTGTACGTATTACCGAAAATCTGACTTCAGATTAGGATTCAGCGCACCGAAATCCTTCAGAAAAGTAGAATTTTATTTCTGTAACAAAAATTTGTTGAAATTTTGTCGACCAGTGTAATGCTGACGTCAAGGCAACACATTCACACACATACACATGTATGTATCTATGTATATCCTTCACACTCACCTGTTTGGTCGTCGCTGCGATGATAAGTATCACCATCACTGTCTTCCCTGCAGGGAACTCAATGACTAGTGAGCAAAATTTCTAGTTCCGAACTAGCGAAAAGGTGTCAAAAAGGTAGTAGTTCCATTGTAGTTAGACTCTCACCAGTTCAGAAGGAGTGAATTCAGTCACCATTATAAGACACACTTTGATTTGTATGCAATTTCGAATTGACAAAAATTTCATGTATTTTTTTCGTTCATCGATTTGCCGTCGGGTTTGCATATTTATACAATTCTCAGATTGTTAGTGAAGCATATTGTATAAGGAGTAGGTACAATTTACATCTTCAATTATTGAAATTAAATGTTTGGCTAATTATGCTTTTCCAAGCCCTCAGTCTTATGCCAATAAACAAACTAGTGAAAACTGTAGAATTTAGTACTAGTTCGGAACTATCGAAAATTTAGTGCAGACTGTGACAATTGACACCGCCTAGGACATCGCCGTGTTAAATTCGCCAGTTGATAACATACAAAAGAGGTTTAGCTCGCACTAGTAGTGGCGAAAAATGCACTAGAAGCGACCTAGTTCGGAACTAGAGATTTTCCCTACAGGATTCTTCATGCGCATTGCACTTGTAACCATGGCATGTTGGTAGAAAGTGACATTACCCAATTCGGTTGTAAAATTTAATGAAATTTTTCGCTTTTTTTACTCCTCATCTCTCCTACAAAATTGTCGTGTTTATTATCCATCGTCCTTCAATGTGCGTCTTTTGGGGCATTCAACGGCTTATAGCGCCTTTATAAACTGCATTAATTAACAAAACTTTCGGATGGAATTTAACAACCTCTGATGTTGATATGGAAGACCTAAATATGAAAGAGAAGAAAGAAGAAAACACAAAAAATTAGTAAGTTATGCCAAATAAGAGTGAGTTTCTCTTTCAGTTTTCTTAATTTTGATTTGTTTTCCAGTTTTATTGTTTTCTTTCAAGTGAAATTAAAATTATTTTCAATTTGAATGAAACTTTTTTATGATGATAAAAAAACGGTAAAATTATTCTCTACCAAGGCAAATTTATTATATGATAATGGCAGGGCGAATTCGTCAATATTCGCCTCGATTCGCTTTAAGTTTTTGTCCATCGGAATGTCAAACTCAAAGTCAAATATTTCTTTGTATGACATTATTCTGTAACGACATGTTAAAAACGAGAAGAAGAAGAAGTCAGCTCTTCACTTACCATTACAATACAGAGACGAAAAATAACTCTTATTGAATTTTTTGAAATCAAAAACGTTGGGCACATTTCAATGAAAAAATTTTTCCCTTACATTTAAAAGTTATTATGGGAAAGAAAAATTTTTCTGTTGCTCATAACGATTATATTCAGATTTTTATTTTTTCAATTGCCTCATAACTGTTATTCATAAGAAAAAATTTTTTCCGTTGCTCATAACGTTTATTTTGAAATTTTTATTTTTTCCGTTGCCTCATAACTAGACTGCGGATCTTTATGCAAAAAATTTAAAATGATTTATTAAGAGTTATATTGATTCAAAACTATATATTCACATTCCAAAACGAATTTTCTTGCTCTGTTTTGGATATGCAAAAAATATGCAACTTATATGCAGGTTATATGCAAGTTATATGCAAATTAAAAGTACACCTTTTTTTACATCAGATATGGAATTTTAAGTGATATACACAATAAGTAAAGTATAGTTGAATGCAAAAATCATATGTTCTATGCTGAATCTTTTGTTCTATGCAAATATAAAACCCATTAACACCCAAAAACAAACTGCAAATGGGAACTAATTTTTATTATAATAATTTTTAATGTAAAGAGGTAATTTTAGTTATAGTTAAGACCACAATATACTACAAGTGTTTTCTCCACATTTTCAATGGAAACATTGTGACGCTTATCGGTTAAGATCCGTTTATATGCTGAAAATGAACGCTCAACATCACAAGATGTAACCGGAGCATACTTAAATTCGCTCAAAAATTTACTGGGAATCTGTATTCCAGTTTCTAATATTTTGTTGTCACCTGAAAGTATTTTGGCTACTCCTAATATGACTTCAAAAGCAGGTTCTTTTTTGAAATAGCTTCAATCTTGACCAAAACTATTTGCCCACATGATCCTGACGTAGCGTCAAGTCCTTCAAAAGCTTCTGTTATTAAGGCCATTGAAGCCATTAGGGGAACTCCGCGAGACTCTAACTTGCGGATTAAAACTGCCAAACCTCAATTATTATGCAAATATGCAAGTTATATGCAAATATGCAAGTTATATGCAATATGCAAGTTATATGCAATATGCAAAATATGCAGAAATAAATATGAAAATTTAGAATATTTTGTTAATAACTTTCATTTTTCTCTTTGGAACCATATCGCTATCTCTTTTCCTTAAAAATATGCAATTGCATAAAGATCCGCAGTCTACTCATAACAGTTATTCATGAAAATAAATTTTTTCTGTTGCTTATAGCTAATTTCTATTTCAGATTTTTGATTTTTACGTTGTATTGTGAGTATTATTTTGTTGAATTGGTTCCTTTTTTTGCTCATAGGACTTCATCTTTCGGTATCTAGTGTATGTAATTGGATGGTGCTATGTAATACAGCATATTTATTTTATTCCCAAACCCGAAGCTAGAATGTTTCAATTGGTACTAGCTGTAAATATATCCTAACTAAAATTAAAAAATGCTGATTAGAAATCGGGTTAGGCCCATGGTTTCATATGCAAAGTTACTTAGAATAATCCGTAGGATTTTTTTCCGCGCAAACGATTTTTCGAAAATAAAATAATCGATCTCGTGATAAAAATCGATAGCAATAAGAAAACAAATCATTGTGGTAGTCAGACTTAGCACGATATTGTCCGTAAGCGTCGATATGTATTTACATTAGAGTGCGTTTAAAATTCAAATTAACGATATTTTACTGTGTCTCCCCCTCAACATGGTTAAAGAAATCACGGATAAATTTTGGTCCAGATTGGTGGCGGTTAAGGCGCGGTGCATTGTGGTGAAAAATCTATGAAGGTTAAAAAAACCAAAATATTTTTGTAAATTATCTAATACCCAAAATCAATACTTCTATACCCAAGGATAACAAATATAAATTTTGGTCCCGATTGATAAAGGTTTAGTGGTCTTTCACGGGGGTCAAGTTTCAGATGGCCATAGAACTTACAATTTCTTACCCCTGTGACACTCCACTAAACCGTCACCAATCGGGAACAAAATTTATGTGTGATATCTTTGACCATACTACTACCGATTGAGGGGCGATACAGTCTTTTTATGAACTTTTAATTTTTTCATACAAATTAAACGCACTCTAATGTACATACATATAACGTTCTATTATATTTATTGACTAATCCATACCCGCGAAGTCTTCCGCGGAAGAAAATTCAATATTTTTCTTTTAAATTATAAAATGTTTAAAGTAAAATTGGCAATACACCAAAATAAAAATCCAAGCGAAATCCATTCGAAACCTAAATTAAAATCGAATTAATTTATGATCTTCCATCTTCAACCAAGCTTCAGTTCTCCCTCTTTCTCTCTCTTTCCCTTTCCTATTCCCTCTCTCTCCCCCTAATCTTTAACTATCCCTATCCCTATCTCAATCTTTTTTCACTTTCCTTAGCTAAAAAGCCATATGGGCTAAGAAGGATGGGCAACGCACACTTTTTCAAAGTTGTCTAAGCTCGATATAGTGGCCCATATTCCAAATATTATTGATTTACGCAAATAGATTCCGAGCTATAAGGATTTTAAGGACTTCTACTGAAGGGGAAGGAAAGTAGGGGGACTTTTCTGTGTACCATATATGATTTACACCAACGCTTATCTAAAAATCACTTGTTAGGAGTAAACGCTGTTTTTAAAAATCACAACCGAAGACCTTTAGCATGGACAACAAATTCCTACCACACTAAGCCATCTATCTAATCGTACATTCACGTACATATGTATCTCATATTAATAATATAATAATACAATGGCGCTATTATAACTTTGACGAGTTTTATTGCCAAGCTTCTCTCCCAATTCTAGGTGTGCTCCTTTTTGTTTTTCCTACTAAATGGGTGGACCTACAGTTTTATGCCGGCTCCGAACGGCGAATGCATTTTTTGTGAGAAGCTTTTTCATGGCAGAAATACACTCGGATTATACACTCGGCCCACTGCCGAGAGGTGACCGCTATTTCTAAAAACCCAATAATTGGATTTTTACTAATTAGAAAATTTGTTTTTGGTGTTTTGCTCGGACCGTGGTTTGAACCCGAGACCTCTGGCATAGCAGGCGAGCACTCTACCCACTGCACCACAGCGGCTCATATTATTCACCAAAAAGTCCTATAACCAAAAAAAGAAACATATTCTGCAAAATAATACTCACAATATAACGAAAAAGTTAAAAAATTTGAAATGTAGAAGTTATGAGGCAACGGACAAAATAAAAATTTTAAAATAAAAGTTACGAGCAACGGAAAAATTTTTTTCTCATGAATAACAGTTATGAGGCAATTGAAAAAATAAAAATCTGAACATAATCGTTATGAGCAACAGAAAAAAATATTTTTCAAACATAATAGTTACGACTGAAAAATATTTTTTTTCGGTTTGAAATAACTCTTAAGAAATGAAAGAAAAAGATTTTTGAATTTGTTAATTGTTATGAAGCAATTTTTTTGAATATTTCTAATAACAGTTATGTCTCTGTTACAATATGAATGAATTTGCCTTGTTCTCTACATTTTATTGAGAGTTTCGTAATAAAAATTATTGACTGTCGAGATAGAAAACCAGACATAATTCGATCCCTTCTATGAGAGAGCGCTATAAGAAAAAGTACAGCTGCCTTTCGAAGCTAATCCTAGGTTTATCCTCTCGGTTAAGGATGTACAAATACATCGTTAATCGCTTCTGTCACGATTTATTCGTATGTATATATTTAATGCAGTCAACTGCAATAATATGTGAAAGTAAAGCAAATTTTAATGCGTATTGTTCGAAGAAAAGTGCTTAGATAAGAGTGCTTTTGTTTTTATTTATTGTTTTTTTTTTTTTTTTTTTTAACATATTTAAGGATAAAAATGCCCATCTACCTATTTATACCTTTTGTAAATACATATACTCAGGTACTTACTCGTATAATCGCAGAAGGTTGTGAAATTATTGTGCCAAGTAAGCTATAAAAATTGGCATTTTATAACCCATTTGACCGCATTTCCGATATAACCCTGCAAAAAATGCGATTAATCCGGGACGTGTCCGGGATCAATCACAAGGGAGCATGCGACTAATACAATTTTACATCCCTTTATATGGAGTGAATTGATCGCATTTGTTCAAGCATGTCCTATGAACAGACTAATTGTTCAACTTGTATACCCGAACGGGTACCAATGTATATTAATCACTAACATCTCGAACGGGTACAAATGTAGATCAATCGCTTCCAGGACGAACGGGTACAAATGTAGATTTTTCCAAGTTGCTCGCCAAGGCAATTTTTAATAACAATCTTTAAAAAATTGTAAATGTTCATGCATATATAAATAAAGATTATATAATGTTTTAATTTTGAATAAAAATATCAATAAATAAAAAAAATTGTAAGTTTTGAGTATGCATTATATGAGCGTAATGTAAAGGATTTTTTCATAGAATATTTTAGGCAATATTTTGTTAAAATTATTATTCATCATTGTTATTAAAAGAAAGAGTGTTCAATTCATTTTACCGGTTCTACAATTTTTTATATACATTGTATATTTTTGTAAAATTTCTACATTTAAGGAATCTAGATTTGTACCCGTTCGGAATGAAAGCGATTAATCTACATTTATACCCGTACGGGAACAATCGGGGACTAATTGTGGACCGACTGTTCTCGAAAGAGATCAATCCGGGACAAATATCTTTCGGTATTAATCGCACATTTTTTTGCAGGGAAATGCTTAATCGCACACATACACACATACAAATACAAGCACAGAAAGGCACACGTTAAGCATCCTTATGTATGTTGCAGTTTTACCTTTTACCTGACAAAATATGTGCGTAAAAAGCGTTCAACATCAACAACAGAAGAGCTAAAGAAAAACGAGAGCGCACAGAGAGAAAGCAATAATAGCAAAATGAAATGACAATGAAGAGATAACAACAACAAATATATAAAAATTGTTTATTAAAATGGCCAAACTACCACTTTGAATGTAGCAACTACAAATGCATAATTTGCATTCCTTTTCTGAACATTTAAGTATGTGCCTTTCTTAGTGAATTTCCTTGTTTACATGATATTAAAACCTTTTACCAGGGACCCATTTTAATGGTTTTCTTTTCGGGTGGTCAAAACCAGTGGTCCGCGCCAGAAAATGATGCTAAGTGAAAATCCTTGACATCAGAATGACTCCCAGGACCACTAAAGAATCAAAGCATGCATCCTTTTTATTTTTTGGATAAGAGTCCTCTTATGACTGACAACGATGACATTTTAATTAGTGAATTTCGTATTTTTATCTTATCAAGCTTTGTATTAATATGGGATTCGTTTAATTGCTGCTGCCATACAATAAATAATCAAAGCGATATATCAACATATCGCACGTTTTATTCAACAGGGATTTAACTTAAAAAAAATTTTTTTTTTGGGAAAACGCAAACACACTTTTATAATTTGAAAGAGTTTAATCTACGGCTAACTCAAGATCACTTCTTTTTCCGCCAGTATTTTATATGACTAAACTCAAAGGCATGGCCCAGTTATTGACTTGTATGGCAAAATCCCAGAAATCGAAAATTTCGAGTTAAATCCCTATTGAATAAAAAGTGCAATATATACATACATATATTGTAAGATAATTTCAAGTAAAATATCCGGTAAACCAAACGGAAGAAAATCGATTGAATGGCATGAAATGCATAAATAGCACAATTTGATATATATATTTTATATACGTACATAAACATATGTACATATTAGGGTGGGGCGATTTGTATGGAGGGAAACTAATCGATACCGCGCCATCTAAATTCGGATTCCTCTCATTTTTCTGAGTAGAAAACTCCTCCACGACATTTGTCTAAAATTAATTTTGATGTTACGGAATTTGGTTTTTATGGACCAAGATGAATTTTTGAGAATAAAAATTGGGCAAATATCGACAAAAAAATATCCAGGCCAATGTGCACATCGAATTGAAGCAGAATTTTATGCTGAATCCAGATATGAAATCCAAATTAGAATCGGATGATCCGTTTTCGAGATATAGCCTGATTTCCGGTTATGGAGGCTGAATGCCCAAAATCGCATATTTTCGCGATTATCTCTTGCTGTGTACAATATATCTTAATTTTTTTTGCAAATTTCTTAAAGATAAGTCAATACAATATATGAACGGTATTTTAAAATATTAATTTATCTTTCGGTATAGGAAAGCTAGAATGCACTCTTTTTTCCTTGGCCCAAAATCGCAGTATGGGATCTCCATGTTATAGTCATCCGATACCGATGATTTTCGCCGACAGCGCTCTGTGTACAATAAATGCTCCAAATCCAAAATTTCAGAATTTTAGCTGCAAAAGTTGAAGAGTTATTCCCTAAAACGTAGACATATGCTGTTTGGGACTTGGTTTTTTTCTTTACTCAACTCTAAAAAAACTCAAAAAACAAATTTCAGAAGCATAAGTCTACGTTTTAGGGAATAACTCTTCAATTTTTGCAGCTAAAATTCTGAAATTGTGGATTTGGAGCACTTATTGTACACAAAGCGCTGTCGGCGAAAATCCTCAGCATCGGATTGCTATAACATGGAGATCCCATACTGCGATTTTGGGCCAAGGAAAAAAGAGTGCATTCTAGTTTTCCTATACCGAAAGATAAATTAATATTTTAAAATACCGTTCATATATTGTATTGAATTATCTTTAAGAAATTTGCAAAAAAAAATTAAGATATATGTACACAACAAGAGATAATCGCGAAAATATGCGATTTTGGGCATTCAGCCTCCATAACCGGAAATCAGGCTATATCTCGAAAACGGATCATCCGATTCTAATTTGGATTTCATATCTGGATTCAGCATAAAATTCTGCTTCAATTCGATGTGCACATTGGCCTGGATATTTTTTTGTCGATTTTTGCCCAATTTTTATTTTCAAAAATTCGTCTTGGTCCATAAAAATCAAATTCCGGAACATCAAAATTAATTTTAGACAAATGTCGTGGAAGAGTTTTCTACTCAGAAAAATGAGAGGAATCCAAATTTCGATTGCGCGATATAGGTTAGTAAATCGCCCCACCCTAGTACTTATATATATGTTCAAGTTATAATAATTTGTATTGTGTAAGCACGCTCAGCTGGAAACGCAGACTCAAAGGAAGTGTTATAAAATCATTTATAAACATCTATACATACCTATGTGCATATAGGTATGTATGTATGTATATAAGTATGTACATATATCTTCATTTAGCAAACAATCACGCGACTGAAATAATACGCTTTGAATGGCCTACGGGGTATTTCGTCAGCAGCCAATAATAATAGTAATAATAATCTGAATAATAGCACAGTTCGTCCAACAACGCGCTTACAGCTTTTGCTTTTAGTTTATATGTGCATACATAGTTTGTAAGGATATGTACATATACAAAAGTACATACATATACATACATATTTGTGCTTGTTTGTTTGTGTCATTAATTATGCGTAACATGTGACTATAACGCCGAGATTGTCGCACGACCGACTGACCGACTTATTTGCAGCTTCGTTTGCCGTCAACATCATCATCACACCATCAACATCAGTGCCAACAACATCCCCACAACAACAACCATATTAGCCGCCAATTAACTTTGAGTGCAAATGTAGTACTATAAATATAAAAATTAATGCTTACACATTTAAATAAAGCAAGCCGCCAGCTCTTACAAGCACGTGCTATGTAAGTTTTTCGCCTTTTTACTTTCCGTTATGCACTCGCAAATACCTCCGGCCGCTGTGGTGCAGTGGGTAGAGTGCTCGCCTGCTATGCCAGAGGTCTCGGGTTCAAACCACGGTCCGAGCAAAACACCAAAACAATTTTTCTAATTAGTAAAAATCCAATTATTGGGTTTTTTAAGAGCAGCGGTCACCTCTCGGCAGTCGTTGGCATACTCTCCGAGAGTATTTCTGCCATGAAAAAGCTTCTCACAAAAAATTCATTAGCCGTTCGGAGTCGGTATAAAACTGTAGGTCCACCCAATTAGTAGGAAAAACAAAAAGGAGCACACCTCGAATTGGGAGAGAAGCTCGGCCATAAAACTCGCCAGAGTTTACTTTTACTTTTGTGTTTTTAATGATGGGATAATGGTAATATAGTGAGTATTGTACTCGTCTTCCATTCTAAAGTTTCCAAGTTCGATTTCCGGCAGACCAGGACCGATCTATTAGGAAAATTGGTTTTTATAATATGTAAGTTTGTTGGAAATTTGGTAAATAGGTAGATTATTTCCTGTATTTTGACGGAGCAATGGAACGAGTGTTGGGAGTAAGAGAAAGAGGAGAGGTAAAACGAAATATAAACATCTTCATTATTCCGATAAGTAAATGATTGGACAGAGCAACATCTGTCGGCGTTTCTAGGTTACAATATAAAACTACGCATCGAACGCGAATTTGAACCAGCGACTCCCAATCAGTAAATGTCAGAAAACCCTCCAAAAACAAATTACATTAGCAGATGCCGTTTAAAGGCGCCACAAGAACAGCGAATAATATTGCTTTTTTTCTAAATAAGTAAGTATTTTTAATGGCTAGTTTTCATTATTTTACATGCAAGTGGGGCATTTTCTTATTTCCATAAATTACTAGAACCTGGGTGGTCGAGCTCAGATATAATTCTTTGCCTTAGAAAGTATTATATTTCACCATATAGAAATATACAAATATCTAATCAAGTAAATGCGCCAAAAATAGATGTATAAAATTTCATTCAACTCAGTCAAACCGTTTTCGCGATAGTTTACAAAGGAATTAATAAAATTAGGTTATGTAGAAATCCCACTGAGTAATATTTTAATTGAAATACGTCGTAAAATACCATTCATTTGATGCCCATATTAGCACATCTAATTTTTTTTAGTTCCAAAAAGGTGGCAGCATTGGAAAAACATCCCCAGGGGCAGCACGTGGATAGAATATCTTAAAATTAGGCATACTATCTGTAAAACGAATTAGATCCAAATCGGTTCAGCCCTTCCCGAGATAGTAGTGGATATAGAAATATATAAATAAACTAATATACATACAAATATACATTGAAGAAAAACTCGTTTAAGGTTATAAGATAATCCAAACATAATCAGTGGCCGCTGTGGTGCAGTGGGTAGAGTGTTCGCCTGCTATGCCAGAGGTCTCGGGTTCAAACCACGGTCCGAGCAAAACACCAAAACAATTATTCTAATTTGTAAAAATCAATTATTGGGTTTTTTGAGAGCAGCGGTCACCTCTCGGCAGTGAGCGGCATACCCTCCGAGTGTATTTCTGTCATGAAAAAGCTTCTCACAAAAAATGCATTCACCGTTCGGAGCTGGCGTAAAACTGTAGGTCCACCCAATTAGCAGGAAAAACCAAAAAGCAGCACACCTCGAATTGGGAGAGAAACTCGGCCATAAAACACGTCAGAATTATAATAGCGCCATTTTATTATTATTATTAATCATGGTACCATGGCTACATTACGCTTACAATCCCCTTCATATTCTGTTTTAAATTTCAGAATAAATAGTACATAAAATTACTTGCTAGCTATATTCAAAATATTTTTTATATGGACGATACGATAAATTCGAGCTCAAGAAAAAAGTGTGGATTGTCCCTTACGATAAAAAATAAAGACAATTTTTGGCACAGCTATAAGGATTTCAGCTATAATATTTTACCAGGTGATGCGCTGACGGATGTAGATTAAACTTGCATCAAAAAGTGAAATTCCAGAAAATGACCGTTACGATAAAATCGCGCAAAGTGGTCGATATGTTTTGCTATTTGTTAAATATATTAATTAAATGAATGCCTAAATTTACCATAAGTTAAAATTTTTCGTGTTTTTTTTGTTGCGATGATTTCAGCTTCCACAAAGTCAACTAAATGAGATGACAGCGCGACAATGACTGAATGTTGTTGCTGATGCTGAGGCAGTTGGTCAAGGAGGCAGAATATTCATACTTCAGACATTGCCATGTGACAGCTTCTAAACAAATTTGCAGATGTATGTAGGAGAGCAAGTGTGGTGAAATTATATATTCAAGTCTCCCAGTCGCCGAGTTACTGAGATATGGCGTTCTGAGTGTAAGCGCATGTGCACTGGATGGAGTCTTTGAACCAGCTGATTGGCATTGAAGTAGACTTTTTGTTGTAAATACATACATAAAGGGTTTAAGGGAGATAAAATACGTACAGCTGAGTATACAAATTTATATTAGGGAGTATCTTTTGCTCAAAGTAGGTATGCTCGCATGATAAGAAAGCTTTCTGCAACTCACACAATTTTTTTTATATATGTACACACATAGGTAGAATATATATACATAACCAGCTGACCCGGCAGACGTTGTTCTGCTAAAATCTATTCCTATGAAGCCTAAAGAAAAGTCTTTGATTACCGTATTGCTAACCATTATCTTAGAGTCCATCTTAATTACTGCGAATAATAAAAAAAATTGTCTATTCTCTGAATAAAAGTTATAGTTATATTAGCCGCGACAAACCTACTGCCCCCGATCTCTATCTCTATCTCAATCCCTATCTCTATTTCAATCTCAATCTCAATGTTAATCTCAATCTCAATCTCAATCTATATCTCAAACTATATCTCAATCCCTATCCCTATCCCTATCCCTATCCCTATCCCTATCCCTATCCCTATCCCTATTCCCATCCCTATCCCTATACATATCTACCTTTACCTTACCCGAGCCGTCCATCACAATCCGGGCCCACTACTTTAGCCATCTCTGGGAAACAGCCTTAGAAATCACAATGAAAATAGCTGTATGTGGAAGCCCTGCTCAACGCCTTTCATTTTCTACCAATATCGCTCGAAAACATTCAGAGGTTATCCGGGTCCACGCTTTGACCCAAATCTTGGAACCCGGCCTAGGTATCACTATTTAAAGAGCTCTTTATTGAAGTCCTCCTCAACAGCTTTCATTTGATACCAATATCGCTCAGAAACTTTCCAGGGTCACTCGGTCCCACGTTTTGACCCATATCTAGGGACCCGGCCTAGGCATTTCAATGAAAATAACTTTGTGTTGAAGGCCTGTTAAATACCTTTCATTAGATACCAATTTTTCTCGAAGACTTGCTGGGTCGATCTGGGTCCACATTTAGGAATGTTTTCCGGGAAGCTCCCCCTTTTTCGAAATTCTATATACCCTATATACCCCTATCGAATTGGGAGAGAAGCTCGGCCATAAAACTCGTCAGAGTTATAATAGCGCCATTGTATTATATATATTATATACCCTATTATGCGCGCTAACACCACATGAATCTGCTGTGAAAATTTCATAAAGATCGGTTGGTTACTTTGGGAGTCTATAAAGGACACACATCCACACATGCACACATACACACATACACACCGATTTTTCCAATTTTCGGACTTTTCCGAAGAGATTTTCCAAAATTTTCTTCCGTACGAACCTTCTCCTCGAGAATACGAACAACTAACAAAAAGTTTTACAGAAATCGGTCCAGCCGTTCTCACCTGATGAGGTTAGTAACATTTTTTACACCATTTTTATATATATAAATAGATATACATACATACATATTATATAAGTACCATACGGCAATTCATATTATTGATGTGTAAACATCTTTGCTGTAGCTACAAGTAATTTCGAAAAACGCGTAAACCGTAAATGACCTTTGTGTTAGTGCGCTGCTGTGTTCGTGTGAATCGCTTGACATTGTCAGTGGTAGGTACACATGTGCTTACAAATGCTTGCATGCATAGCCATACAAATGCAAAAATCAACAACAGCAGCAACGAGGCGAAGCGAAGGCAAAATAATAAATAATAGCTTAAAAAAACTAAAAAACACGCTTTAATCTTAAAAATCGTACTAAAAATTGAGAAATAATTTAATTAGAAACAAAATGATGAACGAAAATATAAGTATTTAAGGAAAAGCGTGGGGGTGCTCAATAATATTTGAACATGAAAATATTCGATTCGTACAACTAGTACAAAAATATAAATACCTAGTTGCGAAATTAAACAGTACGTTATATGAAATCTCAAAAAAGTCAAAATAAAAATATTAGTAAAAAAAACAGCGATTTCAAATATGTTTTGACATACTGAGCACCCCCACGCTTTTCCTTAAATACTTATATTTTCGTTCATCATTTTGTTTCTAATTAAATTATTTCTCAAGTTTTAGTACGATTTTTAAGATTAAAGCGTGTTTTTTAGTTTTTTTAAGCTATTATTTATTTAATACAAGAAACACGCGTATTTAAATGTATATATGTATGTACGTAAATTGTAAAAACTACTTGCTATGTACATTAAGACTTCCGCTTCAACAGTTCCAGCACCAGCCAATTTTTATAACATCCAAAAGCCGCAAGCGGAAATCACAAAGGAACGAGGCTAAAAATATGCCAAAGATGTTACAGTCAGATGATAAATTAAGTGAGAATGTGCCGATTTGTTTATGCGGATAAGTTACGTATGCTTATGTGCACTTATCTGTATAATAATAAGTATGCATAAATTTATTAACGTAATTGAAGTATGTGCCAAGCATATTTCGCTTTACGAGACTGCCCTCAAGCCACGAAAATGGTGTGGTGCAACTTGTTTTTTTCACCCCATGGAAACCATGAATATTTTGCATAAACTCTTTCAACTCTAGCGGCCTGCTTCTATTTCTTTCTCTTCTGTTTCAGCGTTTCATCTTCACTAACATGCACATTCACGGCAATTGGGAAAGCAAAGCAAATAAAAGTAACTACACAAACGACGGCAAATACGTGTGCGCGTTTAGTTTCAAAAGTTTAATGGAATATTGCGCAACTATTAAGTAAAAGCCCTAAGCAGGTTTGTGGTTAATGCAGGTATATTACAGTTATTTAAATAAATCCACTAACAAAAAAACGCGAAGAGCTCACAAGCAAACCATATTTTCTGCACTCCTTTGGCGTTGTTCAGAAGCGCGTGCACAGACGGTCTACAACGCCTGAAGGTATGCTATATTTAGTTATTGAATTTTGTTGGCGCACGTAATTGCCAGTTTGCAAGCGAGTGTGCTTGTTTATGTGTAAGGGAGGTGAAGAGTATGAAGTGTTTGTGTTGTTGTAAGTTTTATTTTAACAACCTTATACTTAGTTGCTTATTATTATATTGTTGTTGTTTCTTCTGCAGGCCTTTTGTCTTCACATGGAAATCTCTAAATATTTTCTTAAATACTAAATCAACATTTAAATAAATTTAAACATTTAATTAAAAAAAATCCGACAAGCTTGTGTCACAATTCTTTGCAAAATTTATGGCCTTTTTTCTGCAAAGCATAAAAACTTGAACTCCATGGCGTTCAGATAGGAAAAACTGAAATCGCAAAGTCGTAAAAACATTTAAAAGACGAGTTAAATCGTAATCATAAAAATTCCACACGTTAGTCATCAATAAGCTCACAACGAAAAACTTATATGAACATATATATGTACATTAGGGTGGTCCTTAAAATTAAGTTATTATATCCGTTCTCACACCCTATATCGGTAACCGCACGGTCAAAGATACTGCATATACATTTTAGTCCCGACCGGATATTGATAAAGGGTGTCGCACATGGGTCAAAGTTCAGATAACCATATAGTCCGAGATACGGCAGAACAAATATATCCCCTCATCTGTTATTTACCAATGGACAGTGGTAACTGACAGTTTCTAAGCATATTAACACATCGCACATGGGTTGCCTAGCTAAAACGCGTACGAAGGTACTAAATATTTAAAACAAAACTAAAATTTTTAGGTATACTCCCCTTTTCTGTTATTTATAAAAACGATACACCAGACGAAAGACGGCAATTAGGAGAGTTCAAAAAACATGGGTTGCCTATCGAAATCTGGTGCAAACTGGAGGGTTGCCAGCTTTGAAAAGTGCAAAAAAATAGGTTTTCTCCCCTTCTATGTTATTTAAAAAAACGATACACCGGATGAAAGAGGGCAATGAGGAGAGTCCAAAAAACATGGGTTGCCTATCAAAATCTGGGGCAAACTGGAGGGTTGCCAGCTTTGAAAAGTGCAAAAAAATAGGTTATCTCCCCTTTTCTGTTATTGAAAAAACGATACACAAGACGAAAGAGGGCAATGAGGAAAGTCCAAAAAACATGGGTTGCCTATCAACATCTGGGGCAAACAGGAGGGTTGCCAGCTTTGAAAAGTGCCTGAGTGATTTCTAAATAAAGGAAAAAAAGGGTTAAATACATATCGTATAGAAATATGTTGTTAGGAAACATATAGTAAAATTTCACGAACTTTAATTTCGTGGAATACGTTAACCCGCTAACACCTCTACGAAAGGGTCGTTTTGACCCCCCTTTCTTTAAAGTCCGAAAAAAATACTATTTTGAAAGTCGATAGAGGGTTAAAATATTCTAGAAAATTATTGGCCATAAAATTTCACTAGGGGTCTCCTCAGACAAAATCTTTCTATAAATAACTCACAAGACCACAGAAAGCAAAAAACATATTCCTTTGTATTATTTCAAGTAACAACAAAGGAATATGTTTTTTGCTTTCTGTGGTCTTGTGGGTTATTTATACAAAGATTTTGTCTGAGGAGACCCCTAGTGAAATTTTATGGCCAATAATTTTCTAAAATATTTCAACCCTCTATCGACCTTCGGACTTTAAAAAAAGGGGGGTCAAAACGACCCTTTCGTAGAGGTGTTAGCGAGTTAACGTATTCCACGAAATTAAAGTTCGTGAAATTTTACTATATGTTTCCTAACAACATATTTCTATACGATATGTATTTAACCCTTTTTTTCCTTTATTTAGAAATCACTCAGGCACTTTTCAAAGCTGGCAACCCTCCAGTTTGCCCCGGATTTTGATAGGCAACCCATGTTTTTTGAACTCTCCTAATTGCCCTCTTTCGTCCGGTGTATCGTTTTTTTAAATAACAGAAAAGGGGAGAAAACCTATTTTTTTGCACTTTTCAAAGCTGGCAACCCTCCTGTTTGCCCCAGATTTTGATAGGCAACCCATGTTTTTTGAGCTCTCCTAATTGCCCTCTTTCATCTGGTGTATCGTTTTTTTAAATAACATAAAAGGGGAGATAACCTATTTTTTTGCGCTTTTCAAAGCTGGCAACCCTCCAGTTTGCCCCAGATTTTGATAGGCAACCCTTGTTTTTTGGACTCTCCTCATTGCCCTCTTTCGTCCGGTGTATCGTTTTTTTAAATAACAGAAAAGGAGAGAAAACCTATTTTTTTTGCACTTTTCAAAGCTGGCAACCCTCCAGTTTGCCCCAGATTTCGATAGGCAACCCATGTTTTTTGAACTCTCCTATTTGCCGTCTTTCGTCTGGTGTATCGTTTTTTTAAATAACAGAAAAGGGGAGTATACCTAAAAATTTTAGTTTTTGTTTTAAATATTTAGTACCTTTCGTACGCGTTTTAGCTAGGCAACCCATGTGCGATGTGTTAATATGCTTAGGAACTGTCAGCTACCACTGTCCATTGGTAAATAACAGATGAGGGGATATATTTGTTCTGTCGTATCTTAGACTAATATGAGGACTCAAAAAATTTATGTAAATATTTTTAAATCTAATACCCAAAATCGATACTGCTGTACTCAAAGATAATAAAAATAATAATAAAATGGCGCCATTATAACTCTGACGAGTTTTATGGCCGAGCTTCTCTCCCAATTCGCGGTGTGCTTCTTTTTGTTTTTCCTACTAATTGGGTGGACCTACAGTTTTATGCCGGCTCCGAACGTCGAATGCATTTTTTGTGAGAAGCTTTTTCATGGCAGAAATACTCTCGTAGGGTATGCCGCCCACTGCCGAGAGGTGACCGCTGCTCTTAAAAAACCCAATAATTGGATTTTTACTAATTAGAAAAATTGTTTTGGTTTTTGTTATGGGGTGGAGCAAAGGGGTCAAAATTCAGATATCCATATTGGGCCCCAGTACGACATCCGTAACGGTTAGGCAAAGCAAATACAAAAAATTAAAATAAAATTTTTGAAATTTAAATTTTTTAAACTTAAATTTTTGAGTCTCCATAGAGTTTTATGAACTTTGGACTCTGTGTGACATCCCTTAATCGTTTCCGACCATTACAAAAATTTATATGTGGTATCTTCGACTATTAGCATCGACCTAGGGGTGAGGTTGAGAAATTATGCTATAAAATTTGTCTCCATATATTTCAGGGCCACTCTAATGTATATACATAAACCTATGTATAGGTTCCACAAAATCCAAGACACTAAACTTTTTAAGTGATTATTCTTACAATTCAATTTCACAAATCTAATATTTACGTGCATTCCTGCCAAGCTAAAACGGCCATCCACTTTAAAGGACCTGCACCGTAATCAACCAACCAATCAGCATTGAAACCCTGAAGAAAAACCAAGCGAAAACATAAAAAAGTAAAGAACAAGAAACACATCTGCGTTCGGAAGAAGCAGCAGCGCAAATAAACGAGTTGAGCAACCAACCGCACCGTGATCATTCTATTGTGAAATTTGGCGAGCAGCACTAGACAGCCAGCGCCAACGATAGACCATCATACCTACAAACCTGCAAACTACTCTTTATCCGCACCAAAAACCCAGCTAAGCGCCAACACACCTAACCATTTCACCACTATGCCACCAATATAACGCTTTGGCGAGTTCGCATCACCTCTCGCTGTCTTGACTCGTTCATGTATAAAAGGTTGAAAGTCATGGAAGTCATTCAGTGTTGTCGGTAATTTTTCAATGAACAATTTTACACACACAAAGAGCCAGTTGCAGCAATATACATAAGTACATGCATACATAATATAATATGTACATATATTTAAGAATATAGAAAACGTTTTCGCGCAAGAACTGAAGATTTAAGATGAAAGGATAAATGAAGGCCAGCCGCGAATAACGTAAGTTATTGGAGAACCAAGACAATATATCAAGTGAAGCTTTATCTTCCTCGGAGACATATTGAGAGCTTCGACTCGGTTTAAATACTCGGTTTTCATAACATATTCTTTAGATTAGTTCCCGTTTTATTATAATTATTATATTAGCTTTTTTAAAATGCCTATCTAATAAAAATGCCCCCTTTTCTCTATCCTCCATCCGATCTTAACCCTTCTTTTAGAAAATATATTCGCTAGGTATGGCGGCGGAGACATCTTGGTAACAAAAGCCAAATTTACTGCTTTATCAATCAACCCCCGTACCGACCAATTCATTCATTGGTTCCATACGCAATTTTCTTTCTTATAACGCCCGACGTAATGTTTTAATAAAAAATTGGAGTTCGTAAGATTTTACAAAAACAAATAAAATCACCAAAAAGATGCGCGCTCGTTTGCAGAAAAGTAGAAACAAGTAATTGTTTGGCATGGCAAAGCACACTGTCAAATGCGCAAAACAGTAAAAAGGGAATTACAAGGACAAAAATATTGCGAGCAAAATAAAACTAATTATACGACTCGTTATTTTTCCCCCTGCACATGAATTTATATATCGTTGTACCATACGAAAACTAGCACTTTCAAAATTTCTTCCATAGAATTTCTTTGTAAAAAAATTTGAAAGTGCTTGTTTTCGTAAGGTACGACGATATGTAGTTTACTTTCACTTAGATTCTCATACGAAACTGCGATGATGGTGAAACTGGCAAAATGGCAACAGAAAACCAACAACCCACAAAAAACTGTAACAACACGCTCTCTGCCCCACATATTAATTGAAAAGATTGCAATGTACTTGTAGCAGAAGAGAGGACGGGAGTGAAAGGCAGTGTAAGGCAGTGCGTTGAAAATTCGCACGAAGCATTGAGTAAAGCATCATAAAATGTTAGCAATAAATTAAGAGCATTAAAGTGCATGTTTTGCACTCGGTTCGGTTTATGTAAGACGCGACAGGGTAATAGAGCCAGGGCAACGCAACAGCGACTCTAATAAAAATTTATTTTACTGCTAACCACTTCTTCTAGGCCTTGTTGCAAAATTTTATCTTCATACATAGAAGAAAGTATCTGATATGATGCGAATAGTCTTCACTCTTCTTTCATTACATTAATCTTAATAAAAGAACAGGTGCACATTGTATTTTTATTAGTATTATTTGCGATATTTAGCCCTGAGAACTCAACTCTAATAAATTTCAAGAGATTTTCGCCAGAAAAATTTTGGCTTGATATTACCATGTGATATTAAAAAACTGTGGCCAACATATACGAGTAGTCTAATTGTCGGTGGGCCGTTACTGGGAATCCACAATACATTATTCACAAACCGTCGCTGGTTTAAAAAACACTGGTATGCTTCCGAAAAGAAGTCTGATGATGAAGAAAGTGGTTTCTATTCGAAATAGCAATAGCAAGAAACAAATGTATTTATTACAATTTTCGAGCAAAAAATTATCCACAATTTCGTTTCGAAAGCTTCCCTCAAAAATAATCCCGAAGCCCTTTTCGTAGTTCTATTTTGCAAAAATTTTGCTATACAATTCTTACCTTTACATATTTTATTCAGTTTTCCAATTTCTTCAATTATTTTTCTTATTTCTCTTTTCTATTAAACGGTTTTATGAAACGGTTTTATTTAGCTCACCCCGTTTGTTTTATTTATTCTTGGGTCAAATTTAGTAATTCAAATTTCACCCTCTTCCTGTCAACCGATTAATCTGAAATTTTGTACGCATGTATAACCCCGATGACAATGCAATATTATGAAAAAAAAAATCCGATAGGTGGCGCGTGGGTCGCTATATTTACAAAAATCGCATTTATGGTCCGATTTGGCTGAAATTCGGAACATGTATTACTAACTTGAAAAGAAATATTTTCTTTAAAAAAAAATTCCGCTAGGTGGCGCGTGGGTCGCTATCAGTGGCGGATCCACGGGGGGGTTTTGGGGGTTCAAACCCCCCCCCCTTGTGGTTTATCATAGATCCCAAATTAATGCCTTTATAGATTCTGCGCCCAAATTTCCCAAAACTGATCAAGGAAAACTCTATCATTCCAAAAACAATGGTTGGACCACATAACATCCAAAATATGTTCCCACATACGAAAAAAGTTCATGTAGGTACCTTTGGACGCACGTGCATAAAATCAAATTTGTCAAATGCTATTCGTAAATTGCCAAATCGCAAATTTATTTTCTTTTCTTTCTTATCCCTATTTTTATCGGGATTGTACAGAATTAATTTGGTCAGAAATGTCTGAATCGTTGGAGAAATTGCCTTTTTCAGAGGCATTTCGCAATTCTTGTATAAATTAATCTTTTAAAAATTTGAGTATATAAACACAAGAACTTCAATAAAGTAAAAATTTTATTAAAAATATAAATATAACCAAAAAGTACTACATACATATATTCTTATATATTTTGGCTTTAAATGCAATGAAATTGATGATCAATTTGCCACCAATACCATACGACACTCATTCGCACCTACCAATGCAAAAATATACATACATACGTTATACATGTTATTTAGAACTTCAATTGAAATCTCCTGCACTTTATGTGATGACATACATATTGTTAATTTGGAGGGTTTTGAGTTTGGTGTTTCTAAGGTGCGGGAAATGGCGCAACTAGTATATAGAATAATAATAGTAGGTGGTATTAGTCCATATTTTCACCGGCGCACATAGGTAGATTTTCAAGTTTTATGCGGCCAAAAATATTTTATTGTCTACATCTATTCCAAATTGCTTGTTTAATGCAAAATTTTAATATTTTGAGTTAAAAGTCGATTTTATTGAAAAATATATACAGTGACTCAAAAAAAATCATACTTTCTTATTTTAGTTTAAAAATATAGAAAATTTGTCAATAAAAATCGTTTTAAGCAGGATTTAAGAGCTTATGGAAAAAATCTGAAAAATCGTAGAAATTTCTGAAAGTGGATTAAAAATTTCAAAGCAAGGCCATAATTTATAGAAGATTTTGAGGAGATTTCTAAGTGTACTGTTATGTAGCCAACCAATTTTAGTGTAAAAAGTGAAATTCTCAATGCTGTGAAAAATTCCGTCAATTTTAGAAGTTTTTTTCTGTAGGGTGTAGGGTGAGACCGCTGTGGTGCAGTGGGTAGAGTGCTCGCCTGCTATGCCAGAGGTCTCGGGTTCAAACCACGGTCCGAGCAAAACACCAAAACAATTTTTCTAATTAGTAAAAATCCAATTATTGGGTTTTTTAAGAGCAGCGGTCACCTCTCGGCAGTGGGCGGCATACCCTCCGAGAGTATTTCTGCCATGAAAAAGCTTCTCACAAAAAATGCATTCGCCGTTCGGAGCCGGCATAAAACTGTAGGTCCACCCAATTAGTAGGAAAAACAAAAAGGAGCACACCTCGAATTGGGAGAGAAGCTCGGCCATAAAACTCGTCAGAGTTATAATAGCGCCATTGTATTATATTATTATTATTATTATAGGGTGAGACCGTTCCAAATAAATTTCCGAAAAGCCAATGAAAATTTTCAAAAAGTTGACTGTTGCATATTGTTATATTAAAATTGAATGAGCTGCAAAATGGCATACTCAAAACTCTTCTAAAAAATGTAGCTTTAGGATTCTTAGCCCCTTTTTATGATAAGTATTTCCTTGACTTTGAAAAATTGGAAACACTAAAAATACGAAAGCAGGTAATTTTCCAAATAGGCCAATTTTTAATCCATTGTTGATAATTTCTGGCTTTGCATTTTTCCGTATAGAAATTGACGGGTAATCGATCGGAGGCGATAATATAACTAAAATGCTTTTGAATTAAAAAATTAACAATATTTTTTCAAAAAAAGCCAATATGCTTAAAGGCTTCAAAATGGTGGGTCTTTTATTATGCTAGGTTGACGATTTCTTCAATAAATAATGATATTTACCTGAAGCACTCGAATCCATGATGTTTACTTTGATAACTGTCTTAAAACTGAAAATATTGACGTTTAAAAATGGGTTACTTAAAATACGTAAAAAATAAAAAATCGAAAAGTGGGAGAATAATAAGTTTCGACTAGCGGCAGGGACACCCCCGTTGTCTGTAAAAGCCGAGAAAACCGGTTTATTATCGCCCGGTCTATTATAAACGTAGAGCGATTTTGGATTTTGTATTTGCACCAATTTTAAAATTTTTAATTTTGGCCGCATAAATTCGTAAAATCTACCTATGTGCAGCGTCTGCCTTAAAAAACATCTTCCAAAAAAAGAAATTTTAAAAACCCCCCCCTTGCCGAAATCCTGGATCCGCGCCTGGTCGCTATATTTACAAAAATCGCATTTATGGTCCGATTTGGCTGAAATTCGGAACATGTATTATTACCTTGAAAGGAAATATTTTCCTAAAAGAAACTTCCGATAGGTGGCGCGTGGGTCGCTATATTTACAAAAATCGCATTTATGGTCCGATTTGGCTGAAATTCGGAACATGTATTACTACCTTGAAAAGAAATATTTTCTTAAAAAAAATTCCGCTAGGTGGAGCTGAGATCGGGGTAATTAAAACTGAAAATCTTAGGTGCGAAGGTCAAGCCTACGTGGCTCTTAGTAGAGTAAGAACTTTGCAGGGACTACGTATAGAGGCGTTGGACTGCAATAAACTAACGGGCAAGAAACCTTGCAATAATGAAGCACTAAATGAATTAAACAGAATGCGAAATAAAAACTAAAAACTAGAAAATAAAAATAGGTAAAAAAACTTTTTAAGTTAAACGCTTTTATGTTATACATACATTGCAATGTTTAAGATAAATGTACTAAAAACCAAAAAATAATAAAATAGATACATTCGTGGGAATTATAAACATTTGCATAGACTAGACTAAAATAAAAGCGTGGGGCACGTCAATTGTCTTCACTCGTTGATTAAAATGTTTGTTTTGTAATGTTACACTATAATTAGGCAGTTGTTCAACCGACAACGATGGACGTGTGATAAGTAGGGCTAGAATGTGGAAAAAAGCTAGCAAGCTCGATTATAAGCGAGTTTTAGGGTTTCATAGTGGTGAGCGAGTAGTACTTTTATCATATGTTTTGTCGATTAAAGACAAACTACGAGCAGTGAAACGATTCCTCGTGTGAATGTCCAACGATAAACTAGTTGAAACATATCTTTTATTAATTTGGAGTGTATAACTATTGGAATTTCCATGAGCAAGAAAATAGTAAGTAATTTCCTCACCGTCTGCGGGCCAACTGCCTAACGACGAATTAAACGATTCTTCTATCGCACATTAAGTCGATAATTTGTAGACAATTGACGTGCCCCCCGGTTTTATTTTAGGCTAGTCTATGCAAATGTTTATAATTCCCACGACTGTATCTATTTTATTATTTTTTGGTTTTTAGTACATTTTTCTTAAACATTGCAATGTATGTATAACATAAAACCGTTTAACTTAAAAAGTTTTTTTACTTATTTTTATTTAGAATTAAATTTCGATTGGTTTTGCATTCTTTTATTATCCATTCATTGTTTCCCATTATACTCGATGATTATTTTTATTGTTGTGCAGCATTTGCAATTATTGTCAATGAAAATTGTATTTTCAAGTTCTTCCATTGCGGTTGGCTTGTTTTTTGTAACATTGTTTCGTTAACCTGTCGTCAACTTCAACTTCAACATCAACGTCAACGCCAACGCTTCCATCGACCATCCTCATGGGCGGGACCTCAAACAAACCTACATTTTCAATGACGTAAACGAAACCACCGAATATCATATTCCCAAAAGTGAAGAAGACAGCAGTGAAATGAAAATACAGTGGCGAGCAATAGGTAAGTACTACTTGAATAAATTTTAATTATTAGTGTTGTTATTTTGTTTTTATATTATTTGTTGTTGTCGTTTGCGACCTTCTTCATGTTTATGTTATGTTATAGCCAATTTTTGTATGAGTTTGAAGCGAAATATATCAAGACAGCAAGTGATAAGGTAATTCGAAATGATATTGATTTGAAGAAACCCTGTTGTTTAAAACTATAGCGAAACAAGTCTGCAATAGACTCATGCAGAACTGGTAAGTAGTAGAAAGTCACACGAGCGAGCCACCATTAAAGTGTGCATGCAAACGAGGCTTTCTCTGGGGAGGCTCTGGACTACAACTTAATGACTGAGGCCCTAGATAATAGTGTGGATCGTGGTGGATGGCAATTATTGTATTTTATTATTCATCAAGAAAAGTTTGCTTTAAAGCTTAAAGCATGCCATTAAAAATTTTCATAATAATAGAAAATGGTAATAATCGGGCATGGAAATAAAGATAAATGATAAATGGAGTTTTTGTGCGACAGAGAGCAAACTTCAAACTTCTCCAATTTGGGAGTTTCGCGTCAACTCTACAAAAGAGGAAATTTCAAATCAAGTGAAAGAAGGATCGCAATACATTGAAGTAAGGCATTTGAATCTTTCTAATCATATGTATGTCTAACCACAAAAAACTGAAAGTCGACTTTTAGAAAATACACAAAGAGAGAATTGCAAAAAAGTTGTTATTCCATTTTTTTTTTCTCTTGAAATTCCACTTTTAAATGCAACATTGAAGTAAATATGTACAACTACCACACGCTCCCAAACACTCAAGCTGCTTTGTTGCACAACGCTTATGCAGCACAATAATAGTTGTAAGCGATTGGGCGGGTCGCTACATCCGCGCCTTGGGATAGCTACAAAAGAAAGCTTTGTTGTTATTGTTGTCTTATAAATTAATTGAACAATGGCGCATCCAACCACAAACTAACGAAATAAAATTGCGATGCCACATACATGCTTACATAGAAAATTGTAAAATCGCGGCAGAAAAACAACAAAAAAGAAAGACAGAACAGAAAAAAGAAGGAAAAATTCTAAAGTATCTGCATATTTTGGCTGAGTTCTGCGAAATTTCTCGTTTTCCCATTTTTCCGTGGCAGCGCGAGCGAGTGAGGTGAGTAGCAATAGTAGCAATAACAACAACCAGAATCCTTAATTACCATGTTGCCGAATATTTTGCTCGAGTTGCCATTTTTTTTTTTACAATTTCCTTGTTGTTTTTATTGCTCTTGTTATTTGTTGTTTTTCAGGTTGTTGTTTTTTTATACAACACTCAGCTTTGCCAACGTCGATGACTAAATTGATGCTTGAATGGCTTGGTGCTGGTTCGGTGAATAGGTGGATTACTTTGCCTTTGCTGTTCGCTTTTCGCTTCGCGGTTCGTTGGTTGTTTGGTTGGCTGGTACGTTGTTCTCTATCGTTGTTCTAATGCCAAAAGTTCATTAGGATCAATAGCTCGTTTCGCTGGCATGGTCAAAGCGCTTTACTTTTGGCCATGGACGTATAGCGAAAAAGATGGCAAAAGGCAGCAGTGAAATGAACGCAATGAATACAAAAAGCACGACATCGCGGCATTCCGTTGCTGAGCTGGTGAATTAGTGGGTGGGCGGCGAGTATAGCACTTTTGTCACGAAAATACATATTTCACTGATTTGGGTTAATTAATTCCATTTGACACATGCCACGAGAACGAACCTCCCCATCTTACTGCTGATCACTTTTCATCGCTTCGCATACGTTGAGATACCACAAAAGATGGTATTCGTTGTCGCGCAAAGGTGTGGGAAGGAATTTGACCATAAAAGTATTTAATCGAAGTGAAAGCAAATGACATATTTTACTTTAAATTAAGCTCATTTTAATGGTTGGTTCATGAATAAGAAATCTTTTGAGAAAATTGAAGTGCAAATGAGATTGTTTTATAGTAAAAGAAAGGTTTGGTATTTATGTCTGTATGTATATTTTGGACTCTTTTAGAGTGTTGTTCAATTAACCCTAATGCCTAAAAAGATGCTCTAAGTTAGAGCCTCTAACCATAGTAATATTAGCATAGTAGATATATTTGATGAAATAGAAGCCACAACGTGATGGTGGTTTACTTTAAATGAAGATTTGATTCAGAGATGTAGAATAATTATTATTTCATTTTGAAATTACAAAAAGTCTTACAAATTTTCTTCAGAATCGTAAAAGTCTTTTGATAATATTTTTTTCCTGATGAAAATGATAAAAATCTTCTATAATTATTATTCAGAAACTTATATTTTAAAAATCTTTCCATAATAGTTATTTCAAATATATTTTTTTAAGTCTTCAAAGACTTATATTGAGACAAATTTCAAAAAAGTCTTTGCGTAATTATTATCAGTAACAAATTGTTTTTAAACGGTTTTATTTAGCTCACCCCGTTTGTTTTATTATTTATTCTTTATTCTTGGGTCAAATTTAGTAATTCAAATTTCACCCTCTTCCTGTCAACCGATTAATCTGAAATTTTGTACGCATGTATAACCCCGATGACAATGCAATATTATGAAAAAAAAAATCCGATAGGTGGCGCGTGGGTCGCTATATTTACAAAAATCGCATTTATGGTCCGATTTGGCTGAAATTCGGAACATGTATTACTAACTTGAAAAGAAATATTTTCTTTAAAAAAAAATTCCGCTAGGTGGCGCGTGGGTCGCTATCAGTGGCGGATCCACGGGGGGGTTTTGGGGGTTCAAACCCCCCCCCCCTTGTGGTTTATCATAGATCCCAAATTAATGCCTTTATAGATTCTGCGCCCAAATTTCCCAAAACTGATCAAGGAAAACTCTATCATTCCAAAAACAATGGTTGGACCACATAACATCCAAAATATGTTCCCACATACGAAAAAAGTTCATGTAGGTACCTTTGGACGCACGTGCATAAAATCAAATTTGTCAAATGCTATTCGTAAATTGCCAAATCGCAAATTTATTTTCTTTTCTTTCTTATCCCTATTTTTATCGGGATTGTACAGAATTAATTTGGTCAGAAATGTCTGAATCGTTGGAGAAATTGCCTTTTTCAGAGGCATTTCGCAATTCTTGTATAAATTAATCTTTTAAAAATTTGAGTATATAAACACAAGAACTTCAATAAAGTAAAAATTTTATTAAAAATATAAATATAACCAAAAAGTACTACATACATATATTCTTATATATTTTGGCTTTAAATGCAATGAAATTGATGATCAATTTGCCACCAATACCATACGACACTCATTCGCACCTACCAATGCAAAAATATACATACATACGTTATACATGTTATTTAGAACTTCAATTGAAATCTCCTGCACTTTATGTGATGACATACATATTGTTAATTTGGAGGGTTTTGAGTTTGGTGTTTCTAAGGTGCGGGAAATGGCGCAACTAGTATATAGAATAATAATAGTAGGTGGTATTAGTCCATATTTTCACCGGCGCACATAGGTAGATTTTCAAGTTTTATGCGGCCAAAAATATTTTATTGTCTACATCTATTCCAAATTGCTTGTTTAATGCAAAATTTTAATATTTTGAGTTAAAAGTCGATTTTATTGAAAAATATATACAGTGACTCAAAAAAAATCATACTTTCTTATTTTAGTTTAAAAATATAGAAAATTTGTCAATAAAAATCGTTTTAAGCAGGATTTAAGAGCTTATGGAAAAAATCTGAAAAATCGTAGAAATTTCTGAAAGTGGATTAAAAATTTCAAAGCAAGGCCATAATTTATAGAAGATTTTGAGGAGATTTCTAAGTGTACTGTTATGTAGCCAACCAATTTTAGTGTAAAAAGTGAAATTCTCAATGCTGTGAAAAATTCCGTCAATTTTAGAAGTTTTTTTCTGTAGGGTGTAGGGTGAGACCGCTGTGGTGCAGTGGGTAGAGTGCTCGCCTGCTATGCCAGAGGTCTCGGGTTCAAACCACGGTCCGAGCAAAACACCAAAACAATTTTTCTAATTAGTAAAAATCCAATTATTGGGTTTTTTAAGAGCAGCGGTCACCTCTCGGCAGTGGGCGGCATACCCTCCGAGAGTATTTCTGCCATGAAAAAGCTTCTCACAAAAAATGCATTCGCCGTTCGGAGCCGGCATAAAACTGTAGGTCCACCCAATTAGTAGGAAAAACAAAAAGGAGCACACCTCGAATTGGGAGAGAAGCTCGGCCATAAAACTCGTCAGAGTTATAATAGCGCCATTGTATTATATTATTATTATTATTATAGGGTGAGACCGTTCCAAATAAATTTCCGAAAAGCCAATGAAAATTTTCAAAAAGTTGACTGTTGCATATTGTTATATTAAAATTGAATGAGCTGCAAAATGGCATACTCAAAACTCTTCTAAAAAATGTAGCTTTAGGATTCTTAGCCCCTTTTTATGATAAGTATTTCCTTGACTTTGAAAAATTGGAAACACTAAAAATACGAAAGCAGGTAATTTTCCAAATAGGCCAATTTTTAATCCATTGTTGATAATTTCTGGCTTTGCATTTTTCCGTATAGAAATTGACGGGTAATCGATCGGAGGCGATAATATAACTAAAATGCTTTTGAATTAAAAAATTAACAATATTTTTTCAAAAAAAGCCAATATGCTTAAAGGCTTCAAAATGGTGGGTCTTTTATTATGCTAGGTTGACGATTTCTTCAATAAATAATGATATTTACCTGAAGCACTCGAATCCATGATGTTTACTTTGATAACTGTCTTAAAACTGAAAATATTGACGTTTAAAAATGGGTTACTTAAAATACGTAAAAAATAAAAAATCGAAAAGTGGGAGAATAATAAGTTTCGACTAGCGGCAGGGACACCCCCGTTGTCTGTAAAAGCCGAGAAAACCGGTTTATTATCGCCCGGTCTATTATAAACGTAGAGCGATTTTGGATTTTGTATTTGCACCAATTTTAAAATTTTTAATTTTGGCCGCATAAATTCGTAAAATCTACCTATGTGCAGCGTCTGCCTTAAAAAACATCTTCCAAAAAAAGAAATTTTAAAAACCCCCCCCTTGCCGAAATCCTGGATCCGCGCCTGGTCGCTATATTTACAAAAATCGCATTTATGGTCCGATTTGGCTGAAATTCGGAACATGTATTATTACCTTGAAAGGAAATATTTTCCTAAAAGAAACTTCCGATAGGTGGCGCGTGGGTCGCTATATTTACAAAAATCGCATTTATGGTCCGATTTGGCTGAAATTCGGAACATGTATTACTACCTTGAAAAGAAATATTTTCTTAAAAAAAATTCCGCTAGGTGGAGCTGAGATCGGGGTAATTAAAACTGAAAATCTTAGGTGCGAAGGTCAAGCCTACGTGGCTCTTAGTAGAGTAAGAACTTTGCAGGGACTACGTATAGAGGCGTTGGACTGCAATAAACTAACGGGCAAGAAACCTTGCAATAATGAAGCACTAAATGAATTAAACAGAATGCGAAATAAAAACTAAAAACTAGAAAATAAAAATAGGTAAAAAAACTTTTTAAGTTAAACGCTTTTATGTTATACATACATTGCAATGTTTAAGATAAATGTACTAAAAACCAAAAAATAATAAAATAGATACATTCGTGGGAATTATAAACATTTGCATAGACTAGACTAAAATAAAAGCGTGGGGCACGTCAATTGTCTTCACTCGTTGATTAAAATGTTTGTTTTGTAATGTTACACTATAATTAGGCAGTTGTTCAACCGACAACGATGGACGTGTGATAAGTAGGGCTAGAATGTGGAAAAAAGCTAGCAAGCTCGATTATAAGCGAGTTTTAGGGTTTCATAGTGGTGAGCGAGTAGTACTTTTATCATATGTTTTGTCGATTAAAGACAAACTACGAGCAGTGAAACGATTCCTCGTGTGAATGTCCAACGATAAACTAGTTGAAACATATCTTTTATTAATTTGGAGTGTATAACTATTGGAATTTCCATGAGCAAGAAAATAGTAAGTAATTTCCTCACCGTCTGCGGGCCAACTGCCTAACGACGAATTAAACGATTCTTCTATCGCACATTAAGTCGATAATTTGTAGACAATTGACGTGCCCCCCGGTTTTATTTTAGGCTAGTCTATGCAAATGTTTATAATTCCCACGACTGTATCTATTTTATTATTTTTTGGTTTTTAGTACATTTTTCTTAAACATTGCAATGTATGTATAACATAAAACCGTTTAACTTAAAAAGTTTTTTTACTTATTTTTATTTAGAATTAAATTTCGATTGGTTTTGCATTCTTTTATTATCCATTCATTGTTTCCCATTATACTCGATGATTATTTTTATTGTTGTGCAGCATTTGCAATTATTGTCAATGAAAATTGTATTTTCAAGTTCTTCCATTGCGGTTGGCTTGTTTTTTGTAACATTGTTTCGTTAACCTGTCGTCAACTTCAACTTCAACATCAACGTCAACGCCAACGCTTCCATCGACCATCCTCATGGGCGGGACCTCAAACAAACCTACATTTTCAATGACGTAAACGAAACCACCGAATATCATATTCCCAAAAGTGAAGAAGACAGCAGTGAAATGAAAATACAGTGGCGAGCAATAGGTAAGTACTACTTGAATAAATTTTAATTATTAGTGTTGTTATTTTGTTTTTATATTATTTGTTGTTGTCGTTTGCGACCTTCTTCATGTTTATGTTATGTTATAGCCAATTTTTGTATGAGTTTGAAGCGAAATATATCAAGACAGCAAGTGATAAGGTAATTCGAAATGATATTGATTTGAAGAAACCCTGTTGTTTAAAACTATAGCGAAACAAGTCTGCAATAGACTCATGCAGAACTGGTAAGTAGTAGAAAGTCACACGAGCGAGCCACCATTAAAGTGTGCATGCAAACGAGGCTTTCTCTGGGGAGGCTCTGGACTACAACTTAATGACTGAGGCCCTAGATAATAGTGTGGATCGTGGTGGATGGCAATTATTGTATTTTATTATTCATCAAGAAAAGTTTGCTTTAAAGCTTAAAGCATGCCATTAAAAATTTTCATAATAATAGAAAATGGTAATAATCGGGCATGGAAATAAAGATAAATGATAAATGGAGTTTTTGTGCGACAGAGAGCAAACTTCAAACTTCTCCAATTTGGGAGTTTCGCGTCAACTCTACAAAAGAGGAAATTTCAAATCAAGTGAAAGAAGGATCGCAATACATTGAAGTAAGGCATTTGAATCTTTCTAATCATATGTATGTCTAACCACAAAAAACTGAAAGTCGACTTTTAGAAAATACACAAAGAGAGAATTGCAAAAAAGTTGTTATTCCATTTTTTTTTTCTCTTGAAATTCCACTTTTAAATGCAACATTGAAGTAAATATGTACAACTACCACACGCTCCCAAACACTCAAGCTGCTTTGTTGCACAACGCTTATGCAGCACAATAATAGTTGTAAGCGATTGGGCGGGTCGCTACATCCGCGCCTTGGGATAGCTACAAAAGAAAGCTTTGTTGTTATTGTTGTCTTATAAATTAATTGAACAATGGCGCATCCAACCACAAACTAACGAAATAAAATTGCGATGCCACATACATGCTTACATAGAAAATTGTAAAATCGCGGCAGAAAAACAACAAAAAAGAAAGACAGAACAGAAAAAAGAAGGAAAAATTCTAAAGTATCTGCATATTTTGGCTGAGTTCTGCGAAATTTCTCGTTTTCCCATTTTTCCGTGGCAGCGCGAGCGAGTGAGGTGAGTAGCAATAGTAGCAATAACAACAACCAGAATCCTTAATTACCATGTTGCCGAATATTTTGCTCGAGTTGCCATTTTTTTTTTTACAATTTCCTTGTTGTTTTTATTGCTCTTGTTATTTGTTGTTTTTCAGGTTGTTGTTTTTTTATACAACACTCAGCTTTGCCAACGTCGATGACTAAATTGATGCTTGAATGGCTTGGTGCTGGTTCGGTGAATAGGTGGATTACTTTGCCTTTGCTGTTCGCTTTTCGCTTCGCGGTTCGTTGGTTGTTTGGTTGGCTGGTACGTTGTTCTCTATCGTTGTTCTAATGCCAAAAGTTCATTAGGATCAATAGCTCGTTTCGCTGGCATGGTCAAAGCGCTTTACTTTTGGCCATGGACGTATAGCGAAAAAGATGGCAAAAGGCAGCAGTGAAATGAACGCAATGAATACAAAAAGCACGACATCGCGGCATTCCGTTGCTGAGCTGGTGAATTAGTGGGTGGGCGGCGAGTATAGCACTTTTGTCACGAAAATACATATTTCACTGATTTGGGTTAATTAATTCCATTTGACACATGCCACGAGAACGAACCTCCCCATCTTACTGCTGATCACTTTTCATCGCTTCGCATACGTTGAGATACCACAAAAGATGGTATTCGTTGTCGCGCAAAGGTGTGGGAAGGAATTTGACCATAAAAGTATTTAATCGAAGTGAAAGCAAATGACATATTTTACTTTAAATTAAGCTCATTTTAATGGTTGGTTCATGAATAAGAAATCTTTTGAGAAAATTGAAGTGCAAATGAGATTGTTTTATAGTAAAAGAAAGGTTTGGTATTTATGTCTGTATGTATATTTTGGACTCTTTTAGAGTGTTGTTCAATTAACCCTAATGCCTAAAAAGATGCTCTAAGTTAGAGCCTCTAACCATAGTAATATTAGCATAGTAGATATATTTGATGAAATAGAAGCCACAACGTGATGGTGGTTTACTTTAAATGAAGATTTGATTCAGAGATGTAGAATAATTATTATTTCATTTTGAAATTACAAAAAGTCTTACAAATTTTCTTCAGAATCGTAAAAGTCTTTTGATAATATTTTTTTCCTGATGAAAATGATAAAAATCTTCTATAATTATTATTCAGAAACTTATATTTTAAAAATCTTTCCATAATAGTTATTTCAAATATATTTTTTTAAGTCTTCAAAGACTTATATTGAGACAAATTTCAAAAAAGTCTTTGCGTAATTATTATCAGTAACAAATTGTTTTTAAACGGTTTTATTTAGCTCACCCCGTTTGTTTTATTATTTATTCTTTATTCTTGGGTCAAATTTAGTAATTCAAATTTCACCCTCTTCCTGTCAACCGATTAATCTGAAATTTTGCACGCATGTATAACCCCGATGACAATGCAATATTATGAAAAAAAAATTCCGATAGGTGGCGCGTGGGTCGCTATATTTACAAAAATCGCATTTATGGTCCGATTTGGCTGAAATTCGGAACATGTATTACTACCTTGAAAAGAAATATTTTCTTAAAAAAAAATTCCGCTAGGTGGCGCGTGGGTCGCTATATTTACAAAAATCGCATTTATGGTCCGATTTGGCTGAAATTCGGAACATGTATTACTACCTTGAAAAGAAATATTTTCTTAAAAAAAAAATTCCGCTAGGTGGCGCGTGGGTCGCTATATTTACAAAAATCGCATTTATGGTCCGATTTGGCTGAAATTCGGAACATGTATTACTACCTTGAAAGGAAATATTTTCCTAAAAAAACTTCCGATAGGTGGCGCGTGGGTCGCTATAGAGGCGTTGGACTGCAATAAACTAACGGGCAAGAAACCTTGCAATAATGAAGCACTAAATGAATTAAACAGAATGCGAAATAAAAACTAAAAACTAGAAAATAAAAATAGGTAAAAAACTTTTTAAGTTAAACGGTTTTATGTTATACATACATTGCAATGTTTAAGATAAATGTACTAAAAACCAAAAAATAATAAAATAGATACAGTCGTGGGAATTATAAACATTTGCATAGACTAGACTAAAATAAAACCGGGGGGCACGTCAATTGTCTACAAATTATCGACTTAATGTGCGATAGAAGAATCGTTTAATTCGTCGTTAGGCAGTTGGCCCGCAGACGGTGAGGAAAATACTTACTATTTTCTTGCTCATGGAAATTCCAATAGTTATACACTCCATGTTAATAAAAGAGATGTTTCAACTAGTTTATCGTTGGACATTCACACGAGGAATCGTTTAACTGCTCGTAGTTTGTCTTTAATCGACAAAACATATGATAAAAGTACTACTCGCTCACCACTATGAAACCCTAAAACTCGCTTATAATCGAGCTTGCTAGCTTTTTTCCACATTCTAGCCCTACTTATCACACGTCCATCGTTGTCGGTTGAACAACTGCCTAATTATAGTGTAACATTACAAAACAAACATTTTAATCAACGATTGTAGACAATTGACGTGCCCCACGGTTTTATTTTAGTCTAGTCTATGCAAATGTTTATAATTCCCACGACTGTATCTATTTTATTATTTTTTGGTTTTTAGTACATTTATCTTAAACATTGCAATGTATGTATAACATAAAACCGTTTAACTTAAAAAGTTTTTTACCTATTTTTATTTATATCTTCAAAGACTTTTTCATTGAGACAAAGTTCAAAAAAGTCTCAGAAAACTTTCATATAAGTATAAAATAAAAATAACTTTCATATAAGTACTTCAAAATTCAAGCAAATTTCCAATTTGAAGTTGTATGAAAGATTTTTATCGAAGATATAAAAAATAAATTTGTTACTCAAAATAATTACTTGAAGATATTTTTAAAATTCGTCTCAATGAAAAAGTCTTTGAAGACTTAAAAAACAATTTGTTACGGATAATAATTACTCAAAGACTTTTTTCAAATTTGTCTCAATATAAAAGTCTTTGAAGATATAAAACAAAATTTCTCATTTATAATAATTACAAAACGACTTAAAAAAAATATCTCAGAAATAACTATTATGGAAAGACTTTTAAAATATGCTTCTTTCAATAATAATTATTTTTGGATTTTTATTTTTTCTCTTATAATAATTACAACTCTGATTTGATTACTATCTTTCTATAAAAAATTCTTGGCCCCTACAATGTACGCAGAACGAAAGATAAGACAAGTAACCACTTGTTTATCTCATTTTCGAATTTACTTGCAAATATTCCTGTCGGTGTATGAGTTCTTGTGCACAGAATCAAATACCAAGTGCTTCTTACACTTTGTCCTTCAAAAAGGTGGAAGAGGGCAAATACAGAATGTGCTCCCCTTTGTGCATACAAAGCATAGCGTCTGTGTGAATTTCAACACATTTTCCTTTCATTCAACCTTTTTTTAGAAATATAAATCTTTATGCCCACAACATTTGTATGCAAGCTTCTGAGAGTTCAACTATTCATATTCTCATTAAATGATTTTATCGCGTGTGCAGGTTTGGCTGAATGACGTACGGAGTAACTGGTTGATTAAGACAGCATCTGTTTTGATCGGATACTTGAAAACTTTACTGGCTTAGCAGACTGACGCTTAACTTGCACAAATCGTTGGTAGTTGTTGACTTAATCTTCGTCAATTGAAAATTTTTTAAATTTTAAAGAATATTATAAAACTCGACAAAACAAAAAATGAATGTACCGAAGTGGATTCCACGCGCGTGTGTAATCGATGACGACTTGACTCCAACGTAATATGAGGTTCCCTGAATAATGGAACGGCATTCGTAAGAATTTCTATCGAAACCCGCTAAAGGCAGCAGAAAAGAGAGATGCACTACAATGAGAAGAGTGAGCTCGTGTTCAGCGATTGCTGCAGCAGCTGATTGTGTTTGCCGATAACGCTTCAAATATGTAAGCTGCAACGCTGTCTTTGTTGCTATGCATTGTTCTTGCTTTTGTTTCTTTTGATGGCGCTGTTCTTGTTGTTAAGGTTCATTGCTTATACCATGCACTTGCGTAAAGTTTAGATGTAATCTCAATGTACACACACACTTTGCATCCCCGCAACCTCAAATAAATGCGCATGCTGAAAGCTGCACAACTGCCAAGCTCAAGTTGTTTGCTACGAGTATTTTATTACTTTTTTGGTTTTCGTTTTTCTTTTTTGTAGATTTCTACTTTTACTTTGTGTATTTAGGTATATGCTCTACGCACTGCACTCTGTTGATTCATCTCACTTCATTAATTTTATCGTTCGCTTTTTAAACAATTTAACGTAATTTTCTGTAGCCTCTTCACATTTAGAAAATTGTACTCACACCTCCGTCGCACACTGGGGCCACTTATATATATGAGGACGCTCAAAATTCTGAAATCAACTTTTTTACATCAGAATCGCTTTATCTGCACTAAAGTTGTTAATCTATAGCATCTTAACCCATTGACGGCCATGAGTTAACCCGTTGGTGACCTATGTTTTTTATTTTAGTTTCGAGTTTAATTTTTTTGAATCAGAATCGGTATATCGATACTAAAATAGTAAATCCCAAGAATTTTAACCCCTTAACGACCACGAATTAAGCGATTTTTAACCAAATTTTTTCACTTAATTCTTAGATCAAAATATTTAAATCATATTAGTTGTATCTACACTAAAACCAGTAATCTTTGGAATCTTAACCCATTAACGGTCATGAATTAACCTATTGGTGACCAGTTTTTTTTAAGATCTGTAAATAAGTTATTTAAATCACAATTGGTATGTATGTGGTATGGTGACCGCAGTGATGCAGTGGGTAGAGTGCTCGCCTGCTATGCCAGAGGTCTCGGGTTCAAACCGCAGTCCGAGCAAACACCAAAAAAACTTTTCTAATTAGTAAAAATCCAATTATTGGGTTTTTTAAGAGCAGCGGTCACCTCTCGGCAGTGGGCGGCATACCCTCCGAGAGTATTTCTGCCATGAAAAAGCTTCTCAAAAAAATGCATTCGCCGTTCGGAGCCGGCATAAAACTGTGGGTCCACCCAATTGGTACGAAAAACAAAAGGAGCACACCTCGAATTGGGACAGAAGCTCGGCCATAAAACTCGTCAGAGTTATAATAGCGCCATTCTTTTATATTATTATTATATTAGTATGTCTGTACAGAAATAGCCAATTTTTATTATATTAACCCATTAGCGGCTATTTATTAACCCCTTGATGAAATATGTAGGTGCAGGTACATATGTATGTATACAAAAATGGTTTTCTCCAATTTTTTGTTTCGAGATATTAAAAGTTTTATGTTGTCACAAGTATGTTTATATGGGAATTAGGAGTTTCAACGTTAGCGTTTTAAGCAGAACACGTATTTCCCCACATATTTTCATGCCTAACATAAAATAAAAATAGGTAAAAAACTTTTTAAGTTAAACGGTTTTATGTTATACATACATTGCAATGTTTAAGATAAATGTACTAAAAACCAAAAAATAATAAAATAGATACAGTCGTGGGAATTATAAACATTTGCATAGACTAGACTAAAATAAAACCGTGGGGCACGTCAATTGTCTACAATCGTTGATTAAAATGTTTGTTTTGTAATGTTACACTATAATTAGGCAGTTGTTCAACCGACAACGATGGACGTGTGATAAGTAGGGCTAGAATGTGGAAAAAAGCTAGCAAGCTCGATTATAAGCGAGTTTTAGGGTTTCATAGTGGTGAGCGAGTAGTACTTTTATCATATGTTTTGTCGATTAAAGACAAACTACGAGCAGTTAAACGATTCCTCGTGTGAATGTCCAACGATAAACTAGTTGAAACATCTCTTTTATTAACATGGAGTGTATAACTATTGGAATTTCCATGAGCAAGAAAATAGTAAGTATTTTCCTCACCGTCTGCGGGCCAACTGCCTAACGACGAATTAAACGATTCTTCTATCGCACATTAAGTCGATAATTTGTAGACAATTGACGTGCCCCCCGGTTTTATTTTAGTCTAGTCTATGCAAATGTTTATAATTCCCACGACTGTATCTATTTTATTATTTTTTGGTTTTTAGTACATTTATCTTAAACATTGCAATGTATGTATAACATAAAACCGTTTAACTTAAAAAGTTGTTTACCTATTTTTATTTTCTAGTTTTTAGTTTTTATTTCGCATTCTGTTTAATTCATTTAGTGCTTCATTATTGCAAGGTTTCTTGCCCGTTAGTTTATTGCAGTCCAACGCCTCTATAGCGACCCACGCGCCACCTATCGGAAGTTTTTTTAGGAAAATATTTCCTTTCAAGGTAGTAATACATGTTCCGAATTTCAGCCAAATCGGACCATAAATGCGATTTTTGTAAATATAGCGACCCACGCGCCACCTAGCGGAATTTTTTTTTTAAGAAAATATTTCTTTTCAAGGTAGTAATACATGTTCCGAATTTCAGCCAAATCGGACCATAAATGCGATTTTTGTAAATATAGCGACCCACGCGCCACCTAGCGGAATTTTTTTTTAAGAAAATATTTCTTTTCAAGGTAGTAATACATGTTCCGAATTTCAGCCAAATCGGACCATAAATGCGATTTTTGTAAATATAGCGACCCACGCGCCACCTAGCGGAATTTTTTTTTAAGAAAATATTTCTTTTCAAGGTAGTAATACATGTTCCGAATTTCAGCCAAATCGGACCATAAATGCGATTTTTGTAAATATAGCGACCCACGCGCCACCTAGCGGAATTTTTTTTTTAAGAAAATATTTCTTTTCAAGGTAGTAATACATGTTCCGAATTTCAGCCAAATAGGACCATAAATGCGATTTTTGTAAATATAGCGACCCACGCGCCACCTATCGGAATTTTTTTTTCATAATATTGCATTGTCATCGGGGTTATACATGCGTGCAAAATTTCAGATTAATCGGTTGACAGGAAGAGGGTGAAATTTGAATTACTAAATTTGACCCAAGAATAAAGAATAAATAATAAAACAAACGGGGTGAGCTAAATAAAACCGTTTAAAAAAACAAAATTGGAGTAACACAACTTGAGCTTCAAAGAACTCATATTATAATCCAACTTACAAGTCTAAATTAAAGAAAACTGGCTTGACAAGTAACCTTAACCACAATTTGTAATAAAAGTAACCAGTCAATAATGGATCAACTAAATTTAAGATAGAACAGAATCAAATTCAACCAAATATAGGTGTTTTTTTTTTAACTAAAATTGGAATGCAATTTTTAAACTCACTTTTTTTTAAAATGCGCACTTTGCTTTTGGTTCTGAACTCGGATTCTTTGTCACATAGGACCATAGTTTACTGCTGCATTTTTACATTTGCTACGTTTTTGCGCAAATTAAAAAAAATCCATTTTGAAAAAAATATTTAAAAAAAAAGAGGTACGTTTAGTTTTATACTAAAAATTAATTTTTTAAAACATCTAGTTCCAAAAAAAAAAAACACTCATCGATTATATAAGCTTCACTTAATGTTATGGAAAAAGCAGAATAATAAAATTTTATATCCTTCTCTTACACCAACTATTTGAAATACACATTAAAATTTCTCACTTTGAAAAAAAAATTATTTTTTGGAAAATTTGCCATGTTTGTGTATGGATAACTCCCAACTGAAAAACGATAGAAAGCTGAAAATTGGGCCAGAAGTGTAGAATTTTATAGGGAACAATACTGCGTTTTTATTTTTTTGAAAAACTCATTATTTAAAAACTGAATTTTGAGCACGCTCGGCCCCAGTGTGCGTCGCTGTAAAGTGAAATTGCTTTCATCGCTATTTCGCCGTTTGCTGCGTGTGGCATGTGGCATGTAGCATGTGGCGTAAAAAAATGGTAGAAATGGTAATATAGTATATAAGTATGTACATATGTTGCTGGGTGGGGTAGAGAAATGATGACAGTTGCCTTCTGTCACCGTAAATGCTCAGCCACAAATGATATACAAGGTATAGTAGGCCGTCTCGCCTTATATGGACCAACAAAAATGTAACCGCAACCCGGGAAAAAATTTCTATTTATTTCGGCGCCGATAGATGACGCTAAACTACATTTTTTTCATAATACATGAGAGGAAGATTTCGACTATATAATCGTATTAACCCAAGGTTCGCCAGTGGGGTCACTACCACCCAGTACTTAGTTTTTACAACCATCATCCATATTTTTTTACTTGCATGTCAAACGTCGCCAAAAATAAATTCAAAATTAAAGTATCAGTAAAACAATTTTTTTAAATAGAGATCGACAGATATATCAAATTGTAATAAAAAAGCTTATATAAAAATTTTTGAGTCTCTTTTCGTTTAGCCGTAGAGGGTGCCCAAAATTGAGCAAAAAATAGGTTCTTTTTTTTCTCAATGAACACACCTCATACAAAATGATCTATCTCATTTAATTGTTAATACACGAACTCGAGTGATAGATCATTACATAGATAATGATTTTCTCTTTCAAAAATTATAACGTAGTTATAAATACCGTTCACTATTGAATTTATATGAATTTTCAAATATTGACAAAAAATGTCGATAAGAAAAAAATTTTGCTCGAGTTTGAATAAAAAAATTAAAAAAACAAAAAATATTACCTCCTCAAATTTTTTTTATGCTTTTAAATAATATATTCTTAATCAAACTACATTCTCATCTTAAAAATCCACTTGCTCCATTTGCTTTTATAATTTTTTTCCCATTGACCTAAAACTGCGTTTTTGTAAACGCATTAATTATGTTAGTTTTGACATTATGAAAAACGTTTATATTTAGGCGAATAGTCGAATATTTCTTTATCGTCTTGCAGTAAATGGTGCATACTTTCAAATTATGAGGTAATCTTTTTTATCAGCGTTAATTCATATCTTTGACAGCTTTTTTCTTTTGGAATATAAAAAAAAATGTGTAAAAATTTTGAAATTTTAAAATGAAATTAAAAAAAAAAACAAAAAATATTACCTCCTCAATTTTTTAATATTTCATAGTCCTAAATGTCTTTTATAAACAGGAGAAAAAATCGTAAAAATTCGTTTGCTCCATTTTGTTTTATGAACATTTTTATGGAAGGTGTTTTTTGAGTTTTCGTACATTTTTCCCATACAAAATGCCCAGAAGTATGCTTCAAAAAGTTTAAATATTTTTGTATGGGGAATATTTGTCAAAATGGTGAAACTTAAATATCGATATTTCCAATTCTAATTAAGATATTCGAAGAAACTAAACGCTGTTTTCAAGGGTAATGATTGTGCTTTGAACTGGTTTAATCGAATCTGAGTGGAAAGTAATTACCTAAAAGATATTAAGCAGGGAATAGAGCCAAAAAACGCGTTTTTGCCTATTTGAGCATGAATATCTCAGAAACTAGAACCAATTTGGAAAATCTGACTCCAGATTCAGGTTTAGCACACTGAAATCCTTTAGAAAAGTGTAATTTCATTTCTGGTATAAAATTTGTTTGAAATGCGATTTTTTTGTATGAAAGTTTTATGATAAATGCTTATAACATACTTAAAAGTGCATATATTTTTAATTTAAAAACGGTGAAGTGCTTTACCCCTTTTCCAAAATGATTACTGCATTTGATTTATATGTAAAAATGTATACACTAATCAAAATGGAGCATTTTAGCTATAATAGTTAGGAAAATGCTGAAATTTCAAAAATACCGTTATATGGGAGGTGGGCGTATTTGTGGGTGGATTTTGTTCAAATTTTCACAGTTTACTAATTTCAACCAAAAAAGCTTAAGTTCCGAGTTTCAAGATTCTAGCTTAATTATTACTATTTTTGGCCGTGTTTGTATGGAGGTGCCCCCACTGTGCGTCGTCAGAAGTCTTTAATCTTGTGCTTCATAAATCGATCGTTTCAGTAGAACCCAAAATAAAACACATTCAATATTCCGAGGAATATATGTATTTCGCCTCCTGTGGTCTTTTAGCTTCAGTTTACAAGGTTTCTGAGGAGACTCCCACTGAAATTTTATGGCGAATAATTTTCTAGAAAATTTTAACCCTGTAGCAACTTAAAAATATTAATTTTCTCTGAATGCCTGAAAAAGGGGGTCAAAATAAGCCTTTCGTGGGAGTGCTAGAGGGTTGAAATATTCTAGAAAATTATTTGGTGAATATATGAAAAAATTTATTTAAGCGACATCTTAATAATATATAATCAATGGCGCTATTATAACTCTGACGAGTTTTATGGCCGAGCCTCTCTCCCAATTCGAGGTGTGCTACTTTTGTTTTTCCTCTTAATTGGGTGGACCTACAGTTTTATGCCGGCTCCGAACGGCGAATGCATTTTTTGTGAGAAGCATTTTCATGGCCGAAATACAATCGGAGGGTATGCCGCACACTGCCGAGAGGTGACCTCCGCTCTTAAAACCCCAATAATTGGATTTTTACTAATTAGAAAAAAACATTTTTTTTGGTGTTTGCTCGCACTGGGGTTTGAACCCGAGACCTCTGGCATAGCAGGCAAGCACTCTACCCACTGCACCACAGCAGCGACATCTAGCGGCGTCAAAAAAATCTAAAAAAAAGTTCCCGGAAATGTTTTCCAAAATGACAGCATATGAGGAGGCGTACGGCGAACTTTTTTTTGTGATACGGTCTAATGTACATACATACATATAAACATGAGAGACGAGCAGCATCCGCCGTGCACGACTCGTCCTTCGTCGCGGAAGAGAAGATATAAGAACGTTTTGTGGTAGCGATAAGTGGAGGTACTGGTGTATTTGATGTGGCTTAAGCATTGTCTGCACGGTGGGCGCGATATATGAAATGTACGAAAAAAAACAATTAAAAATTATTGTATTTCTGCTCAAGGTTTGAAAATGTTGTGCTTTTATATAGTTTTTCCTTTTCCATTGCTGCGAATCTGAACATGAGTAGAGCATTGAGTGGAGCTAATAGTATTCGACTTGATAGCATATTTTTGACTCCGATATTAATTCCAGAAACGAGCACTAAGCAAATAGCATAAAATAAAATCAGAAGATATTCGCAGTGGAGCAATGATAAAAAAAAAAACTTACTTATTGCTATTGCACCTTTTGGACATTTTCAACACTTTCCGCCCACTGTGCATGATAGGCATTTAACGTTTGGCAGCAATGATTTTCTCAACAACAACAAATTTGTTGCCGTTTCTATGGCATGTAACTACTGTTGCTGTTATATATTCGTTGTTGCTGTTATTCGCCACTAGATTTGTTGTTACCGCTTTTTTCCGGCATTTAAATGACGGTTGAGTTGGAAGCTGCTCGGCGTTTGAAAGGCAATCTGTATGTATCTGTAGCGCTTTTGCACTTTTTCTTTGTTTTGTTGCATGAGCGGGTGCAATACTGAGTGTGGATGGTGATGAGTTTATGAGTGCTTGTGTGCTTGATGACGATGCAAATATTAAACACGCAATTTGTCGTACAAGTCGGAGGGCGTTTTAAGTGTTGCTTGTGCACACGCAACACGCCATGGCATATTTGCGCAAAAGAGAATGGAATGAATACGCGAAATTGGAGTAGGTATGTTTCTGAGTTTATACATATATATGTATGTTTTAGGTGCATCAAATACAAAGCGCATACATGAACGCATACAGACAGCGCCAGCAACAGCAAAAGCTAAAACTCAAAGACGGCTGAATGGCAAATACACGCTTACATTTTACACGCACATACCCTGCAGGGAACTCAATAACTAGTGAGCAAAATTTCTAGTTCCGAACTAGCGAAAAGGTGTCAAAAGGGAACTCGATCAATTATAGTTAGACCCTCACCAGTTCAGAAGGAGTGAATTATAAGTGAGTAAGAGTGACCATTATAAGACACACTTTGATTTGTATGCAATCTCGAAGTGACAAAAATCCTATGAAAATTTTTCGTTCGTTCAATTGCCGTCGGCTTTGTATATTTCTGCAATTCTCAGATGTTTAGTGAAGCATTTTATATAAAGAGTTTTGTATTTGCATCTTGTATGAAATGAAATGTACCCCTAATTATGCTTTTCCGATCACTCAGACTTATTATTAATTTTTTTTTTATTTTATTACTTTTAAAATATTATTGTAAATTTTTATTAAATAAATAAATAAAAAATATTAGTTAAAAAAAAATTATCATCCACCTTGACACCGACAGGATTCGAACCCGCGCCCCTCAGATTGAAAGGCACAGGTTAGCCAGTCGGCCATCACGCCACTTGCATGAAGTGTGTCAAAGGCTGCACTTAATCGGCAGATGTAAAACTGTAGAATTTGTAGGTACTTGTAGCTAGTTCAGAACTATCGAAATTGCACCAATAAACGAACTAGTGTAAACTGTAGAATTTAGTACTAGTTCGGAACTATCGAAAATGTAGTGCAGAGAGTGACAATTGGCACCGCCTAGGACATCGCCGTGTTAAATTCGCCAGTTGATAACATGCAAAAGAGATTTAGCTCGCACTAGTAGTGGCGAAAAATGCACTAGAAGCGACCTAGTTCGGAACTAGAGATTTTCCGTACATGGTATGTACGTGTATAATGATAGCTTTATACTCATTACTTTCTTGACTTTTTCTACTTTTTATGCATACAATGTATGTACGTACACATGTGTACATGATATGTGTTGAAGTCGCCCTTGAGTTTCATTGCCTGACAAGGCTTGGTATGGTGTGACGGGTGCGTGTTGCATCTTGCGCCGGAACAACAGACAAGCTAACTCAAACACATCCGCCTTTGAATTACAAAATTGCATATTTACATACATTTATACATGCAGACATACATACATACATACCAACATATGTGCATATGTGCATATGTATGTATATTGATAAGTGTAATCGACTTCAGCACTCGATGGGCCATGCAATTTTGCCATCAACATCAGCTCATCGCGCCTTTCCACTTTCGCAATTCCTCTGCAGTTGGCACATTGGATCTGTCTTGCTTATTACTCGGGTTTATCGCGTCTTCGTATGTTCGGCACACACACCGTCTGGCGCTTAACTGCTTTAGTGCCACATTTGCTATTTCAAGCGTTGCCAATGCGAGTTCTGATATGCCGCTCCGTTTCGCCAACTCATATGTCCATTAGGTCGTATCGCAGAAAACCGGAAACCTTTTTTATTTTTTTTGGACACTGCCAGATGTCGCTAAAGTACATTTTTCCATTTCTTCGGTATTTATGGTTCGATCCCTAAGTTTGTGGCACCAATGTCTTTGGCTTGAGGGGACAGTTTCTACTGTATAATCGTATTAATACTGTATGCGCCATTGGGGTTACTTCCACCCAGCATTTAGTTTATACCAGCTTAATATACATTCCATTGCCTGCATGTTAAATGTCGTCAAAAATCATTATCCTTTTGTAAAAGAAGTATTTCGATCGGCTTCAGTAGAACCAGGGATTGCAAATAATCGTTATTTTTTAAATCTAGACTAAAAAATCATACTGAAGGAGAAATGCTAAACGCAAAAGAAGTACACAGATGTAATCACCGTAACGCAGATTATCTCTAGGTGCATTAACTTTTATTTTTTCGATTTTTATAAAAAAATTGATTCTTAATCATTATTTTCTGAGTTTTATTTTCTGCTCAGAAAATAAAAGTTATTTTTTTTAATTTTATTTATCGATCAGAAAATAAAAGTTATTTTTTGAGTTTTATTTATCGATCAGAAAATAAAAGTTATTTTCTGAGTTTTATTTTTCCCTCAGAAAATAAAATTTATTTTTTGAGTTTTATTTTTCGATCAGAAAATATAAGTTATTTTTTGAGTTTTATCTTTTTGCTGCAGCTGTCGATTTTGCCACATTAACACGTAGGTAAAGTTCATAAATAAAAAAATTAAAAATTTATTCATCTACTTTACCTATTTATAAGGCAAAATCTACAATTGCAGCCAAAATTAAACTGAAAAACTTTTATTCTCTGATCGAAAAATAAAACTCAAAAAATAACTTTTATTTTCTGAGGGAAAAATAAAACTCAAAAAATAACTTTTATTTTCTGATCGCAAAATAAAACTCAAAAAATAACTTTTATTTATAATAAAACTCAGCAAATAATGATTAAAAATCAACTTTTTGGATATAACTCATAACCGTTACATTTAATATTCCGTGGAATATATGTTTTTCACGTCCTGTGGTCTCTTAGGTTCATTCTACAAAGATTTGCCCTGAGGAGACCCCTACTGAAATTTTATGGCGAATAATTTTCTGGAACACTTTTACCCTCCAGTACCCCCTGGAAAGGGTTATATTGACCCCCATTTTAGAAAGTCAGGAAAAAATAGTATTTTTATGGTCGCTAGAGGGCTAAAATGTTTCAATAGGGCTGTACTCAGAAAAAGTCTGTGTACACGATTAACATTTAGCCAAGAAAAGGTACGTTAAGGTGGTATAAACTAAGTACTTAGTGGTACTAAGTACTGGGTGGAAGTGACGCCAGTGGGACAGATAGGGTTAACACGATTATATAGTATAAACCCTCCTCTCAAGCCAATGATGTTGGTGCATCAAACTTAAAGAGCGTATCATAAATACCGAAGATGTGAAAAAAATATTTTAGCGACATCTAGCGGCGTAAAAAAAAATAAAAATTGTTTCCGGAAATGTTTTCCAAAAAGACATCATATGGGGGGAGGTGTTTTTTTGGTCCATCGAAGGCGAGATGGCCTAATGTCCATATGCTTTTGAAAATCTTTTAGCTCCAAAAGGACGTTGTCCGATGTCTTCTTCAAATAGTTATACTAGTGTGTTCAAGCATGGTAGATTCCAGCTGCAATGTCTTACGTTTGCTCATTCATTTCCTTTCCATTAAAGCGTAGCAGTTATGTAACTTGCTTATATTCTTTTTTGCAAAATCTCTATATTTAACCCAAAGCCTGACACAGGTTAGTGTGCTAGGGTTGAGTATGCTGAGTAGGTACACTACGATGGGTAGTTGGTGCGCGCCAAGGGTTGTTTAGAGCAACATCTTCAACGTCGTTCGTGAACAAAAAAAATCACAGCACCCAGTGTGCAGTGACATCACATCAGTCGGTCGCGCGGTCATTATCATCTTGAACATTATTTTAGAAGGCTTTTGTTTTTTAATGTTCGTTCTTCCGCTTGTTCATGCTCTTCTTCTTTTTCTTCTTGTTGGATTAATTCATTTATTAAAGAAATAGGTTGACAGTAGATCCGAATTACACGATTGAGTTGCTTAAACTAAAGAATGTACTCTCTGACTTCTTTCTTATAGGTAAATTTACATATGCATGTACTTAATGTCTATGAATGTATATATAAGAATAATATGTATACACTTATTGAATGTGTGTGAATGTGAATGTGAAACTATGTTCAGGGTTGTCAAATTTACTTATATTTCCAACACGCCTCTTTGAATTGACAAGCATGAACAAGTTTAATAAATAAAGTACTTAAACTTCATATTTTAATGTAACGGTTTTAATTAATAATCTGCAACGATCATTGCTTAAATTAATCTAAACGCTTTTCTATTTATTAAAAACTTTGTTTTATCTAAACTTTTTGTTAATATGTCAGCTAAGTTTTGTTGCGAATTCACTTTAACAATGTCTATTATACCTTTCTCATAATTTTCGTTAATGTAATGGTATTGCACTTCAATGTGCTTAGAGTTCTTGGTAAAATTTCCAAATTTTGCTATAGCAATAGCACCAGAATTGTCTTCATATATTTTAACCGCTTTATCCATATTTACATTAAATGATTCAATCAATAAATTTCTTATAAACAATATTTCTGTAACAGCCTCGGACATCGCAATGTACTCTGCAAAGGTTGAACATTTTGTTACAGTCTTTTGTTTATTTGTCTTCCAGTATATCAAGTTTCCGTATAATCTTATTGTAAAACCAGTTGTAGACTTCCTATCCACATTGTCTCCTGCAAAATCCGAATCTACCATACCATCTAATATTTCACTTTCTAAATTACCGTAAAATGTCAACTTTAAGTTTTTAGTTTTGTATAAGTATTTTAATACTTTCATAGCATATTTGAAATGTGTGGCGTTATAGCAGCTTTGATAGCGACTCAAATAGTTTGTTGCGTAAGCTATATCTGGTCTAGTGCCAGTACTTACATATAGCAATTCACCTATGAAATTCCTGTACTTGATGTTTTCATCTATTTCGCAAGCTTGGGTAAGTTTAAGACCTGTTTCCATAGGTGTATCATATAGTTTTGCATTATCAAGATTGTACTTCTTAGCTAACGAATCAATGTACTTTGTCTGACTTAGAGACATCTCTTTTTTGTCTTCGGCATAGTTTATCTCAATGCCAATATAGCTCTGTATCTTACCTAAATCTTTCATAGAAAATCTTGACATTAAACTAGACTTTACCTCTTTTATTTTGTTTTTATCTTTGCAGCAAATCAAAAGATCGTCTACGAAAACTAATATATAAATAGGATTTTCTTTTAGACTTTTTACATAAAGGCAGTAATCATAATTGCTTCTCACAAAGTTCAATTTTTCAACAAATGATTGGAAGCATTCGTACCATGCTCTCGGACTCTCTCTTAAGCCATATAGAGCTTTCTTCAGTTTGTAGACTTTATTTTCTCCCCTTTCATATCCTCTCGGTTCATTTACATAAATTTCTGATTTCAAGTAGCTATTTAAGAAGGCCGTTTCTACGTCCATTTGATCAACATATAAATTATTTCTACAGCAAAATGACAACAAAGTTCTTAAAGTCTGCATTTTACCTACGGGTGAATACACATTTTCAATATGTTCCTTTTGCTGATAGCCCCTGGCAACTAATCTTGCTTTAAAAACATTATTATTTTTCCTTTTATAAACCCACTTAACATCAATTATTTTCTTATCTTTTGGTTTTTCGATTAATTCCCAAGTATTATTTTTCTCTAAACTTTCCATCTCTAAGTTCATAGCATTTTGCCATTCCCTATGTTCGCTACAATTTATTGCCTCTTCGTATGTATATGGTACATTTGCATTCATATAATTTACATAAATAAAGTGAGTAACGGGACTTCCAAACCTCTCTACCGGTGTTTTCTTTCTACTTGATTTTCTCTCCGCTGCCTTTAGCTCTTCACTACCATTCCCATTTATTTCTTTCTTAATATCGTCTTCTTTTGTATTGTTCTCATGCTCATATTCAGTATTCTCATTATTTTCACTAACATTTGTCTGGTCATATTTCCCATCATCATTTTCATCTTCGTTTGCTGCTCTTTCGTTTTCACTTTCGTAGCATTCATCTTCTGTTTCTTCTTTACCTATGCAAATGAGCTGATCGCGATCTTCGATAATTTTTACATGCTTAGCATTAATTACTTTGTTGTTAACCAAAACTCGGTAGCCATTATGTGTATATCCTACTAGAACTCCTAATTCTGCTTTGTTGTCCCACTTAGATTTTCTCATTGCGTCAGGCACTCTAACAAAAACTTTACTTCCGTAAATCTTTAAATTTTCTACATTTGGTTTCTTATTAAAAAATATTTCATAAGGACTTTTGTTCTCTACTGTGTTGGCTATAGTTCTGTTCTTCAAATACGCTACTGTATTCATAACTTCAGGCCAATATTTTCTATTTAAATTTGCCTCTCTCATCAAACACCTTCCTATATCCATTGCAGATCTATTATACCTTTCAGCTACACCATTTAGTTCGTGCACATAAGGTGGGCATGGCATTAGCTGTATACCTTTATGTTTGATAAAATTGAATATTTCTTTGTTCATATATTCCTTCCCATTATCACACTGTATTTTCTTTACTCTCTTATTGAATTGATTTTCAACCAAATTAACATAGTCAATTAAGCAACCAGCAGTTTCAGCCTTACTTTTAATGCAATATATTCTTGCACATTTGCTATAGTCATCTATAATAGTTAAAAAGTATTTTTCACCACAGTAACCGGTTGTGCTGTGTGGACCATTTAAATCGGTATGTATAAGTTCTAAAGTTTCTGTTGTTTTAGATTTATTATTCTTAAAAGAATCGTTTGCCATTTTGCTTTCAATACAATTGGCACATTTCATCTCTATATTTTCGAGTTTCTCCGGTAAGCCGTCTAACAATTTATTTTTTACTATTTTACTCAGGTATTGGAAATTTACATGCCCTAATGCTCTGTGCCATTTCTCTTTTTCAGTTAATTTAATTAAGTTTGTATATACTCTATTCTCTCTTTCTATTACGAAACTGTTAATTTTATACAAGTTGTTCTCTTTGTATGCAACAGCTAGAAGCTTTCCTTTCTCATCATAAAACTTTGCGTTATCATTCTTTGCGATAAAAGTACAATTCGCTTTTGTTATTTTAGATAAACTTAGTAGATTTTGATTAATGTCTTGAACATAATAAACATTTTTTATATCGATTTCATTTTCGCTATTATAAGTTTTGAAAACTGTTTTTACATTACCGATTTTTGTAGCTTTTAAACTTTTTCCGTCCGGTAGTTCAACATTAACATATTTTTTTAAATTTACATACTTATCAAAGAATTTACAATCCATTATTATATGGTCGGAACATCCACTATCTACTAACCAGTTGATTTCATTCGGTTTATTCGAATTTTTCATGTCCCTTTTTACCTCTGCATTTTGTACTTGGGTAACCCACGCTTGTGTGGAGTTTAAATTGTTGTTGCTATTGTTTCGTGAATTTTCTCCTCTTGATTGTGCTGAGTGAAATCCTCTTCCCCGTCCGCGACTGCTATATCCTCCGCCTCTAGTGTAACTTGTTTGATAATTACGTTGGCTTTTTTCCTTGTCTTTTTTCTCTCCTCGATCTGTGTACCAACAATCCCTCTTAATATGTCCCGGCTTTTTGCATACAAAGCAGATACCTCTCGTTGTTGCGGAAAACGTACTCACATTGTTTTTCTTTTCTGTCTGGTTTCTGTTCAAGTTCTTCTCTAATATTTTTGATTTTACGTATTCTACAGTTCTTTGTTCTTCTGGTATAACATCCAAAAAATCTCCGATGTAGCTATGGCTTGGTGGTAATGCTTTCAACAAATATCTCATTTTTTCTTGTTCTTCCATCCTGCCACCCGCTGCTTTGAACTCATTTACTGACTTTTCAAACTCTAAAAAGAATTCTTCTACGGTATCATAATTTTTCAATTTAATTTCATCAATATTGTTTCTACGTAAAATTTGCAGTGCTGTTGATTGTAATTCGGATCTACTGTCAACCTATTTCTTTAATAAATGAATTAATCCAACATGGTAGCAGAACAAGGTTATTAAATTAAAGTTATTGAAAAAAAGGTTCCATTATACGGAAAATGCCAGGAAAGGGCTAAAATTTGTGGCAAAGAATTTAACTAAAAAAAAAAAAAAAAAAAAAAAAAAAGGAAAACTTAGGCAAAAAATATAAATGAATTAAATAAAAGATAATAATAACGTAAAGACACGTGGTCGGGATTAAAAAGGCTTCCAACGTGAGACATTGCCAAAAGAAAAATATATAGTCTTCTTTCGTTAAAATAATAAACTAACTTTCAAAAATTAAAACGTGGGTTTATAAAAGTCTAAGCAAAAAGCCGATGCGTTTAGATTAAAACTAGCTAACTATTACATAAATATATGAATTGAAAGGCAACAAAATGGCCACCAATCATGCAAAATTCGAAGATATCGTCATGCCAATTTTTGATGGCGCAAACTTTTCGAGCTGGAAAATCCGACTGATGATGCTTTTGGAGTACAAAGATTGCAAAGAACCGGCCACGAGAACTAGAACAGAAAAAGAGGAGGAAGCAACCTGGAAGAAAAAAGATCTGAAAGCCAAAACAATACTAATTAGCACAATCTCAGACAAACAGTTAGAGTACATTTGTGACTGCGTCTCATCATTGGAAATGATCAACAAATTGGATAAAATGTACAATACTCAATCGTGTAATTCGGATCTACTGTCAACCTATTTCTTTAATAAATGAATTAATCCAACACTTCTAACTCTACATAATTGTCGCTTTCACGCAGCGCTCTTGTGTATGCTGCTTTCCACTTGCACCAAGACATTCGTGTAACCACCCTTTTTGCATTTTCTTTCTGTCGCTGTTTACATTGCATTTATTCTTGGCAAATTTCTACTTTGTTTTGCAATAAACATACATACCAATGTGTACGTTTCTTGTAAATAAATGTGTATGTACATACCAGTGGCGGATCCACGGGGGGGGTTTTGGGGGTTCAAACCCCCCCCCTTGTGGTTTATCATAGATCCCAAATTAATGCCTTTATAGATTCTGCGTCCAAATTTCCCAAACTGATCAAGGAAAACTCTATCATTCCAAAAGCAATGGTTGGACCACATAACATCCAAAATATGTACCTACATGCGAAAAAAGTTCATGTAGGTACCTTTGGACGCACGTGCATAAAATCAAATTTGTCAAATGCTATTCGCAAATTGCCAAATCGCAAATTTATTTTCTTTTCTTTCTTATCCCTATTTTTATCGGGATTGTACTGAATTAATTTGTTCAGAAATGTCTGAATCGTTGGATAAATTGCCTTTTTCAGAGACATTTCGCAATTCTTGTTTAAATTAATCTTTTAAAAATTTGAGTATATAAACACAAGAACTTCAATAAAGTAAAAATTCTATTAAAAATATAAATATAACCAAAAAGTACTACATCAGGGCTGCTCACCTCATAGGCACTCAAAGCACAATTGTTTTTGTTTTGTTCCGAATCATAGGCACATATACATATTTTCACTTCAAATATGAAAATAAAATTTTCTTTGCACTCCCATAAGCACTTAGATATTAAAAAATTTGATATGTAAGTGCCTATGATTCATATTGAATGTGCAGAGCAAAGGCACTTTGTATAGGAGCTCGAGCACTGCCGTAAGAAATCGAAATTTACAATAACAAATGTGTAATGAAAAAAAAATTCAAAAAATGAAAGCACTGTAAAAAATTTGTATTCAAAAAATTTTCATATAAAAAATAAAAAAATTTGTATGTATGTGATACTACCATTTGAAAATAAATTCTAAAATAATATTTTATTGGAATTCATAAAAAAATTTAAATGAGCGAAAATATTTTTCAGTGCATATACAAAATTTGTAGATGTATTGAGTTTTGTACTTTCAATACGAGAGCGTTGAGCAGCCCTGGTCTACATCTATTCCAAATTACTTGTTTAATGTAGCCATGGGTAGGGATGGCAAAAAAAATTTAATAACCGATTAACCGTTTTTTAGGTTAATCGAAAGGGTTCGATTATTAATCGCGAATAATCGTAGGCAACTAACCGATTATAACCGTTTTTCGATTACAATTATTGATAAATTAATACGTAGTACCCCAAGAGGACAAAAAAGCTAATTTTTTATACATACTATGTATGTGTGTTCGTTTTTATTATAATAATAAAAAATCGTCATTTCAAATAAAAATCGTCATTTCAGCGAAAAATCGTCAATATTTTGTTGCTATCTCATCTTTACAAAAAACACGTTATAAACAAAAAAAAGTGTCGGCTTTCCACTGAGAAAGCGCACCACGAAAAAAATTACTTTTTCAGGGGCTCTCAGATATCTCAAAACTTGCAGGAAGTTTACAGTTTACGAGATAATTGTCGTTAAGGTTGGATGTGTCCATAGATATTACCCCAGAAAGAGAATTATGTCGGCTGAGGATTATTTTTTTAAAGCGCGGCTGAAGGCCGCCAACGCAAAATGTTGTTATACACACATACATATATGAATTTGCTCGTTTTAATACGTGCTTTTATCTCGGCAATAGATCGCAGTTTTCGTGTTTTGTTTGGTAAATTTCAAAATTTTAACAACAAATATCTTGTAAACAACAAGCCTCCGGAAATTTTTGATTTCAGTTCCAAGTCCTGTGAGAGCTCCTCTACCCCCCGGAAATAGTCATTTATTTCGTGGCGTTGTTCCTTAATGGGAAATTTTCCCAAAAACAATTTTAAAGAGGTACGAATTCATACAAATTCGTATATAAATGAAATCATATTTAAAAAAGCTGTGCACATTTATCTACACACTGCGCTTACTTATATGATAAAATAAATAAATAACATCATCAATCATTCATTAATACTAATTCATAACATTTTGCCTTGAAAAATAATTTACAAACTCACTCGAATGAAAAGGCGGTAATTCTCAACTTCGATTATTTCCTTTCGATTATTTTCGACTTGAGAGGAAAAAGGTTAATCGAAAAAATAATCAAAAGAAAAAAACCGATACATTTTAACCGTTAACCGAAAGAAAATAACCGATTATAATCGTTTTTCCGGTTATAGTTGCCATCCCTAGCCATGGGTACTGGCGCAATAACACCTTTAGCGCAATTGTCATGGAATAATCGATAAATAACATTTTTTCGTTTGTTACTGCTTACCATCCCTGTTTTATTTCTTTTGGCGCAATTCTGCTTACATATACGAGGGCACAATTAATTTAAATTTTCATAATCATTTGGAAACATATTCCGTATATTTGTGAAAATATGCTGGAAATTAAGGTCACTTAGATCACTATCAAGCATACATAATTGTGACGGTGTCATACGTATACATATAATATGGTGCTGTTATTGGCGTTGTGGTTGCGCCATTTTACACTAGCGCTATATTGGTGCTGGTGTTAGCGCACGAAATTGAGTCGGTGTTCTATTGCAAAATTGAGTTGGCGCAATATTTAGTTGGCGCTATATTGAGTTGGCGCATTTCCCAAATCGGAGTTAGCGCAATAACGCCAGGGTTGGTGTTAGCGCAATTGCGCCGCGCAGCGCAGTGTTACCCATGCCTAGTTTAATGCAAAATTTTAATATTTTGAGTTAAAAGTCGCTTTTATTGAAAAATATATATAGTGACTCAAAAAAAAATCATACGCCAAAGTTTTTAAATTTATTTCAAAGAGTTCTGTCGAAATTTTTACTTTCTTATTTTAGTTTAAAAATATAGAAAATTTTTCAATAAAAATCGTTTTAAGCAGGATTTCTGAGCTTATGGAAAAAATCTGAAAAATCGTAGAAATTTCTGAAAGTGGATTAAAAATTTCAAAGCAAGGCCATAATTTATAGAAGATTTTGAGGAGATTTCTAAGCATAATGTTATGTAGCCAACCAATTTTAGTGTAAAAAGTGAAATTCTCAATGCTGTGAAAAATTCCGTCAATTTTAGAAGTTTTTTTCTGTAGGGTGTAGGGTGAGACCGTTCCAATTAAAACTTCCGAAAAGCCAATGAAAATTTTCAAAAAGTTGAATGTTGCATATTGTTATATTAACATTGAATGAGCTGCAAAATTGCATACTCAAAACTCTTCTAAAAAAATGTAGCTATAGGATTCTTACCCCTTTTTTATGATAAGTATTTCCTTGACATTGAAAAATCGGAAATACTAAAAATACGAAAGCAGGTAATTTTCCAAATAGGCCAATTTTTAATCCATTGTTGATAATTTCTGGCTTTGCATTTTTCCGTATAGAAATTGACGGGTAATCGATCGGAGGCGATAATATAACTAAAATGTTTTTGAATTTTTTCAAGAAAGGCCAATATGCTTAAAAGCTTCAAAATGGTGGGTGTTTTATTATGCTAGGTTGACGATTTCTTCCATAGATAATGATATTTACCTGAAGCACTCGAATCCATGATATTTACTTTGATAACTGTCTTAAAACTGAAAATATTGACGTTTAAAAATGGGTTACTTAAAATACGTAAAAAATAAAAAATCGAAAAGTGGGAGAATAATAAGTTTCGACTAGCGGCAGGGACACCCCCGTTGTCTATAAAAGCCGAGAAACCCGGTTTATTATCGCCCGGTCTATTATAAACGTAGAGCGATTTTGGATTTTGTATTTGCACCAATTTTAAAATTTTCAATTTTGGCCGCATAAATTCGTAAAATCTACCTATGTGCAGCGTCTGCCCTTAAAAAACATCTTCCAAAAAAACAAATTTTCAAAACCCCCCCCCTTGCCGAAATCCTGGATCCGCGCCTGGTACATACGTACTCACCACCCACTCGCTCAATCACTTAGCCGGGCACCACCCACATGCTGAGCTAAACACAGCGCATTTTTTTTAACCGTCGTAAGCCACAAGTTTACAAGTAGAAGAAAAACAAGAACAACATGTATATGCATGCGAACTAATACCCTCTCAACCTATCCCATTTCCCATATCACCATTATCCATTGCATCCCTTTGCCTTTAGCTGAACCATAAAACAATTTGTTTTCTGCTGCTTCCGATTATGCATTTTCTTTCTTCCAGATTTATTTGATGTCCTTAATCGTAAATAATCATTAAGATTTTCGTTCGTTGTGATTTATTTTGATTTATCTTGGACTTAAGTAATGAGTGGCAGTTTTTTGTTCAAGGATTTTATAAATTCCAACACGTCGAAATTAATATATGATATCTGGCCAGATGGGTTGAAGATAAAAGAAAGATTACTCTTAACATAAACGAAAGTTGTTGACTGATCAATAATGAGAAGTAATAGAACGAAGGAGGAAATATGGACACAATCGTTTACATTGTCGATTACCTATTGTTATGACTCATAGCTTATGAATAATATATTTGTAAGCAAGTTGGGAGAGAGTGAAGTTTCACATTTCATAACTAGGACACTTTGAGTACGAGTAGGATTTTGGGCATCGGTCCGAGGTCGGTTCGAACCCGGAGCATCTGACACGGTAGGCGAGCACCACTTTAATATCATACATATCTTTTAGCTTTATTTCTTATATTAATTTAGCATGTCACTGCACTCTTTACGTTAAATAAATATTTTATATGACTTCATTTTTAGGTTGTTAAACCCTCCTGCAACAACAACACTACCCTTCGTTTTCTTACTACTAGCGAAATAAATTGTCATGCTTGTCTGTATTGTACCGACATTTACATACATATATGTGTATACAATATATAAAAATCAAAGACGAACTTTAACAGTTAACACTTATTTTCATTCCATTTCAGTCTGACGGAAACACAAAAACGCTGAGCGCAAAGTGTTTCCCACTGACTGAAACAGAAAACCCTTAAAGCCCGTCTCCACATAACTTGATTCACCAGAGAAACATGTAGCAAAACATCTCGCTCAATAACCCGTCTCCACGTGGCTGATCGTGATTCAGTTTAACATTTCTCTTTCTTGCTCTTCTTAAATGTTTGTATGTTTGCTTATATTTTGCGTTTTTGTTTTGGTCTGTGTGAGATTTCGATAGACTTTCGATACAAAATTAGAGAAGACATCGATATCATCGAGGTTGGCAAGATGATTCAGAATGAAACAGTGTTTCAATCTTCACTCGCTCTCAGAAATTTGTATGGAAATTGGCGAGTTTCGGCACTGGTTTCCTTGTCGAAACAAGATTGAGGGAGAAAATGCAGAAAAAAAGAGCGAAACACGTTATGTGGAGACATGGTATTACACTCAAAGTGTTTCTCTACGTGGGCAACCTCTCTCAACGATCTTCTTTCTGTTGCCATTTAAGAGTTATTTTTCAACACTCAAAAATATCCCTCAGCAAGTGACGGTTTCAATGAGACTTTTATTTTTTTCCGTCCTTTGAAAACAGTTAAAAACAGAGGGATAAAGAAAAGTGTTGCTGAAAAATATGTTTGCATATGTAGATATGCATGTACGTTCGTGCGCATACGCATGTGTGCAAATGGAAGAAAATTTGTATTCGTAGTAGGTATGGCTGTATTTAAAATAACCAATTTTGTAACTTAGCAGGTATGGACAGAAATTTTATTTTGAATTATTTAGTTAATAGATACATAATATATGTATTCAAATGTAATTTGATGTTAGATTCATTACTTACATATTTATGTACATATTAATATACATAGGTATTTAATTATAAAGGCATGTGTCTGAATTTTTTTACATACTCTGCAGGGAAGTTAATAAGTAACTAGAGAACAGAATTGCTGGTTCAGAACTAGCGAAAATGTGCCAAAGAGGCACCAGTTCATTTGCCGTCGGCATTGCATATTTCTGCAATTCTTATACAGCATACATATGTATGTACATATGTACTTACATACATATTAACTTATCATAGTTAAGCTTAGTAGTACGTAGGTGCATACCTGTGTACATAACTACTTTATATTAATATTGTTAATACTTAGAGTTCGGCTTTATTAAAAATAACGAATTTATTATTTTGGTATTAAGATTTTACCGCCTCTCACTTAAAATTTAATAAAAGGCGACTACCTAATCTATATATGTATATGCAAAAAAATGTTAAACGAAAGATTCAATAATGTATAATAAACATGGAAAATTGCATTACCTGCTTTCCATTCCTCCAGATCGCAGGCATACCGGCGTACCATTTAGTATAATTACATACCTACATGCATACAAATGTATTTCATATGTTCATCCTCAACGGATTGGCACATGTACGTGCGTACGACACATACATGCACAAAGGACTTTTATTTTTTCTCTGCCCGAAATATCCGTCCTTTCGCGACAGAAATTTTTCGCTGCTCAGCGATAACCGTCACTGTCCAACAGTGACGAAAAATAGATAATTGAAAATAAAGGTTTCCCACTGAGGGAAACAGCTAGTCTGTAAACAATAACTGTTATCGGCGTTGCTCAACTGTTATGCTTTTGTGTTAGAGCTGTTGATACCCGTGTACCTGGGTAATGCCCGGGTACCCGGGTTTTTCGGGTATTGCCCGGGTACCCGGGTATTGTCCGGGTACCCGGGTACCCGGCCCATTTACTACCCGGGCAGCCGGGTAATGCCCGGGTACCCGGGTACCCGGGCATTCTTGTTGATGCCGGCTAATGCGACAAACGCTGCTTACCACAATAGGCCGCTCGTTTATGGATGAACGAGAAATGTACATATGTAGCGATGTTTGGATGTTCAGACGTTTGCTTTTGTTCCTCAAAAACGAGAATTTATCGAGTTATCGGTCAAAATCTGATTGCACAAAAACCTTAACATTACCTTACAATATGGGTATCAAACGAAAGGGGATGGCCCCAGGTTTCATTTGAACTTCGATATATTTCGATAAATTTATCGATAACTGAGTTATCGGTCAAAATGCGATTGCACAAAAACCTTAATATTACCCTACAATATGGGTATCAAACGAAAGGGGATGGCCCCAGGTTTCATTTCAACTTGGATATATTTCGATAAATTTATCGATAACTGAGTTATCGGTCAAAATCTGATTGCACAAAAACCTTAACATTACCTTACAATATGGGTGTCAAACGAAAGGGGATGGCCCCAGGTTTCATTTGAACTTCGATATATTTCGATAAATTTATCGATAACTGAGTTATCGGTCAAAATGCGATTGCACAAAAACCTTAATATTACCTTACAATATGGGTATCAAACGAAAGGGGATGGCCCCAGGTTTCATTTGAACTTCGATATATTTCGATAAATTTATCGATAACTGAGTTATCGGTCAAAATGCGATTGCACAAAAACCTTAATATTACCCTACAATATGGGTATCAAACGAAAGGGGATGGCCCCAGGTTTCCTTTGAACTTCAATATATTTCGATAAATTTATCAATAACTGAGTTATCGGTCAAAATGCGATTGCACAAAAACCTTAATATTACCCTACAATATGGGTATCAAACGAAAGGGGATGGCCCCAGGTTTCATTTGAACTTCGATATATTTCGATAAATTTATCGATAACTGAGTTATCGGTCAAAATGCGATTGCACAAAAACCTTAATATTACCTTACAATATGGGTATCAAACGAAAGGGGATGGCCCCAGGTTTCATTTTAACTTGGATATATTTCGATAAATTTATCGATAACTGAGTTATCGGTCAAAATCTGATTGCACAAAAACCTTAACATTACCTTACAATATGGGTGTAAAACGAAAGGGGATGGCCCCAGGTTTCATTTGAACTTCGATATATTTCGATAAATTTATCGATAACTGAGTTATCGGTCAAAATGTAATTGCACAAAAACCTTAATATTACCTTACAATATGGGTATCAAACGAAAGGGGATGACCCCAGGTTTCATTTGAACTTCGATATAGTTCGATAAATTTATCGATAACTGAGTTATCGGTCAAAATGCGATTGCACAAAAACCTTAATATTACCCTACAATATGGGTATCAAACGAAAGGGGATGGCCCCAGGTTTCATTTGAACTTCGATATATTTCGATAAATTTATCGATAACTGAGTTATCGGTCAAAATGTAATTGCACAAAAACCTTAATATTACCTTACAATATGGGTATCAAACGAAAGGGGATGACCCCAGGTTTCATTTTAACCTCGATATATTTCGATAAATTTATCGATAACTGAGTTATCGGTCAAAATGTGATTGCACAAAAACCTTAATATTACCTTACAATATGGGTATCAAACGAAAGGGGATGGCGATCTCATTTAGCGATGGCAATTTCTAGAATCCGGGTATTGGTTAACCACGGAATATTTCTGAGCAATATTGGTATCAAATGAAGGTTTTTACGGGACAAATTGTACGAATTTTTACAGTTTTCGATTTGAATTAAAGGCACACCAAAATGTTAACCAACAGAATATCTGGTGCATTATTACTGTTTGATAATACTCTTATTAAAAGCAGAAACTTGCTTTTGAAATATTCGTGTATGCATGCAAAATCTTAAAAAAGTTATGTGTTTGTACGTGATAGGACTGGTCTACCATGATCCTTGGTTTATGCAAACCAGGAGCAATTTTTGGCAAATTAATTGTATTCGATAAAAATAAAAAAGTAAATGTGGTAGCACTAATATCAAGTTTTATTCAAACAGAAAAAATATTAGAAATAAGTTTATTCCAAAAGAATTAAAAATGCTGTAATGTAATTTTTTACATTGTTTGTACGGGACAAATGGTTTAAATATTTACAATTTACCGACAAGCCAAAGGTTATCAAACAAAGTTTCTGGTTCATCAATATTGTGTGGCTAATTTCTAAACAAAAGCAGAAGCTTGCATTTGAAAAACTGGTATATGTGTGAGAAATCGAAATGTTTGTACGGGACAAATTTACCATTTCCCATGGGATGCTCCCGAAAGGTATTGTGCAGGGCTTTCACGTAGGATGTACTGATTATTATTCCTAGGTCGGGCAGCCAGATATGGGTCAAAGGTATGCTATTTTTTGCGATTTGTCTGAAACCTTAAGCGTTTTATTTGTATAGGATATCTTACTTCATTTTGGATTAATTTAACATGGTTTAAAAAATTTAATAAAAGCAAAACAAAGTAACAAGCTTAGACGTCATTTTACTTCAGATTTTTTCGTTATAATTACTCTTCGACCAGCCACACATGACGGCAGCAAACGCTCAGAACTTGGGCAGAAAGCCATAGAAACGCGCGTCTTCATGTGTGCCCATTGGCAGAAGTACAAGGAAATCGAGGGTTTTTGTAAACCGGCGTTTTCTGCCTGCCCAAGTTCTGCGCGTTTTCTGCTGTCATTTGTGGCTGGTCTTAATGTAATAAGTTAACTTCCATCACGTGTACTGTGCTACATGCGGGTTTTTTTTCTCAGAACATATTTACAAAGATTATGATATTTCTGGCTGTATTATATAGGAAAGAGTTCAAATTAATATAGTACTGCTTTTTTGGCATACAATGTGCTTAGTTTCTACAACAAAAGTATATAAAGTGACACAAAAAATTTGGTCGATATATCGTACAAAATTAGGTTTTTGACCGATAACTCAGTTATCGATAAATTTATCGAAATATATCGAAGTTCAAATCAAACCTGGGGCCATCCCCTTTCGTTTGATACCCATATTGTAAGGTAATATTAAGGTTTTTGTGCAATCGCATTTTGACCGATAACTCAGTTATCGATAAATTTATCGAAATATATCGAAGTTCAAATGAAACCTGGGGCCATCCCCTTTCGTTTTACACCCATATTGTAAGGTAATGTTAAGGTTTTTGTGCAATCAGATTTTGACCGATAACTCAGTTATCGATAAATTTATCGAAATATATCCAAGTTAAAATGAAACCTGGGGCCATCCCCTTTCGTTTGATACCCATGTTGTAGTATAATTTAAATGTTTTTGGGCAATAACATTTTGACCGATAACTCAGTTATCGATAAATTTATCGAAATATATCGAAGTTCAAATGAAACCTGGGGCCATCCCCTTTCGTTTGACACCCATATTGTAGTATAATTTTAATGTTTTTGGGCAATAACATTTTGACCGATAACTCAGTTATCGATTAATTTATCGAAATATATCGAAGTTAAAATGAAACCTGGGGCCATCCCCTTTCGTTTGATACCCATGTTGTAGTATAATTTAAATGTTTTTGGGCAATAACATTTTGACCGATAACTCAGTTATCGATAAATTTATCGAAATATATCGATGTTAAAATGAAACCTGGGGCCATCCCCTTTCGTTTGATACCCATATTGTAGGGTAATATTAAGGTTTTGTGCAATCGAATTTTGACCGATAACTCAGTTATCGATAAATTTATCGAAATATATCGAAGTTCAAATGAAACCTGGGGCCATCCCCTTTCGTTTGATACCCATATTGTAAGGTAATATTAAGGTTTTTGTGCAATCACATTTTGACCGATAACTCAGTTATCGATAAATTTATCGAAATATATCGAAGTTCAAATGAAACCTGGGGCCATCCCCTTTCGTTTGACACCCATATTGTAGTATAATTTTAATGTTTTTGGGCAATCGCATTTTGACCGATAACTCAGTTATCGATAAATTTATCGAAATATATCGAAGTTAAAATGAAACCTGGGGCCATCCCCTTTCGTTTGATACCCATGTTGTAGTATAATTTAAATGTTTTTGGGCAATAACATTTTGACCGATAACTCAGTTATCGATAAATTTATCGAAATATATCGATGTTAAAATGAAACCTGGGGCCATCCCCTTTCGTTTGATACCCATATTGTAGGGTAATATTAAGGTTTTGTGCAATCGAATTTTGACCGATAACTCAGTTATCGATAAATTTATCGAAATATATCGAAGTTCAAATGAAACCTGGGGCCATCCCCTTTCGTTTGATACCCATATTGTAAGGTAATATTAAGGTTTTTGTGTAATCACATTGTGACCGATAACTCAGTTATCGATAAATTTATCGAAATATGTCGAAGTTCAAATGAAACCTGGGGCCATCCCCTTTCGTTTGACACCCATATTGTAGTATAATTTTAATGTTTTTGGGCAATAACATTTTGACCGATAACTCAGTTATCGATTAATTTATCGAAACATATCGAAGTCCAAATGAAACCAGAAGCCATCTCCTTTCGTTTGATACTAATATTGTACGATCTTTCTATACATACGGAGTCTTTAAAATTTCATTTCTAACAGTTTCGAGGCCGCCCGGGTACCCGGGTAATTTTTCGATGCCCGGCTACCCGGGCCGAACGGGCCTGCCCGGGTAATAAAAAACCCGGGTACCCGGGCATTACCCGGGTACCCGGGCATTTTAATACCCGGGTAGGGCTTCATTCACTACCCGGGTACCCGGGTATCTCATTGCCCGGGTCAAATCATCAGCCCTATTTTGTGTTTATATGAAACTGTTATTTTAGGACACTTAGAAAAAACTTAACAGTTATGTTGGACTCTGATAAAAATACATTTGAGTAGACCACTTTCAAAAGTGGCTATGTGAATTTTTCACATTAATCCGCAAATTAGAAAAAACAGAAAGAGAATTTTGAATGTGTACATATCGAATTGAAGAAAATTCGGAAATAGGGCGTTTTTGAAATAGGGCGATATTTTACTCAGCCGTCGATGTAAAATCATATAAAAACTTTTGAACCTTTATTTTTATTCAACGCTATTTTTTTAATAATTCGAAAGGATTTTGCAATTAATTTTGAATGGACATTATATGCACATCTTTAAGTAGTGGTACACAATCTATCAAGAACTCTATATCGAAATATTTCACATAGCCACTTTTGAAAGTGGACTACTCAATTGTATACTCATGGCATTATTTGTGTTTTATTCATTTCATTTTGTTGCTGGTTTTTTTTCGCTTGCAATATGTGTATGTTAATGACTTTTTCGGTGGGTCCGCTAACTCCAGGCTAGCCAACCAACCAACCGAGCAACATATGTTTTGTTAGCAAAGATCTATGATAAAATGTTGCATTGGCCGGAGTCCAATGGAGTGCTCTTTTCCTTGCTGGTTCTTGTTTGTTTTTGCTTGATTTTTCCAATTTTTTTTTTGTGATTTTTGTACGCTGCTGCACTTAAGTTTCGTGCAATTTCTGTGCAGCCAGTGAAGATTAAGTCCCAGTGGAGAAAATAAGCTAATGGGTAAATACTTAAGGTCCCTTCATACTACTCAATTCAAATAGTATTCATATTATCATATAGTATCAGCGTTATTTTTGGAATCATTTAGGGATTGTATAAGGCCATTTAGGGCCATTTTGGGAACACTTAGTAAATCATTTATTAACCAAATCAGGATTTTTTGGGACCTTCTTCTGCGCAACATTAATAAACCAAATGTATTTTGCCTCAAATTGGCCCCACGCTACAAAAGCTCTAATAACATTCGTAACTAAATTCTGATTGTTGTTGCTTTTCAAATTATAATGACAACATTTCATTGGAATTCTCAACATACCTGAGGATGTAGGCGAAAACGACTGGCAAGAGAAGGAAACCAACGAGAAATGCGAAGCGAACAAGAGAAAGAAGTTATCGAATAGGGAAAAACGAGCGACAAGAAGAAACGAAGTGTGGAATTTGTTGCGCAATATTGAAAGTGTTGAAGCGTTTGTTTGGTGTTGACGAAGAACACAAACGCCCAAACAAAAAGCCTTAAAGTAATCGTAAATTAATGTTGCGCGACAATTAAATCTCCTAATAAGAAATATAAGAAGTTTTTGCGTGGGAAAGTTGGTGAGAGTGAGAAGCTGGTGTCATTAAAAGGTTTGTTGTTGATGGTAGGGACGCGAGCATGGGAATGAATTAACGAAAATTAGATTTGACAAGGTGACAACACTCAGGACACTTGAACATACATACATATGTACAAAGATGGCGTGAAGGAATGGTTGCGGCTGCAAAAGGCACTCAAAAATAAATTGTTACCAGCGTTGCGTGATTCGAGTCAATTTTGATTTCAAATCAACTTTCAAATAAAGAATCAACTCGATTCGTGATTCAAACTATTTTCAAATCAAAGATAATTTTTATTTGTGATTCATTTCTCAAAAGAATCAAAAATACCCTTTGATTCGTGATTCAAACCATTTTCAAATCAAAGATAAATTTGATTTGTGATTCATTTCTCAAAAGAATCAAAAATCTTTTTTGATTCTTGATTCAAAAAATATCTCTGATTCGAATCGAAAATTTATTACGAATCTTGATTCAAAATATATTTTTGATTCGAATCAAAAATTTTATTCGAATCAAAACTTTATTTAGAATCAAAAATACTGTAGCATATCAGAAATATTCAAGTACATTCTCGGTAACTTAAAACACAAAAATGTATAAAATGCACCAAAAGTCCAATAACAGCCAAATTGTATGCTGACGCCAAATGTGTACATGTGTATGTATGTATGTACATATATACATATTTCTGATTGTCGTATTTACGTTTGTGCCACGCCGTACGTACATACAGACATACGTATGTATGTATGTGCATAGGCACATTATTTGAAATAAAGTTTTGATTCAAAATAATTTTTTGATTCGAATCAAAAATTTTATTCGAATCAAAAATTTTATTCGAATCAAAAATTTGATTCGAATCAAAAATTTATTAAGAATCTTGATTCGAAATCAAGTTCGAATCAAGAATCAAAAAAGATTTTTGATTCTTTTGAGAAATGAATCACAAATCAATTTTATCTTTGATTTGAAAATAGTTTGAATCACGAATCAAAGGGTATTTCTGATTCTTTTGTGAAACGAATCACAAATAAAATTTATCTTTGATTTGAAAATAGTTTGAATCACGAATCAAAGGGTATTTCTGATTCTTTTTTGAAACGAATCACAAATAAAAATTATCTTTGATTTGAAAATATTTTAAATCAAGAATCAGAAAATATTTTTGATTAGTGATTCAGTCAAATCAAAATCACGCAACCCTGATTGTTACCGGATACCCTATATTTCCAATCAGATACAAAAACAATCAACAAAGGCTTAGCGTAGAGGATAATATTATTTATGGTGCATGTACGCACTTCATCTACGGCTTACCGCACTAATATTTCAAAATGGCTTTCAAACAGGCGTCGCTCCATATATTTACACACTTTTCATCTTTCACAGCCAATTCTGTGTCATTGCTTCATAAGTCTCGTCTCTTGTAAACAAACTTTTGTTCATTAACCTTGGCTTGTCTTCATTATACAGTGTACACTGTACAGTATACACCCATCTTTCACATCAACTTTCTTTTGGAATTTACTACATAAATATACATTTAATTTGTAGTGGTATTGGTTTGTTGCGGCATAATTTATTGCATTTCGTCTTACGCAGTGCGAAACTTCAAAGAAAACAAAAGTAAACAAAAGTTTTAATCTATTCAAAATTGAACCTTAAAGCAATCAGCCGGATTTATTGTATTAAAAATGGAAAGAGCTTCTTCTTTTATTCTTTGCTTTGTGTGCTTTTAGAGTCAATACGAGCCTTAATGGTAAATTATCCGATACCCATACGCAAGGAGATCTAAATTTGTACCAGGATGCCGAACAATTGTTTATAATCTTGAAAAACTTTCATAGTTATTATTCGAGTCAACAAATATTCTTAATAAGTACACAAAATACTCTTCAGAAAATACACAAATAACACTGTAGGTAAATTTCTAACTTTTGAAATATCACAGAGAAACTATGACGCAGTTTTTAAATGGAGAAAATATATGCATGTTTAAGGATTTTATATGCATTTATAGTAAAATATTCCTACAAAACTATTGTTTAAAAACTATTGAAGCATACTTTTAGGCATTATTTGGCGAAAAATTGTATGAAAAATTAACAAAAAAATTATTCAAATGCATGTAAAATCCTCAAACATGCATATATTTCTTCATTTAAAAACTGCGTTCTTTTAATTCTCTGTAAGACGATATAAATATAATCCAATTAATTTAATACGATATATGTGTTATTGGGCTTGAAAAAAATGCCTATGGTGATATTTTAACCTTGGTTGGACAAAACTGCAATAACTGATGCAGATACGTGGAAATCGTATATGAGAAAATTGTTCACCAATTCATTTTGAATAAAAGTGTTTATGTTGCTTTTTCACGCAGAATGACTATTTTCGGTGTTATAAAAAAATTAAAGTGCAAAACCATATCGACGGCTGAGAAGAAGATCGCCCTATTTCAAAAATTGTTTCAAAAACGTCCTATTTGAAAAATTGTTTCAATAACGTCCTATTTCTGATTTTGCTTCAAGAACGCCCTATTTGAAAATTTGTTTCAATAACGTCCTATTTCAGACAATTATTCAAAAACGCCCTATTTCAGAGAAATATATATGGAATTTTCTCTGAAATAGGGCGTTTTTGAAGCAAAATCTGAAATAGGACGTTATTGAAACAATTTTTCAAATAGGGCGTTCTTGAAGCAAATCACAATCAGCTGTATGGCAGCTATATGTTATAGTGACCCGATCTCGACGATTTTCAGGGAATAGATTAAGGCCAATACGAGTACAAATTCTCCAAAGTTGCATGTCCTTAGCTGTTTAAATAGCGAAGCTATACCCAAAAATGTCCATATCTGAAAAATCGGTTGTACGGCAGCTATATGTTATAGTGATCCGATTTCAATTATTTTCAGAAATAGTTAAGGCAATACTAAAATATTGCCACGTGCAAAGTTTTGGCAATCTATCTCATAAACTGACTGAGTTATTAACAAAAAAGTCCAAATTGATGGTAGTTTTTAAATACCGTTATCTCGAAAATCGGAACCAATTTGGGGAAACTAAAGGCGGCATTGAATTTAGAATGCCCCAATTAAGTAAGAACAACTGTCAAAATTTGTATGCGAGTAAAGGGTTCCAAGCCTGAGTAAAGTTTATAGACGGAAAAAAAATTACCTTCAGAGCTCTGAAATTTCTTTCCTAAATATCTCGAAAACAAGAGCTAACTTTGACTTTATGTAAATGCCATCGTATTCTACAGCCAAAAATTTAGTTGGGGTGTCTCGGCGTTTCGCTGTGATATTTTGACCTCCCTACAGTGTAATAAAACTTGCGAAGTTTTGCTTCCAAGTTTCATATAGCGCCTCCAATACGATGTTGGCAACACTAAGGACCAAATGTGGTCTATGTGAAGGATCACTGTATCCGGCCAACCTAATCTAACCTATGCCACAAAAAATATACGCAGCACATGCTTAACAAATTTGCTTTGCGCAATTCGTACTTCGCAATATGTATGTATGTATGTATGTATATATGACTATATTTCGACTCCCACATGCTTAGCGTGTGCACACGAATTGACAGAGCACGAAAAATAAGGCAAGTAGGTAGGTACTTTCACCTACATAGATTGCCTAAAATTGGATTGACTTGCTGGGCGCCTAAAATGTACGTATGTATATCCATATATATGTAGATATATTTTCCCGCCAAGTTGTGTTTCTATTTTCATTACACACTTAAAATCTTAAAGGAAGAAGGTAAATGAACTTTTGTTGATAATCTTTAACCTCGCCTCCACCTCGTTCTCAACAAGCAATAGGCAACTTCTGCCGCCTCTTCATCATCATCATCATCAGCGTTGGCAGTCAATCAAGGTATGTAAATATTTGCGAAAAATACTGCTGGCTGTCGCTTGCACAACGATGCGGTTGTTATATCGTAAAGCAATAAAGATGCGTAGAATTGAATACTTGATGATGATGAGAGAAAGGCAGCAACTACCTACAAGAAAATAAGCATTTGACAGAGTTTGATTCACAAGTGTCCTTAAGCCACGATAAATTAAAATAAAATTATTCAAAGTTGACCATAAATTATGCCAAACTAAATGCGATTTGATTCCAAGAAAATAGCTATGACATCAAAAGGTCTAGAAATTCTGAATAGCTCGCCATGGCGTAACACCTTTGGTACTCATCTTGCATGGTTAGTCTGGGATTTCATTACTGGTCCATGCAAATACTTTTCAAACATTTAAATTGAGAATAAATTAATATAAATAATATCGGTAAAATTGACAGTAGTCGTTATACCCACCACAAGTAGTTCCAAACAGACTCCGTAATACTGAAGATCACGTATTGAATAGTCCTAATGTTATCGTGTTGTCCTATGAGTTATCGACAAATATGTGGTATCAAAAAAACTTTAATGTTTGCAACTCATATGTGTATCAAACGAAAGGGGATAGCTGGGACTTTAATTTGATCTTTGTTTTAATTTCGATACAATAATCGACAACAGCAGTATGTAAAATTTTATTATTTATTAATATTTTTTTTAATTTTCAGCAGCGAAAATTGCATAATCACAAACAATTATCTAATTAAAATTAGGTGTTGCGTGTTTGAAATGTATAGCTTTCGGGCAACACAAATTCTCACCCGTATAATTGACTAATTGTTTGCATTATTCCAATAATAATTGGTTTAAAATAAACAAAAATAATCTGGTGACAGGTAACAAGGTCAATGGAAATAAGGTCAATTGACATTATTGCGTTTTCGAGCATTTAGCTTCGCATCGGTCCGTGTCGGTTCACGTCGCTGCTGTTATTAGAAAAGTTAAGCGAAGCAGGCGAAAATTTGGAATAAAAAATGGCGCGATTTTTAATTCCAAATTTTCATTTTCCTAAACTGCTTTTTATAAGGAAAGAAAAGCGCCGCAGGCGAAAATTTGGAATAAAAAACCGCACGATTTTTTATTCCAAATTTTCATTTTCCTACTTTTTTGCCATGCCGCAGGATAAGGCAAGTAGACATAGTTTTTATATACATTTTTATTTATATTTTTGTATAACTAGATATTTAACATACTTTACATTATTATATAATTTGTTGAAATATTTTTGCTGTGTTGGCAACTCTTTTTCGACGAACACACTTCACTAAATTCACTTATCAACTAATTTGTAGTAACATAAGAGCGAGTAAAATTGTATTTTCATTCATTAACAAACGGTACTCATAACGGGTTTGCAGAAGAACTCAGCAAATATTTTCATGAATGAACAAGTTTTAAGCATAGTTGACATTATTTCCATTTGGATTGGGAAATAAGGTCAATTATTTTATTTCCAAATTTTCGTTGACCTTATTGCGTTTTCCAAAAACGCAATAATGTCAATTGACCTTATTTCCCAACCGGGTGGGAAATAAGGTCAATTGACATTATTCCCGTTGACCTTGTTACCTGTCACCAAATAATCGACATACATATATGTACCTCATTGACAAGTGGGAATGCTTTTAGTGGAAAGGAAAGCTGATTGAATATGAATATATACGAGTATCTATATAGATGTGCATAACTTTGCAAGTACGTATAATTTTGTTCCTGACATACATATGTACATATGTAAGTATTCAATGCATATTAAGTGCTGCCGCGCCATCATGCCAAAGCACTTATGGTCAGAATAATGAAGTTGGGCATGTCTGCTTGTACTTAATTGCATAATTGAAAATTAATATGAAATTTTGGCGCTTTTTACCAATAAGAGTTGGTCGAAAATCCAATTCGTATTGATGGATCTGCATTGGTTGGCGGGCATACATTTTCATATGCAGATACATTGCGGCGTTCGCTTAAAGGACGCATTATTATACATATTAACATACACTCACGAAATACATGCGAAATATTATCGATATACATACATATAGATATAAATATATATGCTCATTTTGTGACTTATGCATATCTGTTCAATCATAAATGCCAATGTACGACAAGCATGTCCTTGGCAGGTACACAGCAGAGACGCATTTTCACTAGTTTATGTATAAACATTCCCTCGCAATGGAATCCTTGATACAATGGAATGGGTTTCCTTGCTGCAAAGTACCAGCTAATAAGCTTCTTAAACATGTATGTTAATATATATATATATTTAGATAGATATATTCATAAATAAATACGTAGTAACACTTACCTACATAGCAAATAATCATACAAAGCAACTAAAGCTTTATCAGCACTAGCAAACAGATATTCCTTCTCAACTGCGGAAGAGCACCCTCAAGGAGGTCATTTAGCTGCACGTAGCGCACAGTAGTAGTAAGTAGTACTTAATATCCCAAAGGAAGCATACACAAACTTCCATATAACAAAATGTTCACTATTGAAAAATAAGTTGATTGAGTCAGATTCGAAATCATGCCCATATTCCATTCTTCCATCTAATAAGATGTAAATTCCATATATATTTCTCTGAAATAGGCCGTTTTTGAAGCAAAATCTGAAATAGGACGTTATTCAAACAATTTTTGGAATAGGGCGTTTTTGAAACAATTTTTGAAATAGGGCGATTTTATTCTCAGCCATCAATATGTAGTTAAATGTTAACCATACGGAGGTTGGTCTCTGGTAGTAATTGTGAATGTCTGATGTATATACATAATTAGCCAAGGGGGATTGGCAATAGAGACTTAATTAGTTGTGCGTAAAACAAAAAAACAAGTAAGGAAACCTAAGTTCGAGTGGAATCGAACATTAGATACTCAGCTGTATGCTTTCATTGTTTGTTTGCGTTTGATGGAAACACCGCGTATTTTATATAAAGCGAGTGCCGCATAAAGTGGGCGTAGCCACGCCCATTTTCAACATTTTTATCAGTCATCCAACTAAGCATATGAATATTATTCTTTGTGCAAAATTTCATTCCTTTTTGACTTCTAGTTAAAAAGATGTCACGTTACAAATTCCCAAAGGGTGTTCCAGAAATATCTTTGTTAAAAAGTAGGCGTGGTCATAAACCGATTTGAATAAATTTTTGCGTGTCTATTAACACAAGTTATAAAATTGTATAAACCAAGTTTCGTCATAATATCTCAATTATTTGTCGAGTTATAGGCTAAGAAATCTCGTATATTCCTTTGTCTAAAAAAAAGGCGGTGTCACGCCCATTTTCCAAAATTTTTCCATTTTTTGTTTCCGGTCTATTGTGGAACTCATGCCACAAAATTTCAATGAATTATCTTTATATTTGACAGAGATATCGCTTAAAATGTTTTTATTAGGCCACTTTATAGTACCCATATATAAAAGTGGGCGTGGTCGTCAACCGATTTCGCTAAAATTCTGAACATGTATTACCACAATTAATAAAATTGTATAAACCAAGTTTTGTCATAATATCTCAATTATTTGTCGACTTATGGGCTCACAAATCTCGTATATTCCTGCTTCTAAAAAGAGGCGGTGCCACGCCCATTTTCCGAAATTTTTGTGTTTTTAGTTTTATGTCCGCAGTTGGACTACTGCTATAAAATTTCAGTGATATATCTTTATATTTGACAGAGATATAGCTTAAAATGTTTTTATTGGGCCACTTTATAGTACCCATATATAAAAGTGGGCGTGGCCGTAAACCGATTTTGGCAATTTTTTGTCCAAACATTTGCCTAAGTAAGTATATCACGCATACCAAATTTCATCGATATGTCTTCAACCGTTTCTGAGTTATGACTCATAAAACTTTCAATGTTTGCCCCTTAATAAGTGGGCGTGGCACCGCCCATTTTTCAAAATTTCATCAAAGTTCTTCATACGGGCCTGAGCTCAACACGTGGGTAAAAGTTTATCACTCTAGCTATATTAGCGACTGAGATACCAAATTTCCGATTTTTTCTATATAGGAAAAGTGGGCGTGGTCATGGTCCGATTTCGCCCATTTTCAATACCAGCCGTCCCAGTGTCGATACCAACTTGCATTTCAAATTTCATCAAAATATGTCAATTTTTGCGCGAGTTAGAGTGTTTAGAGACGGACGGACGGACGGACATGGCTCAATCGATTTCTCTTTTCACCCTGATCATTTTGATATATATAAGTCTATATCTATCTCGATTATTTCATTCTGTTACAATCCACCGTTATGTGATTAAAACTATAATACTCTGTGTACTAGTACAGCTGAGTATAAAAACAAACAGAAAAGAACAGGACGAAATGCAATGAAATGTGAGAATAGTGAGAAAGGAAAATATAATTCATTTTTGGTACATATGTAATATTCTTTCGTATATGTGATTTCCAACAGATATCGGCTCTGAGCAGCGGCTGATAAGCTTCTCGATTATATCTCAGCCATTTTTTCATTTTGTATTTTCTTTTTATTAAGTTTCCATCTTTATGAGGGATTTCTTTACGGTTTTTAATATTTTTTAACAGCTTATGTATTTTTTCTTGCTCTGACTTCTTCGCATCTTCGCATTTTTCGCCTACTTGAGTTGATGTGAACAAGTGTGCAGAGAGTATCCTTGTGGGAGGATATACATACATATATATACATACATCAGGCGCGGATCCAGGATTTCGGCAAGGGGGGGGGGGGGGGTGGTTTTGAAGATTTCTTTTTTTGGAAGATGTTTTTTAAGGGCAGACGCTGCACATAGGTAGATTTTACGAATTTATGCGGCCAAAATTGAAAATTTTAAAATTGGTGCAAATACAAAATTCAAAATTGCTCTACGTTTATAATAGACCGGGCGATAATAAACCGGTCTTCTCGGCTTTTATAGACAACGGGGGTGTCCCTGCCGCTAGTCGAAACTTATTATTCTCCCACTTTTTCGATTTTTTATTTTTTACGTATTTTAAGTAACCAATTTTTAGACGTCAATATTTTCAGTTTTAAGACAGTTATCAAAGTAAACATCATGGATTCGAGTGCTTCAGGTAAATATCATTATTTATTGAAGAAATCGTCAACCTAGCATAATAAAAGACCCACCATTTTGAAGCTTTTAAGCATATTGGCCTTTCTTGAAAAAATATTGTTAATTTTTTAATTCAAAAGCATTTTAGTTATATTATCGCCTCCGATCGATTACCCGTCAATTTCTCTACGGCAAAATGCAAAGCCAGAAATTATCAACAATGGATTAAAAATTGGCCTATTTGGAAAATTACCTGCTTTCGTATTTTTAGTATTTCCAATTTTTCAAAGTCAAGGAAATACTTATCATAAAAAGGGGCTAAGAATCCTAAAGCTAAATTTTTTAGAAGAGTTTTGAGTATGCAATTTTGCAGCTCATTCAATTTTAATATAACAATATGCAACATTCAACTTTTTGAAAATTTTCATTGGCTTTTCGGAAATTTTAATTGGAACGGTCTCACCCTACACCCTACAGAAAAAAACTTCTAAAATTGACGGAATTTTCACAGCATTGAGAATTTCACTTTTTACACTAAAATGGATTGGCTACATAACAGTACACTTAGAAATCTCCTCAAAATCTTCTATAAATTATGGCCTTGCTTTGAAATTTTTAATCCACTTTCAGAAATTTCTACGATTTTTCAGATTTTTTCCATAAGCTCAGAAATCCTGCTTAAAACGATTTTTATTGAAAAATTTTCTATATTTTAAAACTAAAATAAGAAAGTAAAATTTTCGACAGAACTCTTTGAAATAAATTTAAAAACTTTGGCGTATGATTTTTTTTGAGTCACTGTATATATTTTTCAATAAAATCGACTTTTAACTCAAATTATTAAAATTTTGCATTAAACAAGCAATTTGAAATAGATGTAGACAATAAAATATTTTTGGCCGCATAAAACTTGAAAATCTACCTATGTGCGCTGGTGAAAATATGGACTAATACCACCTACTATTATCATTCTATATACTAGTTGCGCCATTTCCCGCACCTTAAAAACACCAAACTCAAAACCCTCCAAATTAACAATATGTATGTCATCACATAAAGTGCAGGAGATTTCAATTGAAGTTCTAAATAACATGTATAACATATGTATGTATATTTTTGCATTGGTACGTGCGAATGAGTATCGTATGGCATTGGTGGCAAATTGATCACCAATTTCACTTACCCTTGCATTTAAAGCCAAAATAAATAAGAATATATGTATGTAGTACTTTTTGGTTATATTTATATTTTTAATAGAATTTTTACTTTATTGAAGTTCTTGTTTTTATATACTCAAATTTTTAAAAGGTTAATTTAAACAAGAATTGCGAAATGCCTCTGAAAAAGGCAATTTCTCCAACGATTCAGACATTTCTGACCAAATTAATTCTGTACAATCCCGATAAAAATAGGGATAAGAAAGAAAAGAAAATAAATTTGCGATTTGGCAATTTACGAATAGCATTTGACAAATTTGATTTTATGCACGTGCGCTAAGAATCAAGATCTAGGAGAAGTCACAAAATTGTCGAATGATGCTCTGAATGAATTTAAGATGATGCGAGAGAATGCAAATTCATGCTTTCGTACGATTTATGAAAAAGTCGTTACAATTTGCTCAGATTACGACATAGCAATGGAAATTCCGCGTCGATGCGATAGTCAGAAGTATCGATGCAACGTTGGGAATGAAGACGTTGAAGATTACTACAGAATCTCATTTTATGTTCCATTTCTTGACACTTACATTTTGTACTGAGTCAATTTTCATTTCTGAAGTTATAATGTGGAGAAAGCGAATCCGCGGTCAAAATATCCAAAATGCACTTGACGCATTATCAGTAAGTTACTTTCGACCAAATTATATTCCGGCTACAACATTTTTATCAACCAGTTCCACTTATGACTGTAAATATCTTTTCAGATAATACATGAGGAAACATTTGAAAATGTAAATAAGATTTTACGAGTTTTGGCAGTGTTGCCTGTAACAACAGCAACCCCAGAACGATCATTTTCCACTTTAAGAAGAATCAAAAGTTATCTCAGGAACACGATGGGACAAGAGCGTCTCAATTGTCTTGCTTCCTTGAACATTCACAGAAGTATATATTTAACTGAAGATGAAGTCCTTCAAGAATTTTTCAAAAAGCCTAGAAAATTGAAAACTGATTGAAAGTTTGACAGAATCGACAATATAGTACGCGCTTATTGTATTAGATTTAATTCCTCTAAATTTCGGGTATTTTCTATTTAACTATAAGTTGTAATTGTATGTTATTATTGCCTTCAAGGACAACTATTTTAATGAACTGATTCAATTGTACCTGTTTCACTTTGTGGATATGTGCATATAAAATATAATCTGAAAATAAATGAAAATAAATGTCGAGTTTTGCCTTTGGATAGCTAAACCCATCGAACCATTGCTTTTGGAATGATAGAGTTTTCCTTAATCAGTTTGGGAAATTTGGGCGCAGAATCTATAAAGGCATTAATTTGGGATCTATGATAAACCACAAGGGGGGGGTTTGAACCCCCAAACCGCCCAACCCCACCCCCTCCGTGGATCCGCCAATGACATACATATATATATAGTTAAATGTTAACCATACGGATGTTGGTCTTTGTTAGTAATTGTGAATGTCTGCTGTATATACATAATTGGCCAAAGGGGATTGGCAAGAGAGACTTAAGAGACATGTCTCCAAACCAAACTTGACAAGGGATGACGGAAAATCGTTCCACAATACATCATATTCCTACCCTGTCGGAAAAACAAGCAACCAAAAAGTTATTAATAATGCCAGTCAGGCACATCAAATCCGGACAAATATTCTACTGACAGCATACAAAAAAAAAATGTCTCCAAACCAAACTTGACAAGGGATGACGGAAAATCGTTCCACAATACATCATATTCCTACCCTGTCGGAAAAACAAGCAACCAAAAAGAGACTTAATTAGTTGTGGGTAAAACAAAAAAAAACGAAAAATTAGCAGCAGCAACAATAGCAATAGAAACAATTAATGAAAAACGGAAGAAACAGAAGGAAGCTGAATGAACTGTTCCATTTAATGACAGGCATAATAATAGTCACTTAAATTGAAGTGGAAGCACATTAAGTTGTTCTTAGGCTAGAGTATCGAATAGTTGAATATGATGTATGTGATAGCTATGCATAGATCTTTGATATTCACTTTATCCAATTATATAAAAACAAATGAAATGAAATTATAATTAGATAATTTCTGCGAGATGGCCGTTTTGCCTCAAATCTTCCAATTGTAAGCTTAATTAAATAAATAATTTTTGGTTGCTTGTTTTTCCGACAGGGTAGGAATGTGTTGTATTATGGAACGATCTTCATTTAATATATTTTGGAATGTTTTGTGGAACGATTTTCCGTCATTCCTTGCCAAATTTGGTTTGCAGACAAACCGGTTTCGGCTAATATGTGCCATCTTCAGTGTCTTTTTTCCTTCTACGAAACCGATTTGTCTCCAAACCAAATTTGACAAGGTATAACGGAAAATCGTTCCACAATAAGTCATAATCACACGCTGGCAGAAAAGCAAGCAACCAAAAAGTAATGCTTAATTAAATATTTAATATGTGTCATTCAAATCTAATGCTAGCTTAAATAGTTTTCCATCACTATTTGAGCTAATATAATAAAATAGTGACCGAAACGAGAGCATTTAAAAAACATATATTTATGTAAATTTAATAAAAATGTACACGTCCTAAATAAATATGTATGTTCGCTATTTCATGTGAATTTTTTAATTGAAATAGGCGAAGCTGCTACAATTTGCACATTTTCAGTCAATTTAATTAAAGGCGAATATGTGCATATGTATGTATGTATGTATACGTAAATATAGGTTTTATGTTTGAGTACATAACGACTTAATTGAAATAGCCACATAGTACATATGTAAGTACATAGTTTTATATACATACTATATATATTTTTTTTTATATCGTTTCACTTGACTGTACACACTCAAAAAAGGCAAATTAATAGGCCATAGTTTTTTGCGGAATTTCTATCATCCACTTTTTGTTTCTTTTTTTTTTACTTACTATTTTTGCAAAATCAATTTACAAAATTCAAATAAAATCGCCTAAAAACACATTCCCAAACGCTAGAACTTCCTCTTGCTGTTTCTCTCCATGGCGGCAAAGCAAATAAAAGCCATTTAAATATTTATTTGTATGTATTTATACATATCCTGCAAAAATTCCGAGTGCTCCATTCGCTCTTCCTTGGAGTGCTCGCTATGAACCAACCGAATGCTCCATAACCTGCCATATTTCATACAAAAAATATGGTCCAATTAACATTGCATGTCATTGCAATGGAGTATATACTCCAGTCCCGGATTGTTATTATAACAATCAAATTAATCCATGGAGTACCTACATTGGATTAATTGATGGAGTACATAACATGGTTACGTATGAATACACGTGATTCGCGATAAACTTTTGGCTTTCGTTGTTATGTTCGGCTAACTACGAGCCGATGCAGAACATGAATTGATCGTTTGGGCTATGTTAGTGGTCACTTTGAAAGTACTCCAACCTACCACAAATGGAGCATATAATCCAAAGATTTTTGCAGGGCATTTACTAAATAAATTTCCATTATACATACATATAATCTGTAGATAGATACAGAGTTAGTAACATCGGGATCTACAAAGAAATAAGGATCAATTATTCTAATAGCGAATGACTTTGGAAAACACCTAGCAATAATTAAAAAATATATATATATAAACTAGAGGTTACCCGCGAGTTTCACTCCACGTGCTTTTAAAAATATTAGCATATTGAGTTAGTCCAAAAAAGTTACATAGAAAAATATCATTCTTGACGTCAAAGATAGTTTTCTTATCTTATTTTGTCCGTTGAGTACGTAATTATCTCACATGCCCTCACACCAGTTTTCAGTACCCTACTACAAACATTTCCAGAGATATTCGCTGTGAAAATTTCAGTTTATATGCGAGGTGCCCATCCCTGCTTTACCAAGACCTAGTGTTTTTCCCGTTTAATATATATTTATCTCAAATGCCCTCACACCATTTTTCAGTACCCTACTACAAATATTTCCAGAGATATTCGCTGTGAAAGTTTCAGTTTGTATGGGAGGTGCCCATCCCTGCTTTACCAAGACCTGGCGTTTTTACCCGTTTAATACATAGTTATCTCACATGCCCTCACACCAGTTTTCAGTACCCTACTACAAATATTTCCAGGGATATTCGCTGTGAAAGTTTCAGTTTGTATGGGAGGTGCCCATCCCTGCTTTACTAAGACCTAGCGTTTTTACCCGTTTAATACATAGTTATCTCACATGCCCTCACACCAATTTTCAGTACCCTACTACAAACATTTCCAGAGATATTCGATGTGAAAATTTCAGCTTGTATGGGAGGTGCCCATCCCTGCTTTACCAAGACCTAGCATTTTTACCCGTTTAATACATAGTTATCTCACATATCCTCACACCAATTTTCAGTACCCTACTACAAATATTTCCAGAGATATTCGATGAGAAAATTTCAGTTTGTATGGGAGGTGCCCATCCCTGCCTTACCAAGACCTAGCGTTTTTACCCGTTTAATACATAGTTATCTCACATGCCCTCACACCAGTTTTCAGTACCCTACTACAAATATTTCCAGAGATATTCGCTGTGAAAGTTTCAGTTTGTATGGGAGGTGCCCATCCCTGCTTTACCAAGACCTAGCGTTTTTACCCGTTTAATACATAGTTATCTCACATGCCCTCACACCAATTTTCAGTACCCTACTACAAATATTTCCAGAGATATTCGATGTGAAAATTTCAGTTTATATGGGAGGAGAGTGCCCATCCCTGCTTTACCAAGACCTAAATTGTTTATCCGTTGAGTATATATTTTTGTATTATTCCTTCACAAAAATTTTCATTATTCTAGTACAAATATTTCAAGAGATATTACGAAAAAAAGGAAAATTTTGTATGGGAGGTGCCCATCCCTGACTTTTAATCAGATTAAAAATATGCCTATAGCAATTACTAGGGATGGCAAAAAAAATTTAATAATCGATTAACCGTTTTTTAGGTTAATCGAAAGGGTTCGATTATTAATCGCGAATAATCGTAGGGAATTAACCGATTATACCCGTTTTTCGATTACAATTACTGATAAATTAATACGTAGTACCCCAAGAGGACAAACAAGCTAATTTTTATACATACTATGTATATGTGTTCGTTTTTATTATAATAATAAAAATCGTAATTTCAGCGAAAAAATCGTCAATACTAAAAACACGTTATAAACAAAAAAGTGTCGGCTTTCCACTAAGAAAGCACACCACGAAAAAAAAATTACTTTTTCAGGGGCTCTCAGATATCTCAAAACTGAAATCAAAACTTGCAGGAAGTTTACAGTTTACGAGATAATTGTCGTTAAGGTTAGATGGATCCATAGATATTACCCCAGAGAATTATGTCGGCTGAGGATTATTTTTTTTAAAGCGCGGCTGAAGGCCGCCAACGCAAAATATTGTTCTACACACATACATATATGCATTTTCTCGTTTTAATACGTGCTTTTATCTCGGAAATAAATCGTAGTTTTCTTGTTTTGTTTGGTAAATTTTAAAATCTTAACAACAAATATCTTGTAAACTACAAGCCTCCGGAAATTTTTGATTTCAGTTCCAAGTCCTGTGAGAGCCCCTCTACCCCCCTGAAAAAGTCATTTATTTCGGGGCGTTGTTCCTTAATGGAAAATTTTCCCAAAAACAATTTTAAGGAGGTACGAATTAATACAAATTCGTATATAAATGAAATCATATTTAAAAAAGCTGTGCACATTTATCTGCACATTGCACTTACTTAAATAACATCATCAATCATTCATTAATACTAACATTTTGCCTTGAAAAATAATTTACAAAATATAAGGATTTATTTCATGAAGATAACCATTTAATTATTGTACTGAGATGGTTTAAATTTTTAATAATGCCACTTTCCTTAAAAAAATATACAATAAACGAAAAAATCGTCATTTATTGAGAAAAATCGTCAATACGGCAACGCTGGCTGGAGGGAACGTATATTGCGATTTTTTGGATATACTCACAAAACCGTAGGTAACTGAATTCGGACTCGAATGAAAAGGCGGTAATTCTCGATTATTTCCTTTCGATTACACTGGATCACAAAATGAAATTTTTTGTCTGTACTTTGGACGTGACTATCCTATCTATATGTAAAATCGGTCGCTGATACCGAAAATCGGGTTCATTTTTAATTCTATGGGAAGGTTTTTGAGATATCGGCAATTTACCGTTATTTGGCCAATGGGTACACTTAATCCAGTATAGCTCTTTAACACAGTGAGTTATCTTCTTTGGGGTGACACCATACGAAAGAAAATTAAATTTCTTTTTCGCGGCTCCTATAACATTTTTCTCTAACTCTTATAGTTTCTGAAATATTGACGATTAAATTTTAATTTTTTCGATTTTTTACGATTTTTTGAAGAAAAAATTGACTTTGTCAGACAATATCTTTAAAACCAATGTCTTCACCTTCGGTTTTAATCTTTTACGTGAAGCTCCATTCCATTAGCAAAAAAATAAGCTATCAACGAAGAAAATCCATGGTAAAATGGAAAAGTTATAGGCGATCAAGTAAATACAGCCAAGTCGCACAATGCCTCTACACGGGTATATTTTATGCATGTTATACCCGTAAATGGGCTTGTATCTACCGCGCTGCCAATGTGCTGCTACTGCAGATGTGTAGGTATTGGTACAATATGCATAGAATGTACGCGTGCAGAGGCATTGCGCGACCTGGCTGTATTTACTTGATCGCCTATAACTTTTCCATTTTACAATGGATTTTCATCGTTGATAGCTTATTTTTTTGATAATAGAATGGAGCTTCATGAAAAGGAGTAAAACCGAAGGTAAAAATATTGGTTTTAAAGATATTGCCTGACAAAGTCAATTTTTTCTTCAAAAAATCGTAAAAAATCGAAAAAATTAAAATTTAATCGTCAATATTTCAGAAACTATAAGAGTTAGAGAAAAATGTTATAGGAGCCGTGAAAAGGAAATTTAATTTTATTTCGTTTGGTGTCACCCTAAGGAATATAACTCACTGTGTTAAAGAGATATACAGGATTAAGTGGACACATTGGCCAAATAACGGTAAATTGCCGATATCTCAAAAACCTTCCCATAGAATTAAAAATGAACCCGATTTTCGGAATCAGCGACCGATTTTACATATAGAAAGGATGGTTGCGTTCAGAGTATTTTTTGGCTGTAGAGCAGTGTTATTTTCGACTTTAGAGGAAAAAGGTTAATCGAAAAAATAATCAAAAGGAAAAAACCGATACATTTTAACCGTTAACCGAAAGAAATTAACCGATTATAATCGTTTTTCCGGTTATAGTTGCCATCCCTAGCAATTACCGGGTGAAAATACCTAGATGTGCAAAGTTTCGTGAGGATCCGTTCAGCGGTTTTCTCGCCAATTGAGTTTAAACACAATTTCCATTTCACATTTATAATATAAAGATACACTGAAGGAAAACAGCATTTTAAAATCAAAAATAAAATTTTTGTTTTCATAATGCACGTTTATTTTAATAATGAAAATTTTTAAATCAAAAATTAAATTTTTGAATTAAGAATGAAATTTTTGAAGTAAAAATGCATTTTTGATTTAAAAAGAAACATACTTAAATTAAAAATGAAAATGAATGTTAATTCAAAAACTCGCTCTTTGTTCAAAATTTTTTTGTGAGAAAATTTTTTTTTTGTGAGCAATCCAACAAAAACAATAATGAGAATCGATTTTTTTATACTCAGCTGTACTAGTACACAGAGGATTATAGTTTTACTCACATAACGGTGGATTGTAACAGAATGAAATAATCGAGATAGATATAGACTTATATATATCAAAATGATCAGGGTGAAAAGAGAAATCGATTGAGCCATGTCCGTCCGTCCGTCCGTCCGTCCGTCCGTCTGTCCGTCTGTCCGCCCGTCCGTCTGTAAACACTCTAACTCGCGCAAAAATTGAGATATTTTGATGAAATTTGAAATGCAAGTTGGTATCGACACTGGGACAGTTGGTATTGAAAATGGGCGAAATCGGACCATGACCACGCCCACTTTTCCTATATAGAAAAAATCGGAATTTTGGTATCTCAGCCACTAATATAGCTGGAGCGATGAAATTTTACCCACGTGTTGAGCTCAGGCTCCTAAGAAGAAATTTGATGGAATTTTGGAAAATGGGCGGTGCCACGCCCACTTATTAAGGAGCAAACATTGAAAGTTTTATGAGTCATAACTCAGAAACCGTTGAAGATATATCGATGAAATTTGGTATGCGTGATATACTTACTTAGGCAAATGTTTCGACGAAAAATTGTCAAAATCGGTTGACGGCCACGCCCACTTTTATATGGGTATTATAAAGTGACCTAATAAAAACATTTTAAGCGATATCTCTCTCAAATATAAAGATATATCATTGAAATTTTATGGCAGGAGTCCAACTGCGGACATACAATGAAAAACACAAAAATTTTGGAAAATGGGCGTGGCACCGCCTCTTTTTAGAAGCTGGAATATACGAGGTTTCTGAGCCCATAACTCGACAAATAATTGATATATAAGGACGAAACTTGGTGTGTACACTTTTATTACTTGTGGTAATACATGTAGAAAATTTTAGCGAAATCGGTTGACGGCCACGCCTCCTTTTATATATGTGTATTATAAAGTGGCCCAATAAAAACATTTTAAGCGATGTCTCTCTCAAATATAAAGATAATTCATTGAAATTTTGTGGCATGAGTTCCACAATAGACCGGAAACAAAAAATAGAAAAATTGTGGAAAATGGGCGTGACACCGCCTCTTTTTAGACAAAGGAATATACGAGATTTCTTAGGCTATAACTCGACAAATAATTGAGATATTATGACGAAACTTGGTTTTTTACACTTTTATAACTTGTGTTAATAGACACGTAAAAATTTATTGAAATCGATTTATGACCACGCCTACTTTTTAACAAAGATATTTCTGGAACACCCTTTGGGAATTTGTAACGTGACCTCTTTGTAACTAGAAGTCATAATGGAATGAAATTTGAAATGGGCGCGGCTACGCCCACTTTATGCAGCACTTGCTTTATATAAAGTACCTACACCGTGTTTCCATCAAACGCAAACAAACAATGAAAGCATACAGCTGAGTATCTAATGCTCGATTCCACTCGAACTTAGGCTTCCTTACTTGTTCTTCTTAATTTCATTTTATTCTTCTTCTACTTCCTTTTCTCATTCCTGGTTTAAAAGCCTGTTGCAGAGTTTAAAGCAAAAAAACATTTTTAAGAGTTCCAAGGCTTCGGGATCCTGTTGAACTACATCTCTATTGATTTATTTTCGCATATCTGTCCATATGTGTTTATTTATTTTTTGTTTTTTTTTTTTTTTGTGCGAGCGTCGAGTTGAATTGAAAATTCTAGTTCCCAAACACCAAACACACAACATTCAATTAAAGTGTGCAAATATTTTCGCAAAGCGGTACAAATGCGATTGCCGACTTTGCTGTGTGTGCCAACTACTCTGTCGACATTCACTCTATAAATCATCACAGTTGTTGCGAATGGAAACGTACACAAACACATAGATTTCCAGGGAAATGAAGCAGCGGGCAGGAGCCAATGTGGCAATGCTTTCTAACAGACTTTCAACTATTTCACTACTGCTTTATATACATATGTATGTAAACTCCCTATTTGCATGTTAGATATTTTCTGTCATCTATTTCAAATTTACCTTTGATGCGCTACGCAACCAGAAGCACCTTTTTCCGCTCGCTTTCATCTCTTTGCTTCTTTGCTTATTTGCTATTTGCATACATAGGTTGTATTCAGATGGATTTATTGAGTGGCAACACCATTGCTTTTTCATTTTGTTTCTGTTTAGTTACACCTTCACTTCACCACCGGTGTCGTCATCTCCTCTATATTTCGTAAGTGCAAATCAAACGTCTTCGACCTAGTATGAAAATTTCAATGCTTAAGCTTCGTGCTTCGCGTACGAATTGCCTTAATTTACAAAAAGCAAAAAAAGAACTGCTGCTGAAAATACACTTTAAGTTGAATGGAGTTTTTTGAATTGTTTTTATTTTCAATGTCTACTAATTCATTCAATGCTAGCTCTAGTGACTTCCCTTGACTGTGACAAGACTTTTTGCGACAGAAATACGCCAAGAGGATTTGCCAACCATTACAGATTTCCGAATTTTATTTTTAAGGTAATCTGACCACCCATCTGTTGGGATTTAAAAAAAAAAGATTTTTTTTGATAGTTTCTCTCACCAGATATTGACTTTTTACTGCCTGGCTGAAAGACCCGTTTTTCGAAGAGAATCTCAAAATTTAAATACACAAATAGAATTAAGCTGTTGCTACTAATTAATAATCAAATGAATCAATATCACAATACTGGTATATATATATGTATACGATGAACATACATAGAGAAAAGTCTTCACATAATTTTTCACTTTGTTCATCTGTTATGATTGAAAATATCAACAGAAGTTATGTCAAATAATGCAACTGCAACAATTCACCATTCACTCATTTATTGTTTTCGTTTGCTCATTCATATGCATATGAAATATACATATATATGTATGTTTGTAAATGCATATCAACTCATATTTCCTTCCACGCTCAGATCAATTAATTACGCAGCCATCGTGTCACAGAATATGCGGCAATATTAATTGTTTGCATGGCCTAGCAAAAGCAAAAGCAAAGTACAAAAGCAGAAACAGAAACACAAACGAAAGCATTGTTTTGCGAAACAATCAATAAGATATCGCTCGAAAGAACTCATAACATGTACACTAGGCATATAACTTTTTACAATTTTTGCCAATACGAAAAACGGCATACCATAGTCGAATAGAGCATAAAAAAATATGAACCCCATTATTATTTTTTTTTTTTTTTGCGAAATTGCAAAAAAGTTTCCGCGCAAAAACGAAATTACTTTTTTATCATAACTGCTGAACTAACTAATAATCTTCCTATTATTCCAAACGCCTTTTAATGGACCTAAGGGAAGTGCCCCACCCACCCCAAACTAATTTTTCTTCAGAAAATTCTGATTCAATATAATAATAACATAGCTGTGCGCGGAACGTTTTTGAGCCGAAATCACCTAAAAAAGTGATATTCATTACTTGTACAATATTTGCCACCGCGTGGTGTTATGCCAAATTTTTCGTCAACATTTGTTATATGCCGAATGTACACATGTACATACTTACAATAAATACACTTTATACTACCATCCTGATTCTGGTTAAGTGACACACTTTCCTGAAACAATGCTGGCTGTCTCCAAAAGCAAACATTACTCGCGGCAATTTGAATATCACGCGACAAGGAAAATCGCACAAATAACAAACGAAAATCGATCGAGCAGTAAACAGAGCTTGCAAATAATGGTATTTTGATAACTCTTAAGTCAAATATATTTAAAGAAGTTTTCTCTGAAAAAGCTAAACACAATAATTGGCTAGCGTAGGACTAAACTGGTCTCTCTAACATTTTTTCAGAAATCGAGTTATGTACATTTTTGAACTTGAAAATCATAAATTTATCCGTGTAAAATTGATGTAGGTCTTATTTCTGCACCAAAGTGTCCAAACGCTAAAAATGTCACTTTAGAATTCACGTCCTTTTGTCATTTCAAGAAATTCTAAAGTGGTCCAACTAGCATAGACTACCATACACCAGTATGATCTTACACCAGATGAGTGGATGGAATTGGTTAAAAATTGTAGAAAGCATGCTCTTTTTGATGTTAATAATATGGTGGGGAAATTTATGTCATTTGACGAACTACGTCCAATGTTCAGGGACTACCAGAGTATAGTAGACGACGGCGCAAAAGTTTCCCAAATGCGAAATGCGAAACTTGTCAAGGGTGAATCTGTGATGCAGTTTAATGATGATTATTTTGAAACATAAATCCGTCGATATAAAGAAATCTAGCGTGAACCTACATGATTTCATAGAGTTCTTGCAGAATTTTACACCAGATCAGGGCAACGACATACGCGTTTTCAAATTCAAAAAAATGCAGGACATAAAAAAAATGCTGAAATTTGTACCACCGATTCATCACCCCTTTTAGCTGCCTCTCCACATGTAAGCCGCAGAGATGAAACAGAAAACAATCTAGAAGATTTTCTACCAGCCCGCCGTGGATAAAACTAGGTTACTGTTACTTTTAATGCAGATGTGATCATTTACGAACATGTGTATGTTATTTTTGCAATTAAAGTACTTCCTTTCACATAGTTTTTGTTGTTTTATTCATATAATTTCCAATTTGTAGTTCAAACTTCCTTAAAAATTAAAAATTCTAATGTGGTCTATGTAGCAAGTTTTCTTGTTACAAACAAATATTATATAAAAAACGTTTCTATAATAATTTTTTTTTAATGCAGAATGTTAAGTTAACTATTAAGCTAACATAATAATTTACAATATTCACTTAACATACATCAACAATCGCACACCGCACTAAAACGCGTTTCATCTGTTTTCTCCACTTTTGTATTTTGTTAGATAGACCAGTTTAGTTCTACGCTAGCCAATTATCTTATGCTAGAGACACACATCGTAGTATAGTAGAAATATTGCGATCTATACCACATATGTGTCACTCTCATATTGTAGTTTAATTGAAAATTTTCATAGTAAAGCCAAATCATAGTATTGATATTATAATATTCATACCACGTATGTGTCTGAGGCATTACTCAAATAAAAATAACTTGATTTGAAAATAAATCATAAACCATCTTCCAGTCTCCATACCATAGTAGTTAATTTAAAAATCGCCATTCCCACTATCAGAAAATTAACGAGTGCCATGTTAAAAGCTCTTATGATAAAAAATATCAACGCGTTTGACTATCAACTTACTTATAAATAAATTTGCTATTTGCTAAGACTGGCTGGCTGCACATGAATCCCTACGCAATTGTTTGCTTTCGCTGAAGCATCCTTTTCAATATTACATACACATACACATATATATATATATATATATATATATATATATATATATATATATATATATATATATATATAAAAATATTAAAAACATTTTATTCATCCACATACATAATTTACTCATACTTTCCTGTATCGGCTTCATTTAATTGCGTTTAATTTGATAATGCTTGAAAACTAAAGGTTCTACTCAGAGGCGGATTATCCCTAAAGCAAACTAGGCACTTGCCTAGGGGCGCGTAGTTACAAGGGGCGCGCGAGCTCAGAATTTTTAAACAAATAAAGAAAATAACATATCGACGATTAAGAATTAAAGCTGATCTATAATAGATCGATAATATATAAATCGATAATATTGCACAAGCATCGATATATTGTGCGTTTTTGCGTCGTCAGGCTTGCCAGTACTGGCGATTTGTCGCCAAATTGGCGATTTTTTACAAACTTTGGCGACCAATTTATGAAAATTGGCGATGGCGACTTTTATGGCGATTATCAAAATATTAGATTATATTAATAAAAAAGCAATTACTTTTTCAAGCCTTTTTCTCAAATTTTGAAAGTTTCTTCATACAAATTTTTGTCAAATTACAAAAAATTTGAGAAATAGCAATTGCTTTTTGTTCATTAATACGACCCATTATCTCCACTTTGCCAATAAATCTTAAGATATGTAGAGATCTATTGAGAAAATAAATATATACTACATACTCTGGCAACCATTTTCTGCACACTTGAGTGCAAACCAAAATCTTGGTCTGCACACTCTCCTATCCACGATACGACGGTCTGTACAACTTTGACACCCTACGGGACAGTGAGCTTCAGCTGACACCGCACGTGCTGTTCATCGCTGACATATGTTTTGTGCATCGTCGACAGCACTTTCTTAAGGGCCTTGTGAGAAAAGTGATGCCTGGCTTTGCGTACGTGTGATCTTGCATCACCTTCTCTCTTATGTCCTTTGGCTATCTATTCAAAATAGGTTTGTCTCTTTTACTCCAATCACAAGTGATCAAAAACAATAGCACTCTAGTTAGCAGCATAGTTTATATCAAGGCAGATCTAGGAAGGTAATAGCACGGCGGCCATGTTGAAAATCTCTCGTCTAAAACGTCAAAAAGCACGTATGAAAATGTAAACAAGACGGAAGTAAACAAACTATAATCAATACGATTTGACAATTTAGCCAAAATGAAAATGAATCAGCTGCTGAGTTTATATTACCTATATAGATCTGCCTTGGTTTATATCTATAAGTTGCGACACTCTCAGCTGATCGTTTGGCATGTTGTGCCTGTCACCATGTAGTGCTGTGCAAAAGTTACAAAAAAAAATTTAAATGAATTTTGAAATCGTTAAATCTTTAAAGTTATTGGGTGAATTGAATTTGTAATGCTATATTTGTAGCAATAATAACAAAAAATTAACATATTTTTGAGTTTTAATTGATTTTATTAGGATTTTTGGCAATTTTCTTGTGAAGATTTTGCTACGTTTGAATACAACACTGTGGTCGATTCTTCTTCATATTTGGTTTATTTAGTTTCCCATTCTCGTTTCGTTTCATTCAATTCCATTCAGCACTTTTTGAGTGATACGGCCACAAACATACGGACAGACAGACAGACAGACAAAAATTCTAAAAATGGTTGATTTGGATTCTACTGGCTTAATAATGCTTCCCCCAATCATTTTTTTCTCGATATCTGCAATGTACAGACATCGACCTGTTACAATTTTATTATATGTAGAGATTAACAAATTATCTAAGCTTTTACATCATCTATATCTACATCTACACTAATATTATAAAGAGGAAAGATTTTGATTGTTAGGGTGTAAAACAACTAGGTAGTTAAAATTAAAGTATTATGATGGCCATTTATGGTCGGTACAGGGGCGCCGAGAAAGTGGCTGCCTAGGGCGCTCTGGACCTTTAATCCGCCACTGCTTCTACTATATGAGTATGGGTGGTCTTTTGTGCTGGTAGGGCATAATTCAGATCTCACAGTATGGTAAATTTTAGTGAAGAACCATAAACTTTCTTACTTGTCTTAATTATAATATCATATTGATGGAAAATTAATTGTTCCTTAAAAAATCATTGTTCATTCCCCCTGCCACATACCAGCATTACTCCATCACTGCTTAAACGAGCAATTATTGGTCAACAGCGTTTGGTCTGCCAAACCCACAAAGTTGGTATATGTATGTAAGTATCATAACTGAAGCGCTTGTGTGGTGCCACAATGACACAGTGATTATGATGAATTTTAATTAATGCATTCTACAATTATATTTTTTTATTTACTAAGCTCAGCACGATATAAATATTTACATAATTTTATACATAACTGATTTTATATACATACATGTACCTACATGTATATGTATGTATTGTACTCAAAGTATGCTTGTACATATATATTCAACCGTTCGCGCTGGTTCGCGTTGTGCTGACATAAGTGGTTATTTGTCAGAAATTCATTCATTAAATGGAATATTTTGCGTTTAACCGCAATTTCCACAATTGGCAACTTCATGAGCTCAACATAAATATTTAACTATGCTCGTTTATATAACTAGGAATTATATGCATATGCATATTTGAAGGACAAATATATGTATGCAGTTTTCAACACAGGTTTGTTGAAATCGAATCGAGTTGTGTTTCATAATATTATTGTTTTATTTATGATGCCGGTTGCAACTGTTGGGTGTGTTGGTGGGTATAAAAAATTGAAGAAGCCACACTCGGCAGTCATTAATATACTTCAAACAAGTTCGAAGCCATCTCTCTAACTTATAACGATTTATTTCGAGATCTGCTTGGCTTTATATGGATATCAGTGTTCTTTCATAAATTATTTGTACGTTGCTGGGTTGGGGATCTGATTCCTCGAATTAAAATGAAGCAAGAAAAAGAAATATGCTGGCATAACAACAACAAACTGCTACTAGTTACATCCATGTAATTTACACAAACGTGAAATCTCGGCGACAACCGGCATTGAAAACAAACTTCCTTTTTAATGTGATAAAAGCGAAGTGGTACGCAGTTATTATTCCTTTCGCCCAAATTTCAACTTACGTATGCATTTTTGAGCTTTGTTAATTGTACGCTGGCCAAATATGTAAATTTGAATTTTCCGCAAACAGAAAAACGGGCAACCACAAGCCAGCGCATGACAAGCGTTGACTTGGCGAAAAGAATGGAACTTAAAACGGAAAAATAAGAAGTGAAGTGAAGTAAAAACAATGGAACAATTAAACTCACACGGCTAACACTACAAAAAAAAATGCCTCGCTCTGCTGGAGGATAGTTACTTAGACTCCTTCATGGTGGCCTTTTTCACAAAATTAAAAAGCAGAAAAACTAAAAACCATAACGGCGAAAAGCAAATAAAAAGAAAATGCGTATAAAAATCATATAAAACAGACTAGCTGAGGGTAAACGGGAGTTTTATACTCAGTTGTGAATTTTAGTGCTTTTACTTGATAGTATTAGTAGCTGTATTAGTGATATAAATTCTGATCTAGCATGTGTGTCGCAATGGGCATCTCTTAATGGTCTATGTCTTAATCCTGACAAAACTAAATGTATCGTAATCTCTAGAAAATCTCTTGACGTAAGTAAATTTGCCGAGGTTAAGTTGAACTCATCTGTGATTAAATACGTGGACACGGCCAAAAATCTTGGTGTCATTTTTAACAATACCTTGACATGGAAACAACATATCTTTCATAACGTAGGAAGAGTGTATGGCATGCTTCGTACACTCTGGTCAACACAATACTTTACTCCTTTAAATATCAGATTACTCTTAGCTAAAGCGTACTTGATACCTACGCTACTATATGGATGTGAAATTTATTGTAATTGTGACTCTGTCTCCAGGAAGAAGTTAAATGTTGTATATAACAACATTGCCAGGTATGTGTATGGGCTAAAAAGACTTGACAACGTATCAGGCCCTGCTAAAAATATTTTAAATATCTCGTTTGATAATCTTTTAAAAGTCAGAACACTAATGACCCTGCATAAAATTATACATACGAGAGAACCTCAATACCTTCATGACAGACTTCAGTTCCTCCAATCTCCGAGGTCTCCTCTTCTAGTTCATACAAAATATCGTAGTCTCATGTCTGAACGTCAATTTTTCATAAATTCTGTACGTCTCTGGAACTCTCTTCCCGCAAACTTGAGACTTTTAAAGAATGCACTGCCTTTCAAAAATGAGTTAACCAATTACTATAACAGCGAATATACATAATTAGCCTATTGTCCCTTTTTCTTTTACTCTTTATCTTTCCTCTTATTTCTCCTACTTCGTAGCGTTAATTTAAGCATACTCTGTTTCATATAAATATATTTATACATAACTTTATATCTTATGTTTTATATTTATTATATTAATATATAGGTATCTATATGTAGTTTATATTTTACATTTTTATTTGGTTTTATATTTTATATTTTGTTTAGTGTTTTTATATGACTAGCACTTTAAGATAATTTTTGTTAAAATTGTTGTGTTAGGATTTCTAATAAACATAAATACAAATACAAACACAAATACTTAGGCGAAGTGATGAACCAGCGCGGTAGGGTGATTTACTTGTGGTTTTAATTCAACAGCACACCAATTGAGTCGTGAAAATTATTTAGAAATAGGATGTTATGGAAGCATAATTCGAATTGCGCGTGTTTGAGATATTTTTTGATATTTTTTGGAAATTTAGCGTGCTTCCACTCAGCACAAGATTTCCTTCGATTTATACAAGCCTGTAGTGTTGTGGCCAAATTTGAGATGTGCTGTCTGTTATTATTAGCTAGGTACTCATACGTTCAATTCAGATCGGTGTATAATAGTCTGAAAGAATCACGAAAGTGCTGCATACTAAAATAAATGGCGGCAAAAAGAAGTTCTCATGGCCAGGCCTTGATCAGCCAGGCGATGAAATGAAATGAGTTCTGTACTTCAACACATACAATCGTGCCTATGCAAATGCACACATACTTATATACAAACATATCTACACACATTTACGTGTATAACCACCAGTGTATGACTTTTAACATGCCTGCAAATGGCTATGGCCCGCCATGGCGTATACGTAACTTGAAATGGCGAATTCGTATAAATTTCGCAATTTGTGTACGATACATACCCAACAAGCACAGCTGTGAGTTTAAAACAAAAACTTGAAATAAGTTTATTGCAATAAGCGTTAAATAAGCGTTTAGTTTAATAAACTTGTTAAATGTTATAAAATCACTTAACTCGAACAGTGAAATGTACATATAAATGTTAAATAAATTTTCTAAAGAAAGTACACTTTGCTGGAAATTTGTTGTATTAATATATTTAGGCCCAGTTTCACCACCTCCGGTTAATTTAATCGCTGGTTAGTCTGACGTAAATCGTATGGCGAGCTGTCAAATAAATTGCTTAACCGGGCAAAAATCTCTGGTTAAGTGCTTAACCGGGGATGGTGAAACCGGCCCTTAATGTTTATATATGTAAACTTAAATAAAAATTTCTTTAAGTTAAAGCACATATAATTTTTTTAAATTTCTTTCAAATCTTTTTTGAGTCATTTTTTAATCGTTTTTCTGATAATTTTCGAGTCTCTTTAAAATCTTTTTGAGTCATTTTTTAATCGTTTTTCTGATAATTTTCAAGTCTCTTTCAAATATTTTTTGAGCCATTTTTGAATCTTTTTCCTTATGATTTTCAGGTCTATTTCAAATCTTTTTTGAGTCATTTTTGAGTTGTTCTGCTGATAATTTTCGAGTCTCTTTCAAATTTTTTTTTAATCATTTTTTAATCGTTTTTCTGATAATTTTCGAGTCTTTTTCAAATATTTTTCGAGTCATTTTTTAATCGTTTTGCTCATAATTTTCGAGTCTCTTTCAAATCTTTTTTGAATCATTTTTGAATTGTTTTGCTCTTTCAAATCTTTTTGAGTCATTTTTGAGTTGTTTTGCAGATAATTTTCGAGTCTCTTTCAAATCTTTTTTGAGTCATTTTTTAATTGTTTTGCTGATAATTTTAGGGTATCTTTGAAATCTTTTCTGAGCCATTTTTTAATCGTTTTTCTGATAATTTTCGAGTCTCTTTCAAATCTTTTTGAGCCATTTTTTAATCGTTTTTCTGATAATTTTCAAGTCTCTTTCAAATCTTTTTTGAGTCATTTTTGAGTTGATCTGCTGATAATTTTCGAGTCTCTTTCAAATCTTTTTTGAGTCATTTTTTAATCGTTTTTCTGATAATTTTCTAGTCTTTTTCAAATCTTTTTCGAGTCATTTTTTAATCGTTTTGCTCATAATTTTCGAGTCTCTTTCAAATTTTTTTGAATCATTTTTGAATTGTTTTGCTGATAATTTTCGAGTCCCTTTCAAATCTTTTTGAGTCATTTTTGAGTTGTTTTGCTGATAATTTTCGAGTCTCTTTCAAATCTTTTTTGAGTCATTTTTTAATTGTTTTGCTGATAATTTTCGAGTCCCTTTCAAATCTTTTTGAGTCATTTTTGAGTTGTTTTGCTGATAATTTTCGAGTATCTTTCAAATCTTTTTGAGCCATTTTTTAGCGTTTTTCTGATCATTTTAGAGTCTCTTTCAAATCTTTTTCGAGTAATTTTTGAGCCGTTTTTCTGATAATTTTAGGGTATCTTTGAAATCTTTTTTGAGCCATTTTTTAATTGTTTTTCTGATAATTTTCGAGTCTCTTTCAAATCTTTTTGAGTCATTTTTTAATCGTTTTTCTGATAATTTTCAAGTCTCTTTCAAATCTTTTTTGAGTCATTTTTGAGTTGTTCTGCTGATAATTTTCGAGTCTCTTTCAAATCTTTTTTGAATCATTTTTTAATCGTTTTTCTGATAATTTTCTAGTATTTTTCAAATCTTTTTCGAGTCATTTTTTAATCGTTTTGCTCATAATTTTCGAGTCTCTTTCAAATCTTTTTTGAATCATTTTTGAATTGTTTTGCTGATAATTTTCGAGTCCCTTTCAAATCTTTTTGAGTCATTTTTGAGTTGTTTTGCTGATAATTTTCGAGTCTCTTTCAAATCTTTTTGAGCCATTTTTAGCGTTTTTCTGATCATTTTAGAGTCTCTTTCAAATCTTTTTCAAGTAATTTTTGAGCCGTTTTTCTGATAATTTTAGGGTATCTTTGAAATATTTTTTGAGCCATTTTTTAATCGTTTTTCTGATAATTTTCGAGTCTCTTTCAAATCTTTTTGAGTCATTTTTTAATCGTTTTTCTGATAATTTTCAAGTCTCTTTCAAATCTTTTTTGAGCCATTTTTGAATAGTTTTTCTTATGATTTTCGAGTCTATTTCAAATCTTTTTTGAGTCATTTTTGAGTTGTTCTGCTGATAATTTTCGAGTCTCTTTCAAATCTTTTCGAGTCATTTTTTAATCGTTTTTCTGATAATTTTCGAGTCTCTTTCATATCTTTTTTGAGTCATTTTTTAATTGTTTTGCTAATAATTTTCGAGTCTCTTTCAAATCTTTTTGAGTCATTTTTTAATCGTTTTTCTGTTAATTTTCGAGTCTCTTTCAAATCTTTTTTGAGTCATTTTTTAATTGTTTTGCTAATAATTTTCGAGTCTCTTTCAAATCTTTTTGAGTCATTTTTTAATTGTTTTCCTGATAATTTTCAAGTCTCTTTCAAATCTTTTTGAGTCATTTTTTATTCGTTTTTCTGATAATTTTCGAGTTCTTTCTAATCTTTTTTGAGTCATTTAGGAGCCGGTTTTCTGATAATTATAATTTTCGAGTCTCTTTCAAATCTTTTTTGAGTCATTTTTAATTGTTTTGCTGATAATTTTCGAGTCTCTTTCAAATCTTTTTGGGAAATATTTTTTTCGCTTTTCTGATAATTTTCGAGTTCTTTCTAATCTTTTTTGAGTCATTTTTTAATCATTTTTCTGATAATTTTCGAGTCTCTTTCAAATATTTTTCGAGTCATTTTTGAAGCGTTTTAGGGTAATTGTCGAGTCTCTTTCAAACCTTTTTTTGAGTCATTTTTGAATCATTTTTGAGATATTTTTGAATCGTTTTTCTGATAATTTTCCAGTCTCTTTTGAATTTTTTGTGTATTTTTTCAATCGTTTTCTAATTATTTTCGTATGATTTTTTGTTCAAGGACGGGCTAAGGAATATTTTTTTCTCTAAAAAAACAAAGCGAGCGATCAAATTTAAAACTTTAACATGATCAATTTGTCATAAATTATTTTCTTAAGCATAAAAGGGGCTCGGAAAAGTCTCATTAAGCTGGTTTTAGACTATAAAATATAAAACCACTTTTCAGTCGCTGGCCTTAATCATTTTTGAGTCTTCTTCTAATCAATCGATTAATCAACGGAGATCGAAAAATGAAGAAAAAGTATAGTCAGTTTTCAAAAAATAATCTTCCAAATGCTATGTGGGTAATTTTTCATGCTGGGTTATTTATTTATTTTTATTTTTTTTTTTTTGTTTGTTTTGTTGTTTGTTTGCATATGCGGGTACAACTCATGCCGTGTACACATAACGGTTGTTATGCACGGGTGCATTGACATGCCATATCACAATCAAACAACGACAACAACAACAGCACAAAAACAAATGCCAACCAGCATCACATCAGACATTAACTACGTTTTTGAGTCATTTTTTAATTGTTTTGCTGATAATTTTCGAGTCCCTTTCAAATCTTTTTGAGTCATTTTTGAGTTGTTTTGCTGATAATTTTCGAGTATCTTTCAAATCTTTTTGAGCCATTTTTTAGCGTTTTTCTGATCATTTTAGAGTCTCTTTCAAATCTTTTTCGAGTAATTTTTGAGCCGTTTTTCTGATAATTTTAGGGTATCTTTGAAATCTTTTTTGAGCCATTTTTTAATCGTTTTTCTGATAATTTTCGAGTCTCTTTCAAATCTTTTTGAGTCATTTTTTAATCGTTTTTCTGATAATTTTCAAGTCTCTTTCAAATCTTTTTTGAGTCATTTTTGAGTTGTTCTGCTGATAATTTTCGAGTCTCTTTCAAATCTTTTTTGAATCATTTTTTAATCGTTTTTCTGATAATTTTCTAGTATTTTTCAAATCTTTTTCGAGTCATTTTTTAATCGTTTTGCTCATAATTTTCGAGTCTCTTTCAAATCTTTTTTGAATCATTTTTGAATTGTTTTGCTGATAATTTTCGAGTCCCTTTCAAATCTTTTTGAGTCATTTTTGAGTTGTTTTGCTGATAATTTTCGAGTCTCTTTCAAATCTTTTTGAGCCATTTTTAGCGTTTTTCTGATCATTTTAGAGTCTCTTTCAAATCTTTTTCAAGTAATTTTTGAGCCGTTTTTCTGATAATTTTAGGGTATCTTTGAAATCTTTTTTGAGCCATTTTTTAATCGTTTTTCTGATAATTTTCGAGTCTCTTTCAAATCTTTTTGAGTCATTTTTTAATCGTTTTTCTGATAATTTTCAAGTCTCTTTCAAATCTTTTTTGAGCCATTTTTGAATAGTTTTTCTTATGATTTTCGAGTCTATTTCAAATCTTTTTTGAGTCATTTTTGAGTTGTTCTGCTGATAATTTTCGAGTCTCTTTCAAATCTTTTCGAGTCATTTTTTAATCGTTTTTCTGATAATTTTCGAGTCTCTTTCATATCTTTTTTGAGTCATTTTTTAATTGTTTTGCTAATAATTTTCGAGTCTCTTTCAAATCTTTTTGAGTCATTTTTTAATCGTTTTTCTGTTAATTTTCGAGTCTCTTTCAAATCTTTTTTGAGTCATTTTTTAATTGTTTTGCTAATAATTTTCGAGTCTCTTTCAAATCTTTTTGAGTCATTTTTTAATTGTTTTCCTGATAATTTTCAAGTCTCTTTCAAATCTTTTTGAGTCATTTTTTATTCGTTTTTCTGATAATTTTCGAGTTCTTTCTAATCTTTTTTGAGTCATTTAGGAGCCGGTTTTCTGATAATTATAATTTTCGAGTCTCTTTCAAATCTTTTTTGAGTCATTTTTAATTGTTTTGCTGATAATTTTCGAGTCTCTTTCAAATCTTTTTGGGAAATATTTTTTTCGCTTTTCTGATAATTTTCGAGTTCTTTCTAATCTTTTTTGAGTCATTTTTTAATCATTTTTCTGATAATTTTCGAGTCTCTTTCAAATATTTTTCGAGTCATTTTTGAAGCGTTTTAGGGTAATTGTCGAGTCTCTTTCAAACCTTTTTTTGAGTCATTTTTGAATCATTTTTGAGATATTTTTGAATCGTTTTTCTGATAATTTTCCAGTCTCTTTTGAATTTTTTGTGTATTTTTTCAATCGTTTTCTAATTATTTTCGTATGATTTTTTGTTCAAGGACGGGCTAAGGAATATTTTTTTCTCTAAAAAAACAAAGCGAGCGATCAAATTTAAAACTTTAACATGATCAATTTGTCATAAATTATTTTCTTAAGCATAAAAGGGGCTCGGAAAAGTCTCATTAAGCTGGTTTTAGACTATAAAATATAAAACCACTTTTCAGTCGCTGGCCTTAATCATTTTTGAGTCTTCTTCTAATCAATCGATTAATCAACGGAGATCGAAAAATGAAGAAAAAGTATAGTCAGTTTTCAAAAAATAATCTTCCAAATGCTATGTGGGTAATTTTTCATGCTGGGTTATTTATTTATTTTTATTTTTTTTTTTTGTTTGTTTTGTTGTTTGTTTGCATATGCGGGTACAACTCATGCCGTGTACACATAACGGTTGTTATGCACGGGTGCATTGACATGCCATATCACAATCAAACAACGACAACAACAACAGCACAAAAACAAATGCCAACCAGCATCACATCAGACATTAACTACGTGCCGCTAAATAACAGGCAACGCCAGTGAGTTGCGTTTGCAGAAGAAATCACTTTAATTTTGAGAATTTTACCTCTAGCTAAATAAAATGATAACAAATGTGGAGTTTACTGGAATTTCCTTCTAAGCAATATTTATATTTGATAAAATATAGCTTTAAACGGCTCAAATGAATAAATTCGCAATACAGAGAGATCTTGTTGGGAACCAAGTTTTTTAGGGAACACGTAGGAGAAATTGATATCAAATTCGTTTAGATAAGTGAAATGGATCTTACAAAACATATTCTATGCTGACATACACTTGTTGCGAATGAATTGGGAAAGGAACTGAATGCAAATATAAAGAGACAGCAACCAAAAAGAGACAACAAATACCATACTTAGAAAGTATGCTGCAAATGCGCTTTGTTGCCAATAAAAAAAAGACATTTTGACTCTAAACTCATCAAAGCTTAAACAGTCATTCAAGTTCGGTACTTAGTTTGATTTGTGTGTGATTCACTCTACTCATTAATCAAAGTCTGCAAAAGTAGCCTATTCACTAGCACTCCATGGGCACATTTGGGGTTTTGCTTGTGCATCAATGAACTAAAACTGATGCCAGTAATTTGGCAAATTTCGCCATATGAAACTTTGAACATATGTATCTGCATTAAACAATGATATAACCAAATAGGCAATAGCCGAAACTATGCTAACTAACAGTTGCTCAGTGCTAATAAGACTGTGCGCTCAGTTGCTATAGGTGATGTATTGAAGCTTCGCAGCAATCATGTCATGTGAAGAAAAAGGCTCTAGCTTCGGAAAAAGAAAATCGATATTTGGCCGATGCAGGAAAAAAAGACTGCAACCTTAGCTGGCACACACAGTTCGCATGTCACTGTCAACAGCCAAATGCCCACTATTCTCCATTCATCCAACCCCCCTTGTGGTTTATCATAGATCCCAAATTAATGCCTTTATAGATTCTGCGCCCAAATTTCCCAAACTGATTAAGGAAAACTCTATCATTCCAAAAGCAATGGTTCGATGGGTTTATTTTATATTTTATATGCACATATCCACAAAGTGAAACAGGTACAATTGAATCAGTTCATTAAAATAGTTGTCCTTGTAGGCAATAATAACATACAATTACAACTTATAGTTAAATAGAAAGTACCCGAAATTTAGAGGAATTAAATCTAATACAATAAGCGCGTACTATATTGTCGATTCTGTCAAACTTTCAATCATTTTTTAATTTTCGAGGTTTTTTGAAAAATTATTGAAGGACTTCATCTTCAGTTAAATATATACTTCTGTGAATGTTCAAGGGAGCAAGACCATTGAGACGCTCTTGTCCCATCGTGTTCCTGAGATAACTTTTGATTCTTCTTAAAGTGGAAAATGATCGTTCTGGGGTTGCTGTTGTTACAGGCAACACTGCCAAAACTCGTAAAATCTTATTTATATTTTCAAATGTTTCCTCCTTTATTATCTGAAAAGATATTTACAGTCATAAGTGGAACTGGTTGATAAAAATGTTGTAGCCCGAATATAATTTGGTCGGAAGTAACTTACCGATAATGCGTCAAGTGCATTTTGGATATTTTGACCGCAGATTCGCTTTCTCCACATTATAACTTCAGAAATGAAAATTGACTCAGTACAAAAGAGGATTTTTTCATAAAATTTGTAGAGTTTTGCGCACTTCTCCTCATCGAAATCATCTTTCAAGAATAATTCTCCAAAGTTTTGAAAAATTGATTTGTGTTCTTCAAATCGGCTTTGTAAATGGCAAAGAAATGGAACATAAAATGAGATCGATACTTCTGACTATCGCATCGACGCGGTATTTTCATTGCTATGTCGTAATCTGAGCAAATTGTAACGACTTTTTCATAAATCGTACGAAAGGAAGAATTTGCATTCTCCCGCATCATCTTAACCTTAGGTTTACCAATACCCACCCGGGTGACCTTTTGCGTTTTCTTTTTGCGATTACTCAGCAACTATTGGACCGATTTTAAAATGCTTTTTACTCGCTGATCAATTTTTCGAGTTCTTTCAGATAATAACAAGTTTGAACTTTTCTTTCATCTGGAATATGCTTTTTTTGCGATGTTGAATTTTAATGTACGTAGTTTACCAATACCCACCCGGGTGACCCAGTACACTTTCCTATGAAAAGACGTGTATATGCACATATTTTTGTTGCTATAACTTTATAAATTTATTGTTTAACTATATTTTGATTGCTTTTATAAAGTTTATAGAAAATGTATAGTATAAAAATTTATTTCTAACCAAGCGAAATATCGAAAGATCTCTACAACAATTGATGCATTTTGTTTAGTTCATATTATGTTCATCGCAAATGGTTTTAGTGCATTTTATGCATAATTGACTAGTGTTTGGTTTAATTTTCATATCAAAACACTTATAACATTTTCCTTTCATCTTTACTCTCATCAACCTGCTGGAAAGTTGTCCTTTTTATTAGAAATAAGGAAGGACATTGATAAATTCATTCTCTCTAGCAAATATTTTCTAAGATACATACAATTGACCGATTTTATGTAGAATCTTCAAGTAATATTATGCCTAAGGGACTTCAGCATAATTTAGATATGACAGAGCTTTCTGAGAAGGCCTGCGACTGAAGAACCTTGATATTACTTGGTTGATTTCCTCCGTATATTATAAATGCAGCAAGTGTTGCTACTTCTAGAAGCAAGGTCGGCAAAATTGTGAAAGATATTGTGTTAGGGAGCACAGAGCGGTTTCCGCTACATTGGTTAAAATTTGTGTGATGTTTTTTATTTACTCATATGGATCAAAGTGCCGATGCCTGATCTAGAGCATTAAAATATAATGCCAAAGCCATAGTAAATCTCCTTTCATGCTCCTGACGGGTTGAATTCATTTAGAATATAATATGTACATACACACATACACATATTTTATTTTTGTTTATTCTTGCCACCATAAACATCATCCCACTAATCTTTGGTTAATGATAATTTAGTAAAAAAGGTATATATGGCGATATTTCTACAGGAATCCTTTTACGGGTCAACAAAGTCCTTCACAACTCGCTCGCCTTGTTTTGATCTTTTTTTTTTTTGAGTAATGGTATTTTAGATTTTAATACTTCAACGCCAAATTCAAGTAGATAATTAATGTGTCGTAATCGTATTATTCACTCAATCTTTGCCTTAGGATTCAAAATTTTGAATTTTTTAATTTATATACACCCATTACGGGATGTTTGCGGTTTTTGTTGGCTTAATTTCACCAAATATAGTTAAATTAAATATTTTTAATCATTCACAGACTTATATTTTACAATAGTAATAAATATGTTTGGGCAATAAAAGTTAAAGCACGCGAAAGCGATCGTAATGCAAGAAAATGTATATGGGTCACCCGGGTGGGTATTGGTAAACCTCGTACATAAAAATCTCTGGTAATCGTAAGGTTAAATTCATTCAGAGCATCATCCGACAATTTTGTGACTTCTCCTAGATCTTGATTCTTAGCGCACGTGCATAAAATCAAATTTGTCAAATGCTATTCGCAAATTGCCAAATCGCAAATTTCTGTTCTTTTCTTTCTTATCCCTATTGTTATCGGGATTGTACAGAATTAATTTGGTTAGAAATGTCTGAATCGTTGGAGAAATTGCCTTTTTCAGAGGCATTTCGCAATTCTTGTTTAAATTAACCTTTTAAAAATTTGAGTATATAAAAACAAGAACTTCAATAAAGTAAAAATTCTATTAAAAATATAAATATAACCAAAAAGTACTACATATGTACATATATTCTTATTTATTTTGGCTTTAAATGCAAGGGTAAGTGAAATTGGTGATCAATTTGCCACCAATACCATACGATACTCATTCGCACGTACCAATGCAAAAATATACATACCTATGTTATACATGTTATTTGGAACTTCAATTGAAATCTCCTGCACTTTATGTGATGACATACATATTGTTAATTTGGAGTGTTTTGAGTTTGGTGTTTTTAAGGTGCGGGAAATGGCGCAACTAGTATATAGAATAATAATAGTAGGTGGTATTAGTCCATATTTTCACCAGCGTCTGCCCTTAAAAAACATCTTCCAAAAAAAGAAATTTTCAAAACCCCCCCCTTGCCGAAATCCTGGATCCGCGCCTGATACCTACATATGTGAAGTGCACTACTAAAACAACATATAATAATATAATACAATGGCGCTATTATAACTCTGACGAGTTTTATGGCCGAGCTTCTCTCCCAATTCGAGGTGTGCTCCTTTTTGTTTTTCCTGCTAATTGGGTGGACCTACAGTTTTATGCCGGCTCCGAACGGCGAATGCGTTTTTTGTGAGAAGCTTTTTCATGGCAGAAATACTCTCGGAGGGTATGCCGCCCACTGCCGAGAGGTGACCGCTGCTCTTAAATAACCCAATAATTGGATCTTTACTAATTAGAAAAATTTGTTTGGCTCGGACCGTGGTTTGAACCCGAGACCTCTGGCATAGCAGGCGAGCACTCTACCCACTGCACCACAGCGGCCACACGACAACAAAACAACAACAATAACAAAAAACTACAAAAAGAAAGAACAACAACAATTTTTAATGGCCGCCAAAGTTGTTCAGTTCAGCTGTTGTTGTTGTCTGCATTTCACCGTTGACCGACGTTGGACCGGCTATTTCCGTCACATTGTTTTTGTTTGCATTGGCCGTTACATACAAACATACATACATATGTATATATATGCATGTATTATAGGGATGCATGTTGCTATAGCAACAAAGTTTGAATGAGCTTGACCCCGGTGTTCAGTCGAGTTCTCTGGCAAACGAGAAAATTTCCGCAGAGACCGCACATTTGTTTTCATTTCGAACCAATGTCTTTTGTTCTTTTGTTCTTTCGTGCCATTTTTACTAGCTTCTGATAGCTTGTGTGTGCATATCTGTTTGCCTTTGACTATGTGCGTTTGTTGTTTGTGTGATGGAGTTTGAGTTGCATGGCTTTTGGTTATGTTGCGGTATTTCTGGCACCTCTTTTTCCTCAACAGAACTGCAAACAATATTTTCACATTACCGAATTCCTCAAAAATTTTACGAGTATCTTGGAGTCAAGAAATACATAAATACATGAAAATTAAAATTTTCATTTTTATTGTTGTTGTTGTTTCTTCTTTTTGTATTGTTTTATATTTCGTTTAAGTGCATCAGCCGGCGGTTCTGATGCGCATTGCAGTTATTTACACTAGCATGGACTCATACAAAATTCGAAGGACAGACTATCGTGTCAAGCCGAAGACTCAGTAAATCCCTCACCTAATGAGATAACATCGTCTATTGTGGTTTAACATATCCAAATGTTATCTTTGAATTTCTAAAATTTGCCATCTTAGATGAGTTCACGTTATGACTAAGGGCACAAAAGATCTAAAGGTTTAATTCATAGATGCTCATGCCTATGCCCTTGAATCACATTTGTTTTTGTTTTTCCCCCCAGACATAGGCACAGATACAAATTCGCCCTTTGAATATAAAAATAAAATTTTCTTCCCCTGCCATATGCCCACAGGTATAAAAAATTTCTAATGAATGTGATTGAGCTTCATATGGGAAGTGCGAAGCTACGTCACCTTCGCCCTTCTCATATGAAGCTACGTTGGCGTCGCCCTTCCCATATGAAATTGAAAATTACACTAACAAATTGAAAATAAAATTTTTTTGAAAAAATTGAATTCTTGAATTGAAAAGCGACATAACTCAAAACCCAAATAAATAAAAAAGTAATGGAAGAAATGCAAGAAAACCTTTTTCTTTACAAACGAAGCTTTGAAGTAAAACCTTGGGTAAGGAAAAAGGCTGTTGCTGGGAGGAGACTAATATTTAGCCGTCCCTAAACCCTTTATTCATGGATTCAAAAAATTTTGAGTTGTGCAGTTTTTTGATTTATGGTGCGATTTGTAGGCAAACGAAAAAACTGAACAAAATTTCTAGTTAATATTGAAAAATGTGTGGCAAAATTGTATTTCAAATTATTTGAAGAAAAATAAATGAAGATTTTTATAAGAATAATAGGAATTAGAGCTTTTTTGCTGAAATATTATTGCGAGTCGCAGTCTATGCTAATTAATTATAGGTACGTATATAAATTAATAATTAAGGTAAGTTACATATATGACAGAAATAAAATATGACAAGTATCCACTCATAAGAAATGAAATTTTGAAATACTTATCCATGTTCGGAAGCACATATGTATATTTGCGAAAAAGCCTTTTCTAACCTTAAGTTAATCAAAACAAACCAAAGAAACATTTTAACACAAAAGCATTTGGAAGCAATTCTGCAATTATCCACCTCTGATTCGACAATAAATATTGACAATTTATTAAACAACCTTCAATAAACTTATCACTTATTATTATGTAATATGTAGATACATTTTTTTTATATGTACGAGTTCATATCTTAATTTAATATATAGATACATTTATATAAATAAAATATGTTGTAAATATTGTACATAAGTATGTATGTTGTATGTAAAATTTCGTACAATAAAAATTTACTTGTAGTTTGTAACTTTTTTTAAATGCACTAATAAATTTTTGTAGATGTATTGGAGTTTCCCCATTCAATACGAGAGCGTTGAGCACCCTTGGTTTAATTTATTGCCTAAAGTTTTATCAAAGCATCTTTATTCATGTTAAAGTGGTTAGTATACGAAACTGGAAAAAATAAAATTAAACCAGGGGATAAATACATACTCGTATGAGCATGATAGTGATATTACCAGAGTTGGGCAAAATTTATTCGAATAACGAATAATAGATGAATAAATTTTTTTTTAATCTTTATTTGAATAATTAATAATTTCGTTTATTCAAATTATTCGAATAAAAGATAATTTTCATTTGCATATGTAGAAAAACAAACATACAAAAAAAAATAAAAAAAATTTTTTTTTTTATTACTCAGTTGTTTTTTTTTTTGTAGCCTGAGTTTTTGTTTGCTATTTGAAATAAAAATAAATTTCCGAATAATTTATTCGTAGGAAATTTATCTAAATAAAAATTTTTAAAATAAATTTTTATTCGAATAATTATCTAAACAAAAATTTATTCGGATAATGCCCAAGTTTGGATATTAGATACCATATACCCATGTGTATGCTGCAGAATGATACTCTGCAGTAAATTTGTTTCACTGCTGAATGATGATTGATGATTCCTTAGTGAATATTCATCACTATCGTCATAACTGAGTACAATTTTTATTTTTTTGTTTTTTTTTTTCTGAGGAAAGCAAACCATTTATATGAAAAATTCATCAGTCTTTATATGAAAGTATTCACTGATGCCTCCTCGTCATAGGTGAATTGCATCAGTGATTCATTAAGGATTCATTGCGGATTTTTACTGCAGGGTATTTATTAGAAAATAAATATATGAAAGTTCACTTAATTTTTGAGGTCACTTAATTCTAACCAAATCTTTTCTCCGGTGTCAGTCATCAAAAAAGTTTTCTAATATTTATCTGTCATATCAAATTTGATTTTTTCAGCAATGCCATTTAAATTACAAAATTTCTAAAGCACATATTTGCATGAATTGAATCAACGTAGGAATGTATGTCAAATTAAAACAAAAAGCTGTTGCAACCAGAAAATCATAAAAGAACATATCATGAAATTTTTTTCGCTTTGTTTTTTGTTGTTTTTTTTTTTTTGTTGCAAAAAATGGTAAATTCTATCACTTTTATGTGTGTCCATTAGATGCGTTTTTTTTCGGCAAAGTTTCTCAGATCTTCCCTCCGGCCACAGAATATGAAAATAGGATGTTGTAGGATAACTAAGCTGATTTTTATTTTTTTTTTAGAAAAAAAACTGAGTGGGCTACTCCAAAAACAGCGATTTTTTTAAAAATTCCATGATAGGTTTAGATTCATATATGAAAAAAACCACAGAATTGAAAATAAAAAAATAAAAGATACTTATTCTCACGTAAAATTTACGGCTTAATTGAATCTTGTACTTAGCTTTTTAGTGCGAGCCATAGGGAAGGTACCAAGACCGCCTAAAGTGGAATTTTATTTTTTTTAGTCACTGATTTTCAACTTTGGACCCTGGTATTTTCAAGATACCTTAAATTTCTTTTAATTCAAAATATACAGGAATCTGCGCAAATTAATGCAGTCTTCAGAAAAGTTTATTTGATCCAAATCGGGCTTTTTTTATCCAAGCTAATTTGGTTTAAATGAAACATTCCAAAATCACTTTCACTAATAAAACTGAGTACACCAATCGATTAAGCCGTAAATTTTACATGAGAATATGTATCTTTTGTTTTTTTATTTTTAATTCTGTAGTTTTTTTCATATATGAATCTAAACCTATCATGGAATTTAAAAAAAAATCCCTGTTTTTGGAGTAGCCCACTCAGTTTTTTGTCTAAAAAAAATAAAAATCAGGTTCTACAACATCCTATTTTCATATTCTGTGGCCGGAGGGGTATGTTAGGTCAAAAAAACGCATCTAGTGTCCATGTTTCCCACAGAATTTGGATTATAAGCTTAGTGGAGCATTTATGTGTCCTTTCACACACAGCTGTAAGCACTGCTGGTTGTAATGGTATGTGTTTCATTTGTTGATGTTTTTCGTTTTTTTTTCCAACATCACGCAATTTAAATTGCATCGCTTCATTGATGGGATTTGCATGCCAACGCCATTGTTCACTGGAGAATATTCAAATTTTTCAATATTTGTCACATAAACATACATACATATGGTTGTGCTTGTGTGTAAGACCATGCAAATGTAACCCTGCAAAAATCATTGGATTATATGCTCTATTTGTGGTAGGTTGGAGTACTTTCAAAGTGACCACTAACATAGCCCAAGCGACCGATTCGTGTATCTGCATCGCTTCGTAGTTAGCCGAACATAACAAAAACCAAATGTTTATCGCGACGACGACGAAATGTGTATACAAACATAACTACATACATACAAATGTTTGAATGTATGCACGTCATTCCTCGTCGTCGCGATAAACATTTGGTTTTGTTGTTATGTTCGGCTGTTAGGTACTCCATCAATTAATCCAATGTAGGTACTCCATGGATTAATTTGAATGTTATGTGGGACTGGAGTATATACTCCATTGCAATGACATGCAATGTTAAATGGACCATATTGTTTGTATGAAATGTTTCAAGTTATGGAGTAATCGGTTGGTCCATAGCGAGCACTCCATGGATTAGCGATTGGAGTACTCGGAATTTTTGCAGGGAAGTGATACGAAATACACACCCTTACATATATATACTAGAGTCACTATTGACCATTCATTGAAAACGCGTGTGTGCGCTATCGCATTTCTCTGAAAAGCTTTAATGATCTATTTCTAAAGTGCGCAAAATATACAAAAGATATGTAGAAAATAGAGAACAATAATGAAAAGGGGGATAAAGAATATGCATATGAATAAAGAGAAAATCAAAACGAATAACCGACGGTAATCAAAAAACTCAAGAAATATCTGTGCAAGACCACAAAGCCGTAAATCTTTCATCATGTTTTATACAAACAGCTAATTTTTCTATGCACAACTTACATATATATAAATAGATATGTACATTGAAATGCGCAAATGCAGAATATTTTTGAGTTTTGCCTTAGCTATATGGTAGCACCAGTGTATATTTTTTGATAAGCATATCATCAATCAGAAAAGCTGAAGGGATGTTTTATGAGTGCAACAACATCCAAAATCGATATGGGTGTATCCTCCAATGCAATTTGAATGAGTGCTGGGCAACCAATCTAAACTAAGAAAGATAAAACTAAGAAAAATTTAACATACAGAAATTTCGCAAAAAAAAATTTTATGAATTTGTTCGAAAGAAAAGGAACGCATATGAGGAGTGTATAATGAATGGTTAGGCATCCTTTTTTGGGTTCCACCAAACAAGCTCAGAATGCATACATACATGTATGTGTATATGGGTGTTTCCGAAAATGGGTCAACCAAAAAGAAAAATTTAAAAATGCACCTAGGCCAAACTTTTTGATACCATTATATAGGTACATATTTCCTTTGTCATGGCCCAAAATTTTATGGACATTGGAGCACTGCTACTTACAAAAATTACGTCTTTCAGACTACCATATAAAATTTTTTTTTAGCTAAGTGTATATGAATTCCGAAATACATCCGCGAATTCGCAACAAAAGCGCCGTTAGAAAAATGGCGTTTACGAGTACTAAGCCCAAGGTCAGGCATGGGAATATCAACATAGATACATTTACAAAATACTTCAAATCTTGTATAAAGTGAACTCGAAAGTAGTGCTTTTTTTCAAGCGTTCGGACGCAAAATATACTTTATAGTAAAAAAAACATACTTACCTTTGTGATATTTTTCAAATTTTTTTTGACAAAACACAGTTTTGGATGCTCTTTTGGGTAGCGTTAATTTTTTTCCCTAAATCAAAAGGATTCCTGAGTGTAAGTATATTAAGCATTGGAACGTCCGAACGTATAAATTTTTTTTCTTGAGATAATTGTGTTTTTTCGTTCTTTATAAAGCTATCTAGCAATGAATTCCGCTCAAAGGGATATGAAGTGGAAGTTAAACCTCATGAAAGATGGTCAGAAATGGAAGGATTTCACACACAAAGAAAGAGAGAGAAAAAGTATTTATAGGAAAAACATAAAAAAACCCCTTTGAAAGTAAGAATGCTCCAAGCTGTGGCTTCTATTCGGAAGAAGGCGTTCATGTACAGCGACATCTAAGCACCGCGATATTTAAAATACCTTTGTTTATTTTTATTAAATTTTGTTAGTACTTATATCAGTTTTTTTTTATGTTCATCGCTAATAAACATCGTTTTATTGCTCAGAATCTGCAAGTAATGCAAATTTTGAATTAATGAGTTAATTGCAATGAAATATGTGCTCAACACTTGTTTTGTTATGAAAAAGTTATGTTTTCCTTCATAGAAAAATTTGGAACGTCCGAACAAAATTAAAACCGATATTCCTCCAATAAAAAAGTCTACAGAAATATAACTTTAATGTAGTGACAGTCCTTATATATTCCTCTGTTAGTCGTATATACATCATTTTTTTTTGTAGCATCAACCAATTCGCAGAATTTTAACGAAATCAGATGTAATCTCAAATACGAGGTACTTTTGAGGAACGTCCGAACGGCAACTTTAAATCCTTCTACAGTGGTAATGTGTCATCTCTAGCAAAAAAGTTTGCTAGCGTTGGGTAGAGGAGTACAAAGGCTACATATGACAAAAAAAAATATTCTGATCCAAAGCCTACTATAGGTTTTATATTGAAAATAATGTCGCAGCATGGAACGTCCGTAACGCTGGAAACACCCATATGTAAGCCAGAGAACTTACAAGGCACAAACATTAATTAAAGTGAAGCAGAATTTCATTCAAATTTCTTCTGAAAATAGTTAAAGAAATATATATACATAGTTAACCTGCAGGAAGAAAAAAATCAATTCCTAAAATAGTTGACTTTTGGCTGGGTATTTTGAGACAATTGAAAAAAATAATCAATTTTTATCAAACAGCAAGAAACCCATTTTTAATTAGTTGCTTTGTCATGCAGGAATATCAAAAAAATGTAAAGTGTGCATTGACAAAAGCTTTCAAATGCCTGATGAAAATATTTTATTCAAAAATATTTAAACTGATAAAATTTTGCTGTGAAAATTCCTCTTTTTGGATTTGGGAAGCGAAGCAATGGAAGAATATCGAAACTTTTGCGAATTCCATGAATGTAAACATGTACATATGTATGTAACAGCTACATCTGCAACCATTTCCCTTGTATTTTTTTGTATAATTTTCTAAAAATGAATGTTATATGTATTTTGGAATCAATTATTTTTCATCCAAAAAAATATAGTTTATAGTTACCCTCCAAGTAATGCAGAAGTACACAGGACTGACTTTTTTATCGCCATTCCCAAACAAAAGCAGTTAGCCTTTTTCAAAGAAAATATACAATTAGAAGTGACCACTAGTGTCTTTGTAACCAGTTTAAAGTCAGTTTTAAGTTAGATGCACTTCCTGCATATATAATATACATATACAATACATATGTATGCATATTTGTGTATGCACAAATTCACAAAACGTAGCAAATTTCCATGCGTTTCGTTCAATGGCGTTGGCCAACCTTTCAACCACTTGGATGTATGGAAATTTATGTTTGCGAAAGCAAATGTGAATAAAACCAAAAGAGATATTCTGAAAAAAAAATAAAAATAAAAAAATAGAGCACAACGAAATAACAAAAAATTCTGTGCAATTTGAGAGTTTTAGGTGCAGCGTTAATGGATTTCTGGTTGTTGTTTTGCTTGTTGCCTTGCCCGGATCAGCGATCGGCCTAGCCAGCGGGAGGTATGCAATTAGTTCACTGTTTTCAGAACACACACTCCAACCATTCTCATTTCTTTATGAGGTTTTTTTCTTTCTCTTTCTTATTTTTCTACTTTTTGAGTCTTTTTTGGATTTTTCGCCATATTTATTTATGTGTTGAATATTGATGTTTTTGGCACAGCATTTTTTTAACATACACACATGTGCTTTTATGCATAACGGAATGTATTTATGTATAAGCATATTTACATATATGGCAGTAGCTCTATATACATTTTTATCATATAAATTTTATGTAGGTGAATATACACATGAACGTATTTAGCTACATACTATGTACTTATGCGCTAGGGATATGTATTGGATACACTCCTACGAGTTTGATGTTTCAAATCATCTGACCATATCTAGTCTCAAAAGATTCATTTGATTAATACGGTAAATACATTGTGTGTATGTAAATAAAGTAGCGTATCTGTACGATTGCATAAAAAAAATTTCCCAACTTCCGTTAATTGTTCCATCATATTATACCCATAACAATTCTCGCATATATGTATTACTAAAAAACTAAATATGTTCATACATACATAATACATATACATATGTATATTATGTATGTATATGCTAAACCAAAATCCACACATACTTACATGTGTAGCTACACCTATGTGTGCTTCCGCTTTTCAACTCTTTTGAGACTAGATATGGTCAGATCGGCATCCGATTGGCTCTGTGGCCTTTTCACAAAGCAAATTTTTTTAGTTACGTTGTCCTTTTTTGTTTTGTTTTGTCTCTTTTTCTTTTTTTTCCTTTTTTTTCTTTTTTTTTTTTCCTGCCATCCTGTGATGAATGCTTTGTGAAAAATCTGAAATAATTGTTTTTTCATGCTTCTACTTCTTCCGTTTTGCTTCTCACATGTGCATTGCTGCAATGAAACAAAGGCCTCTGAAGCCATGAGAGTTGCATATAAAAACTTTTGTGCCACTGTTGATTGTTTGATTTATTTTTTTTTTTTTCGTTTGTGTTTGAAATGGAAATAAACCCTGCAGTCAAAATCCGCAATGAATCCTTAATGAATCACTGATGCAATTCACCTATGACGAGGAGGCATCAGTGAATACTTTCATATAATGACTGATGAATTTTTCATATAAATGGTTTGCTTTCCTCAGAAAAAAAAAACCAAAACAAAAAAAATATATTGAGTTATGACGACAGTGATGAATATTCGACAAAGAATCATCACTGATCCTTCAGCAGTGAAACAAATTTACTGCAGGGAAGCAGCAAGCCATGGAGGCGCATGAAAAAAACAAGACTAGAAATATAGTGTATAAAATTGAATAGCTGTACATTGATAACTGATAATAATGCAATAAGGAAATTGTATGGTATACATATATATGTATGAGTATACACGTTAGGGTGGGGCGATTTGTATGGAGGGAAATTAATCGATACCGCGCGATCGAAATTTGGATTCCTCTCATTTTTCTGAGTAGAAAACTCCTCCACGACATTTGCCTAAAATTAATTTTGATGTCCCGGAATTTGGTTTTTATGAACCAAGACGAATTTTTGAAAATAAAAATTTGGCAAAAATCGACAAAAAAATATCGAGATCAATATGCACATCGAGTTGAAGCAGAATTTTATGCTGAATCCAGATAAGAAATCGAAATAAAATCGGATGATCCGTTTTCGAGATATAGCCTGATTTCCGGTTATGGAGGCTGAATGCCGAAAATCGTATATTTTCGCGATTATCTCTTGCTGTGTACAATATATCTTAAATTTTTTTGCAAATTTCTTAAAGATAGGTCAATACAATATATGAGCAATATTTTAAAATATTAATTTATCTTCCTGTATAGGAAAACTAGAATGCACTCTTTTTTCCTTGGCCCAAAAGCGCGGTATGGGATTTCCATGTTATAGTCATCCGATACCGATGATTTTCGCCGACAGCGCTTTGTGTACAATAAATGCTCTAAATACAAAATTTCAGAATTTTAGCTGCAAAAATTGAGGAGTTATAACCCAAAACGTGGACGTATGCTGTTTGGGACTTGTTTTTTTACTTTAGTCAACTCTAAACAATTTAGAAAAAAAACTCAAGGTTACTCATACGCCATAGCGTACTATTGGAAGCAAAAAACAAATTTCAGAAGCATAAGTCTACGTTTTAGGGAATAACTCTTCAAATTTTGCAGCTAAAATTCTGAAATTTTGTATTTAGAGCATTTATTGTACACAAAGCGCGAAATTCATCGGTATCGGATGACTATAACATGGAGATCCCATACTGCGATTTTGGGCTAAGGAAAAAAGAGTGCATTCTAGTTTTCCTATACAGGAAGATAAATTAATATTTTAAAATATTGCTCATATATTGTATTGACCTATCTTTAAGAAATTTGCAAAAAAAATTTAAGATTTATTGTACACAGCAAGAGATAATCGCGAAAATATGCGATTTTCGGCATTCAGCCTCCATAACCGGAAATCAGGCTATATCTCGAAAACGGATCATCCGATTTTAGTTTCGATTTCATATCTGGATTCAGCATAAAATTCTGCTTCAACTCGATGTGCATATTGACCTGGGTATTTTTTTGTCGATTTTTGCCAAATTTTTATTTTCAAAAATTTGTCTTGGTTCATAAAAACCAAATTCCGGAACATCAAAATTAAATTTAAGCAAATGTCGTGGAGGAGTTTTCTACTCAGAAAAATGAGAGGAATCCAAATTTCGATCGCGCGATATAGGTTAGTAAATCGCCCCACCCTAATACACGTATCCATCCCACCAAAAAACTCGATGACCGTGGAATTAAGAGGGTAATCCAGAAAAACCTTGGCAATCGCTTCCACATTCGTTGACATAATGCCTGACATTAGCATCGGCTTGTCATTAGAGGGAAGGAATTGCCCACTGCATTACCGCCGAACGAATAAATCATGCAATACCGCAAGGATTCTAGTGAATCAAATAAAGAATACCTTACAGGGATGCAGAGAAAGAAGACGAAAAATGTAAGGCATGATGGAAATTTCCACTGGTATTTATTCCCGTTCATTCTTCGCGCTCCATTCTACTTTGCATTACGTGGAATGGGTAATGGAAGCTCATTCCAATCTGCATTACTGGCAATGCGTGAAAGAAGTGATGAACTCGCCAGATGTTCCATGCCAAGGCCTTCTGGCAGGCCTGACAGGTAATAGCGATGACCAGATTTTTGCTGGGCGTATCCATGCTATGCATGTGTATGTACATATGTATACGAGTACACGCATAAACTGCATGATTTCCTAAAAATTGCAGTACCGCGCTACTTTGACCGATACAGTCAACGCGTTGCACCTGAACCTTCAAACAAAATTTGAGAAATTGCAAATAAAGCTTTTTGTTCGTATTAAAATGGCTGACATTATCTCTCCGTTAATCATATATAACTTCTCTTATCTTATCTGAATAAAAGTCAATATGATTTTTAATTCGCGTTAACCAGCAGGTCACGTTTTCAGCGACAAGTAGCATCGATGTACCATCAAAAGACCAATGTCTTACGTGTACAACTTTTCATGTTTTTTCATGTTAAATAAATTGAAATTGAATAACTAAGAAAAATCGGGAAGATTTGATTATTGATGCCTTTATGTTGTGAAGCGCATGGTGATTTACATAAATCCTGTTGAGTCCATTTCAGAAATTAAGTTCAACTTACCACGAGAATTGCTTTAATAGAAGTACAGTTTTAAAGGAAGAACTTCTCTTTCTCTGAAAACAAACAAAATTGTCTTTCCAAATTAAGTTTTTCTTCTCCTTAATCTATGCAAAGGAGCATTCTTCAGAGCAAGATCCGATGTTTTTATTTTTAGTAAAAGCAAAATAAGGTATATTCATAGCTCTTTGCTACAATAATTTTAATGTTACTCATATGCCCCATAATCTGAGTTAAACACTTTCATTTAAAATTAGATTTCCTCTTAACTCTTTCGCCTAGACTTTTACCTTCTTATTATTGATCTTCTTTCTCCCCAATCCTGCCTATTTTTGCTTTGTTATTTTGTTCTTATTCTAGTCTTTCCTTCTAAGTTATTTAGTTTTCTATTATATTAACTCTATCGCATTCCATTATTCACTCAAGAGTCATTAAAAGCTTTTTTGTGCTGTTTTTTGCTGTTGAAATAACCTTTTAGATGAGACTGGCAAAACTTTTACTTTTGAGGACTCTTGCTTTAACTTTTATTGCCTTTTTTTAATTTTTAAAGCAAAGATTTTTTTAGGTTAGACTAGGCGTTACTGTCATCGAATATTTTAGCATTACACATGCAATAGCATCTTCATCTTTTTTTATAATTTCCCTAAAAATTTAAAATTTCATTTGAACATCAGCAAAGTAAACCTCCATCCACTATCCGACATAAGAGAGTTGCCATCAACAAACAACTGTCACATGTAAAGCTAATTGAAGTTTTGTTTTCATAACCTAATTTCGTCAGCATGTCATACATATTGTAGTGCATGTAGAATAAGAGTACATAGATACGTACATAAATATAGCATAGAATAAAAATGCATTGATATACATACATACATACATAAGTACACAAATATATTTCTAGATATACATATCTACATATGTATATATTCATAATAATAGCACACTGTACACAAATATATTTCTTGATATACATACATATCTACATATGTACATATTCATAATATCAGCACTTCTTTACAAAATGCAAAACAACCAAAAAGACAAGACACTAGCTTATCGCATTACACATGTCGCCTTCACGGCACAAGCGAACGACAGTAAGAGGTGTTATGTGACATGGGCTAATGATCGCTGGCTTGGTTACAGACATAAGTACTTGGCTATTTATTAAGTGCTATGTGACGTGGGTCAACGATCGTCGGGAATTTGTTTTGATTGAAAAAATAATTTTTGTTATTGACGACAAATTTATGACAAAGCATTTTAGAGAAAATGCAATAAATTAAAGTCAGCAATTTTATTAAAGTATGTGTATGTGTATATCTTTTGTTATTTAGTTTGTAAGCCGAATTTTAGTATATAAGCAAGTACAAATTTTTAAATAAACTAGAATCTAAGCTGAGCCTTTAGCATTCTCATTTACATGGAGCGCTTGTCGTTACAGTTCTAGGCGTGCTACGCATAAATAGCAAATCCTTCTCTTTCCTGAATGAATATTGCGATCCTTGGAATGGATACGCATATACACTTCAGTGTTATTGGACTTTTGAATCCAGATCTAATCCTAACCAGGACACTTCTTGTGCGTTAGAATCGGTAAAGATGTAATCCATCGCATTCCTTATATTCAATATTCCAAATAAGGATTACATTAATACCCAACATGGCGATCCTGCCAAAATTTTGAAAGGACCACAATTTTTATTCTGACTAAGTCTGACTAATTCGCTATCTTAGACGATTTACACACTACAAGCGATATACAATTTCTATTCTGATGAATACGTACGCCAAGCGGTATATAATTAGAGCGTAATAATATACAATTTGCATACATACATGTAAGAAGTAGAAGCAGCAGCGCTGAACATCATTGAACAATATTTAGTTGGGGAGAAGACACATTAACTTACGAATAGAGCAACAACAAAAAGTAGAATGGGGAAACAACAGTCTAAAAACGAAAACATCGTAGTCGAAAATCTGAATAATGCCCAGACGCAAAGCACAGTTGGAGATACACTAATTTATGTTATCTTATTTGTCGTAATAATACTTATTATTTTTAAAATTAATGAATATTATAAAAAATATGTTAAAAAGCAAATAAGAAAGAGTACCGATATACTGAATAAAATTTAAACAATAATTTTTATTTTTTTCATACATTCCTCATGACCATTACCAAACTAGTTGCGATTTTAAGAAATTTAAAGAAGTCTCCAAATAGAACATATTCGGAAGAATTCATAAACAAAACTTTACGGGAAATAGCCCAAATAGAACTACAGGTGAGACATTTGAATTCACCAGAAGATTTAATTCAATTTTCACTTATTACAATATAAAGAAATACTTAAAACCGAATACCACCATGGCATCTTTCGATATATCTACAGCCGCAAAAATCATTCCCGAATTTGATGGGAATAAAACAAAACTTACAAATTTTTTAGGTATGATAGAATTCTATGCATCCACATTACCAGCTAATGCACAAGTTACCTTAGTAAAATTTGTATTAGCCACAAAATTATCAGATACAGTCAAAAATAGGATACTGGTAGATACAAAACCAGAAAATATCCAACAGCTCAAAGATATCCTATCTAAAAATTTTAAACCATTAAAAAACCAGAGTCATATTCACTCTGAATTAGCTAAAGCATTTCAAGGCAATTTCAGCGTTGAGAAATATGCCTCAAGGATTGAAAACTTGATAGCTCAATTGAACGAAATGCAAATAGCAGAGAATAGCGAGACGAATAGATCAATCGTAGTTAAACTCAATGACCAACTAGGCTTAAACTCCTTTAAAAATGGATTAAATAATCCAATAAAAACCTCAGTAATAACTGCAAAACCTAATTCTTTTAAAGATGCAGTAAATCTAGCCATTGAAATACAAAAAAGCTTAGCACCAATGAGATACAACAGAGACACGCACGACTCAAATAACATGAGCGGCAACCGACAAAATAACTGGAATCGCCAAAGTAATAATGGCAACAAACAAAATTATAATTACTCAAATAACAGTAAGGGTGAAAATAATAGTTGGAACCGTCGAAAAGGAAACCAACAATATACTAACAAAAATAATTCGTCATATAATAATAATAGTAATCGTAATAATAATAATAATAATTCGTCACACAATAACCATCGTAGTAACTATTCTAATACTCAAAAGAATAATTCCTACAATGAGCAGAAAAACCAGGGAAACTAAAAACCCCCCGGATTCTTAATTCCTGTAGCACTAATGAAAGAAACTCTAACTTCATTAAAATAAGAATAAACGATAGCATTGTTACGCTACTTGTTGACTCCGGGGCAGACCTTTCAATACTAAAAGAAAATGCTGTCAATAAAAATAAAATTCATTTCAGCAAAACACAAACATTCTCAGGTGTAACTAATACCAATTTTGAAAGTTTAGGATCCATTAACGCTCAACTAAAGTTACAAGACCAAATTCTATATCACACATTCCATCTAATAAGAAAGAATTTAAATTTAAAAACCGATGGAATTCTAGGTCGAGACTTTCTTTTAAAACATAGGTGCAAAATAGATTTTGAGACATTGACCTTAGAGATAAATACACCAGAAGACAAAACGGTATTACCACTATATACTAGTATAAAATCTGAAAATAAACAAGCAAAAATGCTCCAAGTTTTGAATAACAGATTTGATGACATAAAATACAGACTCAAAATCGGCAATACCGATAAAGACACGAAGAATAAAATCCTTCAAATATGCGAAGAATTTCAAAAAGTTTTTCATCATGAACAGGAGAAATTGTCTACAACTAACTTCTACGTACAGACCATTTCAACAATTAACGATACACCTGTCTACATAAGAAACTATAGAATTCCAAAAATTCAACAAGACGAGATAGACAAGCAAGTCATAGAATTACTAAAAAACGATATAATTGAACCATCAACGAGTCCATATAATTCACCTATTTTATTGGTACCAAAGAAAAAAGGTAGCAAAGACCAGTGGCGACTAGTAGTAGATTTTAGAACACTAAATAAAAAAATAGTAGATGACAAATTTCCTATCACTAGGATAGAAGACGTATTAGACAAATTATCGAAGGCAAGATTTTTCTCAACTCTTGACATGACAAGCTCTTTTCATCAGATCCCTCTACATAAAAATTGTCGTCAACTAACGGCATTTTCAACCAAATCAGGTCATTACCAATTTAAAAGGTTACCATTTGGACTAAAAATATCGACAAATAGTTTTCAAAGAATGCTTACATTAGCTTTAAATGGCTTAGAAGATGCAGCCTTCATATATGTAGATGATATAATTATATTCGGATCAGATTTAGAAACCCATAATAAAAACTTAACCAAAGTTTTTGAACGTCTTAAAGAATACAACCTAAAACTAAATGCTGAAAAGTGTAACTTTCTTAAAACAGAAGTAGTATATCTTGGTCACTTAATAACTTCTGAAGGGTTAAAAACAGACCCAGCAAAACATGAGGTGATAAGAAACTATCCAACACCTAAAAATGCAGACGAAACGCGTAGATTTGTAGCATTTTGCAACTATTACAGACGCTTCATCGAGAATTTCGCACAAATTGCCAGACCTTTGAACGCATTACTTTCAAAAAGTAAAATTTTTGATTGGGACAAAGACTGCGATACCGCATTTGAAACACTTAAACATAAACTAATATCACCACCGGTACTAAGATATCCATATTTTAACAGAACTTTTATATTAACCACAGACGCATCAAATTATGCTCTGGGAGCAGTTCTCTCACAAGGTGAGATAGGAAAAGATAGACCGATAGCCTTTGCAAGTAGAACACTGAATAAATATGAAATGAATAAACCAGTTATAGAAAAAGAACTATTAGGTATTTATTGGGGTATAAATTATATTAGACCTTACCTATTTGGTAAGAAATTTATAATTGTCACTGATCACAGACCACTAGTAAGCCTTTTTACACATAGAGACCCATCATCTAAACTTACTAGGATCAGATTAAATTTAATGGAATATGATTTTGAGATAATTTTTAAACAAGGAAAAATGAATACGAATGCAGATGCACTTTCTAGATTGCAGCTAGATGCAAATAAATTAAAGGAGATGATACCAAAAGATATAAATGTCTTGACCAGACAAATGACAAAGAAAGCTAATCCAGAAAAGACTGGAATAAGACAGCAAGCCACACCCACCTATGAGCCTCGCAACCTCTATATTTGGGACGCTATATCGCTGTCAGATATTTACAAAGTATGGAAATTAAAATTTAGAGGAGTAAACACAACGCATAATGATATAAGCGTGCTAGATGATAAATCTAGGAATACAACAATTGTCGAATTCAGCATTAACCCACCATCAGACATTAAATTGATTCTGAGGAAGCTGTTCGAACATGCACAAGAGGCCAATATAAATATGATGGCACTCGAGATTAATAGTGAGATTTTCAAACAATTTGAAATCAATCACTTTAAAAAGGTTTTTAATGAATTACAAAAGGGAAAAATAAATCCTTTGAAAGTTATATTATACAAATCTCCTCAAGAAATTAAAGATATTAATGAACAAAATGAATTAATAAAATTATTCCATGACACAGAATACGGAGGTCATTGTGGTATTAAAAGATGTATTAATAAATTAAAACAGAAATACGTGTGGAAAAATATGAATAAAATGGTCAAAGCATATATTAATAAGTGTGAAAAATGTGCCACTAGTAAGATTACAAGGCACACAAAAGAAATTTTTGTAGAAACTGATACACCCAATTCATCATTTGAGACTTTAACAATTGATACTATAGGTCCACTCAGGCCATCAAATTATTATCGATATATCCTCACAGCACAATGTGATCTCACAAAATTCATAATAACGATTCCATTAGAATCTAAAGATGCTGTAACGGTAGCAAAAGCAATTGTAGAACAAATAATATTAAAATACGGTCACTTCAAATGTCTCAGAACTGACAAAGGTACGGAATATACTAATGAATTACTATGCAACATATGCAAATTATTAAAAATAAAAAAGCAAGTATCTGCTCCATTTCACCACGAAACGTTAGGATCTATAGAGAGAAACCACAGAGTTCTAAATGAATATCTAATTAGTTTGGACTGCCAAGAGGAATGGCATGAATTATTACCTTACTACACATATTGTTATAACTCAACACCACATACGACAACCAATTATAGTCCATTTGAATTAATATATGGCAAGTTATGTACTCTACCTAACGAAGTAATGGAAAATGATCAAAACATTGTTTCTATAGACAATTATGTTAATGAACTGAAACTAAAGTTAAGATATGCACAAAGCAAAGCAAAAGGTATGTTAATAAATGCAAAGAAACAACAAACAAATGCACAAAAGAAATATAATGTTGCAAATTTTAAAACAAATGATTATGTTTATATTAAAGTAGGCAATAAGAAAAAATTAGATAAACCTTACAAGGGACCTTTCAAGATAATTAAACAAAAGGGTCCAAATAGCTTTTTAAAAAT